>JAZGLN010000125.1:0-600000 GCA_038380765.1 Odontothrips loti | reverse complement strand
GTATATGCAGCCAATTTATCGATGTGGACGATCAGTTTCTTGTGCGGTGGATCTTCTTGTTGAATTTGGGCGTTGCAATCGTTGATAATGTCCAAAATTACATATGGTCCATGCCAAGGTGAGGTTAACTTCATTTGTCCTGTCTTGGTGACTTTCTGATACAAGAACACTCTATCTCCTATCTTAAATGGTGCTAGTATTGCTGTTCTGTCATAATATTGTTTCATTTTGATTGCAGACTGTTTCTTGAAATCTCTGACTAAATCATGAATCTTACTCAAAGCTTCTCTTACAAACAATGGATATTTATCCTTCTTGTTTGACCAGTCTTCTTGAGACGGAGGTGCTTCTCTTTCTAATTGTAAAGGAGTCCTCATGGGAGCTCCGAACATTATTTCATATGGAGAACACTTGGTTATTTCATTCGGAAGATTCCGATAAGCTTGAGCAATGAAAGGTAAATATTCTGGCCATTTTAGCTGGTCTGTCTCTACTAGCATTATAAGTTGTTGTTTTAAGGTTCTAATCCACCTTTCAACTTTTCCATTGGATTCTGGATGTTTCACTGATATCTTATATTTCTTTATGTGATACAGGTATGCTATTTCTGCCATGGTATTGGATTCAAATTCTTTCCCTTGATCCATCATTACTGAGATGGGTGCCCCAAAGATGGAAAACACATGAGTGATTAAAGCCCTTGCTACTTCTGAAGATGACTTGCCATACAAAGGAACTACTACTGGCCATGCAGAAAATGACTCTACTGCAATCATGATGTGAGTATAACCCTCTTGACTTTTATTAAATGGCCCCGCTAAATCTACATGCCATCTCCCATGCAAAACCCCATCTTGAAATATCTTTAAGTATGGCTTGAACCTGTTCTTAACCCCTTTATGCTTATGGCACTGTTTACAATTTGCAATAAACCATTGGATATCAGTTTGCATTCCAGGCCACCAAAAGAATCGTTGCATATGAGCCACTGTTTTGTTTACTCCAAAATGATTAATTTCTCCCAGTTGCTCGTGATAATGCTTAATGGTATTTTTCACATATTTTGATGGTAATACTAATTGATATTGTATCCTTTCAGGATCCCTGGTGATATGCTCAAACTTTCTGAATAACAATCCATTCTGAACCACAAGTGACTTGAACTGATGCCAAAGTGTTCGAGTCTTGTTACTATAACCACAAATGTCCTGGAAATCTGGACGTTTGCCATTTTTAACGGGAATTATTATAGGCATGATGTCTTTGTCAAGCCTTTGTTCTTTTCCCAACTCATCTGAGCTGACTCCATCTGCTACTATGGAAGTCCAGTTAACCATGACATTTTGCAGTGATACAGGTAAATCTTGCATTTGCTTAACATCTACTAGTTTACATGGTATGCAGTCAACTGTTTTTAACATATTTACATTTGCTACTCTATTTACATTTTCTGTTTGCAAGTGATACATATGCACTTGCATATTTGTATCTGAGAACACTTCTTTCAAGAATTGCACTAGTCGCTGGTAATTTAATTGATCTCTACCACAAGAAAACTCGGGCATACACCACTCATAAATTTTGTAAAACTGTAACCAATTCTTTAAATGGAACAATGACTCTTTGACTTGCTGTGGTGTTGGCTTATGAAATATCTATATTTTGTTATTACATTAATGATTGTTCTTTGTCCTGTCCACACAGGTACCACACCAGGACAAGTTCTATTTCTTGAAAGGAACTGCTCTCTTACATTGAATCTTCTGTCTATTTCCTTGGCTAGACCTGCGCCCATTTTACCATCCCAGCTCACAGCCTGGACCAAAGGTAATCTAGCTTCACTATCAAAGATTGATCCTTCATAGTGGATTACATTGAAACTATTTACATATTCTACTTGTACAACTTGTGCTGAATTTACTGACACTGCTGTTTCAGTAGTGTTTACAGATGCTTCCTCCCTTTCTTCAATTCGAATACATTTCTTACAATTCTCATTACAGGGCCTTTGTGGTCTACGACTAAGAGCATCTGCATGACCAATGCTGGTCCCCTTTACATAAACTACTTTAAACTGATAAGGAGCCAGTTTCTCCAACCATCTGGCCAACATACCAGTGGGATTTTTGAAACTTCTCAGCCACTGCAAAGCAGCATGATCCGATTTTACCACGAATGGTGCTCCTGCTAAATAATGATTAAATGCTTTTACTGACTCAACCAATGCCAACAATTCACGGTGAGTTGCACAATAATTTCTTTGTGCTGGGTTTAAGACTTTTGACCAATAAGCTATAGTAATTTCTTTCCCATCTTGTTCCTGAGTTAGCACAGCCCCTAGCCCAGTTAAACTAGCATCAGATGTTAAAGTAAATGGTCCCTTACTTACATCTGGTGTTCCCAAAATCGGAGGTGAAGTTAAGTCTTTCTTAATAGCCTCAAAAGCTTCTTCACACTTTTGAGTCCATTCCCAAGTTACTTTAGCTTTCATTAACCCATACAAAGGAGCTGCTTTTGTTGCTAAGTGAGGAACATATTTAGTATAATAGTTTACTAATCCCAACCAAGATCTTAATTCCTTTTGATCATTTGGTCTAGCCCAGTGAAGAATTTTATTGATTTTATTGTCATCAGTCTTTATACCCAACTCTGATAATATATGACCTAGATATGAAATTTCTTTTTGAAATAATGAACATTTCTTTGCTTTTAACAGAAACCCTGATGCTCTTATTCGGTTGAACAACGCTTCTAAACGTTGCAACATGACTTCAAAGGAATCACCTGCAATGCATACATCATCGAGGTAAACTGAAACTGCATCACCCAGATCATTTTCTGGTGTTGGTTCTTTAGCTGGTGTGATTAACCTATCAGTGACACACTGGAATGCTCCAGGTGCTGCTGATAACCCAAAACTAAGTCTAGTAAATTCAAATTGTCTGCTAGGCAATCCTAGATCTTCTGGCAGAATGATAGCCGTTTTGGGCTGATCATCTGGATGAATTTCTAAATTATGGTAGCCATGAGCCAAATCAAAAGCATGATACAGTTTCTTCCTCCCATTCTTTGTAACAAGTCCTGTACCCTTGGTATAGGTGTAGCAGGTACTCGTGTAATTGCATTCAATGCTCTATAATCGATGCAGACTCGTACTTCTCCAGTTTTCTTCATAACACAAAGAATTGGAGAAGCCCAAGCTGACTGACTTGGTCTAATTGCTCCTTGCTGTAGGTACTTCAATATGGTTTCCCTCACAGCCTCTCTATAATGAATCGGTACCGGTCTCGCGTTTTGTTTAATCGGCGGATGATCTCCCGTATCTATTCGAAACTTTAACCACGGACACTTCCCGAATGTAGTATTATCTTTAGCAAATACGTCACAATGCTTTCTTAATAAATTTTCCAGACTTTTCTTTTGATCTGGTGTCAGATTTGGAGTTTTATCTGCTAACTCTTGCAAGTCTGATGGTAACGCTTGGTCCTTAGCAATTGAGTCTTTTGGCTTTGGGTCAAATTCGGCATCTTCAAATTTCACAGTTTCATGATCCACAGTTGTCGCTAAAATTGGCATATCTACCGTGTCTATTAGATCTGACTCTTCACTACACTCAGCTATTTTCTCATTATCTTTATCTTGTTCTTTTGTTACAGAATTATGATATTCAAGTGGGTGCAACACATAAACTTCTCCCAGGACGGCATATTTTGGAATAGCTACACACTTATCCCCGAAATTCTGCAAAGTTACATCTAATGGAGCAGTGACACAAGGTACTACCCCTGACTGAGCAAGTACTGAATTGGGTAACCTAGTTACTTTGCTGCCCATTCCTGGAGTTGTAGAAAACACTCCCAATTTGACTTTATTCTCTGTTTTGAAACCCCTTTGGACTAAGCTTTCTTTTGTTCTTCCATTTTCTACGTCGAGTTCAACGAACCCACTTCTGTTTACAGACACTATGGTGTCACTTTCTAAGTCATTTTCCAAGTCATATTCCATTTCTATGTATGTGATCGTGTTCTTTGACACGAGGGGCCCCTTCTGATCACTTTCCATTTCTATGTCATTTTCCACATTCACTCGACTCCCTGCTTCTATCCCATCTCGGCAGTTAGGTTGTGAATGGGGCTTGGACAGAGCGTCATCCAGTTTCCCACTTGCCTGAATTGGGGTAACAGTAGAGTCTAGTGTCATATCCATATCCATGTTCTTAGCAACACTGTCTATTTCATAGTCAGTGTGTAGAACAGTGGTCAATTTGCTTTCCACGAAAGGTCTCAAAACAGTCTTTTGGCCTGCTCTGACTGGATAGAAAACTTCCCCAGCCCTGAACTTCCCCTTATTAAGAGCTTTGCCAATTCTAAACTGAGTACTAATGATCTGTGACTTATCTGGAGTTGGAAACTCTATGATTCTACTTTTGATTCTAAGTGTAGCATCAAAATAATCTAAGAAATCATATCCCAATAAATTCTCTTCTATATCCGCTTCATAAACATAGAAACGGAAAGCCCATTTAGCAATAATAATTTGCACCTGGACTGGCCCATAAAGCATTGCCTTGTGAGAAGTTGCACTTTTTAATCTTAACTTAGCTGGTTGAAGTGTTTTGCCAGATCTTTTGAAAACTGTTATTACAGCTCCTGTGTCAATAACTACTTCAGCAGGTTTTCCATCAATAGAGCATTCTAACACAGGTGCCTTGCTTCCCAATGAGCAAACATTACATTTTTCTAAGCCTATGGAACTCTCTTCCTCAGCTTTCAATGGCTGTTCTGGCTTAACTTCTTCCCGTGCTTCCTGTGCTTGCTCTACTGTGGGAAACCGCTGTTCTGTCTCTGTATGTGGTGGTTGTGTTGTGTGTACCCCTGGTCCCACCATCACACTAGAGGTACTTAACCATTTCCCGAATTTGTTGCAGGATTCTGTGGTACGAATGGTGTGTTGGCAATGGCTAGTTGCCCGTGTCCCTGTCCTGTTCCCTGGTTTTGGTTGGCTGTTCCCCCCGTGTTGGAAGCTTGGCCCTGATTGTCCCTACTTCTGTACCACATCATGGCAGCATGCACCATATCAGGTGGGTACTCCATTTGCGGTAAATACCCTGTCCCTGACCAATGCCCCCTGTTATTATTCCTATAATTCCCTGAATTACTATTATTTTGTCTAGGTGCCCTGCAATCTTTTGCTATATGCCCTGACTTGCCACAGTTATAGCAAGCTCCTTCCTCCTTTCTCTTTTCCCAGCAATCCCTTTCTTGATGTCCTTGTTTACCACAAAAGTTGCATTCACTACCATTCCCACTATTATTGTTATAGTTGTTAAAGTTACCTCGACCTCCTCCCCTATTTCTAGATCCTCTTGGCCTGCCTCTCCCTTGGCCACGGCCCCTACCTCTGAACCCACTATTATTACTTCCTTGGCTATTCCCATTACCATTACTATTGCTATTAGCATTCTGCTGGTTCCCATTGCTATTCTGACTATTTCCATTCCCATTATTATTTTGAACTGCAGTATTGCTTCCAGATGGAAAAACCATGTTAACAGAAGCATCAGAGGCATTGCCATCATCATCCTTTGAGGTCGATGGTTGGCTTTCTACTTTAACTAGCCTGGCCTTTTTGGCACTGGGCTCCCCTATTATAGCCCTAGCCTTGCTGTATGTATTGACAGCTTCATCTATAGTATTGGACATTCCAAATGGTATGCCCTTGGCATAAGTCTGATCTATTAACCCCTTGCAAAATTGCTCAACTAATGCCTCTTGAATATCCCTTTCTGGAATATTTCTGAAGCATGCCCTACCTGCACGTTCTACTAGTCTAGCGAATTCCCTAACTGACTGATCTGGCTTCTGTTTAAGAGAAGTGAACTCCTGTTTCCTTTCCCAAAACATAGGTTCTTTACTATACTGCCTTAACAATATTTCTTCTAAGTTCTCAAAAGTCATAGGTTTACCTTGGTGATGCAATGTTTTAATTACATCAGTAGCATGCCCTGTTAAAGCTTGGAGCAAAGCAGTTTTTCTTTCCTGCTCATTCCATTTATTGGCCTTTGCCACCTCCTTAAATTGGAGTTGAAAAATAGCATAATCTGATTCCCCATCGTATTTATGAAGTTGGAATTTATTTTTAGAAGTACCTACTCTCTCCCTTCTATGCCTATAGGCCCTAGGTTCCTCTACTTCCCCTTCATTTTCTGAGTCTTCCCTAACACTTTCTGTCTCTGGTCCAGTTTCTACTTCATTTTCCCCATGGTCTTCATTTTCCTCATCAAAGCCATAACGCCTAACACCCCGTCTAACTCTAACGTGTCTTCCCTGTCCCTGGTGTTGTCCCTCTGCTGCGCGTTGGGCTGCTCCCCGGCCACGGCCCCTGCCGCGGCCTCTGCCCCTGGGGCGCCTGATGGGCTCACCCCTCATAGCTATGACGGCTGCTGCCGGCCCTTGTATGGGCTGGTTAGCCTGTTCCTGTTGGTCGTCCATGATATTAACTGTGTGTTTACAAGTGTAGCGTTTGTGTGTTTAGCCTATGTGTGTTCTAGCTGGTTTTTGTGATTAGCCTGTGTGTCTACCACCACCTATGTGTGTTACTTGGCTTTAAAGTCTTTGCTTTAAATCTGAGTTGAGGATTCGTTCCCTCCTCTCTAGCTTGCTGATAAGTTTTCCAATGCTCTTTAGCAGCGTTTGGATACGGCACGAAATACGTAAGCGGATCCGACGTATCCTCTTCCCTATCCTCTAACGGAACTTGCACTTCGTGCCTCTCGACGGCAAAATGTTTAATCACTAATTGGTTGTCCTGACCAAAGGTCCAGACTTGCCTAGTATCTAGGGTTGTGGGACTGACCTCTATTTCCTGCTCACAGCTGCTGACTGGCTCTACTGCTTCTACTGAGATTGGTGTCCAAGTTTGATCCGAGCTTGAAGAGATCCCGGAGTCACTGCTACTGCTTTCAACTTCCCAATCTTCCTCTGATGGAGGTAAAAGTATCCTTTGGTAGGGATACAACGGGTGAGATAGTGGAATGTTGGTTTCCAAATCCCAGTTTTCCTCTGAAGGAGGCAAATGTATTCTTCTGTATGGATACAGTGGGTGAGCAAGTGGAATTATGTCCTCTTGTCTACCCTTAGAATACATTGACTTAAAAGTAAAGCTTTTTGTGTCTTTACTTTTTCCCCTTACTACTTCCTTCCCCCTTTTTAAAATCTCCCTTGACTTTAGGAACTGAATGTGACTGTGAAACAGTAAAGATCAAATTGTCTCCACACCTAGTCCAGACAAACACTAATTTGTAGAGATTAACTCTAAAAGAAAGCTTTAACAAAAGCTGTTTCTTTAAAGCAGGCTTAATATTTACCATGGAACAATTTCCAGGCAAGTAAAAGCCACAAAAGCAACTACGAACAACAACTGCAACAAAGCAATAGAGATCATTACTTCAAAAGCACAAGAAAATACTGTTTGCAAACTACCCAATAGAGCACGATCAAAAGAAAGGCTACAGTTAGGCATCCACGTATACTGTCTAATAGCGCACAATCAAAAGACAGGCGCATTTAGACACTCAAGCACACCAACTTAATAGAGCACGATCACTAGGAAAGGCTCAGTTAAGCTATTCAAACACACTCAATTTAATAGTGCACAGTACAAGACAGGCACAGTTAAACCGATTCAATCACTCGACTACTACTAAGCTTACGACTAAGACCCAATAGAGCACTCCCAAAACAGGGGCTCAGTTGAACCACTAACTACTTGACTATACTAATATTCAATAGAGCTCTCCTTTCGGGGCTCAGTTGAATAACTAACTACGACTTATACTAATATTCAATAGAGCACTCCTTTCGGGGCTCAGTTGAATAACTACAACTACTTTTAAAACTACTTAAATTGCTATCTTAACTACTACGCTAACTACAGAGAACGCAGGCTACAGTTCTAAAAGAATAGAGCTCAACGATCTACTGTAAAAGTCGACTACGCTAAAAGTGAGGTTAGGTGAGGTTATGTGAAGGCTCAGACCACGTAGGGTTAGAGCACGACTCAGCCTCCCGTTCCTCGCTAAAACTAAAGGCACGCTCGTCTCGCGATTACTCTGTGGCTACGGCCTTGGCTCGTCCCTTCCTCCCTTCCAGTTAAACCGCTGCCACCAGTGTTACGTAGAGGAGGCGGAATAAGAGTCGGAGTGTAGGGTTGAAGCCAATGTATTGACCGTAAGGAGTCGCTACACGAAGTGGCGCCGCTGGGAAAGTGGCGCCTGCATTTATAGGACGAGAGGAAGTAAGGAAGAATAAGAAATGGTGGGGGTACTAGTGTAGGAGGTACTCGAGAGATGTCAGCAGCGGGTAAATAGATGACTATCGGGTATCAACAAAGGAAAGGGTTATGTTGCCCATAGACTGATCAGTTTATGTTTTATCTTTTAATTGATGCTGCTCTATGTAACAGTACCCTTCATCTTTTACACTTTTTATATTTTGTATTCTTCCATTGATACTTATTTTACCTTCATTTTTGTATAGATTTTGTTACTCAAATTTTTCCTTTTAACATTTAATTATTGTTAATTTTTTTTTTAACAAGTCACTCCTACATAAGTGATCTAAATTACTGTTATGGTCCTATGCAATTAAAAAGTAAACATAACCCATTCTGGTCACTGGCATGCAAGCCGCCATCTTCCTAAGGACTCACTCCGACCATACTCTCTCATACTCTTATTATAAACACTGTAGAGACTTCCCGAGCCGGTTACCAAGGAGGCCTCCTGGCCTCAGTCTGTTGTGAACCTTGCTAGAGTGCACTCGCAATAAATCACGATCCTCAGAACGTCTCCTCCATTCCAATTCCCATAAGCACATAACAATTGGTGACAGCGGTTTAACCGGTAGCCCAAAGGTTTCTTTGCGAGGGGAAGAAGGATTGAGGTTGCGAGCGAAAGGTGAACTGAGAAAAAGGAGTGTAGAATAGGAAATTCACTCGGACTCCGCTAAACGCAAGCCTGTGTTCGCTGTGCAGTCTACGGACAATACGCCTGTGTTCGCTGTGCTGTTTGGTGTGCTAAGGTTAAATTGTTGTAAATAGGCCTGTGCTTGCATTGTGCCCCAACCTAATTTTCTGGAAATAGGCCTGTGCTTGCGCTGTGCCCCAGTTAAATCGTAAAGGCGTCACATTCTAAATAAACCTGTTTGCTGTGCCAGTAGGCCTGTAAGCTGTGTTGGAATTGACGAGTTAAATTCTTAAAGGGTTCAAGGTTTTATTCCACAGCCAATAAATACACTCCCTCATACCCAACACCCTCCTCCACAACAAGCCCAACTAAAATGGCTCAGTGGCAAATGGAGGTAGATCCCCACATTGAGGGAGCACCAGAGGAAGCAGCAGCAGCGCCCTTCCTGGTCAACGTGGTCGACATGGTCGACGCTGGGGTAGGTCCCGACGTTGTCATAAGGGGCCGGGGGCGTGGCCGAGGCCGAGGTGTACGAGTCCGTGGCGGACGTCGAGGCCGAGGCCGTGGGATGGCGCGCGGCCAACAGTGGCTCGTGGAGGACGCCAACGACGGCGACAACTCCGACGACAATGACGACGTCGACATGGAGCATGACAATGTCGTGCCTCCGGCGGTCGCCATGATGGCCGCCCACGCAGCAGCAGCAGCGGCACGCGCAGCCGCCCAGGAGCAAGCGGCCGCCACCCGCGAACACACCGCGGCAATGGCAGCAGGGCAACAGCAGCAGATGCAACTTCTTGCACAAATGCTGGCCCAACAGAACTCACACCCTAGGAACACGACGGCTCCCCAGTACGACGGGTCGACGTGCTATTCCCTTTATCGCGCTCAGTTCAGGGTCATGTCAGGATCCTGGACAGATAACGAAAAGAGGGACAGCCTCCTGAAGGCGTTGAAAGGCACCGCGTTGACGGTCGTCCAAATCTTGGTGCGCCAGGATAAGGAGTTGACCTTTGTCAACCTGGACGACGTTCTGGCCAGGACGTTCATAGTCAGGAAGTCCTTGGCCGAGCGCAGGGTGGAGTTCGACGCCCTACAACAACAGGAAAATCAGACACCCCGCCAATTTGCCATGGAAGTGGAACGGGTCGGCCGAGAGTACATGGCAAATCATCACGAGGAGGACGTACAGGAGTCCTTGGTGACAGCTTTCGCCAAAGGGTTAACGCAGACAGTGGATCTGTCAGCGTCCACCACCCTTGATGATGCCTTAAATCACTACAATAGGCACATCCTCCAGCAGCGCCCCACTAAGAGGGCACGGTTGGCAGTGGTAGAAGCGACGGCGGAGACAGTTGTGGCCGAGGCCCCGACCCTGACGGTTGCGACCACTGACCCCCAGTCCAGTGGAACCCAGACCGGCGGCAGGGGCAGCCGTGGCGGTCGCGGCAGCAGAGGAGCCCGCGGAGGCCGTGGAGGCGGACGCGGCGGCTCTGAGGCCGGAGTCACCTGCTTCGGCTGTGGGAAGCAAGGCCACCGCGTGGCCGACTGCCGCAACAAAAGCGGTCAGCAGCAACAGGAGCAGCGGTGTCACTACTGCAATCACATCGGGCATTTTCTTACCGATTGTCGATTCAGACTCCGTGACGAGCAGGCTGGAATTTTCCAGAGCGCTCGTGGGGGCGGAAACGCCAACAGGGGCGGCAACCGGGGCGGCCGTGGCAACTCCCACGGCGGGCAGGGGATGTACTTCCCTCCCGAGGCACTCCAAGCTGCCCTGGCGTATTACCACTTTGCGGGTAACGCCAACAACAACGGCGGCAACAGCAGTAACAACGCCGGAGGATCCGGACCTAGTAGAGGGAATGCAATAATTCCCTTC
The DNA here is from genome assembly GCA_038380765.1 of Odontothrips loti. Classification (NCBI taxonomy): domain Eukaryota; kingdom Metazoa; phylum Arthropoda; class Insecta; order Thysanoptera; family Thripidae; genus Odontothrips; species Odontothrips loti. Next base: position 589,153 of record JAZGLN010000125.1, on the reverse strand, counting down.
GTCCCGAACAATGGAGGAAATTCGAACACTGGAAATGGCAATTCCAACCAGGGAAACGCCTAAGTATCTTACCCATGGAGGCTGGTAAGGTACACAGTGCATCTGCAGTTTCGCCTCCAGAGTCCGGACCTAAAAGCAGTAAACGGGCAGTTAACACCACTACCCAACGCTGCTTTCACGAAGAAGTCCAGTCCACCCCTGACGCCCTGGAGGCACCCTGTAGCGCCTGTCAGGAAAATGATGGAGTAGCCGATGCCCCCATCATTGAGTGTCAGGTGGTCGGACAAACGACGCGGGCTGTGGTGGACACAGGGGCCACCATCACAGTTTTCAAACACCGTCGAAAGGACTTACCAGTTGCCAAGTTGCGCCTGAAGAGTGCCACTTCGCACAGGACACGTCTGTACGGTCCTGTCTGGACAGAGGTCATTATCCAGGGAATGACCTTCAAATACCCGATTTACGAGGCAGACATCGAAGAAGATCTACTGGGATATAATTTCCTTGATTACTTCGATGCAGTCATTTCCTGCCGAAAGAGAGAGATGCGGTTAGAGGCAGATCTAGTGGTCCCCTTCCAACAGGGCCCATCCAAACACTTGGGAGACTTTAATAGTGGTAAACTCTACTATGTGGTAAGGTCAAATACCAAGGTTTTGTTAACGCCTAATGTTGAGCGAGAGCTCAAAACAAATCTGGATGCAGATGTCAATGCTGATGAGCTAGAAGTGTCTAGCGCCACGCAGTCTGGAGGAGGACTAGGTGCATCAATGGGGGAGGCGCCCGTACTGTCCACACGGGTTGTTTCTCTCGGTGCGCCACAGGACTCGCCAGCTGGTGAAGAAAAACAAAGCCAGCAACAAACATCAACCAGAGGCTTTAACATTGGACCAGTCCAATTGGGGCTGTTTGTTTCAAACCCAATATCAGAAAATCTGATAACTAAACTGTCTCCCAGTGTAATTGCCCAATCAGGGGTGGTGCCATGCATTAATGCACCTATGACAGTGACTCTAGTTAACATCGGAGACACCTGTCAGTCAATTCCAAAGTGTGCGGTGATAGGAGAAGTATACCTCCTACACCCCCTGGAATACTCTGGATTGACCCCCACAAATTTTGACAACAGGGGCTGTGGCTACTTTCCCGAGGGGGAAGAGGAACAGGAAGGACACGTATTCAGCGCCACTACTGAACATGTCGTGAAACCTTTCTGTGGGGTAGAATGGGACCCCAAGCCACGAAAACCACCCTTGCCCCAAAATCAAAACTTACCCCTTGACTTAGAGGACCTGGTCAGTCGCAGCAAACAGCTTAGTGACGGCCAGAGAGAGGAATTGAGGCAAGTGCTAAGAAAGCACTATGACGTGTTTGCCCCAGACAACAACACCTTTGGTACTTGTCCATGGCTTCAGTTCAGAATTGATACAGGTGACCATCCACCTATCAAAATGAACGCACGTCCAGTTCCACTTCACTATAGACAGGAAGTACGAGAAACTTTCCTGAAATACCTGAAGATGGGAACAATCAGGCCAAGCCAATCAGCCTGGGCCTCACCCATCCTCTGTGTACCCAAAAAGACTGGAGAGGTCCGTGTCTGTGTGGACTACAGGGCTCTCAATGCCATTACGAGGGTCCCTGCAGCTCCCATACCTAGAACACAGGAGTTGCTCCAGCACTTGGGAGGCCGGAAAATGTACCATTCTTTCGACCTGGCCCATGGGTACCATCACCTAACGGTACACCCTGACGGTGTGCCGAAAACGGCAGTAATCCTTCCAGAGGACCTGGGTCTGCCAAGCAGACAGTACGAGTACACCGGGCTGGGTTTTGGGCTCTCTGCGGCCCCTGGAGCCTTCCAGCAATGTGCGGACAGGCTTATAACCAGAGCAGAGGAGCCTACCCCAGAAAATGACCTCGGAGATGCAGTGGCCGTTTACATCGATGACGTATGCATTGCCGGAGAAGACTTCCAGGTGATGCTGCAACGATTAACGGCGCTGTTTAATAGGTGCAGAGCCGGAGGTTGGTTACTAAAAGCCAAGAAATGTGATCTGTTCCAACCTGAAGTGTCTTTCCTGGGACACAAGCTGTCGGCCGCTGGTGTCAAGACCGACAGCAAAAAGGTTGACAAAATCACCCATTGGCCCCAACCTCAGAATAAGGCTGAAGTAAGATCATGGATGGGGCTGGTACAATATTATGCCAAATATGTACCACATCTGGCGACTACAGCCACCCCAATCTTCCGACTGCTGAGGAATGAAGTCAGCTTTGAATGGTCAACAGAATGTGACGAAGCATTCCATAAGATCAAACAGCTACTCACCTCTGCACCCATCCTGGGCACCCCAAACCTAGAAAAGGGGCCCTTCACTCTGACCACAGATGCCAGTCTGACCGGACTAGGGGCAGTCCTCTCTCAAGAGCAGGACGGAAAGGACGTCACGATCGCATACTGGTCGAAAATCCTGACCCAAGCCCAACGGAACTACTGTGTGACGCACAGGGAACTGCTGGCCCTGGTGGAAGCAATTAGAGCTTTCCATCTCTACTTGGCTGGAGCTCCGTTCCAAGTTAAGTCCGATCACGCCGCCCTGCAATGGTTAAAGAATTTCAAAAACCCATCGGGCATGCTGGCAAGGTGGTTAGAAAGACTCTCACCTTACAAGTTCCAGGTAGTCTACCAAAAAGGAACCAGTATTGGCCATGCGGACGCTCTGAGTCGGCGTCCAGACAGACCGTGCAATCCAGACTGCAAGAAGTGTTGCACCTTGGAGGCACGAGATGCAGAGGCCAGTAGAATTCGATTTTCCAGTGGATTCCAGCTGTTACACCAGGACGCTTCCATTTTGCAAAGCCCCACCAACTGGCCATTGGTCCACGCAGTCAGTCGGGACGGTCAGTTTGGGAGAGGCTTAGCACTCCACTTAGACCAACACTTTGGCCTACAAGCGGAGTTCCGCAGGAAGGAGCGGACATGTCCTGGAATAGTGGCGATTGAAAGGGGTCATAGAACCATAATCAACGTCATTACAAAGGAAAGGCATTTTCATAAGCCAACAGCCAAAGGAGTCCAAGAAGCCCTCCAAACCCTTAAGGAGTGGCTCCTGGAAAATAAAATCGAAGAATGGTGTCTACCTGAATTTTCGTGTGGGCTTGATAAAATGGAGCCAGCAACCTTAGTCAAGTTGCTTAACGAAGTTTTCGGAGACACCAACATGACGGTCACCATGTTCCACTTTCACCCGGCAGAAGCACCAGCCAAATGGAAACGCTGTGTCGCAAGATGCAACTCGTGCCAGGTAGAAAACAGAAAAACCATCTCTGCCAGGTCCAAGGAAGTTTTCTTAAACTGGGTGACTATCGTGCCGGAAGGAGTTTCCACTGTCCAAATGGCCAAGGATCAAAGGCTAGATGAGGACATCATGCCAATCCTTGTAGCTGTGGAAGACGGGGAAAGACCCCACTTCCAGGAGATAATAGAGTACAGCAATCACACCAGAACGCTGTGGCATCTATTCAAGTCTCTGAAAATGGAATGTGGACTCCTGTGGAAAAGAATTCATCATGAGACAGGAGACTTGGAAAAGGAAACCCTACGCCTCATCCTTCCCAGGAAACATAGAGAGGCAACGGTTAAAATGTACCATGAACAGTTGGGAGCTACCAATCATTTTGGACATACCAAGTCACTCCTGTACTTACGACGATTCTTCTGGTGGCCTGGAATGAGAGAGGACGTCGCCCAAATCCTTAACGACTGCGAGGATTGCAGGCGCCATAAAGGTCCTCTAAAGGGTAAGACCAGGGTACCCCTGAAGTTGTTCCGAGAAGGTGTTCTTCATGGCAGATGGCATATTGACACAGCCGGACCAATGCCTGTAACAGATTCAGGGTATAAATTTATATTGGTCGCCATCGAAGCATTCTCAGGTTGGCCTGTTGCCCTACCTTTGAAAACTCAAAAGGCTGAGGAAATCGCAGAGCAGCTGATAACACATGTTTTCTCAGTGTTTGGCTCTCCTATCTCTGTCATGACAGACAAGGCTCAGATTTTCGATTCAGACCTTTATAACACCATCTTGGACCTTTACCATGTAAAGAAGCGACGGACTACTGCCAGACATCCTTCTGCAAATGGCAAAGCAGAAAGGTGGGTCCGAACGCTCAAGACACAGCTCAAGCGATTATGTAACACAGCTGGCAATGATTGGGTTAAATGGCTACCTTTCATAACCCAGGCTTACAGAAATTTGCCGAGCTCTGTCCATGGATTTTCACCCTATGAGATCCTGTTTGGTGCCCCAATGAGGACACCTTTGTGCGGAGAAAGGGAGGCTCCACCTTTCCAACCAGACATGGAAGCCTACCCGTATCAGGTCCGTGACATCCTTAGGGAAATTCATGACCAAGTCCGCACAATGAATGGAGAAGCTGCAAGAAAAATGAAAAAGCAGTATGACTTAACTGCCAGTCTTGCACCATTCAAACCAGATCAGGTCTACCTTTTCAACGACGCCCGGAAAAAGGGACAGTCTAAGGCGTTACTGAAAATATGGACTGGCCCACATACGGTAACCGCAATTGCTAACGATTGCAACGCCTTAATAAAAGACGACAACACCCAGAAGTCCCAGTTTGTCCACATGGACCGTTTGGCACCATACCCAACAAATCCAAAAACGGACCATGTCGGCGCCTGGCTGAACTGGGTCGATGTGGAGGTGGTAGAAATCGTTTAAGACCATCTCCCATCAATACTCCCGACCATCGACAAGTGGCTACCCCGCGTCAAGATGGCGCCCAAGCAAGGGGTATAGCCTGGCGGCCGCCATTACCCCGTGCACAAGTGGCACTGTTGAGGGTAGCGCCGTCACCCTGGATTCCTGCAACAACAGGGACCAAAAAGAGAAACTGAGACATAGGAAAAATGGACTCAGGTAAAAACGAAATGAAAAGGAAACTTCTGCAATCGGCAGAAAAGGCAAAGGCAAAGTGGCAAGCGGATCAACGCCAAAAGGAACGCGATAGGGCTCAGCGGCTAAGAAGGCAAATGAGTGAGCAGACTGCAGAGGGAATTGAAGCCCGGCAAACTCTTAAATTTGATTTCTTGGATAAACCGATTGATCAAGAAATGGACAAGGAAGAAATCAGTCGTGAGGTCGCCGAAATTGACGAAGCCTTAGAAATGATGAGTTTTGTCCAGTAGTCAAGACTCACCAACATGTCGTGGGTTGATATGGTAGAAGCAGAACAGCCCTCCAGTAATTTGCCGGATGAGGACATCTTGCAGCTAGAAGTCTCAGAAGCTGATCTAGACCTCGACGGAGCGCCCAAGAAACCACCGCCAGAGGCAGCGATAGTGGCAGTCGAGACAACTGTCACAGCAGCCCAAAAGCCACCAGCCAAACTACGGTGCTGGAACTGCGGTGGTAGAGGCCACACGATCGAGGACTGCAAGAGGCCCTCCAAACGGCAGATGAAGGCTGCAGCAACAGCGGCCCAGCAGCGACTCTACCTGAAAACACCCAAGAAAGGTGAGAAGCTGCCGCTAGAACTTCAGGCTGCGAGAGAGGCGGCTGCCTTTCTGCCCGAACCCCCGAAGCCGTTCCCGTTCCTAGAGGACTACTAGCACCGGTGACTGCTAAGTGCTAATTGCCCCATTGCCTAATGCCATGATTTTTCCTTTTAAGGTTAAGAGTAAATTAATAAAAGCCTTAACCACAAACCTGTGTTACTGTTGATACCTGAAATCCTCTTTTGAAATATTGAACACTGAACTAATTGGCCTGTCCGATAACCTAACTGCAGTACTCAATGAGCCTGTTTGGGGACCAACCTCACTCTGTGCTGAAGTACTTGTTAAACCTAAAACAAAACAAATGGTCACACACAATACCTTTTTCGAAGGGAGGAAGAGAGACAGTTATTATTTAAATGAACTTGACTGTTTATGGAAAAAGGAAAGCAATCAGTAAAGGAGAAATATTACTCACCACTTTTGATACACCAACACTCCGCGTACCGACGCTAACATACCCGACCAATCGGAAATGAGAGAAGCTAAACGACCACTGGAGTCAGAACAACTCAGACTGATCAAGTCAAAATAAATACTGGAGACGGCCTCGGTGCTTCAAGAGGGAAAGACGTCACTTCGTTCCTCACAACCACCTGTGGCCTGGTTGGTAGGAGTGTCGCGTCGGGTGAGGAATGTAGCCGGTTCAACTCCCAGTCATGGGTCAATTATTCCAATGATGACTGATTTGATAAAATCTGTCGTTTGACTAACATCTGGGAACTCTTCTTCAAAGAAGTTTGTAGCCAGCTCCCAATAGACCACGGACCCCTACCTAGAGCAAAGCTCCCCGCCAACTCCCATTCCAATGCGGAAGGTGGTAGCCCTTTTTGCCGTATGGCGCGAAAAACAACTGAACTACGAACTCGAACGCGGATAAGCTGACCGAGTACGAAAGCTAAAGCAAACAACTCTCAACCTAAGAAACGGTTGTCAAGAACAACGGAGGACAACAAATCATCCGTCATCCGTCCAAACCTGAACAAGTTTTAAATCCAAACTTTCAAGTCGGTGAAAAGAAGGAAAAAGGAAAACCGATTGACAAAATGGATCCCGAAAGTGAATGGGGACTTCCCCTTAGTAACAGTGAGTTTTAAAAACATGGCACGACCATCGTAAATACCCCCTACTAGGTTTACTAGTGTCCTCCACCCCTTGTACTCCCTATGCAGTCATCACACGAGTGGACGTGACCGAGGTGAAGGCCGGAGATGGCGGTCCCCCTCCGGAGAGGCGCTCGCTATACGTAGTCTCATGTTGGGACCAAGGAGCCAGCAGACCACAACGCTATGCGTTGGTGGTAAGAAATAAACAAAGGCCGAAATTCTATACGTGGCTCTTCACAGTCATGCCTGATTGCAAGGAAGACCCTCCAGAAGTTAACGGCCCCACCTGCCAGACTACTTACTGGGCAGATTAAAAGAGTGATAAAATAAATAAATATATTGTTCGTTAGTTTAACTAATAACGACTTTCATTTTGAGAATGAACCTGCGACAGCAGACTCGAAGAGAATACAATTAAGAGTAAAATCTTACCAACGTCCCAGTTCCCATTTCCAAACACTTCCTTTTAGAAAACTTTAGCAACTACGCAGAGGTCCGTACTACTGACTACTGAGATGATGGTGTCCCAGAGGTCCAACTACTGCAGTCCACAAGCAGTTGAGCGGTTTTAAAAGTTAAGTTAAATGAAAACTGGTGTTAGGGATCCTTAGCAGTAAGAGATTAGTAGTGATGCCATTAGGTAGGCTTAGATTAAAATTTGGACTAGGATGGCATCGAGGCATTCCCTATAATAGTTAGAGGGATGAGGACAAGCCACCTCAAGGATTGGGTAGGCGCTGGTAAAAGTAAATACTGTGGGAGATGTGTGTTGTGTGTTTCAGGTGAAATCATCTCCATTCCAGGAATACTAACCCTTTTCTTAGTTGATCCTACCCCTCACGTCTCGACAGAGTATCTGAAAGGCTACACCCACACTGTGGTGGAAGTGGGCCCGAAGAGAAAATGTTATTGACAATACGCTGAAGTATTGAGGTGTAGAATAGTACTGGATTCCCTGTCAAGGGTTGGACGCCTTAGACAAGCCGTTGTAGGTGGGAGTCTGGTACTTAGGGTTTTCACAGGTCTACACTTCTAGAACTTCCAGAACTTCAAAGAAAAATGCAGTATAAAAGTCAATTATTGTAAGGCCGGGAAGTTTACTTTTCTTTTTAGGAGGGAGTGATGTTATGGTCCTATGCAATTAAAAAGTAAACATAACCCATTCTGGTCACTGGCATGCAAGCCGCCATCTTCCTAAGGACTCACTCCGACCATACTCTCTCATACTCTTATTATAAACACTGTAGAGACTTCCCGAGCCGGTTACCAAGGAGGCCTCCTGGCCTCAGTCTGTTGTGAACCTTGCTAGAGTGCACTCGCAATAAATCACGATCCTCAGAACGTCTCCTCCATTCCAATTCCCATAAGCACATAACATTACTTCAAATGTCTAAGCATCATGTCTTCAATTCAACTACAGAGGTTCGTTGTCTTACAGTTCTTCCCATTACTTGGCATTCTTTCTATATTTATCATTATAATATTTTTTTAGCCTTCATTCCATGACATTCATTTTGATGATGGTACTGAACTACAATATGAAGATGTCTCTCTGGAAGAAAATTTTCTATTTGATTCAATCAGGAAGGTCTGTTGTTTTTCACACACTGTTCTATCTGAATATCTCGAAATCTTGTCTTCTTAAAACTTATTTCTTATCGTGTTTTAGCTGTATAGTAATGATGAACTGTTGACTTCTTTAAGAAGTAATTGTAAGGATGCAGAAAAAGTTTACTTGGAGTTCCAAAAATTTCAAAAATTTCTTTCAGTGGCTCAGACTTCAAGTATGGTATGTAGTTTGTATTGTATTTCTTTCTTAAAAATATTATTAGAAAAGGAACCACAATTCTTCCTTGTTAGGTAACTGAAACTCCATCTATGAAATGTAATAAAATTGAAGAGGTTCAAAAGCTATACACGGAATTTCTTGAATTTGAAAGATACATCAATGAACATCGCAATAAGCCTAAGGTACCGAATTTTCACCTCTTATTTTTTTTGAAATTTTATTAAACCTATTGCTTTTCCTTCTCTCTAGGTTTGCATGCACAATTGCATTCTTTCATCTGAAGTAAGTTTGAATTCAATTTGTAAACATAATTTTGATGTCCAAAATGTTGTACTTTAATTATGTTTGTTCCTTTAGAATGATATACCAGCCAAAAGAAGGAAGATGTTACAATCTTCATTTCAAGTAAAGTACTAATGACCCCAGCCATTTAGTTCCAAGTTCAATTATATAAGGTCAAATTTTTATTCTAGGTCCCAATGACTTGTTCACAAACTTCAAACAATGATGTTAACTTGGAAGGTACTTTGGTAAGTGAAAAATTTCATGCTCTCTTGAGCTGTTAAGTAATAAAAATTCCCTTCCTTCATTTCATTGACTTTAATCTGTTTCAGAAAGAAAATCTAAAAGAACGTAATAGAAAGAACCAACGAAGAAGACGTTCAAGAATGTCTGAAAGACAAAAGATGAAAGAGAGAGAAAAGGCCAAGGATGGAATGAGAAGTTTTAGGAAACAAACTTCCTCAGAAGAAAGTATTTGTAGAAAGCTTTACGAAAAGGAAAGACGGAGGAAGAGCAGGCTATTGAGAAGGTCTAGTCTTCCTTTTTCTGAGTCCATGGATATAGAACAATACAATTTTGACATTTTCAACAAATCCATTACTTGGTATTTTTGTAGTATCTGCAAGAAGAAGCAACTAGTTAAGCAGTTTGACAAAAAACCATGCAAAAGTTGTGAGGATTTCAGTTCTATTAATGATATGGATCCAGGTGAAGTTCCTGAATGCTTAAAAATTTTAACTTTTGTTGAAAGGCAACTCATCTCTCGCATTCATCCTATAGTGTCATTATATAAAGTCAAAAACTGTCAATATCGTTACAAAGGTCATATTATCAATCTTCCTCAGAATGTTCAAGAAGTAGCTGATATTCTACCATTAAAGGTTGGAAGTTTAACAAGCATTATAACCTTTCGTCTGCAAGGTTCTGAAGGATTTAAAGATTTTACTGTCCGCAGACATGTAATTAAGGATGCATTGGAATGGCTTAGGGATAATAACCCTTTTTATAGGGACATAACTATAAGTGAAGAAAATATTCTTGAATTACCAATATGTGGATCAGTATTTGACTCTCTTAAAGTCTTTGATTCATCAAATGAACCAGAAATTGATGAAAATTCTGATGATGAACTTCATTTTGTGGGAAGTGAAGATGAACTTGAGGACTTTTCAGAAGATGAACTTGATGAGGTTGATGAAGATGTTGACAATTTAGGCGATGACATAACATTTACTGATATACCTAATATTTCTCCTTCTTCCCAAAAAAGTCAAGTTCAAAATGCTTTTAACTGGCCTACAATTGGCAGATCTCCAATAAGTGAGTTTAATACTCCTGGATATGTTACTATGGCCTTTCCAAGCCTATTTCCATTCGGTAAGTGTGATTTTTCAATTGAAAGACGGAAGAAAATTACAATAAAAAACTATGCCCATCACTTAATGTTGTACCATGATGGTCGGTTTGCAAAGGATGAGAGATTCCGATATTACATTATGAATTCTGAAATGAGATGGAGCTCATTAAATATTGGTAATATTGTAGTTCAAAAAAATGATTTTTTTTCAAAGTCTACAGTCATTCAGCTAAAGGAACATCTAAAAAGAAATCCAGGTCTGATCAAAAATATAATTTTCTATTCATCACGTATTAGAACTACAAGGCCCTATTGGAACACTAGGTGTTCTGAACTATTAGATATGGTCTTCCAGGTTGGTGATCCAACAGTTTTTTTTTCTCTTAGTAGTGCTGATTTCCATTGGCCTGATGTTTATAGGTTACTAGGCTATGATGTAACAACATTAAGTCATACTCAAAAAAGTAAGATCCTTTCTGAAAATCCCTTAATTTTTGATACTTTTTTTGTCTTAAGGGCTAGATTTTTTGTTGAGCACTGTTTCACAAAGAAATTTAATGTAACAGACTTTTGGTATAGGTTTGAGTTTCAACACAGAGGTAGTATTCATTTGCATGGTGTAGCTTGGTTAAAGGATGCACCATTAACTTCAGTTACTGATGATAAAAACGGACAAAAGAAAGTTTTGTCTTATTTTAACAACTTAATTTCTTGCCAAAATCCAAACCCAAATACAGTGGTTTCAATCATTCACCCATCTCAAAAGAGATTATGTGATGTATCCGACCATGATGAAGATTTATCTGATTTAATTAATACATTTCAGAGGCATACTCAATGTTCGAATATCCATTGCCTGAGGAATAAAAGAGGGAAAAAAAATAAAGTATGTAGGTATGGTTTTCCTAAAAAGCTAATGAAAGAATCAACCTTGGAAATTGTAGATGGTGAAATCAAAGATATACATTTCAAAAGAAATGATGATCGAATAAACAAATATAACCCATGGATCTTACAAACTTGGAGGGCTAATATTGATTTCAGTCCGATAGTTAGTCAAAATGCAATTTTAAGGTACATTGCCAAATATGCTTCTAAAGCTGAATCCAAGTCTTCTACTTTCCAAGGTATGATTAAAAATATGTCCTCTAGTGTTGATGAAGAGAATGTTAACTGCAAGAAATTAATTAGGAAGATATTAATATCTACATGTGCTGAACGTGACTATTCAGCCCAAGAAGTTGTACACTATCTGATGGGATATGGTTTTTATCACTGTAGCAGGGAATTCTTATGGCACATGCAAAAGATACAAAAGTATCCTTGAGAAGTATATGGAGAGGCCTTCATATTTAGATTCATATAGCTTATATTTTTTCGCAAGAAATTTCTTTGTTCGTAATGGAATTGTTACCATGAAGACAAAACCTGCAATTGTCCGAATTTTTCCAAGGCCTGTGTTAAATGATGTAAATGAATTGGATACTAATGATATATCAGCTCTCTTCGTTTTCTTCTGTCCCTGGAGAGATGTATCTGAAGTTTTGCAACCTTCAAACGTTAATGAACCTGTTGTTAAAGAAACTTATGATATCATAACAATTGTTTTATCTGGTAGTACCATTGATCAAGTTGTTGATAAATTCAATGATGAAGATGATGAAGTTGGATGTTTTGGTCACCTTTTTGAAAGTGATGTACAACCTAAAAGTTTTGAACCTATTTCAAGTTATCATCCTGGACAGAGTTCTCGTCGTACTTTAGGTAACAGGAATGTTGATAGGAAATATGATTGGAACCAATGGGACTGCAACCTTGATTACAGTGAGTTGGAGGTTTTATACAGTTCCTTGGTGTCAACAAAAGTTAAGAAAAGTTCATTTGAAATTCTTAATCATGATCTTAGTGATACTCAAAGCAGAGTCTTAGAAAAACTTGCAGGTGAAATTTTTGAATTGAAAAACTCTGAAGATTATGAAGGATCTGTAACCTTTGTCCAGGGTGGTGCTGGTACAGGGAAAAGCTATCTATTGAAAAGGATGTACAACATGTTACTATCTGAGTTTGGCCCACAAGTAGTTAGGACATTGGGATCCACAGGCATAGCTGCAAAAAATGTTAATGGAGAAACTGTATATTCATTTTTAAGATTAGGAAGAAGGCTATCTAATCATGTTTCACTTATTGGAGATGATCTTGTAAAATTCCAACAAGAGAGGTCAGAAGTCAAATTTTTGTTAATAGATGAATTTTCAATGATTGGTATTAGACTTCTTACTGCCATTGAAAGTAGGATAAGACAAATGTCTGATAAGGAGGCTTTCTTTGGAAACATTTATGTGTACTTTTTTGGAGATTGTAACCAGTTGCCTCCCATAGGTGATTCTCCTTTGTTTGCTAACTTTAAGTCCAGCTATCATTGTAGTTTAGCTTGTAAAGGAAAGGTTTTATTGAACAATATTGATTCAGCTTTCGTCCTTGATTTTAATTACAGATCATCAAGTAAAAAGTATAGTCAGTTCTTGAATGCTGTAGCTAACGGTAGTTGTACTTCTAGTGATGCAAAGAAACTAAGAAGTCGATGTTACACCACTTTCACGAGATGAGCGTCTTTCATTTGAAAATAGTACCAGGGTTTCTTCAACAAATGAACTTGTTGATTCTTATAATAATGAAAAATTGGAACTTTTAGGAAAACCAGTAGCTAGAGTGGAGGCTGAAAATTCTAGTAAAACTGCTTTTAATTCAAAAGATGAAGATGCAGATGGCTTACAGAATGTAATATCTATTTCAGTAGGTTCTAAGATAATGTTAAGAAGAAATTTGAATGTTTCAAGAGGTCTAATAAATGGTTCAATTGGGATAATCCAATCAATTCTGTATTTGAATTCTAAACCACCAATGTTACCATGTTTCATTTTGATTAATTTTGACAATGTTTCATTGGATGACTTTGATGTTAATTATGTTCCTTTGAAACCCGTTCTTAGTAGCTGGCTAAAGAACGGTATTAGGTGTACGAGACTTCAGCTACCTATTTCGCTTGCATGGGCTTGTACCATTCATAAGTCTCAGGGCCTTGGTTTTGATAAAGTACTACTAGAACTATCTGAAAGGGAATACTGTATTGGTTTATTGTATGTTGCATTGTCAAGAGTCTCAAAATTTCACAATATTGCTCTGTTAAATACTCTTACTCTTGAAAGACTGAACTCTGTAAGAAGATCTAAATTTTTTGAACATCAGCAACAGTTTTTAATTTGGCTTAGCTCATTCATTTGAATTTTTTTTTCTTTGCTGCGACAACTGTAATCCACACTAATCTACAATTGTCTTTAACTTCAGTAACATTCTAAGGCTTGTATAATGTGTAATGGGTTATACTCTAGAAACGTTACCTGAATGTAAAGATAGATGTATGTTTAATTTTATTGTTTCTTCAGCTGATCATACATGTCATTAATGCCATTAACCAACCTACCCATTGAACTATGTCATAAATAGATTCCTGGTTGTCATTCAGTTACTTATTTTTATAACTTCATACCAATCTGCAAACCCAGCAGATAGATGACTCTATGGGACCATTCACAAATTTGTAGTATTAAATTTTAAGTTTACAACCTACTTTCTTATAGTTATGTTATATTGTTTTGGTATTTTTCTTAAATCCTGAATGTTAAAACAATCATAACACTAATGGTACAGTGTATGATCTATTTCCTTCTATCTCTTCCTTGAGTGCAGAGCTCAGCTGTGGAACTATAAAATTAAAAAAAAAACTGCAGTGAGAAATACCAAGGTGAAGGTCCTCATACAACTACCATCTGTGCATTGCACAGTTACTACACAGATACATATTTTTTCATCGTTTCTTTCTCTGTTCACCCCCGTCACTCTCATCTTCCTGGTTGTTCTCTGCACAAGGACCTTAGTGTTTAAACCTTTGTTGGTTTTTATTACTTCAAATTCTACATTTCTTGTAACTCATCCACAAATTGATAGATTCTTTTTATGTCATTTAGGTTCGCAAAGCCAACGAATGGTAATACATTCAATTATTGATAAATTCACAGAACTGATGTAATACTGAGCCTGTTAGGTGATGAAGATTCATTAATTTATCTAATGTGTTCAGTATTTTTATTTCTGTTTAGATTTACATGTTGTTATACAACCCCTATGGTAACCTGTTAAGTAAGACTTTATGTTAGTAGTAACCTTTTGTTTGTTTGGCGCTATTGACTATGTATTTACTCCTATTATTTAATAAATTTGGATATAACAATTTCCTGTTGTGGACTCTTTTATTTCCAATCACTGTCTGAAGGTTATTGTTATGCAGGTGGTATTCTTGGTGGACCTATGGTTTCATACTGCATTTTTCCATTGTTAAATTTTTGTCATCCTATATTGAACTTTCTTAACTTTTAGACCTAAAAAATCAATCTATTTTCTTGATGTTTTTGAGAATCCAACTTTAACTTTCTTCACAAAATTAATTGTCCTTTTTTAAAATTGTGATCTATTAAACTCTATAATGGATTTAGCTGGTTCTTCAAAAGATGATGACGCAACCAAGGTATGGTTTAATTGAAACTGTAATTATTTCTCTCATTCCTTCCTTCCTGTAGTGACTTTTCTACCTTTTTTTGTGCAGTCATCTGATTCTGAAGTGGACATCACCTTTTCGGGTGCTATGTCCGAAATCGAAAATTTTGAGTCGCAAGATATCCTAAAGGTATTTTATGAACTGTAAAATTTCTTAATTAGAAAAGATTTTGTAAGTTTTCTATATTGTAGGTGTACAACGAATATGAAATTAAAGAACTCCTAAAAGAGAAGACCGATGACCTCCATGCAATGTTCGCCCAGTTCTTGCAATTCAAACAATTTCTTGGGCTTCATACAAATCTTCCTGGTCCTTCATGTTCACCTCAAACTTTTGATGCATTTGAAAGTCATCATCGTGGGATTGCTAATCAAGTAATCAGTCATGATGCAAATTTTGAAATCTATACTATTCTTGTAACTTTCTTACCTCTTTCAATGAATTCATTGTTTTCACTAAATTTGTATTTATCTTTAGGAACTACCTCACCAATGTGAGAAAGCTTCTGAAGTTAACGATGGGAAGGTCAGTTTTTAATCACAGAAATTTTAAGCAGTCAATAAATTAGTAATACTTATATATTTCCTTCTTTTAGGAGGTACGATCAGATACTAAATTGTTGGAAGATGTAAGTTTTTGATTGGCCATCCTCTATTAGTTTCTTTTGTATTGGATTGTACATACACAGCACTTGGTTTTTTTATCATCTTGTTTGTAGGATAGTTCGGATGACCAGAAAGTTGTGGAACCTCCACCCAAAAAGAAGGTAGATTTCAAGCAATTGGTTTAAAATCATTATTCTGAGTATTGGTATTAACTTAGAGTTATTTTTAACTTCTTCAGAAAAGATCCAGTTCGTCAACAGAAAGTGTAAGTTTATTTTATTCATTCTATTTTCTTCATTGCCTATAATTTCATGATTATAAATCTAAAACTATCATTCACTTTCATTAAGTCAACAAGTAAAAGTCAAAAAGATAAATCAGAAAAAGCTGGCAAGTCTTCAACATCATCACCTAAGGTACATTTTGTTTAATGAAAATCTACAGTTGATTTCATCCTTTTTATATGTTTTGTTGTACTACTAGAACTTTTCCGTTCTTAGAATAAAACTTCGAAGAGTAAGAGGTCTCATAAGAAAAAACAGCCCAATAAGGTATCCTATGAAATCTTTTAACTTAGCACTTGATATTAGTTTATCCTCTTTTTTGAAATTTGGGTCATCTTATAGGATCAAGAGCAGAAAAAATCAGATTCCTCTGACAATGAAGAAGATGTAAGTGATTACTTTGAAATCTCCTGGTAATTTTTTGATGTTATATTTAATTCCCTTGTTTTTTGATTTGAATACATCTCACAGCAGCCAAAGACTTCTAAGTCTAAACGTACATCGAAGAAGGTGTGTACTGGTTATTAAGTATTTTTATTAATTGTATAACATCTTTGAATTGTCATGAGTAACCTCTTACAGGACAAAAAAGAGAAGAAAAAAGACAATGATTCAACCGATAACGAAGTAAGCTATTTACTGCTTATTTTTTATGATTTTTAGTGGTTTTTTCTCATAGCAACAATTGATCTTTTTAGAATTCAAGCTCAGATGAAGATGTCAACGAAATCAACAGGGTATTCAAGACAGTACCAGAGTTTAAGTCTTTGAAAGATTTGGTTCACGGGAAAAAATATAAGTGCTCAAAATTTGAGCTGGTTAATACTACAAAAGGCGATAGAATTAGGGTTCAACTTGAAGATAATGAGTTTTCAGATCGCTTTGCTTATGTTCACTTACCTGAAAGGGTGAACACAGTTTTGATTCGCAAGCTAGAAGTTTACAATGAAAAGTGTAAATCTGCTAGACCACTTTATCTTATTTTCAGAGGAGTTAAGGGAAAGGCTTTTGATATTAGACTTACTAGAAAACAATAGTTACTTATACTCTTTTCCTATTCTTTCAAAAATTAAGGGAATTTCATAAATCATAGAGGCTATTGAAATCTTATAACAGTTAAAAAAATTAGGTCTTCTTACAAGAAAAATAAATGCTTACAGGAACTTACATCTCATTCACCAGATAAGAAAGAAAGGTTAAGGGCCAGCTGGAGAAAAGCAACTGCAAAATATAGATCCAATATGTCCGAAGAACAAAGGTCTAAGAGATTATTATACAATAAAATGTATAGAAGGAAATCTAAAGAATAGTTGTTAACTTTAAAATGTTTCTGAATAAATGTTTTATCAAAAGATTACATCACTTGTGTAACTTTATTTCTTCCCTTCAAGTAAACATCACAAACAATCATAACCATAATTACTGTGAAATCACTTTTTGGTGTGAGATAAATGAGGAAGTTGTTATTTAGGTTGTAATTTTTTCCTTTTTCACTAATATTTAAAATATGTAGTAATGTAATATACACGTATCCAGGAATTTTGTCTCCTTTTCTAATAAGTAAACACAGAAAAGTAGGTAAAGGGAAACTTATTGTATCGTCTGCTACTCCTTGTAGCCTCGCACCGGGTCACTCTTTTGGGGTTCTGATACAATAACAACAGCTACAACAACAACACGAGAATTTTGGATAAACAATGGTACCGAATAGTTGTTTACCAAATTTTAATCAAAAATTTCATTGATTTACCATCTCTTTCATACCTGTAGTTTCAGAGTTCATGTCCTTTCAGTAAAGCAAAGTGCGTCCAACCTTGATTGAAACATTACTACCATTGTGAAGTTAAATTAAATACATGTAATACATGCCTGAAATAGGGTTATTTGTGGTGCTTTAAACTTTGAAATAGCTTCTGTTTTCAGATAGTTTATTGAAAAATTTAAATGCTTAAAATTTACATGGTGTACATTTTTGTATTTCTGTCACTGATATGATTGTAGATGTGTGAGTTATCATTGTCGTGAAGATTAGGTGAGGCACTTGTCTGCCTGGACCTTCAGCTCTCCATTTGCTGCACCAGTGAAGCACTCCACCTTATGAATGGGCTGCCAGTGTCATATTTTGTATCACTTGTTGGACACCTGCCCTGCACCGTGTGGTCATCTGCAGCTCTATAAATGTTGGATCAATGAGCCATTTTACCTGCTCCCCTGGGGCTTAGGGCTGTCCATCAGCAGAAATATGTGTAGTCACTCGGCCTCCAGTGCATGGGCCTTGTGGGGCTACCCACAATCTCCCTTACTTACTCCCCACCGTCATCAATATGTTGAGCTACTAGCTCTACAGCCTGCAGCATCATTGTAGCTTTCCATTTGCTGAACATTGAGGCATTCTGCCTGTTCACCCACTGCCAATGGCTGCCCGTGAGAATCAATAGGTGGCGCCAATTGGCTTTCTTTAACTTGGTTGTCAAGTGTCTCTCAACCTGTTGTATTAGTGTGGGGCTTGATATAGCTTTAGCCTTTTTCTTCCTGGTCCTTTTGTCGTGCATGTTGTGTTGAAGAACTGTAAATATCTGTTTACAATTTACAAACTTTTATATTATGCATCAAGTTGTAAACTGTATTTGTGTGTATGAAACAAATTACTACATACTTAATGTATCATTTAATGTTAAATTGAATTGCTTGAGATGATTAGTTGTGAATTGGGATTCTTGCTATCAACCTAATGGATGGTCTATTAATTTGTATCTCAATATTTTGTTGTCAGTGTGGGGAAAATAAACATTCTTAATGTTTTCATTAACTTGTATAATTTCTCAAACTCATTATTGGAAATATTCCAAACAAAGTCAAAGTAACTGACATCACAACATATTTATAACAACAACCGTTACATGGAATTTTATAATCAGCTTATGATATTAATTTGAAACTCATTTAAAAGCCAAAGGAACATATTAATGTACATTATCACAAGTGGTTCAGTGTTCAGCGAAACTCCTGTATACGTTTAGTTACAACAATATGATGATAGTGTCATAGGCTCATTGAGTTTGTGGTCATTTCGTTGGAAACAGAAGATGTATGTTTTAAAACATAATTCATTAAGAACTTCTTCAGTTTCACAAGCAATGGTTCTGGAAAAATTCTTGATGGTAGCTTAAAGTTAAGGTCTTATACATTTATTATTTTAACTTCTGCCATGCTAAAGTTTTGTATCTTTAAGACTTAACATTATGCTATTTTTAATTTTTTCCAAACCTTTGGAATTTGGATGTATTTTATCTATCCTTTGAGAGTATCCATAAAAACTGCAGTACAATGAGTTTCTAATTTGTTTGTCATAAAAAGTGTCATCCATTAAGCAAACCCGAACTCCAGAACCAGTAAAAGAAGAAATATAACAATTGTACTGAGAAATGATTTTGTTCTGGCTTGAAAAATCATCAAATAACATGATGTCAGGGATTTCACACAAAATTATTTTACAACGTAACCTTAATAGGTACCTTATTAAAACTTTTAACTGAATTTTCATGTCGATTAAATCTGTGTTTTGTAGTACATTGTTTGTTCCTATCATAAGAACAATGTTGTATCCCTGAAGTACCTTATGGTTCAATTTGACATTTTTATAGCAAAGTGATATGTTACAGTCACTTATAACAAATTTTTCACTTATATCATCGAAATCATTCTTAAACTTATTGTACAATCTCTTAAATATACTATCACCAATTAAAACTGTTTTATCAGCCATTTGTCTTTTTAAAAGTTCTGTGAAATTATCTGGAGTGTATTTTGTTGAGGGTACAGTTTACGTATATGGAATATTAATGTAGTACCTTTGTTAACGGTTGGAGGTAATTTTTTCAACTTCTTAGTTCTCTTTATCTTCTCAGATCTGCCAAAACACAATTCAAAAATGTTTGGTTAAAGTTGATTTATACTTGAGGTACACTACCTTTTGTTATAAAAAGAAATTGTTTTTAGTTTTAAATGAATATTAATAATTACATACCTGCAAGGTTTTAGGGGAGTTTAACTTAAATATCAATGATTTTTCATATCAAACCATATTCAACCATATTCAATCTACTTTGTTGTTATTGAGAATGGTCACCTAGGTAACATTTTGTAGTTAGAAAATGATATTAAACATATCGCCTTGTGGCAGGCTATTTGCTTTTGGCTAGGGATGGCTGGATTACCAATCATCCGTTGTGACCATCTATTATACCTATCCATTATTATCATCCATTATGTCCATCCATTGTGACCATCCCATATAACCATCCAATATGATCAAGGTTTATGATCATCCCATATGACCACCCATTATATACATCACTTGTTTTCATCCTTTGTTTATGACCACCCAATATTACCAGCCATTATGACTTCTGGTTATTACCATCCCATATGACCATCCCATATGACCATCCATTATGATAATACTTGATGATCATCTATTATGTTCATCCTTTATTATCATCTGTTATTTCCATCCATTATGAACTTTCTTTATGACCATCCTTTATGACCATATGATATTATGACTATCCATCATGACCATCCGTTATGACCATCACATGTTTTCATCCTTGGTTTATGACCACCAAATATTACCAGCCATTATGACTTCTGGTTATAACCATCCGATATAACCATCCATTATGACCATCCTTGATGACCATCCTATATAACCATCCAATATTATCATATCATATTCTCATCCATGGTTTATGACCACCCAATATTAGCAGTCATCCGTTACAACCATGACATATTTTCATCAATGTTAAATGAGCCCTTAATATACCAGCCATTATAGCTTCTGATTATTAACATCCCATATGACCATCCGTTATTACCATCCATTATGACCATCCGTTATGACCATCACATATTCCTATCCATGGTTTATGACTACCCAATATTAACAGCCATTATGACTTCTCGTTATGACCATTCCATATGACCATCCATTATGACCATCCTATATGACCATTCGTTATGACCATCTCATATTCTCAACCATCGTTTATGACCACCCAATATTAGCAGCCATTATGACTTCCGGTTATGACTATCCTATATGACCATCCGTTATGACCATCCATTATTACCATCCGTTATGGCAATCATTATGACCATCCATTATGACCATCCGTTATTACCATCACATATTGTCATCCATGTTGAATGAGCACCTGCTATACCATCCGTTATGACCATCCTATATGACCATTCGTTATGACCATCTCATATTCTCAACCATCGTTTATGACCACCCAATATTGGCAGCCATTATGACTTCTGGTTATGACTATCCTATATGATCATCCGTTATGACCATCCATTATTATCATCCGTAATGGCAAATATTATGACCATCCATTATGACCATCCGTTATTCCCATCACAAATTCTCATCCATGGTTTATAAGTATCCAATATTAGCAGCCATTATAACTTCTGGTAATGACCATATTGACCATCCGTTTTGACCATCACATATTCTCATCCATGGTTTATGACTACCCAATATTAGCAGCCATTATGACTTTTCGTTATGACCATTACATATGACCATCCATTATGACCATCCTATATGATCATTCGTTATGACCATCTCATATTCTCAACCATCCTTTATGACCACCCAATATTAGCAGCCATTATGACTTCCGGTTATGACTATCCTATATGACCATCCGTTATGACCATCCATTATTACCATCCGTTATGGCATTCCATTATGTCCATCCATTATGACCATCCGTTATTACCATCACATACTGTCATCCATGTTGAATGAGCACCTACTATACCATCCGTTATGACCATCCATTATGACCATCCGTTTTGACCATCACATATTCTCATCCATGGTTTATGACTACCCAATATTAGCAGCCATTATGACTTTTCGTTATGACCATTCCATATGACCATCCATTATGACCATCCTATATGACCATTCGTTATGACCATCTCATATTCTCAACCAACGTTTATGACCACCCAATATTAGCAGCCATTATGACTTCCGGTTATGACTATCCTATATGACCATCCGTTATGACCATCCATTATTATCATCCGTTATAGCACCTACCATCCGTTATTACCATCACATACTGTCATCCATGTTGAATGAGCACCTACTATACCATCCATTATGACCATCCATTATGACCATCCGTTTTGACCATCACATATTCTCATCCATGGTTTATGACTACCCAATATTAGCAGCCATTATATCTTTTCGTTATTACCATTCCATATGACCATCCATTATGACCATCCTATATGACCATTCGTTATGACCATCTCATATTCTCAACCATCCTTTATGACCACCCAATATTGGCAGCCATTATGACTTCCGGTTATGACTATCCTATATGATCATCCGTTATGACCATCCATTATTATCATCCGTAATGGCAAATATTATGACCATCCATTATGACCATCCGTTATTACCATCACATATTCTCATCCATGGTTTATAAGTATCCAGCCATTATGACTTCTGGTTATGTTTTGACCATCAGCCATTATTTTTCGTTATGACCATTCCATATGACCATCTATTATGCCATCCTATATGATCATTCGTTATATTATGACTTCCGGTTATGACTATCCTATATGACCATCCGATCCATTATTACCATCCGTTATGGCAATCCATCCGTTAAAACCATCACATACTGTCATCCATGTTGAATGAGCACCTACTCCATCCGTTATGACCCATTATGACCATCCGTTTTGACCATCACATATTCTCATCCATGGTTTATGACTACCCAATAGTAGCAGCCATTATGACATTCCATCAGACCATATATGACCATCCATTATGATAATACTTGATGATCATCTATTATGTTCATCCTTTATTATCATCTGTAATTTCCATCCATTATGAACTTTCTTTATGACCATCCTTTATGACCATATGATATTATGACTATCCATCATGACCATCCGTTATGACCATCACATGTTTTCATCCTTGGTTTATGACCACCAAATATTACCAGCCATTATGACTTCTGGTTATAACCATCCGATATAACCATCCATTATGACCATCCTTGATGACCATCCTATATAACCATCCAATATTATCATATCATATTCTCATCCATGGTTTATGACCACCCAATATTAGCAGTCATCCGTTACAACCATGACATATTTTCATCAATGTTAAATGAGCCCTTAATATACCAGCCATTATAGCTTCTGATTATTAACATCCCATATGACCATCCGTTATTACCATCCATTATGACCATCCGTTATGACCATCACATATTCCTATCCATGGTTTATGACTACCCAATATTAACAGCCATTATGACTTCTCGTTATGACCATGCCATATGACCATCCATTATGACCATCCTATATGACCATTATCTCATATTCTCAACCATCGTTTATGACCACCCAATATTAGCAGCCATTATGACTTCCGGTTATGACTATCCTATATGACCATCCGTTATGACCATCCATTATTACCATCTGACCATCTCATATTCTCAACCATCCTTTATGACCACCCAATATTGGCAGCCATTATGACTTCCGGTTATGACTATCCTATATGATCATCCGTTATGACCATCCATTATTATCATCCGTAATGGCAAATATTATGACCATCCATTATGACCATCCGTTATTACCATCACATATTCTCATCCATGGTTTATAAGTTTCCAATATTAGCAGCCATTATGACTTCTGGTTATGACCATATTGAACATCCGTTTTGACCATCACATATTCTCATCCATGGTTTACGACTTCCCAATATTAGCAGCCATTATGACTTTTCGTTATGACCATTCCATATGACCATCTATTATGACCATCCTATATGATCATTCGTTATGACCATCTCATATTCTCAACCATCCTTTATGACCACCCAATATTAGCAGCCATTATGACTTCCGGTTATGACTATCCTATATGACCAGCCGTTATGACCATCCTTATTACCATCCGTTATGGCATTCCATTATGTCCATCCATTATGACCATCCGTTAAAACCATCACATACTGTCATCCATGTTGAATGAGCACCTACTATACCATCCGTTATGACTATCCATTATGACCATCCGTTTTGACCATCACATATTCTCATCCATGGTTTATGACTACCCAATAGTAGCAGCCATTATGACTTTTCGTTATGACCATTCCATATGACCATCCATTATGACCATCCTATATGACCATTCGTTATGACCATCTCATATTCTCAACCAACGTTTATGACCACCCAATATTAGCAGCCATTATGACTTCCGGTTATGACTATCCTATATGACCATCCGTTATGACCATCCATTATTACCATCCGTTATAGCAATCCATTATGACCATCCATTATGACCATCCGTTATTACCATCACATATTGTCATCCATGTTGAATGAGCACCTACTATACCATCCGTTATGACCATCCATTATGACCATCCGTTTCGACCATCACATATTCTCATCCATGGTTTATGACTACCCAATATTAGCAGCCATTATATCTTTTCGTTATTACCATTCCATATGACCATCCATTATGACCATCCTATATAACCATTCGTTATGACCATCTCATATTCTCAACCATCGTTTATGACCACCCAATATTAGCAGCCATTATGACTTCCGGTTATGACTATCCTATATGATCATCCGTTATGACCATCCATTCTTATCATCTGTAATGGCAATCATTATGACCATCCATTATGACCATCCGTTATTACCATCACATATTCTCATCCATGGTTTATAAGTATCCAATATTAGCAGCCATTATGACTTCTGGTTATGACCATATTGACCATCCGTTTTGACCATCACATATTCTCATCCATGGTTACGACTACCCAATATTAGCAGCCATTATGACTTCCGGTTATGACTATCCTATATGACCATCCGTTATGACCATCCTTATTACCATCCGTTATGGCATTCCATTATGTCCATCCATTATGACCATCCGTTAAAACCATCACATACTGTCATCCATGTTGAATGAGCACCTACTATACCATCCGTTATGACTATCCATTATGACCATCCGTTTTGACCATCACATATTCTCATCCATGGTTTATGACTACCCAATAGTAGCAGCCATTATGACTTTTCGTTATGACCATTCCATATGACCATCCATTATGACCATCCTATATGACCATTCGTTATGACCATCTCATATTCTCAACCAACGTTTATGACCACCCAATATTAGCAGCCATTATGACTTCCGGTTATGACTATCCTATATGACCATCCGTTATGGCAATCCATTATGACCATCCATTATGACCATCCGTTATTACCATCACATATTGTCATCCATGTTGAATGAGCACCTACTATACCATCCGTTATGACCATCCATTATGACCATCCGTTTCGACCATCACATATTCTCATCCATGGTTTATGACTACCCAATATTAGCAGCCATTATATCTTTTCGTTATTACCATTCCATATGACCATCCATTATGACCATCCTATATAACCATTCGTTATGACCATCTCATATTCTCAACCATCGTTTATGACCACCCAATATTAGCAGCCATTATGACTTCCGGTTATGACTATCCTATATGATCATCCGTTATGACCATCCATTATTATCATCCGTAATGGCAATCATTATGACCATCCATTATGACCATCCGTTATTACCATCACATATTCTCATCCATGGTTTATAAGTATCCAATATTAGCAGCCATTATGACTTCTGGTTATGACCATATTGACCATCCGTTTTGACCATCACATATTCTCATCCATGGTTACGACTACCCAATATTAGGAGCCATTATGACTTTTCGTTATGTCCATTCCATATGACCATCCATTATGAGTAGTAGAGACATAGCGGGGCTACTGCGGCGCGGTGGCTACCCCCCCACCACGCCCCTAACCTGGGCGAGTGCAATGTTAAGGTCACCACAGCTGCCCATTGACCTTCACCTCGGCCCTGCCGTATGCGGTGCATGCGGTGCCCGAGTGCCCCATAGGTGGCCTACTCACACGGCGCCGGTGTCCCCAGCGCGGCTGCGGCTGTGGCTGGTACCCTCCCACCTCACTCCCGCTGCTGCATGGGTAGTCTGCTCACACGGCGTCGATCCGACCAGTCTCAGGGCGGTGCGCTCGGTCACTGCCGGCCGTGGTATTTTATTGGTAGGGAGAATAACGGACATGAATAAAAATAAGTCCATTTATTCAAAAAATGTATACACATCACACATCACATGAATCGCCCTAGACTAAATGTGGTCCATCACACCCATCACATAAGCCACAGTAGTCCCGCCACACCCTTTCACAACACTGAAAAATCACTAGACACGCGATCTTCACCAGACACGATAGATCTGATTGTGGGGCCACCTTAATCACACGAATCACTACACACTAATCACAATTTCACCGCAGAATCACACCACCTATAAAATCACACAATTCACACGAATCACTTTGCACTAATCGCTCCCGTCACTGCAGAATCACAATCACAAAAATCCCGCCGATACATCACCTTCCGAGTGGGTGCAGCGTCCACCCGCCGCATGGGACCAACTTTGTCCACTGCATCACAACAGTCCATGAATATCACCTCCAAGGTTTCAATGCGTGGATTCCGCAAGATGAACTCCTCCAGAATCCCGATAGAGTGACGTGTGATGCAGATTTCGGGCCCCACACTCCAGTCCTCCTCAATGCGAATGCTGAGGTGCCTTACGAACGCCCATCCAAATCCCCAGAGGTCTCGTACTGTAACAGACACACTGTCCCGACCCACGACTCGGATACGATGCAATTGGCAGTAGTCTAGAATGATCCGACGGATGAGTAGTGACTGTTCACATGCTAGCCTACCCAGGTTCGGCGCATTCACTTTTGCCAACAGTGCTGTAAATCGCCGCTCGGCGAGGTCCTTCAGGGTCAGGTACATGACGCGGCACGGCGCGGCACGGCGCGGCACGACACAGCTCGTGAGATTATGTCACCACGCCTCGCGAGTGCCATTGATCTGCATCTCCAAAGTGGCGGTCGGGCAGAACCAGTCCGGGGAGGGGACATTGCAGCAGTGCAAGTGCGGATGAAACTATACTCTACGCCAAGAATACACGCATGTATCCCATGATAACATGTCTACAAATTGGGCAGTTATTAAAACTTGGAAAGCACACACGACAAGTGCTCAAATGCGAGCATGGTAGAAAAACTATGTCATACTCACGCTGCCTGCAAATAACACAAGTCCTAGAGCATTCGTCACCCACACAATGGCGCGCAGAGTTGCGTTGGGGTGGAGATGTGGGGGGTGAGCGTCGTGCCGAAGGTGGCTGCAAAGTGTGATAATCACCCTCCACTTCCCCATCCGACAATCCCGACTCTTCCCCGTCTGATATGGCACACACTGGATACACCGGACGGGGATTCGCTAGGGGCGGAGGCATGCGCTCCGCACGGGCACCCAGTAGGCCTGCACGCCCCACAGAACGGCTCGGTGCGGGGGGCGGGACTCGGCCGTCGTCCACGCCGCTGGTTAGGTCCACGACAGGGATCTGCCGGCGTGGGGTAGCAGTGCCAGCAGTATGAGGTGTTGGTGGGTATGGTGGTGATGTCGCACGACGTCCACCAGCGGGGTCCCCAAGACGACTCGAGGCCGGGTCCATGGAGAGCCTAGGACGGGTCAGGGCGGCGGCCAGGATTCCGCCGACATCCTCAGCTCCCCGCCAACGACCGTCGTCCAGGATAGGTGTGGGGCGGCGCCAGGGGGTGGCGCCAGCGGTGAAAGACTCCAGCAGTCCCCCAGCAGGGGTCCTCGGGGGGGTGGGGGCCAGGACTCCGTCGACGTCGTCACCCGAGAGGAGCTGGCCGCGGTGGTGCGCCTTGTCGGTCCCAGGCGCCGAGTGACAATTCCCAAGAGTCCCCATACGGTTTATATAGGTCTCGGAGAGCCGGCGCTCAAGGGATGGTAGGGTAGGGCGGGCACTGTGATTACGGTGAATGGCTCAGCGCCGGCACGGTGGTGGCCGTGGTAGGAGTGTTAACGGCGAGTCCCATCCACTAGGGTCGCGTTCGAATATGCTTATCGGTGACCAGCACCCCCATATGCATACGATCGCGTTCGAATACTCAGCTCCTAGCCCTTTATAAACGCGGTGCTGGAGATCGGCGAGCACAGTCTTCCAGCGCCTCACACTCAGCACCATCAAGCAACGCTGGCTACCCACGACGGCCTCACCCTGACGCCCCGCAAAGTCTCCTCCAGGCCATCGGCACCCTCGACGTCGGCCACCAAGCCCGCCAAGAAGAAGCTCTCCACGACCAAGTGCTCCACCTGCAAGACCAAGAAGGTGAAGAGGGCCAGGACGACGAAGAAGGCAGCGGCAAAGTCCAGGACAGCACGCGGCCAAAGCTCCACCAAGACCGCCACCAGCTCTAAGGTAAGAAGCACTGCAATGTTGTGCGTTTGTGTGTGCATGTGTGTGCGTGCATGTGTGTATATGTGTGGAAGAGTGGGCTGCCCATTAGCTCCTTACGGACGTAAAAACACAGCGCATGTTTTTAAGTCCATAAGGTATTGATAGGCATATCAATATTTATTTATTTTTTAAATTTCTCGAGCGCGTGCTGTGCCAAAACACACACGTTTGTGTGACAGTCCATATGCCGAGTGTGTTTTAATGTGCCATTGTATGTGTTGGCCTGCGATGTTATGCATGTGTGGTCAAGTGGGTTGCCTACCAACCTCTCACGTGTGTTAAAGCACAGCGACCCATCCGCGGAAATCGGTGCATGTGCGTGTGTGCGTGTTGTCCAGCGCGAGCTCTGTGTGTGTGTGTGCGTGTGTGTATGTGTGCTATATTGGGCAGTGTGGACGTGATACATGTGAAGTGTCCGACCCCACAATATCGCAACCTAGCCCACATTGTCGTTATTGTCACAGGTGAATAAATCCAGACGGGTCTAGCGTCACCGGCCGACTCATCGCGCACGATCTCCACAGCGCAGCGCAGCCACCTTCACCTTGGAAGGCCATTGCCAGGTGCCAGGCAGGTGAGCAGCTGAAAGTAAATGGAGCACCTCGCCACAGAAATCATATACTCGATCTTTCGGCATTCATCGTCCCAAGACATTATAAACCTCTCCTCCACAAACACCAGATTCCGAGAATTAGGGAAGAATTATATGCAAAACTATCGAAATCAGGAATTTATTAACGCATTTCCGCTCAGCTGGAAAATCACAGTCGCAGATACAAAGCCACTCCTCCACTACTTAAAATATTTAGAATGTCGTATTCGGTACTGGGGCCTAAAATACATAGATGCGACGGTATTTCACATGAGATTAGCACTAAATTCCCCCGCGTCACTCGCAGATCACGATGACGGCTTATATTCCCAGTGTAGGACGTTGTCAAAACTGATCAGAAGGCATGTTTCAATACTTGTGTGCGATGATTTGCCCGGTTTGGCCAGCATTTTGTGCGTTCGTAAGAGACGTTTTTTTTTGTAAAAGGGTCATTTTAAACAGTGCAAAGAGTGTAGAGATAATTTTACAGCCCATACCACTGTTTAAAAAATTAAAATATACACAGTGGCCAAATCTGCAAACAATATCATTTTCATTTCATAATTTTTCAAATGAGGTGGCTTTGAATCTAAAGCTATTTTTAGCAAACGCCCCAAAACTTTTAATTATGAATGTTTATTGTTTTAAATGTCGGGGTAACTTGCCAGAGATCGATGGGTTTCTAGCAGAGCGACTTCCAAAAATATTCCCTAATTCTCAAACTAAGTACCGAATTTGTATAAGATATGTCCGGAGCGGTAAATAAATGTTTTGTAAAATAGTCCTTTTTTTTTTTTTCTCCCACTCTTTTAGACAAACGGTCCAGCTTACGCCCATCTAAAGACACACTGCGAGGCGAGCCACATCAGAGGTATGTTCCACAAACTTCCAAACGAGCTCATTTTCCATATTTTCACATATCTCAGAAATATGGACCTCATGAAAATAGCGAGCTGCTCGAGAAAAATGAATGTGCTATCCCACAACTTTTCCCGGAAATATAGAAGTGAAGATAAATTTCACTTTTATCACCCCACAAAGCCATATGTAATAGGAATTTGCGGGCTGTGGTCACCAACGCTAGACTATTATTACAAGCGCATAAAATATCATGGTTGTACAAGGGTAAAACTTGAGAGTTGTTGGGGTTGGGAACTCTGCAAACCATCCACTAAAGTTTTTAAACGAGTAAGACTATTGCGGAAGCGCCTCGCAAGACTTCTACTTGACTCAAAAGCGGTGCAAGTAAAAGAAATCGATGGTACAGACATATTTAGAATTTTGAGTACTAGAGCGGGCTGGACTTCATACACGAGGCAGATGCTGCTCTCACATCGCGCGGTTTTAGAGCGGGTAAATGCATATACACGATGGAGAGGGATTTATGCAGCGCATGATTGGCCAATGCTAAGACACATTAAGTTTGATGTGCCACGCTTTGATGAGCGAGATGTACGGATAGGTGAAAGACAACTGCAGAAATTTGTTTTAAAAGCACCACGCCTGGACACTATTCGTCTAATGTGTTACTGGCAAAAGATTGAAATACCGGGGTTCAAAGTTATTAAAAATAATATGTGGAGGGTGACATACCAGCGTATTTCAAATGTTTCAGACTCGGTCGCTCCACAACCCCTTGGCGACAGACGAATTTAAGAGCACCAAACTTCAAAGGAATCGGGCTCAGGTAAATAGCGATGGACACGTTCGATTTGCAACAATCTTTTATGCGAGTGGCTTTCGAGGGGAATTGTGGCACTGGAAAAAGCACGCAGTTGAAGAGGCTAGCACTAAGGTTCCCAAACCTTGGACTACTCCCCGAACCCATTGAAACGTGGAGAGATGTCAGGGGCTTTAACACACTTGGAGCAGCCCTGTCCGGCGAGTTGGAATCGATAACAAATTTCCAACATTTGGCACTGTTTTCTGTGCTCCGCGAAGGGGTTACAATGATGCAATCCTCCGAAATTCCACCTCTCATTCTGTCCGAACGCAGTGCCCAAACCCAAAAGCATGTCTTTTGGAAAGCGCTTAGTCACAAAAATTTAATAAAACCCTCCACTTTTGCAACACTTGACCACATCTTACTAAACTCTGCCGACCCACTAAAGGCCACAGCACCAGGTGTTTACATCTACATGAGGGACACACCAGAAAATTGTCTCAGGCGCGTAAGAGAGAGAGGTCGTGCCGAAGAGAGTAACTATGACATTGAATACTTACGACTCCTTCACAGGTGCCATGAAGAGTGGTTGTCAAATGTAGATTCATATGATTGGGGGGCAGACATTTACACTATAGAGTGTACCGATAAGACGGCGGACGAAGTCTACAACGAGTTGGAAAATCTATTTATACAACTCATTGACGATGCAAAAGTTTCCCAACATTCTACAAAGTCTAGCATTTCTTGGGCGGTAGAAAACTAATGTATGTTCTTTCTTCTACAGAAAAATGGCAACCCACCATTTAAAGGAGAAATTAAAGCGACTTGCCGCTCCCGCAAAAAGGATTAAATTTGAAAATCTAAATATTGGTCAAAATTATGCTATAAAAAAGTTTTCTGTCGTTTCACATGAAACTTATAAGGAGTCGATTGCCGCGGACATTGTACTAGATGGAGAAATCTGTGGCATATTCCTTCCAAAGCGCTTTGTCGAAATTGCAAAAGAGATTCCAAAAATGAATGAGGACATATCTAACGGAACATGTTGGACTTTACGGTGGGAGGGGGTCGCGGGGCGTCAGTCGAACCACGTTGTTCTCTCTTGTAATTCGGAAGATATGTCTTAATTTTTGTTTTTGGTCTTAGGTATGGAAATTATCTTTTCCAAATCCGATGCCAGGGCTGCTATTCCCACCCGAGCCTACCTAACGAGTGCAGGTTATGATCTTTACATCCCAGAAGATATAATTCTACCCGAAAAGCAGTGCACAAAAATAAATATAAAAATAAAAGCTAAATTGCCGGAGGGAACATTTGGGCTTATTTTGGGTAGGTCGGGCCATACTTTAACAGGCATTCAAACACACGTTGGTCTCATCGATCCCGACTATTCGGGGGAATTATGCGTAATCCAGGTAAATATAACTAATCGACCAAAATTAATTCCCGCCTATCGTAGGATAGCTCAACTGGTTCTGTTTCCTCTCATCTGCCCACCAATTCGCGTGGTGGACAGCATTGATCGCGAGCTAAGCTTAAGGGGGGCTAACGGTTTTGGGTCCTCCGACACCAACCAGCAGAATGGAACAGGTCTGGACCTGCCCAATCTGCTTCAAAACTTTTAAGCACAAGTCGTCTCTTTACCGGCATAGTAAAACTACACACCACAGTGGATTAGAGAAGGGGGGAACTCGCACTATTACACCAAAAAAAGGGGGTGGTCAGAAATGGAAATGTCCTAATTGCGAACGCACGTATTCACATAGGAGGTCGTTAAATAAGCACATAAAAACTAAACATGAAGAAAATGGAGAGAAAAAAAGTGATGTCAAACCTTCCTTTACAGACCTTGCTTCTGAAATATTTGTAAAAGATAAGGCATTTAATGATAGTTTGTACATATTTGAATGTAATCTAACAAACTCCGATGTAGGAGACTTAAACTTAGTACTGTTTAACAAACTTAATCTATTTGTAGAAATTATAAGCCGATTTCTTGCACATGGGGATGTAACTAATTGTTTTTTGTATGTAGAATCATTGCTCGGTAAATATGATATTGATGGTGAGTTCGAAAATGATGACGATGGGACGCCAGAAAAACGTGTTGTTGCTAAATTTCGCTCTGACAAGGCCACTATATCACCTGCTGCACTTAACGATGGGGGTGGTGATGGTGGTGGTGCTCGAAGCACAATGGAAATGGCTATTATGAAATGCATTCAACAATTGGATAATTACAATGCAAATGGGTCTGGGTGGATTTTGAAAAGTGTAGAGAGGGTAGAACTTCATGTAGCACTCGTTCCACCTTCACTTGTCGGTTGTGAAACGTTCATTCCCTACGATGTTATGAGAAAAATGAAATTTTTAATTAACCCACCAAGTGTGGGAAATCAATGCCTCATGTTTAGCATCATAGCGGCAATCGCATTTCAGACAGAAAAAGGTGTAAAGCGGGCAGACTTTGACAACTTAGATTTCTACGAGTCTAGAAAACATAAATTCGATTGGAGCGATATTTGTTTTCCCTCGAGTATGGATGATATAAGCATTTTTGAATGCAATAATAAGTCAATAGCAGTTTGTGTGTTTGCAACGGTGCGTAGAAATAATAAAATTGTTATCTATCCACATAGAGCATCTCCATATGGTAGTAGGCGTGAGTATAAAGTTAGTTTGCTGTTACTGAAACACCATTTCTTGGCAATCACAAATCGATCGGGTTTGCTGTCATCACAGGTGACACGACGAAAATGCTCCATGCTTTTCTGCGATAGTTGCCTATTCTCGTGTCAAAGACAGGTTGACATGATTGAACATGAGGAGTTGTGTAGGGAGGGATGTTCTAATACGAGTGCCTTTCAGCAGGCCCGGCCAAAAATGTTGCATAAAGATATTGCTTATTTACGCTTTAATAGTTGGGGTGCTACTGAACGCTCCCCGTGGCAAATTATTTATGATTTCGAGGCCTTTCTACAGCCAATTGAGACAGTGCAGCCGAATCCGGAGACCTCTTGGTCTTGCAAAAGACAGAAACATGTACCATTTTCATTTTGTTACGTCATAATTGACAGTGAGGGTGCATTAGTTAAACCCCCACAATACTATGAGGGGATAGACGCGGCCGATGTTTTGGTTGAGCGACTTGACACAGAATCTAGAAAATTACTAAATTATTTGTCACTCCCCCTCCAACCTCTAGCACCTGATGAGCAGAAACGTTTTGATGAGGCAACAGTGTGTGACATTTGCAACCGTCCCTTTAGTGATGAGTTGGGTACTGCACTGCTCAGAAAAGTTCGCCATCACCGCCATGATAACTACCCTTCTCTGTCAAAGGTACTGTGTGATCGTTGCAACCTTCAGATAAAAGAGCGGAGGGATTATGTCAACGCTATCTGTCACAATTCCGCGAAATATGATGCCATGTTTCTCTTGGAATCTATTTTTAAAAGATACAAAGTGGGTAAAGACTATTTTAATGCCGTTCCCAAAACTCTGAACAAATATATAGAATTTCAATACAATAATGTGAGATATAAGGATAGCATGAATTTCTTGACAGGCTCTCTAGATTCCATTACAAAGACCCTTTCAAATGATGACTTTCAGATCTTTGATCAGCACTTTTCGGACAAAACCCCCGCCCAGGTGAATCTCCTTCGCTCGAAAGGTTTTTTCCCATATGAATATTTTACAGATCCCTCAATTTTAAGGGAAACTTGCCTACCCCCAAAGGAACAGTTTTTCTCATCCCTAACGGGGCAGACAATTACGGATGCTCAGTATGAGCATGCACAGTCAGTTTTCAGAGAGTTTAATTGTGCATCCCTTTCAGATTTTTTAAAAATATATAACATTGTCGATGTTTTACTTTTAGCCTGTGTCTGGCACAAATTTTGCGTGACAAATCACAAGAACTACCACCTGTGCCCAAGTCACTTTATGACATCCCCACACTTCTATTACAATTCGTGTTTGTATAGAATCCGCGACCAGCGGATTGGGCTGATGACTGATTACAATCAGCATCTATTGGTCGCTAAAAATATAAGGGGTGGACTTTCTGTTGCCCTAGGACGCTTTGGAAAGGCGAACAACGAGCTGTGTCCGGGATATGACCCCACAAAAAAGAAAAAATTTATTTCAATGTGGGATTATAATTCTTTGTATTGCTCTGCCATGCATGGCTTTGCATATCCATGTGGAGACTTCAAATTTCTCGAAAAGCCCGAACATTTTGACCTGTCATTGATCAATCATAATGGTGAGGTGGGATACCTCTTGCTAGTTGATGTTGGCTATCCCGATGAGATAAAGGAAAAAACGCGCTTTCTACCACTGTGCCCGATAAACCAAGAGGTTACCTACGACATGCTGAGTCCTTTTAACAGGCAATTTCTGAAGCACTTTAATCTAAAATATCCAAAAGGTGTGCGGAAATTACTTGCGACACAACTCGACAAAGACAATGTACTACTTCATGGGGAAGTTTTGATGTTCTATTTGCGGCATGGGATGCAACTTAAGCGAATCAGGAAAGTTTTGTCTTTCCGTCAAAGCTTTTGGTTAAAAGACTGGGTGGAATTTAACAACTTGTTAAGGCAACGTGCTACCACACCAATTGAAAACACCGCAGCAAAACTTGCATCAAACTCAACTTATGGATCCATGGGATTAAACAAAATGAAATATCAAAAATTAAAGATAGTTGACACGGGTAGAAAGTTGGACAAAATACTTCGAAATTATAATGTCACAAACTGGCACATTTTGGGTTCAAACTTGGCAATTGTCTCATATCGACCCCGCGTCGTTACTTTGGATAGAAGCCTTGTAACCGCCTTTTCAATTTTAGACTTTAGTAAGCTATTGTTTTACAGCTTTTATTATGACAAGTTGCATCCACTTTTTGGTCCATCCCTCTCGTGTTATCTAGTAGATACGGACAGTGTATTAATTGCGGTGGAAGGGGAAAACTTTTATGAGAAAATGTTGGAAATTAAAGACTCTTTAGATACATCAAACTATGATCCAAGTCATTTCCTGTATGATAAAAGTGGGTACAATAAAATGTATCTAATGAAGGATGTCATGGCGGGTGTACCAATTGAAGTCTGCTATTGCATACGGAGTAAAATGTATTTTGTAAAAACGGTGGGTCGAGAAACAACCAAGAAGGTTAAGGGCCTTTGCAAGCGTGCTGTGAAAGCTTCAGTCACGGAAGAAAATTTTCGCCAGTGCACCACAGAATTAACTCGAATGCGACATGAATATGCTCAAATTGTGTCCGACAGGTTTGAATTATTCACAAAGCAGTCCAGCAAGGTGTCGCTAGCTTCATTTGATGATAAGATGTTCCTTAAAAGTCCCTGGGAGACATTTCCCTATGGCTATTTAAAGGCTGTGCCAGACGAAAATACTTCACTACTTGTTGACGAACCAGATAATATCCAGCCATGAATCCGATGGGATTATGCCACCCCAGCACAATGTGTTTGTTTGGGGCGTCCATGTCTGGCAAGTCTTCCTTTTGCATCAAGTTAGTAAAATATGCGGAGCAAGTTTATAATAATAAATTCGATGCCATTATTTGGTGTTATGAAGCGGGGGAAAATGCAGTCCCCCGCGAGCAGTTGAAGGGCGTTCCAAATGTTAGGTTCCATAAAGGGTTGCCAGCCAGTTTTTCGGAATTTCCCACCAACAGTCTCATCATTTCGGATGATTGCACCAAGGAGTCTGCGAATTCGGACGCTATATATAAAGCGAGTTTGATGGGAACACACCACTTGTGCCAAAGCCTTGTGCTTATCCTCACAACATTTTCACACCAGGTAGAAATTTTAAAAGTGTGTCCGTCAACTCCCATTATTACGTTCTTTTCCGTAGTCCGAGGGATAGAAGCCAGGCCGATATATTTTTCAGACAGCTTGAGCCAAAACGTTGGAGGCAGCTGCGCGACATATTTGAGGGGGAGGTGGTTGCAAAACCATTTTCGTACCTGGTAATCGATTGCCATCCAGCGGCGAACGGTGAAAAGGCTCCATTCAGATTTAAAAATTGTATTTTCCCCGACGACGCAGCTGGCCAGTTCTTTTGCGGTGTAGACCAGCTTAATTCGCTCAGTAATGGCGAAAAAGACGGTAGTAAAGAGTAGAAAGAGTAAAAAGTGTCCCCTGAAGAGATTAAAAACACACATTCCAATGCTTCAGGTGCTCCATACTGCGGCCCCAAAGATGCGACGCGCTATTATAAATAACGCGGACAAACCTCTTATGACCTCATTGAGTGAATGTTCTTTAAACGTTTTAAACGGCAATCAGCGAATATCACCGCGGTGTAAGCGCATGTTGACAAAGCATAAGTCTGACTTGCGTAATTTGGCTGCTCCGTATGGGAAGGTATCTCTGAAGCGAAAAAGACATATCCTAGTTCAGAAGGGTGGGTTCATAATCCCAGCACTGCTCGGCAGTCTTTTAAGTGGAATAATTGGGAAATTGATTTAAAATGAACAAATACTTTATCCTGGATCAGAATCAGATGAACAGACTTGTTGAGGGGAAGTGTGTGGGGGGTGTTGAGAAAGAAAAGCAGGAGGGAGGGGCTCTGCATTCTGGACTACTCTTAGAGCACCTCCCCAAAATAACAGAGCTAGAAAAATCAATTAAAAAAATTTTAGGTCCTAAACCGCGTGGTGGAGTGACAAAACAGAAACGAGTAAAAAAGAGTTTGACTGAGCGCCTCTTAGAAAAGGACCCATATTTGCAACATGTCAAGTATATGCAAATGCAAAAAGATTTGCAGCGCTTGTACAACCACATAAAGGCAGACAGCAATGCAACTGGGGTTATGCCACTGCCCCCACCCCCAGCCCCCTCCGAGATACGTGTGCGAGACATGTCCTCCTCTGTGAAACCACTACAAAACCTGCCACGCGTCAAGACCGAGTCACTACCACGCGTTGTGCTACCACCACCACTGCCAAAAACCGTCGTCAAACCGGGCAAGGCCAAGTCAAAATCGAAGGAAGCAGTGCTTGATTTTGAGTCGAGTATAAGGCGTGGGGCAAAAAGTTTTTGGGCTCAGAAGTTGAGCAGCCCGAGGCGGACTCGTGCGGACGGTGCCCCACCACAATGGTCAACACTAGAGCGAGCGCGGGAGGTCGTGCCAAACCTGGGGCGGGTGTGAGGAACAAGAAGGGGACTACTTTAGCCACGCGTCTAAAAAGGTTGTACTATGACGTGAGTCAACCAGCCGGATTTTCGAGTATTAAAAAATTGCAAAATGCGGTGCCGAAAAATGAGAGGGATCGGGTGTTGCCTTGGTTGCAATCTCAGGAAATATACACCACTTTTCACCCTCGAAGGCGTAATTTTCCAGTAAATTTTAACCTCGCAACTAAGCCAGATCACTGCTGGGAACTTGACTTGGCCATTTTGGACATGTTTCAGAATGATAATGATGGGTTCAAGTATTTAATGTTTGTGGTGGACATGTTTGACAAGTTCTTGTGGGTGGAGCCGATGAAGCAGAAAACTGCGGAGGCGGGTCTGCAGGCATTTAAGGGCGTATTGAGGCGTGCAGGTGGGCGAAAACCCTCATTCATACGCAGTGATGCGGGGGGTGAATTTAATAATATAGCTCTAAAGCGTTTCTTGAAGGTTGAAAACATTACATGGCAGCTGGCCGGAAATTGGGCAAAGGCAGGTTTGGTAGAAAGGGTGATTAGAACTATCAAGGACAAGTTGTGGAAAATATTTTCATTTCAGGGGAGCTTTCGATATATTGATATTCTGCAAGACGTGGTCTCTAGCTATAACCACTCCAGACATTCGAGGATGGGACTCGCACCAGTCGAGGTGGGGGAAGAAGACGCATACCACATCTGGAGCCGACACTATTTAAGGCATGTGCGGGGACCTCCACCACCCCCAAAGTTCCATGTTGGAGACCACGTGCGTGTGCTCATAAAGCGAAAGGGTTCCCTGCTAGATAGAGGCTACAAACAGGGATTTTCAGACGAAATTTTTACTGTTTATAGAGTGCAGACAAAGCATCAGACGGGGTATTTAGAGCGTCCATTGTACCACTTGCAGGATTTGCTTGGAGAGCCTGTGTTGGGTGGGTGGGTGGCCGACGAGCTTACCCCAGTAATTTTTGACCGAAGGAAAGATAGGTTTAAAATAAACGAGATTTTGAAGACCCGAATCAACAGATCAACCCGTCAAAAACAGTACTTGGTCACCTTCTGGGGATATCCTAAAAAGTTCAGTGAATGGGTTGATGCAAAGGGGGTTACGAAGCTAGGCACCATCTAGAATGGACGGCTTTTACGTATTTTTGACCTCGGATGCCAGCGAGAAACTTCACAAAGATAATGTGAAATCCAGTTTTACGGTTGAACTTGCAGAGCCCATAGAACTAGACCCCCGACTCGAGTGGTTTGTGTCTCTAACTGAGGTGCTGTTTCCGAGTGATGGGACTGTCATTTCTTCCATCGCTGCCGACGAAGCAGCCGGACCACTTTTTGCCTATCTAGACATCTTGCGTAATTCTCGCGTGGGTGATAGTAGCAGCAGGTTACTTAGAATAATTTCAGAGCATCAAGCGCATCAGACATTTCCAGATCGTTATTACATTCCCGTAAATGCGATGAGAATTGAGCGCTTGTCCGCGCTGTTCGCCACACGCACTGGGGCTAGGTACCCCCTGACGGCCGGAAAAGAGCCAGTTATTATGGTTCTCCACTTCAACCACCGCAAAGGCTCGTCGTCGTAAGGCTATATAAGTTGCTCCCGACGCCACTTTTTCATCAGTAAGGAATGGACGAATTCACGCGATATTACATGCGCCAGGTGGGGCGGGGCGAGGGGAGTAGTGTGGAGGAGCAGATTGGTCCAGTGTACCGTGGAGGTTTCCAGAGGGGGCAAAGGGGGCGTGGGGTCGTGACGAATGCTTTGAAGGGAATTTGGAACTTTGTTGCGCCACTGTTTTCTAGTGGGGGTCGGGCTTTGGGGCGGGAGGTGCTGAACACGGGCGCCAAGATTATGGCAGATGCCACTCTTCCAGGAAGTGTGCAGAGTGGGAGTGATTTAACGAATATAGCAAAACGTAGGCTAACGGAGGGTCGAGATGCTTTGACAAAAAAGATGAGTGGTGGTGGTAAGCGCAAAAAGCGGAATGGGAGTAAGGTGAAGCGTCCAGCTCCTAAGAAAAAGAGGCGCACGAGCCGGCGAGTGGCTCGCACAAAGGGCGACATTTTCGAGGGTATATAAAGAGCTCACATGGATATCGGGCTGTGTAATAGTGAACTGCCACCACAATGGCAACGTCGTCTCAGTTTGAGCCCATGGCCCAGGCGAAGCTGGACATCTTTCGTAAGAATAAGGTTCAGGTAACACAGGTTGGGTATGAGAGACAGGTTTTAGCACCTCACAATGCGATTCACAAAGGGTCAAAGCAAATTGTTTTTAAACATCTTGGCAAGAATACGGATTACTATAGGTTTATGGGCCACATGTACCTAGACTTGGATTTAAGTATAACCAAGTCTGACAACACCGCAGCGGAGGTTGCGTCGGAAGCAGGTATCATATCATACTTTAACCAGACAATAATCGACAGCATTGACATAAAACTTAATGACACATATGTGACGCGAAACACTAGAAATTATGCCCTGAGGGCCTACATCGAATCGTTAATGACGGGGAATAAGCTAGATGCAGCGGGCCACCTGGCCGCGGCCGGATTTTACTTGGACGATGGGGACAGTCTCAGGGCTGATTCAACCACGAATACGGGCTTTAAGAAGCGTTTTGATTTGTTCAAGGAGGGAAAAAATGTTTGCACCATTGGTAGACTGCACACCGATCTTGGCAAGACGGAGCTGTTTTTGCCAAATGGTCTCGATTTGGAAATCACAATAAACCTAAACCAAGACAATTTTGTGTTGATGAGCAAAGCAACTCATGAAGCCTCGGTAAACCTTATAAGCGCCTCCTTGACAATTGAGCTTTGCCACATAAATCCAGCTGTCTTAAACGCACACGCCCGTGTGTTTCAAGAGCACAATGCGATAATACCATTTCAACATGTGGAGGTGCGGACTGAGACGGTGGCGAAGGGTATGACAACAATTCAGTTGGACAACGTCATAAGTGGCCCACTTCCATCGGTAGTATTGGTGGGAATCTGCGACAATAGTACCCTGAGTGGTACTAGGATTACGAATCCTTTAATTTTTAAACATTACGACCTTCAGGGTTTAACCTTCCAGGTGAATGGTCGGCCTCATCCCATTGGACCATTTGATTTCAGTTCAAATCCAAAACAATACGCAGCGGGTTACCAGTCCCTGCTAGCGGCCACGGGCCTCATGCGCTCGGGTGAGTCGTGTCTAATCACCTACGAAAATTTCCCACTCGGCTTTGCCCTCTTCGGAATTGACCTAACTCCCGACGGAGAATCCGCCGGACACTCGACTCACGCATCTCTTCAGAGGGTTGGGAACATTGGACTAACCGCCGCATTTAAGACGGCATTGGCAGATTCAGTAACCTTTGTGTTCTATTGTCTCTGGGAGGGGTGCTCTCTTGAAATTGATAAATTCCGAAACGTGTTTGTGTCATTCTAAAATGGAAAACCTCGTGGAGTCGTTTAGCAGACTCCGTATGAATTGTCAATTTGCCATTGTCTCCATTGGCTATAAGAATGGTCTCGTTGCAGAGGTGGCCTTTATAAGCCCGGTGTGTGGTGTGGACCATCCAGTTGTATTTCACCCATTATGCGCTCGAAAAAAAATAATACAGCTCACAAATAGTTTTGGTTCTGTTGTTTTGTATACTTTTGGTGGGGGCGATTCAGAGGTCGTGGCCAACCTCGTCGGAGGAATTCCATGTGAGGTACGTGATATAAGAGAACTCGGGTGTGTGGGGCTGGGAAGTATTGGGCGTTCTCTCGGACAGTTCCGATGGGTTCGAACAGACACTCTTGGAAGCGTAGAAAAGGCAGACAGAATCCTCACATGGCTCGGTCAAAACATCCGGCAGACGATACCTTGTCCACCTTTCAAATTGAAAATGCAATGAGGCGTTGTAAAATTACAGCACCTCTTTTTGTGGGTGTGTTTTCGCTAGATCACCTGCCAAAGGGGTGTGTTACTACAAGACCCGGTCTGATTGTTTGTAACACAGCTTACTCGGGGAGTGGGGGTGAACATTGGGTAGGTTTTTTTCTCACACACAACAGTTTGCAGTTTTTCGATGCATTTGGACTGCCACCAAGAGGTGAGCAT
Organism: Odontothrips loti; assembly: GCA_038380765.1. Classification (NCBI taxonomy): domain Eukaryota; kingdom Metazoa; phylum Arthropoda; class Insecta; order Thysanoptera; family Thripidae; genus Odontothrips; species Odontothrips loti. The sequence continues at coordinate 547,397 of JAZGLN010000125.1, read as the reverse complement.
ATGACTGGCTTTATTGCAGCAAATGATTCCACACATACCTTTACTTATAACACCACTCCACTTCAGGGGATTAACGCGTCAACCTGTGGAAAATATGTGGCGACATATCTATATTTCTGCGCACTGGGTTGTAGCATGCGACAATATCTGAGTCTTTTGTACCCAAATCCTGATGCCAATGTTAGAAAATTGTATAGAAACATTTTTGGAGGGGGAGTTAAATCTTGCAATTGGAGATCGAGTCAAAAATGTTATAAATACAATAGGAATGCCTGGACACGGCACATTTCAAAATGAAACTCGTTGTCGATTACATCGGTTTTGAGGGTAGTGGGGACCCCGTGGTGAAGGAGTTGGCTCTGGTGTCTGTTGATGGGCGTCGTTCTGCACACATTCTTGTAAAACCTCCAATTCCGTGGTCGGCACTTGATTCTCAAGCAAAGCGGACCTATGAGAGTCAAGTCCGCGAGAAACATGGAATTTGTTGGGATGAGGGGGCCCTACCATACTCGGAGCTTGGTGATCAGTTAAAAAGGCTGACTAGCCGATCAATTGCACTCTATGCTCTGGGGGAAAACAAATGTCATTTTTTGGAAAAGTTGTGTGGTCGCACATTTATTAATATTGAAAAGGAATTTGGTGCTTTGGACCCCGATTGCACGGCAACGTCTGGAGTATCATGCCTTCAGCCATGTCATGGGTTGACGAGCATGGCCTGTGCTTTGAGAAATGCAGACAGGTTGCGACAATGGCTTCAGTACTACGATCATCGTACCAGAATGGTCAACTTTTGCTATCGTGGACCAAGCGTTAGAAGTACTGATGTAGTGGGAGAGGAAAAAAAGTGCGCGTGTATGGAGAAATTGTAGTGACACCTGTCTGGTTTTCTTTCCACCTTTAGATGTCGCCGAAATGGGCCGCTATAGTTGTTGATGAGGAATATAATTACATAATGCTTTCCATTGATGGGCAAAAGAAATTTTCGGTGGACTGTTGTGAAAGTTTGCGAGAGGTACGCTATATCATACAACAATTAAGAAAACATTTAACGCAGTTGGGAATGGCGTGTGCTCTGGTGGAGCGGGATGAAAAAAATAAGATTTGTAAGTATGGCTATTGTGTAATGTAACCAGTGTAATCCATGTAATCACCTATTATAAAATGTACCCATATTCTGTATATCCATATATTATAAGAAAAAAAAAATGTATTCAATATATATTCTCTATCTGTTATTCTTTATGTAACAAAAAAAATATTTGTACTCTCCGCAATCGAAATAAAATGCCAAAAAAAAAAAAAAAAAACTTTGGTGATTTTGTGAGTGGGGTGTGATTTTTACTACCACTCCATTCCCAGAATCACTATAGTTTTCTTTGTGGCTCTACACACCACTACCTCGCCGATGGCCGCACTATTCCACACCATAACACCACCACCACCACCATCATCTCCACAATGCCACCTTCAGCCCAGTTGGATCGGCGCCATGTGCGGTAAGTGCATGTGGTGACCTTAACATTAGCAGTAGCCTAGGGAGTAGGCCACCCATGCGACGGCAGGAGTGAGATGGGTGACACCGGCGCCGTGTGGGTAGGCCGCCAATGAGGCAGTCGGGCGCCGCATGTCGCGGGGTCGCGGGGGGCCGAGGTGAAGGTTGGTGGGCAGCTGTGGTGGCCTTAACACTGCCCCCGTCAAGGAGGGGGGTGTGGTGGGGGGGTAGCCACCGCGCCGCAGTAGCCCCGCTATGTCTCTACTACTTTATGACCATCCTATATGACCATTCGTTATGACCATCTCATATTCTCAACCATCGTTTATGACCACCCAATATTAGCAGCCATTATGACTTCCGGTTATGACTATCCTATATGACCATCCGTTATGACCATCCATTATTACCATCCGTTATGGCAATCCATTATGTCCATCCATTATGACCATCCGTTATTACCATCATATATTGTCATCCATGTTGAATGAGCACCTACTATACCATCCGTTATGACCATCCATTACTAGACTGCCCAAGGGCTCATCGCGGACGCGAATGGAACAATGGAAATTTTTATTGGAATTTGTTTAAGTGTTTTGGGATGAGTTTTTTTTGTTCTTCTTATGCGGTTCATCATTCGCGTCGCTCGCTCGCTCGAAACTTAAAGACATTAAGATTGGCCATATCACTGGACATTATGACCGGACATATGACTGGACATTATGACCGGACATACGATTAGACATTATGACCGGACATATGCCTGGACATTGATTACTAGTAGCGGGAGCGGTACACAGCAAATTCTAGAAAAAAACGACAAAACATATAAAAAGCGTGAATTTTTGCAGAGAGAGTCTTTAGGTCCTAAGCTTCAATTTGAGCCGCAGCACACTCACCTAGCACGCATAGGAGCCGAGATATGTTCAATAATTTGTTAAAAGTGTTTAAAATGTTCTAAAACTAATTATTATCGCCCACAGATGGTCTAGGTGTCCTTTCCGCACAATTTGACGACGACAAATCGGATGGAACACACCCTCTATCCGTACGACCCACAATTTACGCCCCTTGAGCCGCCATTTTGAAAATAAGGGCCTAAATGTAACTTTTTTTGAAACTTGAGCAAATATGTCAAACGGGGTGTTTTTCCTGCGTGTAATGATGGCGCTAATGTTGAAAATGACGGTTAAAATATTGTTAACTGTAAGGCTGACCAGCTAGTAACGTTCTATGTTTTGTTCAAAGTGTTCAAAAACTAATTATTATCGCCCAGAGATGATCTAGGTGTCGTTCCTGCACAATTCGATGACGATAAACTAAATGGAACACACCCCGTATCCCTACGATCCATCATTTAGGCCCCTTGAGCCGCCATTTTCAAAATATGGGCTTCAATTTCATTTATTTTGAACCTGCACAATTATGTCAAACAATTATGTCACTTCTGGCAAACGCTGATGCTGAAAATGACACGTAAACAGTGTAAAATCTTTGGGTGATCGGCTCAATGCATACAGCTCATTTGAACTAACCACAGTTAACACTTTTTGATCGAAAGAAACCGCTGTTAGTGGTGAAAATGTATTGAGGATGCGTTTTTTGAGAAGTGAGCCCCACCCTGCATGTATTCACCCTGCTCTGTAATATATTTCCCATATTTCAATTCATTTTCAATGAATAAAAAAACTTATCACTATGTTCACATTGACATACGTATGTTCAAAGTTTTACAACAATACCGATACGGTATTACATCAATGCTAGAAACACACGCATTACACAAACGTTACGTACGTAGGTTAAGGTAAGGATAAGTAAGGTTCGATAATTAGGATAGGTAGGTTATGCTAGGTAGGTTAGGTGTGGATAGTTTAGGTAAAGAAAGTTAGGTTAGGTTAGATAGGTTAGGTTAAGTAAGTTAGGTTACTGGCCATATGAGTGGACAATATATAACTGGACATTATCACCAGACATTTGACTGGACATTGTGACCGGCTACATGACTGTACATTATGACAGGACATATGACTGGGCATTTTGACCGGACATATGATTGGACTTTTTGACCGCACTTATTAGTTTACTGTGACCGGACATATGTCTGGACATGATGACTGGATATGATGACTGGACATATGACTGGACATTATTATTGGACATATGACTGGACATATTTGTTTAAATTATGACCGGACATATGATTGGACATTATGACTGGACATATTAGTTTAAATTTTGACCGGACATATGACTGGACATTATGACAGGACATATGACTAGACATTATGACCGGACTTATGATTGGACATTATGACCGGACATATTAGTTTAAATCATGACCGCACATATGACTGGACATTATGACCGGACATATGACTGGACATTATGACCGGACATATGATTGGACACATTGACCGGACATATGATTGGACATTATGACTGGACATATTAGTTTAAATTTTGACCGGACATATGACGGGACATTATGACTGGACATATTTGTTTAAATTATGATTGAACATATGACTGGGCATTATGACCGGAAATTTTGACCGGACATATGACTAGACATTATGACCGTACATATGATTGGACATAATGATTAAACATATTAGTTTATATCATGACCGGACATATGACTGGACATTATGATTGGACACATAACTGGACATTATGCCTTGACATTATGCCCGGACAGGTTTGATAGTAAGGTTAGGTAGGTTAGCTAGGTCGGTTAGGTTTGGAAAGTATAGGTTAAGAAAGTTAGGTTAGATAGGTTAGGTTAAGTAAGGGGCCGTACCCATACTACGTGACCTATTTTAGGCCACTTTTGGACCCCCCCCCTCCCCCCATGTGACCTACCGTGGTATTGCTCCGACCCCCCCCCCCCCCCCCCCGTATTCACGTAGTATTTCTATAAAAGCCGATTTCTCGTATTTCGTCAAAAGATACATGCGTTTTTGAAAAGGAAAAAGTTCTGTAAGAAAGTGACTTATAAATTTGACAAGAATTATGCACATGTTTATTCAACACCGGTATGTACCGAAATACATAGGCACTTAAAATCTTCATATTTGAAAACTACTAATTTGAGAGTACAAAATCAGAGAATTTAAAAAATGAAACATAATCATTCTTTTGTTACAGGTATGTTTTCAACGAATGGAACATCGTCGCTCAGCCAGTGTGCAACATTAATCAACATATAAAGGAACTTAAAAACAATCAGTCTTAGTATTTTTAAAAAAATACAATTTTAAGAATAAAAATACACAATTTAAAAAAAAAAGGGAATTAATTACAATTCTTTGTTACAGGTTCACATGTCTTCAACAAACGGAACACCGTCATCGAGCCACTGCCCGACGTTCCGGATGACAACAGCATTCTGGCAGCGATCTGCAGCTTCTCCTTCTGCACAGGACCCCTCGTCAAGGGCCTCCACGTCCACCCACTCAATGGATTCGTTGGCCAAAGTCACCAAAACCTCTCCGGGTCTTCGGCAGAGAACTCGCAGAGGTCGCACCCGTGATGCACTGGTCTCCGTGCGAGAATGGACATTCTTCCTGAGAGGAGTAAAAGAAGGTAAAGTAATGTTGTAAAAATTAAATAAGCAAGAGTGAACATTAAAAATCGCACCTGTGTACTTTCAAAGACTCCTTGGATGCAAAGTATATTCCACAGTCCTGGCAAACCCTTTCTTTCACCGCGTTTTTCAAAGACGGGCAGTAATAGTCGTAGGGAATTTCCCATGTCTGTGGGTACACAGGCCTCAATGTTAGACTCTGCCGCACAAGAAGCGATGGAAATCTCTCCTCTGCGTGGTCAACAGGAGTCGGAATCATGAAAGGATTCTGTGAGAGGGGAAATGGCGCCGGCAGAAATTTTTGAAACAGCACATTTTTGACATTGCTTCGACGGGGTGAACAACAAGTGGAATCGTCGCACTTTACAATCTAAAATAAATACATAAATAAATAAATAAAAGTGTTAAGTAGTAGAAAACCATTTAAGTGATTAAAAAAAATTCACTTACTTGCAAACAGTACTGACTTTCGCGTACATGAGACGCGTACCAGTAGTCAGATACCGGAGTAACCTCAGGGAGTACTTCTTCGGGTTTGACATATTCGGCCACCACTCCAAAGCCGTCTATCACCATATTAGACCAAATTTCTCCCAGGGTTTCACCTACGAGGAAAAAAGTAAGTTGCAGCACGATTTCATGTTTATCATTAATCATTTTAATAAAACTAGAAGTACCTGCATGCTCAAAATTTCTCTTTTCTAGCTCGACATCCATGGTGGCCCCGCTGGAGTCCAGATGCGACCCATAGTGGTCATATGGGAGAACAAGGCTGGCCAGCTCCCTGCTCAACGGGGCCATTCTTCTTTCTACCCGGTTGTACGCTGACCTGCCAGGCGCGTTGGTGAAGACGAAGAGACCGTCGAGGTCATGGCCCAGAAAGTGAGACACACAGTGAGAAATCACTTTTCGGTACCGGGGATTTTCGTCCGGTCCCCCATCGACAGACAGCACCCATACTGGCTTCACGTTACCATCAGAGCCGTATGCCAGGGGTCTGAATTCTTCCAAGGACAGCAGCTTCTCCAAGTCCTTCGCATGTGTCGACGCGGTGGACCCACTATGCTTTCCGCTTCGAATAGCAATGTAGGTTGGACCTGAGTACGTCACCGCCTCGCGCATTCCAACCGCATTCGGCTTGATTACGATGCCCGCGTAGACAGAAGGCGTTAGTTGATGACGACTGCCGACAGCAAAGTCATGATCATCTAAGCGAACCCGATATTCAAGGTGCATGAGGACAGGTGCTTGAAGCTTAGCAGCTGTCTTCCCGATAGGCACCTTCGCCTTGTCGTCCTGGGACAAGAAAAAAACCTAGAAAGAGCATTTATAAAAATTACATTTAAGTTTGCGTGAAAACAAAAAACCAAATGCATTACTTTTCCTGTACGGACCTGATCAGGACCCAAAATTGAGGCTACTTCCTCAATGCCAGAAATAGTAGCCATGCAAAAATACTGGTCAACATGCTCACGGTGACGATCAGCTTGTGCGCGGCAGAGTCTCACAGGTACCGTGTGAACGTGCCTCTTTCCTTCATTAGAACTAGAGACTCGGGGTACTAGTCTACGGTATGTAGCGGTCCTGGAGATCTCAAAACCACAATCCTTTAGTGCTTCTTGCAACTGATCTAGTGTCTTGCACGCTCGAAGTACCTCTGAGCGGCGTCGATCGGCCGCAGAGCTTCCATGCATCACAATGTCACATAGTGCCTGTAACAGGCCAGGCTGTCCGTCTTCGAGAGAAGGTCGGCCTGGTTCGAGACGAATTGAAGAGGAAACTACGTCAGGATTTTTCTTTTGGAGTTCAAGAATTTGGGTCCTTTGTTTGGCTCTGAAATCTCTCATGTTTTTTGCTCGAACCTCCTTTTCATGTAAAAATTTATTCTTCTTGTCTATCAGCAGCCGTTTGGCTCTAATCTCTTTCTCTGTTCCAGGATCACCCAATCCAGCATCGCGACGCCGGACAAGACCGTCAAGTTCGCTCTGGAGGACTGAAATCTCTGCTTTCATAGCTTCCTGACGAGGAGCTGGTCTCTTTCTGGAGCTTGATTGCTCCTCGCGATCATCTTCGTCACTGTAGACGATAGGACACGGGTTTGGACCTAAAAAAACACATTTTTTCAACATAATATCGAAAATCAGGTGGAAATCAAAAACAGTACAATTAGAAAAAAAAATGGTCTATCACTTTAAAAAATTAACGTGAAAAATAAAATGTTTTTTTTTTTTTTTTTAAGTTCAAAGCGTTCTTAATTTAAAGGTTCTGTAAACGCATGCAAGGAATGCGGCTCTTGAAATTTCCTATACTAGTCCCGGTCCAGGCCTTTGAACAATACCTTTGGCAGTGCGTCCAATTTCATCATCAGAATCTCCGGAGACCACCTCTGCCTGTGCGTCACCAGACCCTGCAGTCCCTGGCCCTTCAGGCCCTGGTGGTTCGGCAACAGGACCTTCGGACCCTGGACCTTCGGACCCTGGACCTCCGGACCCTGGACCTTCATGCACCTCCTTACGCTGACGCTTAGGCAGCTAGTCACCACACAAACCATGTACCAATGATTTAGAGAAAGACAGAAACAAGAAAGAAAGGCCATATTCCATAGTGTCCAAGAGTGAGAAAGCATGTGGAAGTACTGTCGGCTTCAAAAGAGTTGTCCAGAGTGAGACGCTACTCAACGTGTATTTATTTTCAAATGCGAATAGAGGCTTCCAACGAGGCTTCTAAAAAAAAAAAAAAAAATAGAAATAGAAGCTGGAGAACGAAACCCCTTCCAGACCGGAAAGTCTCGAGAGGTATGAGAAATCGATGTACAAGGGCCGCGCCAACCATAGGAACCTTCACGATTCAACCAAAACGCCATTCGAGTTTCTCAAATCTGTCCTCGAGAGTTTCCGGTCTAGAAGAGTTTTTGCTATTCAACTTCCGTTTCCAAGTCGCTTTGGAAAGCTCGGAGCGCGGAGTATCGAGCGCGGAGTATCTGGCAGCCGTTTGTTTTGACCCAACTGGAACTGGAACCAGCGAATCAGTAATTTTGTTCAATAGAGTATTCCGGAGAAGCCCGAAACGGAAGTAAGAGATCGTAACGACGAAGAAGAACGCTGGACAAAGTATGAGAAAGCGAGTGGTTTTTGAAAAAGAGCGGGGTTCCGAAAACGCCATTTTTCATACTTTTCCGGCGTTTTTCTTCCTCGTCACGATTTCTTACTTCCGTTTCGGGCTTCTCCGGAGTACTCTATTCACATGAGAAGTGAAATCTTTTGAAGTCGATATGACAACACTGAAACTCAAAGTTAACTGCGTGCATGCGAGGGAGACTGCGACACCATAATATCGTAGTGTGATAAAATAAAATAACGAGCCGAAGAAAGCATTTAGCGTGAGACATACGCCGAACAATCTATCCGGGTGGCTTGTTCTACGTCGGTACAAACCTACCTGAATGAAGAAGTTGGTCAGCTGCGCTTTCTTGATACCAGCTTCCTTCCGAAGAATTTCAGCGCGCTGCGACACCGCCTTGTCCAGCTCCGCTTTATTCTTCTTGTGCTCAGCTTTCAGCGCGGTCCATTCCTTGTTCGCCTCACTTTGTATCTTTACTTTAGGCCACTCATTTGCGTAACGCTTCGCGTACGCGTCGAACAAGCGTTGATACATGTTTCAAATAAATATTCTCAGCCCGTGCCGCGCTCCCTGCCTGCCTGAAGCCACGCACGGACAACAATCAAGCGCCGTGCCGTTCCCTGCCGCGCGGCTCACGGACGGGCGAGAACGGAGTCGGGGTGGCGTGTCGTGAACGCCAGGCAGCCGCGCCAGGCAGCCACGCAGCCACGCGCAACTCGTCTCAAGTCACCGTAACAGCGCGTCCAAGACTCGCCAAAAATTGGCAACAAAATAGCGTTTTGTGAATACTACGTGACTTGCCCCACGCCCCCCCTCCCCCTAGTGACCGACCGTAGTATTTTGTCAACCCCCCCCCCCCCCTCAAACGGTCACGTAGTATGGGTACGGCCCCTAAGTTAGGTTACTGGCCACATGAGTGGACATCATGACCGAACATATGACTGGACATTTTCACCAGACATTTGACTGGACATTATGACAGGACATATGACTGGGCATTATGACCGGACATATGATTGGACATTTTGCCCGCACTCATTAGTATAATTGTGACCGGACATATGAGTGGACATGATGATTGGACATGATGACTGGACATATGACTGGACCTTATGATTGGACATATGACTGGACATATGACTGAAAATATTAGTTTAAATTTTGACCGGACATATGACTGGACATTATGACAGGACATATGACTGGACATTGTTACCGGACATATGATTGGACATTATGGCCGGACATATTAGTTTAAAACATGACCGGACATATGACTGGACATTATTACCGGACATATGATTGGACATTATGACCGGACATAGTTTAAATCATGACCGGACAGACGAACCTGACGAACGGACAAAGAAATCTTTCGTCGCTGATAGCGCTCCGCCTCGCGGCTCGCTTACGCTCGCTCGCTCGCTCCGCGAATGACCATCCGTTTTGACCATCACATATTCTCATCCATGGTTTATGACTATCCAATATTAGCAGCCATTATGACTTTTCGTTATGACCATTCCATATGACCATCCATTATGACCATCCTATATGACCATTCGTTATGACCATCTCATATTCTCAACCATCGTTTATGACCACCCAATATTAGCAGCCATTATGACTTCCGGTTATGACTATCCTATATGACCATCCGTTATGACCATCCATTATTATCATCCGTAATGGCAATCATTATGACCATCCATTATGACCATCCGTTATTACCATCACATATTCTCATCCATGGTTTATAAGTATCCAATATTAGCAGCCATTATGACTTCTGGTTATGACCATTCCATATGACCATCCATTATGATTATCCTTGATTGCCATCTATTATTATCATCCTTTATGTTCATGTGTTATGACCATCCATTATGATCTTCCTTTATGACCATCCTTTATTACCATCCGTTATGACCATTACATTTTCTCATTCTTGGTTTATAACCACCCAATATTACCAGCCATTAGGACTTCAGTTATGACCATCCTATATGACTATCCATTATTTTCATGCGGTATTTCCATCCATTATTACCACCTATCTAAAGAGGTTAATTTTTAAGGCTTGCCTGCCTTCAGCTGTCAAAGGTTTTCCTCGAGGAGGGGCAAACGGAGGGTGGGGGGGGGGGGGGGCTGGTGAGGGAGGGGGTAGGTGGCGAGCCCTTCTCCGGCCTCCGGCCGGTGACTAACGGACAAAAAAAATTTCTGTCGCCGATAGCGCTCCGCCTCGCGGCTCGCTATCGCTCGCTCGCTCCGCGAATGACTGACCGGAACTGAAATTGTAATGACATTTCAAGACGGCGGGGCACAGCGGGGCACGGTTAATGCTTATTTCAGCAGTAAAAACATTTACGGTTTTCTGGGACGCCCCCCCCCCTCCCCCGCTCTGAAGAAGGCGCGGAAGCCAAAATCACGATTCCAGCTCAATATTTAGCCGAGTCAAGGACCTTTCCGTCCCTTACGGCAGCGCCGTGAGTGCGAGAGAGAGAGAGAGAGAGAGAGAGAGAGAGAGAGAGAGAGAGAGGGAGAGAGCAGGGTCCTGTGTGAGCCCGGTCTGGGACAGCCCCCGCCTAGAGAGCCCCAGGCCCGCACGAGGGCAGGGGGGGGGGGGGCTGTGTCGGTATGCTAGTCTCTGGGCCGCTGTTCTCTATCGCTCTCTCTCTCTCTGGATCTCGTCTCTCTCTCAGCGGTGTTGCCGTAGTGGAGGAGGGGTGGCAGGGCGCACACCGGGGGCCAGGGACCCGGGGCCGGTCTGCTTGCCTGGCCGGGACTCCTGTAACGCCACGCTGCACCGACCACTCCGCGCCACGCCTCGAATTCGGGGCCAGGCGTGCGGGGGCAACGCACCTTGGGAGGTGAAAACTTATGGGCCGCGCGTTTGAAATATTGAACGGGGAAAGATATTAACGCGGTTCACACGGCAGCTCGTGATCGGTTAATCTTAGGTGGGTGGAGTAAGCGAGGCGATTGTAGAGCAAAGTCTGGGCTTTCAAACGATATGTCTACCACACCGATCCGGCAATTCCAGCGCCAACGCGAGCGTAGTTAGTGTGCGAATTTGGTCGCTAGTTTGAATATGCGCGCCGTGCGCGCCTTGTTGCGGGGAGTGGAGGGGCGGGGGAGGCTGCCTTCCGGTCCTTGGGGACCGCTGCGCTGGCGGCGGCGGCCCATGCATCGGGATAGGCGCTGCCGCTCCAGCCAAGGCAGGGAAGCAAGCGCGCGAGGAGGGGTGGGGGCGAGCAAGCGCGCGACCAGACTGGGCTGCTAAATCCTCCTGTGCGGGTGTGCCCCTGCCGTGGCCGTGAGGGCTGTGGCAGGGGCACTCTATCTAGGGCCGTAGCCAGGGGGGGGGGGGGGGGGGGTGTCCCCCCCTGCGACCGGGGTAGACAACCAGCATCACAAACGCATAAATGTAGGCAATTAGCGCGACATATCCCCCTCCGATACCCAAGTCTGGCTACTGCACTCTCTCTCTCTCTCTCTCTCTCTCTCTCTCTCTCTCTCTCTCTCTCTTTTCTCTCTCGCAGGCGGGATACGGCTAACGGCTTAGCTCCGTACCCTCTATAGTGCAACTACATACCTGGCGGGGGCGAAACTGCATTCGTCAGGCCGCTGACAATAATCATCAGACGAGGCATTTTTGAAGTATCCTTCTGTGGGCGACACGAGAATACGGCGCGGAACCTGTGAACATATCATTGACATGCGGCTGTCCAGCAGCGGCAGGGCCTATCCCGAGACAGGACGATCTAGCCCCCTCGCAACCAGACTGGGCTGCTAGATCCTCCTGTATCCCGAGGCACGGGCCGCAGCCGCCAGCCTCCCCCGCCTGTTGTGGCCGCACAGTTCACACACACACACAAGCACACACATACACACACACACACACACACACACACACACACACACATAGCGGAACACGAGGGCGCGGGATAACACACATACGACTGCTCACCATTAATAGTCCAGAGGAGGTGATTCTGCGCGGTTCGAGTCCAACAATTCCCGGCCAATCAGGACTCGTCTGCTGGTTTCTGTAGACACCGAAGCAGGACAGTATGAAAGCAAAGCTGCACCCGGCTGCTGCAAATCTTGTATTTATTTGCAATGCAATGCACTTACCTGCGTGGGCCCGTGAAGCACCAGTGATGTTCATCATCAAGTGCGACTCTGCAGCACGGCGTCATGCTGCCGGCTCGTCTATGCAACTAGCTCGCTAGCTTCCCAGTGACTGAGCGCTCAGGTACTGCCAGGCCCTTACCTAGCCTCCTGCGGCAACTGCTCTGTCCTCGTTCTGTTCTGTGTAGGCAGGTGTTCCATCCTAGGGTGTGGAGGATGAGGGAGGGCGGGGAGAGAGGAGCGCGGAGGGGAGGAGGGGTGGGAGCATAGTATTTTACGTCAACTGGCGCGCGGTCATTGCTCCTCGGGCGTTCAGCGCGGGCAGGCCCCGGGAGTAGTAGTAGTCGTAGTAGTAAATATCCCGTGACAGGTGCCAGCGCCTTGTCACTGGAAGTCCCGCTAAATAGGCGTCTCGAGTGCCTCCGCACCTCCCCCGCGCTATGTACACTGTTCGGCTCTGTGGAAGAACGTGCGTGCGCGGCCTTTGTGGCCTAGCTTCGGTCAACGGTGAGTGAGAGACGGGGACCGGACCAAGCGACACCCGATCTTACGGTCGCTTGCAGTTTTGCGCGCCGCTGACGCCCGCGCTCTGGCTCCCCGCCCCCGAGCCTCAGTCGTAGTGCGCACACTTGGAAGTCGGAGCTCAAACACCCAATCACAGCTAGCTACCAATCCAAGATGTCTGCTTGTCTCAAATCTTCGGCAGTGGCGTTAAAATGCGAACTGGCATTTATGCAGTACGCTCTTATCGCGAGACGTCCAAGTCAGCTCAATTCTGAAGCGGCATTGCAGTTAAGGAAATACGTCGAGGCTACGATAATGACATTCAATCGGTGCTACGAGCATCTGCTGGGTCCCGAACATACGACGCGTAAGTAGCACACCGCAGAAGTCCCATTTGGCCCGTGAGAAGGAAAATCTAGGCAGACCCGCAACGCAATAGCTCCGTCTCTTTCTCTCTCACGCGTCCGTCCGCGACGGAAAGAGACGGAGCTAGTGTGATGCGGCCTTGCCTACAATTACCTTGTCACGGGTCGTCTCTTTTCTCCCAATAACGTACCTGACTTTCCGTTTTGTAGTGGCTATTGCTTATGTGACCGACCGCTCATTTGAAGAGTGTGTTCGCGAAGTGAAGCGCACTTACAACCGATTCACGGATGCAGCGGGTGCAAACGAAGACGTGGCGTGCCTGCTGAGGGCGGTGGACCATTATATTGGAACCAGTGACTCAACCCTTTCAAGCAGCCCGTAAACAACGATGCAGTATTTCAATAAATCATTCATTGGCAACATTTTACAGTAATCATTTCCACGACGGCTTTCAGTGTGAGTGTGTGTATGTGTGTGTGTGTGTGTGTGTGTGCTAAGAAGCCACCCCCCCCCCCCCCCCCCCCGGACGTTCCACGCATCGCTCTCCTCTCGAGATGGCCACGCTTATTAGTCAAAAGTGGGGGTGGAAGGGTCGGGTAGGCTGACCTGCTTAGGCGGCAACACCGCTGCAACCAGCCAGCTGCTCCTGCTTCCCTGACCAGAGTTTGGCTCAGTTTCGCTCTCCCGCCGGGGAGACTGCACTGAGGTTGGGGGTTGGGAGGAGGGGGGGGGGGGGAGGAGCGGAGCGGAGCTGGGTCCGCACCGCTCGTCCCCGCCCCGCTGTGCAGTCCCGGCCGGGCTCGGTGCCCCGCCCGCTGCTCGGCTCGGCACGACAAAAGTGAGGGCGTTGGCCGCCGACACCTTCTGCAGAGCCGCGCGAAGGGGCCCAACGCGGCACGGCCGCGCCGGGCTGCAGCTGCCGGGCGCGGCTGGACAATGCTTCTCTCTCGAACTGGGCACATTTGACACTACGACACGCGCGCACACAGCTGCGTTTATTCTCGCGTGCCCCCTCCCCCCCCCCGCGCGGGATGGGGGGGGGGGGGCGCTGCTGCAGCTGGGTGTACAATCAATCTCTGGCGCTGCAACCGGCACTGGCCGGGCTGGGGGGAGGGGGGAGGGGGGGGGGGGGAGCGCAGCTGAGCATGCCGGCCTGCCATGCGGCCTGCCGTGGCCGGGATGGGGCCCCGGCCACCCCGCGAGCCAGAGACACATCAGCCACCGCTGTCCGTACACACACACACGAACGCCGGGGGAGGGCAGAGAGAGGTCGGAGACGTCCGCTCCTGCGCGCCTCCAAGCTCGCCGTGAGCGTGAGCGCGAGGCCGTGGCCCTGCGTTGGTGGTCCCCGTTACCGGAGTCACCGGATCCAAGCCAGTCCGATGCGCCGTGCTGCGGGGGCTGTTCTCAGGGCAGACTTAACACTTCCGATTTGAGCTTCTACGGAGTACTCTATTGGGGGGACCGCGGCCAGGCCGATGCGCCTTACACACACACACACCCACACACACACACACACACACACACACACACGCGCGCGCGCGCGCGAAAAAGGAAGGGATGATCGCAAGCGGGGAAAGGTACAGTAATTTTCCGCCTCGAACCCGCAGCACCGCGCGCAGGTGCGCCGCTGCTGGCGGCTGCCCGCCGGTGCTCGCGGGCCTGCACCTGCACTACAGATGGGCGCCGCGCCGATTACGCCGCGCCACGAAAAAACGACGGCGCGCCGTGTCAGGTCAGAGATGTACAGAAGGTTAGTGGCCGGTGTACGTCAAAGAACCCTGCAAATCGTTCTGACGCGATGCCGCTTTGCACATCGATAGTTAAGGCCAAAATAATGGATTTGACCCGCAGAGGCATTTTTTTTATCCCTTAGGAATAAAGTTATAAAGGGTTGAAATTAACATTGCGCCTTACGAGGATTCCGGGTAGGCAACCCGCAGCACACGTCGGCGGTTTTGCCGCTGTTGTCGTCTGTTTTCGGCCAAAATCGGGTCTTTGAATCAGAATTTCTGGGCCAAATTTTCAGGGTTGCTTCAGAAGGGTTCAAAGATCACATTCCAGTCGAGCAGTTGTCAATATCGTGCCAAGCGCAAAATCTACAGGCTCTTAAAGTCAATTTTTCCAGAAATTTAACAGGGTGGTGTTCGAAACCGTTCAAATCCTAAATCGGGCACTTACAAGCTTGCCCCACCGGGGCAAACTGTCGAGTGGAGTGTTCCAAACACCCTCCTGGTGGCTGATTTTTCCTACGACCCCTAGAATTTACTATTTTTAACTTTTCCGCCAGTGGGAGCACGGCGGGTGCACAGCGGGCTGCGCGGGCCAACGATGCAACGGCGTCCGGAAGGGTTTTTGGCGAGGAATGGTTCAAAACTGGAGTGCAGCAGAGCTTTTTAGTGCATTAAGCATTGACGTACAACGGACTTACTACCGATTATAAAATGTGGAGCCCCGTGGGGGTCGGGGGTCATCCGTAAATGAGGGCCCCAAAACGCCACATAGCGCTAAAAGCCTAACTTTACCGGCTGCGGCCGGAAGGGGTTTTCGGCGACAAATGGTTCGAAACTGAAGTGCGGCAGCGCTTTCGCATGCACTGGGCACAGATGTACGGCAGACTTACTACCGATTATAAAATGTGGAGCCCCGTGGGGGTCGGGGGTCAACCCTAAATGAGGGCCCCAAAACGCCGCATGGCGCTAAAAAAAACAACTTTACCGACTGCGGCCGGAAGGGGTTTTCGGCGACAAATGGTTCGAAACTGGAGTGCAGCAGAGCTTTTTCGTGCATTAAGCATTGACGTACAACGGACTTACTACTGACTTACTACTGACGATCAAGATGTAGACGACCCCGATTGTGCAGCGTCCCTATAATCTAATTAAGCCCCAGACATCAAACAAAGTAGGAAGAAATTAACAGACATTAATATTTTACTCCTTTCGGATAACATATTAACTGCTTATCTCCACAGCAGATGAAGCATTGCGAAGAGGCGCGTCAACGATCCACTGGTCAATTCTGCCACTTGTGGCACCCAAGATGCACTGTAATAAAGCCCAAAATGTCCTTTTGGGGCCCTCATTTAGGGATGACCCCCGACCCCCACGGGGCTCCACATTTCATAATCGGTAGTAAGTCCGTTGTACGTCAATGCTTAATGCACGAAAAAGCTCTGCTGCACTCCAGTTTCGAACCATTTGTCGCCGAAAACCCCTTCCGGCCGCAGTCGGTAAAGTTGTTTTTTTTAGCGCCATGCGGCGTTTTGGGGCCCTCATTTAGGGTTGACCCCCGACCCCCACGGGGCTCCACATTTTATAATCGGTAGTAAGTCTGCCGTACATCTGTGCCCAGTGCATGCGAAAGCGCTGCCGCACTTCAGTTTCGAACCATTTGTCGCCGAAAACCCCTTCCGGCCGCAGCCGGTAAAGTTAGGCTTTTAGCGCTATGTGGCGTTTTGGGGCCCTCATTTACGGATGACCCCCGACCCCCACGGGGCTCCACATTTTATAATCGGTAGTAAGTCCGTTGTACGTCAATGCTTAATGCACGCAAAAGCTCTGCTGCACTCCAGTTTTGAACCATTCCTCGCCAAAAACCCTTCCGGACGCCGTTGCATCGTTGGCCCGCGCAGCCCGCTGTGCACCCGCCGTGCTCCCACTGGCGGAAAAGTTAAAAATAGTAAATTCTAGGGGTCGTAGGAAAAATCAGCCACCAGGAGGGTGTTTGGAACACTCCACTCGACAGTTTGCCCCGGTGGGGCAAGCTTGTAAGTGCCCGATTTAGGATTTGAACGGTTTCGAACACCACCCTGTTAAATTTCTGGAAAAATTGACTTTAAGAGCCTGTAGATTTTGCGCTTGGCACGATATTGACAACTGCTCGACTGGAATGTGATCTTTGAACCCTTCTGAAGCAACCCTGAAAATTTGGCCCAGAAATTCTGATTCAAAGACCCGATTTTGGCCGAAAACAGACGACAACAGCGGCAAAACCGCCGACGTGTGCTGCGGGTTGCCTACCCGGAATCCTCGTAAGGCGCAATGTTAATTTCAACCCTTTATAACTTTATTCCTAAGGGATAAAAAAAATGCCTCTGCGGGTCAAATCCATTATTTTGGCCTTAACTATCGATGTGCAAAGCGGCATCGCGTCAGAACGATTTGCAGGGTTCGGTCAAAACGACTGACGTACACCGGCCACTATAGTTGCCGTACCCCGGCCGACGGCCGGGGTGCACTGCCCTACCCAGGCCCTGTGTGTGTGTGTGTGTGTGTGTGTGTGCTGCGTGCCGGCGGAAAGTCCGGCGGCAGCCATCAGGTCCGTGGCTAGCTCGTCACTTCGTCACTTCGTTCTGCTCTCTATGTGCGACAAGATTGTGTACTAGTTGTCCGTCCAGCCCAGCTTCCGCCGCCGACAACCATTTCTTCTTTCATTTAAAGGTGGGTATTGCGGTGACGCGGTGACTTATGGATCGCACAAATATAATAGAAAATCCCGGGGAGGGGGGGCTGCAGAGCACGGAGGAGGCCCTCCCGATAATTGATAGCTCATAGCTCCCACCAGGGCCGTAGCCAGACTTAGGGTTCAGCGTTTGTTGTGCGGGTTGCCTACCCCGGTCGTCGCTGATTTTTTGGGGGGAATTAGCCCCCCCCCCCTCCGGTGGATCCTTCCAAATTGTCACTTCCATGTGGAAAGTTCTGATTTTTACAACCTCTGTTACAGACATGCTGCCCCCTGAAGTTTCATGTTTAGTATGTTTCGTGGAAGAACCAGGTCGTTTCGAGGTGTTTGGTTCGGATAGTATTTTCACGCAACCTGTTCCACTGCCACCAAAGTTTCACCCTATCTATGACCCTGACTGGCTACATGAAATATTCTACGTAATTGATGGATTAAAGATGAAGCCTATTAAAATTCTTGAAATTGAAGGTAATTTGATTAATGGGGAACAATGACGTGATGTGATTTACAACGCTTTCCAATTTTCCCGCATATTCTAATTTGTTCAATTATTTTCTTTCCAGACAAGACCGACACAGATGGATTACTGTTGAGCCTAGAGAAGCGTAAAGCACAGTGGGTATGGAACAACCATGATTAAATAATATGTTAAATTATAGACTGTAAATTGTATTCATGTCAAACCAATTTTTATGTAGCATCGAAGTATTGTATTTATTTGTACCGTAACAGATTCTTGTTGTAAATTAAGTCTTGTGAATATCACTTCAACTGCACTAATTCATGATTTCACCTATCTATAACTGTTTAATATTGATTTGGCACAGTTGCAATTAAAGTAAGTGCTTTTATATAAATACTGTGATGTATGACGGTACCTTGGTGCTATGAAATGGAATAAATATTCTGTCGCTCCTGATTAGTCTACTACATTTGATTTTAAAACTTGAGAGCAAGAGAGAGAGAGACAGTGAGCGAGATAGACAGAGTAAGAGAGAGAGGCAGAGAGACAGAAGAGGAGAGAGAGGGACACAGAACCAGCGAGAGAGAGAGAGAGAGAGAGAGAGAGAGAGAGAGAGAGAGAGAGAGAGAGAGAGAGAGAGAGAGAGAGAGAGAGAGAGAGAGAGAGAGAGAGAGCAACGCAGCGGGTGGCAGGGCGAGGGCTGTGCCCGGCCCAGCAGGCCCGGGCTGGGGGCCGGAGGTGGGGGGCTGGCGGAACCAGCGAGAGGACGAATAATCCTTGTGATACCTGGCGCGTCACTTTCAGCTAGCCTGTTGTAGCGTGTGCACCTGTGTGTAACCAGCCGTTATTGCAAGACAACACGAGATATGGACATTATGGACCTAAAAGAGTGGGGAGGGGGGGACCGCGGCCACACAACACGGCGGGGGCGCGTCCATTTTTCCAGCGGGTGCGCGCGCTGCATTTGGGCACTTTGGGGCGTTTGCGGCGGACACCGAGGCACGGCAGGGCACGGCAGGCCACCCCCCGCGCGAAGGAGGCGTTGCAGACGGAGTTGGTGGCCGAAATCAAATCTTGGCGCCAAGGGCCGACGCGTCACTCACTAGCAGAAGAAAACTGAAGCCGGGTTCGAGTACCGGCGGTACGCGCCGCTCCGCGATGACGTCAGCTGGGGCTGCTGGCCGCAAGACTCTTGGTCCAGAGCGCAGCCCCCCGCAGATAATTCAGATTGATCGCACACAGACAGAAACAGACACACACACACACACACACACGACCCGAGCAAGGCGCTCTGCGAGTGGGGTCCAGGGGCCCGGGTGGCACCCCGGAGGGCGTGGTGTGGCGTGAATGCGACGCTGGACGCTGGGGCGCGGGCATGCCCGTTAAACCGCCACGGCCGGGTGGCAGCGGACTCCGCAGGAGGTCACGCGTTCAACCCCCTGACTCGACACGGCAACGCTCTCCGCGTCCATGAACCACGTATTGCTGAGCCGGCGGTACGCGCAGCTCCGCCACTCCCCGATGCGGGGGAGGGGGAGGGGGGAAGCAACGGAGGGGCCCACGACAGCTTGCCGCAAGACTCTTGGTCCAGAGCGCAGCCCCACGCAGATAATTCAGATTGATCGCAAACGAGGACGCCCCGGCTCCCCCTGGCGCCTCTCCATAAGGCGCCACACACACACACACACACACACACACACACACACACACACAGAGGCAAACAGGAGCGGATGATACTTAACGGCGTCCTCGACAGGCCACGCCCACACCAACAGGACGCGTCCATCCTACAGGATTTCCGTGTCGGCGTTCAAATTTCGTGGGAAGGGGTGGGGGGGGGGGGGGGGGCTGCCGTTTTGCTGCTCGGGCCGGGCACAGGAGCAAGGAATAGTCTTCGACGTACAGCATTGCGTAGACGAGGGACCTGTACCTGTCCAGCTGGTGGTGGCTCAGTTTCGCTCTCCCGCCGGGGAGACTACACTGAGGTTGGGGGTGGGGAGGAGGGGGTGGGGGGAGGAGCGGAGCGGAGCTGGGTCCGCCCCGCCCGGCACCGCCCCGCTGTGCAGTCCCGGCCGGGCTCGGTGCCCCTCCCGGGCTGCTGCCGGGCGGGGCTGGACAATCCTTCTCTCTTGAACTGGGCACAGGACCTATGACACGAGCGCGCTGGAGAGGGATGGGCGCTGCTGCGTTTATTCCCCCCCCCCCCTTTTCTCCCGAGCTGCCGTCGCTGCCACCGCCTGCGTGGCCTGCCCGCCTTACGCAGCGGGCAACACCCCAAGCCTCCGCCCCCCCCCCCCCTTCTCCGGAACTTCAGCACGCGTACGCCCCTCGTGTCACCGGTCGCAGGGGGTAAAACTTAAGCTATTTCGACCACCGTTTTCCCCGACCCCCTCAGAATTTGACGCTACTTGGTGAATCGGCTCCAATAAGGGTCTAGTGAAAGGTCCTACGACGGTTTTGTCCCAACTCAGATAGTTGCGGAGATATCAGCAAGTGATATTTGCGTTTTTTACACTTAACTGGCAAAACGTGCGTTGCAGAGGTTCGGGGAAACTTGAATATCTCAGCCGCTTTAAAAGATATCAAAAAAACTGAAACAGATTCGGATTCAGCATGAAAAGACGCTTCGATTTGGCTATTAAAAAGTATGGGTCATCATGGCACCCATATGCGATTCCCCTTATGTGAAACTTTTGAAATGTTACCTTCGAGATATCTCAAAAGACGCCATCATGGATTTTCGTGAAAATTTTATGGAGGCTTCCCCTAACATAGTAGTATAACCTCATAAAGTTTCATCCTTTATATTTGAGAACTCTCGGAGATGTAGGCTTGGACGTGTTTCAGTGTACCCCAAAATCGACGTATTTCGGCTGTCAGCGCGACCCAACGACGCGGCGCGTGCCGCGCGCTCGTTCGTAATCCGCGCCACTCTTGCTCCGGTAGTCACGTGGTTGTCGGGACACGTCACAGCAGCGAGTTTCTCATACTTGAGGCCCGCCCTCCTCATGCTCGCCGTAAAGGGTTAGGTTTTCTAGATGAAATTTTACTTCTCACACAAAAATACTTTCTTATCGTAAGCATGCAATTTTTCTTGGAGTTAATTTTCTTGTCGTTAAAATATTATTCTCGAGACAAGATAACATTATCCTGACGAGTACACTTTTTTGTCTACTCGTCATCCAAAAATATTCTTAGATGTAGACCACAATATTCTTATAGTAAGAACTTCTATCCTTCCGGTGAGACCATGTCTTGTAACACGAAGAGTATTGTCGCGTTGAGAGGGACGCCGTGACGTCACCGTTACCCCCACTCCCAACATAGCCAACATCAGTCGTATGAGGGAAGCGACATCTCGCCAACATAGACTCGACTGTTAATTATTATTCATACAGAGGAATGCTTCAGTTATGCTAAGCAAAAGTATAAATTTAAAAAGTCCAGTAAATATACCTAAACGGAACACAGATATTTACTTTCTTGACTGGAGTGGCCGTGTTGTGTTGGTACCCCAACTTCATTGTGTTCTGGTCGGTTCGCGTCAGTTCTGTGTTTGCCACCGCGGCGAGTGGTCGCGTCGGTCGCGTCCAGAGAGCCTAGCGCGTCCTGCTGTAGCCGCGCGCGTCCTGTCCTGTGTCGCTCAAGTTCTCAAGAGGTACCGCTTCGTTCTGAACCATGGAAGATCAGTCGAGTTTACCGACAACGAGAATCTTCCTGAACAGTATGGGCCAGGAGAACCTCGCCGACTACTTCGAAAGTAAGTGACACCCAACGCCCAACGGTCTTTGTTACGTTTGACTGTTTGAGCGTAGCGAGTAGTTTTTGCCTTCGCTTGGAATTGCCTGACATTGTCAAATTTGTTTGCAATTTTCTTTTGGGCGACCGAGTTTGTCGTCCGGGTGTGGTAATATAAACGGCTTGGATTGTGAACTTCAATAACCTATATTTCAAAGTAAAAGTACTAAGTTCCCTCCGGCCGCGAAAGTAAAGTCGTATTCAAATAACTCAAATCCTTGCGAGCTGCAGTGGCTCATATCCTCGCGGTGCGAGCCATTTCACCGCAGTTTTACTGGATGCTCGAATGCTTTCTTTTTGGTTATGGTTCTTGGTTTAGGCTCTGTCTTCATTTCTTTCTTTCTTTCTTTGTTTGGTTTGTTAGGCCTTGAAATCACTCCTCAGGAGTTACTCAATTTCACATTGGTGAAAATTAAGTTACTGCTGCCCCAGCCACAGTTCTCCTCCCACATTCTTATAAATTTCATAAGCAGTTACGTTGAGTTCCTGCAAAACTTCCATATTGTAAGAGATTTCATTATTTATTTTGTTGTTTGCAATTTGTAGCTTGTGTGATGTGCTCTCAAAGTCAGAGACTTTCTGCTGCAGTTTGTTGTATGGATAGGCGTTCCCCACAACAAGCTCTACAGGAATGCTCTCGTTCTATTCTAGTTTACTAACAAGTGCCCTATATTCCAGACGCCACATCCATCTCTAGCAGCCCTGGGTCCAGACCTCCAAAAGAACCAGGTATGAATGCTGGTTCAGTATTTAAGTGTAGCATTGTTATATTTTTCTTGCATCTTTATTTTATTACTCTGTTCACAGGAGAGTGGGTCGAAGAATGGGTCTGAGGGACCTCTTTCTTTGATCGTCAGGAATGGCCATGATGGAGTGACTTCATCGGTCTCCAGTAACAACTCTGTTGGATCTGCTGCTTCGCCTTCTTCTGATGGACATGTTAACACTTCATCTTCCACACTATGTGGATCGCAAAAGGATCAGGGATTGGACAGCTGTGGTGATGGGAAGTTCAAGCGCACCTCTGCTGAGAAATCCCGTCGTGCTACACGTGAAGCTCTCTCTGAAGTAGGAAATGAAAACAAGGTTTGTGGAAAAGAATTTTTCTAGCCTAAGTCCTTCTAAGCTTTTAACTTTTAATTGGGAAGCAGTCATATTATCATAAGTAGTCACTAATGCACTTTTCCTTCTTTTTTGCTCCAGCAAGTTTTTATTGAAAGACAAAATAATGTTTTAAAACTTCTGTATTTACTTAAAGTCAAATTGAAAATTAATGATTGGCACCACTGACTCTACAAGTCTTGATGTGAGATTTATATTGTGTTTCAGATTTTTGGTGATTCTGATGACAGTGAAGCTGATGTCTCCTTCAGGCCTTCAGGACAGAAAGTGAGTAGGAAGGGTGTGCATTATCTAATGGTCAGTAATCTATCTCACAATGCACACCTCTCTTCTGAGTCAACAAATTTAACCACTGAGTGAAGGAAAGACTACAATGTTTAAGTTGAATCCACAAACTTTTTTATTTAATTCTTTGTTTTTACTTTTGCTTTTTAAAACATGGAATGAAACTTCAGCAATGTCATGTAACTTCTGTATTTTTCCAGTCTGACGAGTCATCTGAGTCAGAGTCATCTAGTGATGGTGACTTGTCCAGTGACGTACTTGGAAGGAAGAAATCTGTGAAAAGGAAGGTCCATGATGAATCTGACAAAGCCAAGAAGGCACGCTCTGGCAACAACAGTGACTCCGACACTCTGACACTATCAGATGAGGAAAATGAGCAAGACAGACCTTTGGTGGACCGAGCTAAATTAGGAGAGACCAGACGGGCAGCCAGGACATCAGAAGCCTCTGTTAGTGACATGGTGAGTTTGGTTGTAATGTCTTTAAAATATTCAGTGCTTAAAATATCTGCACCCAGTATTTATTTTTTATCTTCTCTATTTCAGAATCTGAAATCTTTCTTCAAAGAGCGAACTCAGTGTGCTGCAGTGCTCTCAAGCTATAAGCGCTGCAAGAAGCTCAATGAGGATGATCGGAGAACGCTTTGTGATCCTCTCATATCGTGGCTTTTGCAACAAACCGATTTGTAAGTTTTTCTATTCTGAGGTCATGGTTTATGCCGTGTTGAACAGGTACAATTTAATTTATTGAATGTATTTCTCCAGCCGTCCCAGGCAGACCCACTATAGCATTCTGACAGACAAAATTGTAAAACTGTTTCCCTCTGAGAAGCGGAGTATGTGGTTTGTTCCACCACAGACGCAGGGGAAAGGCCAGAAATGCTCGAAGGGAAAACTGCCTGATAAAGCAAGAAATGCTAAATCAAAACTACGAAGGAAAGGACTTCTGCCAGCAGCTAAGAGGAAGTCACAGAACCATCAGAGTGCTGAGAGTACGAAACCTGTTTCAGGTAGAAATCAACTCATTCTTTTTTTCCCCTTTATTGAAACTTTTAAGCTTATTAACTTATAAATTTTCTTTTCTTGCAGTAACAATGACTGAAGAGGAGAATGCTGCCAAAGCTTGGATTATGAGAAACAGCCATCCATTTTCAGATGTCCGTACTAACTGGGCTACGTGCAGGGCTCCCAGGCTCAAGGAACTCTTTCTGAATAGTAATCTGACTGTTGCTCAGTACTCAAGGAATTGGAATGATGTACTTAAGCTTCCAGATGGATATAATCTGGTAAGATTGTATTTTTACCTCTGTGTTAAGCTTTAAGGTGCCTGACATCATTTCAAAACTCATAACCTGTTTTTAGGAAGTTTTACTTGCATATTTTCCTTTTACTTATGTGGATCAGTAGTAAAAGGAAATGTATTAGTCAAATACTCACTATATAAGAGGGGAACAAAAACTTATAAATATTTGATAGCTTGACACCCTTTAATGGTTTATTTTCATTGTTATTTTGCTTTATAACTTCTTTTTTTTTCAGGTTCTTGATGACTTTGACATTCTTCACGAGCTATTTCCCACAAAGTACGGTGCACTGCAGGGAAAGGGGAAAGACATGCTCAACAACTGGACTCAGTTCCGTTCTAAGCTGCTTCAGATCCTAAGACTTTGTGGCATGAGCTCCAAGCAAATTACTGCAACAAAGACTCAATTTGATGACTGTCCCAATGAGAGTGAGTTGAGTAATTGTCTGCAATACAGAGTAAAAAGAACATGTCATGTTTGTGTAAAAACCTGTAAATCTTTATGACCTAGTTAAGTTCTTGTAGGATTTCTGTTAGCTTGTGTGAGCAATCTTTAAATTTTTTTATAGACATGTGCTCATTCACACCCACTTAGGTGTCCAAGAATTGAAGTCAACAAATTCAAATAATATTTTTAAAATCTTTGCATTTATCTTATGTGCTCCTGCATTTAGATCAAATTTAGAAGTAAAATGAGTCAGTCTATTTTGTGATCTACTGGGAAAACATATTTTAGGATACCTTTGTTTGGAGGTGTTTCAAACAAATGCTGTTACAAATCTAATATTAACGAGCTTTTAAATTTTTTTAGTTAGGTCTTTACACACATTTTACTGTTTGGTTTATACTTTAACTTTGGATGGCGATCCTTTCAATGTAATGCTTTATTCACTATTGGTTATTCAGGGACACAATTGAACTAATCATGTCTTCGTTTTTCAGATTCAAAGGATTTTTTTATTTTGACCCTCCTGTCCACTGTTTGTAAACTAAAATGCTCAGTGAAAGTTGGGAACAGTGTCATGAAACCTTCAGCACTGGAGTCTAAAAAAGCTTTCATTATGTGTGTTCCAGTAAGTAGTGATTTCTGACCCATGTTGACTCCAGGTTATGTGTGATTTTAGAGTTTGATTAAATCCAGTTTTCAATCACAGGGTGCTGCAGATTTTCAGCAAATGGTGAGGGCGAGGCGGGACAAGTATGCTGGCCTGAAGGCATCCGTGCAGCCATACCTTGCTGTCATCACCCCTGACAATGTGAATGTTGCTGCTTCGTATGTCATTGTTGATGACATCTACTGGAAAGCCAACAGCGTGTCTCAAGCACTCGACATTTGCTTCAAAACTCACTTTAGCCTCAATTGTGAGTATTCGTCGGAAGCTAAGCACCTTTGGCTGCTCATTCAAAGGGCCATCTACAGCATCACATTGGATGAAGACATTAGCTTTGCCTCTGTCACTGATTTGCTAGGAAAGCTGGCCTAGGGGTTTGTAATTATTCAGAACTTAATTTCACATTTTATATGTTACTCATTTTCCTATTATATTTTTTAAATTGTATATTTTGCATTGTATCTTTTCAATTGTGCCATTGTACTTTGTTTATTTGTTTGTATCATTTTTGTTCATAATGTTTACCTGTAAGTCAGGGAAATGTAATGGGAAAGTGACTTTTGCTCAGCATGATGTGTACATGGCTCATATTCAGTTCTATCACCCCAATTTAGTTCAGTCAGGTCCTCTGCTCTGTACTCACCAGGACTGTGGTAACAGAGAATTTGACAAAATAAATAGTTTTAGAAAACACATTCGGAAGCATGTGTTCAAGGACTCAGGCCGTCCAATTATGTCTGTCAATGAGATTGATAACGATACAGAATGTGTTACTGTTGAGAGCATTGTCCATGATCATGTGAGTGAAGAGTCGTGTCTTTCTGTTTCTTCAAATTTAACTGAAACTAACAGTCCTGTTAGTTTGAAGTTTGATGAAGCTTTGTCTAACGCTGCAATAACTCACATAGCCCAATTGTACACATCAGGCTTAACGGAAACCCAGGTGCAGGCAACTATTGAAAGCCATTGTAATTTATTGAATAGTTCTTTTCTTGCCACTCTCAAAGGGAGTGTTGTGGGTCTTTTGTCTAGGCCTGAAGTTGCTCAGTCAGTTTCTATCACAGAAGTTAATAACTTGACTCGTATGTTTGATTCGGTAATTAATATGTTTGATGGCTTCCATACATCATATTTACGTTTCCAAGAATATGAGAAATGTGGAGCATTAATAAAACCTGATGAGTTTCCAACAGGAACTGCTTTAGTGGAAGTTACTGTTGATGGACAAGTAATCATGGAACCTGTTACCCTCAAGGGTCAGTTCATTAAATTTAGACATGTCTTAAAAGGTTTCCTGGAGATGCCTAATGTGTTAAATATAATTATGGATTATATTTCTCACTTGGAATCTCACTCTGATAAGGGTATAGAAAATGTAGTGCAAAGCAAGATATGGCAGGAGAAAATTAAACCTAAGTTCGAGGGTAAAATTGTTCTGCCCCTCTCTTTCAATTTTGATGACTATGAAACTGGAAAGGAATTAGGCTTTCATACGTGTGTTCACAGCTTAGGGGCAGGGTATATTCGTTTGCTTTGCCTTCCTCCTCAGTTTTACAGTCAGCTAGAAAATATATTTCTTGTACTGCTAATTTACAGCTCAGATAAAGACTTTGGGAATGAAAAAATATTTGGTAAAGTGGCTGATGAGCTTCTATTTCTGGAAAAAGAAGGCATAATTGTAGTCACTGCAGGTGTGAAATTCCATATTTTCTTTGCTCTGTGTTTTGCAGGAGGTGATAACAAGGGATCTAATGAAATGTTAGGGTATGTTAAAAGTTTCTCAGGCAACCGTTATTGCAGGTTGTGTTCTTCTCATAAAAAGGATATGGCAAAAGCTACTAAACTTGATCCCCTAACTAAGAGAACTCCCGAATGCTATGATAGAGAATTGATCATAAATAACCAGACTTTGACAGGACGCAATTCCAAGTGTGTGTTCAACATTTTAGACAGTTATCATGTGTATGAAAATTTTCACTTGGATATCATGCACGACTGGGATGAAGGGGTGTGGAAGTATATCATGACAGATATTGTTCGGTATTTTATTGACCACAACGTTTTTTCTTTGGAATATCTGAATGAACTGATTCAGGCATTTCATTATGGACCAAACGAGAGCAGGAACAAGCCCCCTCTCATCTTAGTTGATCATTTAAAACCTGATCACAATCTAAGATTTTCTGCAAGTGAAATGCGATGTTTTGTACGATATTTTGGCTTGATGGTTGGACACCTTGTTGAAGGTCAGAGGCACAAAAGGGTATGGAAGTTGTATCTTCTCACTCGTCAAATAGCTGATGTGATCACAGCTCCTCGCGTGTTACCGTTTGATTCTGAAAATTTGACTGTGCTGCTTGATCAACATCATACTTTGTATAAAAGTATTTTTCAAAAACACTTCAAGCCAAAATTTCACTTTGCTCTTCATTATGCTGAAACTATGGATTCTTATGGACCCCTTGAGCCCTTGTCTTGTATTAGAACTGAAGCCAAGCACAAGGAGGGATGTGATGTGGCAGGGAAATCGAACAACCGCATAAACCTGCCACACACAGTTGCCTACCATCATCAGCTGATGTTGGCCCTCCGCTTTCTATCAGGACAAGGGCTCAAGGCCAATTTTGAACACGGTAAGATAACTGTTCAATCCGTTTTCTCTCTTGATGGCCATATTTCCTTTATTGATATTGTTCCTTCTGATTCTCCATTGAACACTGTGAAGTGGGTTAGAACCAATGGTATGAAATACGAAGAAAATTCTATTGTTCTCATAGCTGTTCATGAAGATGTTCCTGTGTTTGGTAGGATTCATGTGATAACCGTAAATGGTGACAATGTCTCACTTGTATTGCAGTGCCTTCAAACAATTCTCTTCAATGAGCATGTTCATGCTTATGAGGTGGAATTCATTCACGATTGGAAGTATGTATTGTTGAATGAGTTGCATTGTTATGTTGCAACTGATATTAGATTTTTTAAGGGTAGTAAATATGTCCCGTACCGTTTTTCTGTGAAACACTGTTAAGATCATTGAGCAGATTTCTCAAGACTTTATACCAAATCCTGTAAATTTTTTGCTACCAAATATTGTTATGTTTGATAATTTTTATATGCTGGAGATTTACAGTTGATTTATAGTGTGTGACTTTGTTTTTTCTTGTGTTGAGGACAACGGACATTAAAGCAGGTTTTTTGAACTATTATTTTAGATTTTTTTATTCAATCACTATGAAAACTCTGGAAGGACCTTGCAGTGCGCACCCATTTCACTCAGCTGCTTGTGGGTTAATGCACAGTACACTGGTAGTAAGAAAGCAGGGAATCTGAAAGTAATGCATCCTATAGTCATCCCAATGAATAGTTATTCTCAGAAGGAGAATATTATTTTACTGCAGACAAGCCATTTTGCTTTATGCTAAGATAAAATCTGCTTATGTTAAGAATATTATCACCAAGCATATTTTCGACTTCCCTTGAGTCAAAATATTCTTGTCCCTATATCAAGAATATTTTTGACTTATCATTATGCAAATTGTTTGACCATAAGAATTCTTTTTTGTGTGAGTTTTCGCGTGCATTTCGTGTGACAATTATGTCATTCTCCATTCGCGAGTGATGCGAATAGTGCAATCAATACTGGTGTGCAAGCCACCTCCGAATGACATGTCATCAGAGTCTGTTTTGAGAATTTAAGTGCATTGGCCCAGAGTTGTATGTTGTATTTATATTCTGTACTTGTCTTTTCCTGTAGAAAGCCATGGAATGCCGAGCAGGCCCCTCATTGTGCTCTATTAGAAGGGAGGGCTGGGTTTGTGGCGGTGAAATTGTTCCCAGAGGTGATCTCTCAGACACTGAATGCGCTCTGCTGAAAGCCAGAACTGGTGTGGTTCGAGTGAACTTTGTGTGTGAGAACCACAAGTTGGAGTATCTAACTTTATACAGTGGGAAGCGGCGATATTGCTGTGACCCTTTTGAGTCCCATAAAAAGAACATTAAAAATGGTTTTGTAGAAATCAAAAGTGATTTTGCAGATGCCAGTCGTGCCATTGTGAACCTGATTCCAGGTCAGAAATTGTGTGTCAATTGTTACAAGAAACTGCAAAATGCTGAGATTGGTATGGATGATTGATGTATTTAAATTGCAGTTCTTTTTTTATTTAAAATACATGATCAGGCTTTTTTCCCAAGTAACCAGAGATTATGTTGTTTCTTTTCTTTTTGCATAGGTCGAGAAGATGGAGAAGAAAATCAAAATTGTCCTACAGAATCTGAAACTCCCGGTGATTCTGGTAAGACATGCGTTATTTGTTCTACTTTTAAGTCGATGTGTGGTTTAATTAACAAAAAATAATTAACTGTTTTGTGTCGCTTACTCTGTAAGATACAAAAAGAAATAGAAGTTCTTCTAATGCTGGTGGCCAGCAAAGTGCATTAGTTTGTGAACCTATGTCAAGTAGAGCATTTGTTGTAGTTGTTGTGTGATATTTGTGAGAATGCAGTTATAAACAATTGTTTTGTAAACATTTCTTTGTTGCTCAACAGGACCACAAAGCCAGAGCAGCAGCACAGGATCTATAGCACCACAAGAAAGCCAGGGCAGCATAGGCTCTGCTGATTTTTTCCCAACCCCTCCTGAAGTTGTACTGGAAAATGTGAACAAGAGTCTGGTGGCTTTTGGTCAGTCTCCATTTCTGAACCAAAAGAGCCTTCAACAAAAGAAGTATTTGGCAGAGAAAGTTGACAAAATAAAGAAGGCTGTGAATGCTAAAATTGCCAAAGTTGCTAATGTAGAAAACGTTTTAGATCAAACAGAAGAGGCTAAATATTTTCAAGAAATGTTAACACGATTAAAGGAATCGTTCAAAGCTGCAGAAGGAGACAAACGAAGGCAGCTTCAGATATTGTCAGTGCTTCCTCCAAGCTTTCCTGTTGCACGCCTTCAAGAAGAGTTTGAAATCACGAGATACTTCGCAAAGGTACAACTAACAACTATCCTCCCATTGCTTTCATACAAATTATACTTTGCTTTAAATGTTGACAATGCTCTTTTAATATTATATTAGATTTATTTAATGTTACTGAAGTGTGAATTAATGATGCAATTTATTACAGGTTGCCAAGACATTGATTGGTCAACATGGAGTGCTGCCAGAACTGCAGAAAAAAAGCAGAGCTTTAAGTGATGACGTGGTCAGTAAAGTGATTGAATTCTACAATGATCCTGAGTATTCGAGAGAGCTACCTGGAAGGAAAGACTATGTTAGTGTAAGAGAGGGCGACAAGAAGATTCATAAGCAAAAGAAACTGTTACTTAGCAATCTGAATGAGTTGTATGTGGCTCTTAAAAGTGATGAAAAATACAAGGATTTGAAAATAGGGTTTTCAAAGTTCTGTGAACTCCGCCCAAAAGAGTGTGTCTTGGCGGGTGCAGCAGGCACACACACTGTGTGTGTTTGTGAAATTCATCAGAATTTTAAACTACTAGTTGCTGCTGCACAGCTTGAGGATGATGTTGAAGGAGTAAACCAGATCTTAACTTATATGGAAGTACTAAAGAAAGTAATATGTAAAGAACAATCCCCCTCGTGTTACTTGGGAACATGTACCAAGTGCCCTAACTATTCTTTGCTGCAGGAAATGCTTGAAGTTAATTTTGATTTGTATTGTGTAGATCATGTGCAGTTTAAGCAGTGGACAAAGACAGATGGATGCAACATGGAAAGTTTTAGTTTGTCATCACCAGAGTTTACTGGTAAATTGTTAGGGCAAATTCCAGAAGTTTTGCTTCACGACTTCCTTGCAAGGCAACAATCTCGCTTTTTGCGCAACTCAAAGGACAATCTCAAGGAAGGAGTATGCGTTGTCATGGGTGATTTTTCTGAGAACTACTCTCCGGTGTGGCAAGAGGCAGCACAAGGTGTGCATTGGTCTGACAGACAAGTCACCATCCATCCTTTCGTAGTTTACTATCGTAAGGAAGAAGAAGTTGAACATCAGAACTTTGTTATTATCTCTGATACGAAGGATCACAGAAATGAGACCGTGTACTCTTTCCTTCATGAGTTGGTTCCATATTTAAGGAAGAAGATTGGAACTTTGGGACACATTAATTACTTCAGTGATGGAGCTGCGTCCCAGTATAAGAATAAAAAAAATGTTATCAACTTAAGAAACCACTTTGAAGACTTTGGGGTGACTGCTGAGTGGCACTTTTTTGCCACCTCCCATGGGAAGGGCCCATGTGATGGCCTTGCCGGATCTATCAAGAGATTAGCAAAAAGAGAAAGTCTCCAGGGAAAATCTCTGACCACTCCAAAAGAAATCTTCGAATGGGCTAGAAACAAATTCAAGGAAAGCATCGAAATTGTGTACGTCAGTAAAGAAAGTATTGCAGAAGTGACGCAGAGATTCCAAGAAAGGTTTTCTAATGCTCCAGATGTCCATGGAATATCAGCAGCACATGCAGTTATTCCAAAAAGTAGAGATGTTGTATTCTTGAAGCAATATTCTTTTGCTGATGTTGGATGCTACCACTACTTTGGGCAAATGGATACAGTGAACTTTGCTGACTTGTATGGATACGTTTTGCTTCATGAAGGTGGCACAACATGGACAGTAGCTGTTGTTTGTGAAACCTCTGCAGCATCGCAAGAAGTGAAAATGATCCCGATGCAAAAGCAAGGCAGCTCTTTTGTTTATGAATTTTCAACCACAGAGGCAACACAAATTGTTAGAAATGTGAAAGATATAATAGCCATCATCAATGCAGAGTGTCTTAGTGGGAACAGTGTAAAAATAAACAAGGGGGAAGGTGGACGCCGCAGCGTCCATGGGTTAACTCGCTCTTTGCATCTTTTGATTTTGACTTTAATTCGCAACCGGAATATACCTGGTAGCAGATTTGGATTTGGATCAATGTGTCCCCCTCTCGCGCTATCGTCCTGGTGGTGGCACTTCAAGACGGAGATCCGGCCCCGATGGAGAAGGTGTCCGCCTCCCAGTGTCGCCATTAGTCGAGCCACCTCAAGTTTGGCTTATGAACTTTCATCTGCAGTGATATGTGAACCTCAAGAAGCAGAGACATTTTGATTTCTTAACGTTGAATGCGGTCTGAGACCTTGATTTTGCTTTTTGGGGTGGTTCCAGTCCTCTTAAAGAAAGGGAGGAGTAGTTGTAGTGCTCTAGGCTCTTTCCAGCAAACAGCTGGCATTCTCAACGCTGGCTACTTGAGCTAGCCCTAGTCTCGTGCAGGGTCTCAACTGCATTCTCAATCTGTACGCCAACAATGCAACGCGGCGGCCCGCGGTTGCCACAACAGTCCTGTGCGGGACTCAGTCTGTGAGCGGCGCTCACCCAATGAAGTCCTTCTGGTTCTATCATTCGACTTGTGTGTGCTCTTCTTCAGTCCGAGACCGAGTTAGTTCAACCGTTCAACTGACAGAGCGCAAATACATACAATTTACAAATAATATCATTTATTAAAGGTGGTACAACTGGATATCCAGTCAGCAGTGCTGCCACTCACTTTTACGGATGCTTTCATAACTACATGATGATTTAGTTACACTTCTTGCCGCTAGATGGCTTTTATTATCAAGATGGTGGTGCCGATCGGCCAACGTCATTCCCTCAAGCATAACCTAATACTTTTATTGACACCGTCCCCACCCCCTCCCCGCGCGCTATTTCTCACAAATGATATCCCTCTATTATTTACTACAACTAATCGTTTACTTTTGTGCTTCTGATATACCTGTCACCTAATAAAATGCACTTTACACCCAACGCCGTTTAGGTAGGCTTCCCATCTGCCTCGAAATTCTCTGGTCGCTAGGAGTATTCAAAATACCCCTCGCGCAAGACCTTTTAGGATGTATTCGGATCATTTCCAGATTCCGTCAATGAGCTCCACGCATCATTACCCCCTCACCCCTATCCCCCTGGGGGCGAGTAGTTCGAAAATATGCTTCTTTTCTCTCTCCGATGCGTGGTTTTCGAGATTCCAAGCCCACGGCAATCCGCGGTCTGAACGGCTATTATTTAACCACGTAAATGAGTGGGAGCTTCTCGCTCGACAATGCGTTCCTCGACGGATCTGCGCCCTCAGCGGCTCTGAGTACGATGGGTGGTCTACATCCAGGCGTTTTTTCCTACTTTGACTCCGTTTTTGACAAAATTCACTACTTTCCGATCACAGCAGTTATTTTCCCACCAACTACTATTGCTCCCTTGTGTATCCCACACATTTAGTAAGTAACTGCAATACAAAACTTACATCGTAAAGCAGGAAAATTTTGTTTTTTGCTTATATATTTTTCATTTTGATTATTCATTGGCTATAATACAATCACGCACGTTCCCAGCATCAATCCCTATCTATTGATACCCCACAGAACGTTCCACACATTTCCGAACCGACGCTAAGCCACACTGAACGTTTTTACATTTTGGGCCTAGACCAATACTCGCTCTCTGCGACGCGGAGTAGCGCCAGCGTTGGAAGCCGCGTTCGCAAAGAGCGAGTAAAAAGGAACATAAGCAATATGCAGATCAGTGGATATCAAAAAGGTGACTTGTTTTTCAATTTCATTCTAATGGCTTTTCGATGTGCTTCGTCTGACACTTTTACTTGCCACTTCAGATTTGGGCCTCTTCCTCAAAAAACAAAACGGGCAAGAAGATCAGCTGCTCTTCAAACAGCGGACCAGGGGTAAGAAAACGGTTTATCCTACTGCTTCCCTTTGTCTCAACTGAAAGTAACTTTACTCTCTTTGCCTTTATTCAAACAGGTCCAATACTGCAGCAAAATCAAAGAAAAGGAAAACAGTGTGAATAAAGTATATTTGCTTCATTGCACTTAAATGTTACTACAACTGATCACAACAGTATTTTATCAGTATTGAAAAATTATTCCCAATTCTTGAGCTATTAATAATATAATTTAAATCTGGTTTCTAAATATTTGTAAAGAATAAATAGATTGATGGGTAAACCTTTATTGTAACCAATATTTCTCCATGAGAAGCATTATATGACGCAAGCACAAAAATGTCTACCAGAGAAAAAAGGAATACAAACTTAATTGGGTCACTGCTTCCACAGTATAAAGGTAGACGCTCCAACTTCACTCGAACCACACCAGTTCTGGCTTTCAACAGAGCGCATTCAGTGTCTGAGAGATCACCTCTGGGAACAATATCACCGCCACAAACCCAGCCCTCCCTTCTAATAGAGCACAATGAGGGGCCTGCTCGGCATTCCATGGCTTTCTACAGGAAAAGACAAGTACAGAATATAAATACAACATACAACTCTGGGCCAATGCACTTAAATTCTCAAAACAGACTCTGATGACATGTCATTCGGAGGTGGCTTGCACACCAGTATTGATTGCACTATTCGCATCACTCGCGAATGGAGAATGACATAATTGTCACACGAAATGCACGCGAAAAGTAAAATTTCATCTAGAAAACCTAACCCTTTACGGCGAGCATGAGGAGGGCGGGCCTCAAGTATGAGAAACTCGCTGCTGTGACGTGTCCCGACAACCACGTGACTACCGGAGCAAGAGTGGCGCGGATTACGAACGAGCGCGCGGCACGCGCCGCGTCGTTGGGTCGCGCTGACAGCCGAAATACGTCGATTTTGGGGTACACTGAAACACGTCCAAGCCTACATCTCCGAGAGTTCTCAAATATAAAGGATGAAACTTTATGAGGTTATACTACTATGTTAGGGGAAGCCTCCATAAAATTTTCACGAAAATCCATGATGGCGTCTTTTGAGATATCTCGAAGGTAACATTTCAAAAGTTTCACTTAAAGTGTATCGCATATGGGTGCCATGATGACCCATACTTTTTAATAGCCAAATCGAAGCGTCTTTTCATGCTGAATCCGAATCTGTTTCAGTTTTTTTGATATCTTTTAAAGCGGCTGAGATATTCAAGTTTCCCCGAACCTCTGCAACGCACGTTTTGCCAGTTTAGTGTAAAAAACGCAAATATCACTTGCTGATATCTCCGCAACTATCTGAGTTGGGACAAAACCGTCGTAGGACCTTTCACTAGACCCTTATTGGAGCCGATTCACCAAGTAGCGTCAAATTCTGAGGGGGTCGGGGAAAACGGTGGTCGAAATAGCTTAAGTTTTACCCAGGGGGCGAGTTTCTGTAGCGGACGCGTGTGCGCGGTCCCGCTGGTGGGGGCGTGGCGCGGCCGGGCAAGTTTCAAGTTTCAAGTTTGACGCGCTCAGGGTTCACCACTTCACAGCCAACCGAGTGGGTCCGCACCGGGGAGTAATTGAGACCACTCCACTCGTTCAAAAACTGTGGCGCCATTCGCTGTCTCACGACCAGGAGGGAGGGTGGATCGGACAGGTTCGGATGCAGCTTCCGGCAGCTGCCGAACGGACTCCGGAATTTGCCGAAGTACCGTTTGTCTCTCTCGCACCCCGCCCACCTGGCGGGCGAAGTGGAGCAATGAGAACAGAACGCATTGGACTCCTTCTCAGCAGCACATCACATCACAATGACGACCGGCCACTGCCAAGAGCATCAGCGGGAGCATCAGCATCAGCAACGTACCCGACGTGAGTATTGCATTTCGGAATTAGTTCTGTTTACACTGTCAACCGTTGTAGCCGTTGTTTGGGTGCCACGCTAGGACGTTGACCCGTAGTGTGTGACGTGATTTGTGGACGGCGTTAGTGTTGCAGTTATTTGGCTAGCAGAATGCCTGCGACCGAACCGCGCTGTCAATACCGTTGTAGCCGTTCGTTTGGGTGCCACGCTAGTTGTCCCCAATCGCGTTGACCCGTAGCGGGGTTCGTCTTATCAAACGGAACGTACCTGCACTCTAAGATCTTCAACGGGTGGGTCTGCTGGGTCCCGCTGCCGGCAGGAAGCCTCCGGGTCGGGTCGGCTCGGGTCGGGTCCGACGCGTCGGTTCTGGCTGCACCCGGCCAAATTCACGCTGAGATCCGGCTTCGAGTCCCTGCGCCGCCGGTACACCGGCCCTTCCTTTCTGTTTTTTCGAGGTTTTAACAATGACTAGGCATTATGCATGTTTCCTAGAGCAACGGACACGAGTTGAAATGAGTGAAAGTGTTCAGGAAGTGGGCTAAAAACGCTTGCTTCTGGCGGGATTCGAACATGGTTCTTGGCAGTGTGTTCCGATGCGATGGAGTCCCAGACGCGGTGAAACGTGTTATATCTGTCTCTCTCGCACGCAAAATACGTCGGACCCGACAGACCCACCCGTTGAAGACCTTTGCCTGCACTGTCGGCTCTGGCAACACGTGTTTGAACCGTTATTGGGTCGGGGACACGGTCCCAATCGCTTCGACCCTCAGCGGGGTTCGTGTCTTATCAACGGCGTTTGTGTTGCAGTTATTTGGCTACAATGCCTCCGGGCTAACCGCCCGAGGCCGGGCACCTTCGCGGGCATGGCCCCACGCACACGGGGCGCCGGCAGAAGGGCGAGAGGCCACCCCCCCCCCCCCCCATCCCCCACCCAGGGGCACTCGTACAGGCGGGTCTGCGCCGAACGACCCGCCTGGTACGGAAAAAGGGGATTTGCGCTTTGTGCGAAGGTAAAGTATTGCAGTACAGCCCATATTCCTATTTCATTGACACAGTCTGTGTCCAATCGGCCCGCGTAAT
Organism: Odontothrips loti; assembly: GCA_038380765.1. Lineage (NCBI taxonomy): Eukaryota > Metazoa > Arthropoda > Insecta > Thysanoptera > Thripidae > Odontothrips > Odontothrips loti. Next base: position 509,976 of record JAZGLN010000125.1, on the reverse strand, counting down.
GGGACGTAATGATTTTATTTTATTTTCAGTTTGCGGAACCTGAGCTTCGATCTCCAGTCGGAGATGCCTAGCGGCATGGAGCCCGTACCAGCCCGACTTTCACAGAGCCCATTGAAGCCCATTGAGCCCATTCTAATATTTAGTTTTATTTTATTTATTTTAAGGGGGGGGGGGAATTTTATTTTCATTTTTCATTGACCTGAATTTTAATTTGATGCTTAGTTTTTTATTTTGTATTGTATGTGTAATAAATTTCAATCCTAATTACTTCATTCTAATTCTTTATAGATCATTATTGCATGACATTACATTACATTACATTCATTACTTTCCATTTTTCTAACAGTCCTGGGGGGAAAAAAGGTGACAGTTAATATTCATATCATTAGGAGCTACTGTGCGTAAATTACTGTTTTCACCACAAATAATCGCTCACATCCATTGATTCCGGGTCACTTCCCATGCCAGGCATTTTGTATGTCCGTTCGTACCCTTCATCAAATCTGCAAGGCACATGCGATGTTGTGGAAGCCGGGCACTCAGCATCCACTGGCTGCGCAAACTCCTCTGACTAAAAGCACAGAAAACAAGGTTAAATTGCAGTGATCTGTCTAAAAATACTTCCCTAATTGCTGAAAACACACGACCTCTGAGATACTTTCGATGGGCATTTTCCTGAGGCGTTCAGACTCTTCCGACAGTTCCTCTTTTCCTTATGAAATCCCTAAATGCGATCCCTTCACAGAGCTTGGCATCCAATGGCTGCGTAAACTCCTCTCTGACTGAAGGCACAGAAAAACAAGTACATTGCAATGATCTTTCTAAAATTATTTCCCTAATTGCTAAAAACACGTACCTCTGAGATACTTTCAATGGGTGGAAGCACTTTCCTGGGGTGTTGAGGCAGTTCAGACTGTTACTCTCTGCCAATGACTGAGTATCGTTGATTATCCTGGTTTCCATTCACTTTTCTATTGAAGGCTCTGAGCGCACAGCACCTGCAGCAACCTCAGCAACATGAATGAATGTAACGGAGTATTGGGCACGAAGACAAGGAACAGTCGTTCACTTTTCTTACAGTGTTATGGAGTACTCACCAGGGCCACAACCGATTTTTCCTTCTCCGAGTTCCTGTTGAGGTACAGCCCAGAAGTCACCTTCCATGTCACCCGTGAATCGAGCAATCACATAGGCTGTATCAATGTCAAATTCACAAAAGGGGCAAACATATTCTGGCTGGGCCATGTTGAAATTATCAGGGCTAAGGGACCGTATCCATACTACGTGACCGATTTTAGGCCACTTTTTGACCCCACCCCCTCCCCGTGACGTGGATAACGTAACCTTCCCGTGTATTTAAGATAGGGCCTAGTATTTGGCTTACCCCCCCCCCCCCCCCCCCAATTTGGTCACGTATGGGTACGACTCCTAAGTCCACGCTACGGCGGGGCGCGGAGCCGGACCCGGCCTTGCGACAACGCAGCGCAGCGCCCTCTGGCGGCCGGCCCTATCGGGACCGACAGTACCCCGCGCGTGCAGGAGTCGTGGAGTATAGCTGGTATAGCAGGAAGAGATCGAACGCGATTGTAAGTCTTTAATTAACGACAGTTTGTCAAAATCTTGGTCCAATAACAACGTGGTGCCGTTTTAATTGTATGTTGCTGTAAACGTTGCCGCTGCTCATACGATTATGGATAATAAGAGGTTACTGTCATATAGCTCGCTCTCCTTAACCTACATCTTTCTGAGGTATTCTGAAACTGATATCAAGTATTCTTGACAGGCATTATTATCCGCCGAGGCGAAATCCACAATTGACATCACCAGAGTGGTCCCTGAAAGACAAGGCGTGTTCAACGTTCGTGGCAAGTACCAACTTATCTGTAGTAGTTTGTGTCTTGTCTCACATTGTGTTATCTGACAATAGCAATGCTTATAACTTGCAGGTCAGAGCGTCGTCGCCTCAAATAGCGTTGTCTGCTGCGAACCATTTGAAGAAATGGGCGGAAATATACGTCGTAGATTATAGTTATGAAGGTGTTGTCGCTCCTCAGCCATTAATTATAACGCACCATTGCTCAAATGATGAGATGTAATGTGTCCGTTTTATTTAAATTTTTACTTGCTACCACAATTATTGGCCGCATGTGCCATAACAGTTTTCATGAAGACTTGGATTTTATAACAAGTCATATGTGCTTTCACATCTGAGTGGGCATTTGTTTGAACATTGCAGGGGAAATTTAATAACATCACCGGAATGATTGCCATATGGGCACAGATCGTACAAAATATTTCTTCAACTAATCATTAAATATTATGCCGTTCTCATGGGAGTGGCGTTGAGCAGTTTGAGAAAAAAGAAAGGACTTTACTGTTTCATCTTAGTGTATTGTCATGTAATTCAGTATCAAGTTTTAAATGTCTTACTAGTATGTCTTTAATTCTGAAGGTTTTGAGGAGATTAGTGACTGAGGCAACCTGATGTTGATAGTCAGGAACTGAAGAGAATCAGTAGCATTTTCATTACCAGAATCTGTGTTGTAAACAAATTCGTATTTCAAAGTCTCTCATGTTTTCTTCAATGTAAATCATTATTTTATTTTTCAGTAAGAGTGTCTTTATTGACCAATACCCCCTTTTCTTAAAACTATGAATTTTAATAAACTGGGTAAAGAACGAGCCCTTTTATTACCATGCTAATGGTGGATTTTCTTCTTGTTTGTAGTTGTGCACAGATTTGGAATGTTTGCAATACTTCATAACGGGAATAAAATCGGTACTTGTGAATTTCAAAGTTAAAGAAATGATTCCTCTCTGATACACCATATGATTACCAAACTACATTTAATCAAAAGATCGTAATGATTTCCATGGCAAACACTTTAAAGGATATGCCTCTGACATTTTTGTCCTTCCTTTAAGGTATAATTTCCAAATGATGTAGGAAGTATGGGAAGAGAAACGTACCAAAAGCAGATTGGAATATATTTTCATTTCTTTATTGCACTATCTTGATTGTCCTTCCTGTCTTCTTCCTCACTAAACCAGGTTTCATCCGAGTCATCAGAATCTGCAAATATAGAGTACATATGAGATTACACAAAAACAGCATGGAGCACGACAGTTCGACATTTATGAGAGTGAGAGGTGAGCAGACCATTGCCACAGCCAGCCTTGGCTCCTATGCCTGCATAGACATCCACTTGAGAATTTGCCACGACTTCATCCCAGTCATGGCCGAACAGACCAGAGGCCCATTGACTGACGTCATCTTCACCATGTATCTTATATACCTGCTTCACATACTCCCTGGCTTTCTCTTTGGCTTCCTCCTCTGTCACTGCAAATGGAAACGTTTACTTAATTAAATGTGGATGGCAAGTGTAAACCTCAATATATCACTTGAAATAACGTACCGCCACAGCCCAACGCAACCCAAGCCTCTGGCTCATCGGATCCTTCAGCCTTGGCCCAGAAAAAATCAGAGCGCTCTCATTTCCTTCACAAGCCTCCACCATAGCTGTGTCGCCACTCTCCAAGTCGAAGGAGACAATGTAGAAACGTTTGTCTTCCATATTTTGCCTGAATCAGTTATAAAATACAATTATTATTAGGTGCAACTACTATTAGTTTTGTTGCAAGAGAAATAGATAGAAAATTAGAAGTGAGGGCATCATAGTCACTGTGGACATCATTACCCCAAAGGTACACAACATTCTTAGGTTATGGTTTCGGTATATCGAAAGGACATACAAACTATTTTAGAGAACGCACCTTGTATTGAAGTTGTCGATCTTAAAAAACGAGCCAACAATACCCAATCGTAGACGTAGTACGCGCTGAATGTGACTAATAGAACGGAGATAATACACAAGACGAACAGAAATGGTTGCAACAAGCGGCGACCAACGATGTTTGCGTGGCGAGCCAAATGGTGAGCGGGTTGCCTAGCCGCTGCATGGCAGGCGCCTCGTAGGCTGTAGGCTGCACCTCGGTGGAGGGTCGCGCCCCATTGGACGAAGCCAGACCAATTTTTGAAGCGTTGTTTTAGGCGTTATTGTAGCGCCAAACGTGGTGGAGTCCACTGCCACAAACCTCTTGTGTGATAGTCGACAGAAGTTATACATTGTTCGTCCTTCCGGAGATTACCGAGAACTAATAGTGTGTGGTCCTTCCTGAGATTACCGAGAATTAATAGTGTGTGGTCCACGGAAGTTACACATTGGATCGTCCTTCCTGAGATTACCGAGGATTAATAGTGTGTGGTCCACGAAAGTTACACATTGGATCGTCCTTCCTGACATTACCGAGGACTACCTCTGTTAGTCCACGGAAGCTACACATTGTTCGTCCTTCCGGAGATTACCGAGGACTACCTGTGTTAGTCCACGGAAGTTACACATTGGATCGTCCTGACTGTCGTTTCCCAGAACATCATTAAGGACGTCACCGAAATAACGTTCACTACCTTTGGCGACTGGGGTGGGCACCCCTGGACGTGAGGAGAGTCGCTAAAACGGGCATTAGTGCCTTTCACTGCTCCCTCTCCCTCTCTCTCTTTCTGTTTCTCTCTCCCTCTCTATTTCTCTCTCTCTCTCTCTCTCTCTCTCTCTCTCTCTCTCTCTCTCTCTCTCTCTCTCTCTCTCTCTCTCTATCTCTCTCTCTCTCTCTCTCTCTCTCTTGTATTGATATTGTTAATACTGTTATTATTGATATTATTAAATACCTTCTATATGTCCAGATTTATTTATATACTTTTCTATACTTTCTGAAGTTATCTTGTAATTTATTAATTTCTATGTACGGTACATCCATTTCATTTATTACCCATGACTGACAGTCAGCTTTACGGTGTACTCAGGGAAGTGGAAGTAAAGTATAAGTCCAACTTGAAGGTTGTGCATATTAACGCCCAGAGTCTTACTTATGATTCTCACATATCTGAGTTTCAGTACTTATTTGACGGCGCTCAGCTTGATGTGATCGCAGTTAGTGAGTCTTGGTACAATGGCCCCAACAACTATGTACCTCTCGTTGGATATAATCTATTTACTGCAGACAGGACTAGTCAAGAAGGTGGAGGCGTTGCTGTTTATGTTAGAAATAATTTATCTTGTCGAGTACTTAGTCAATCAGTGTCGCCCCCAGTCAGATCCAAGAACCCAAAACCTGACTACATTGTCCTTGAGATCTCTTCAAATAGCTTTAAACTACTGTTTGCGTGTATCTATAGGCCGCCTAAAGCTGGGTTTGTTGAGGAGTTTGAGAATGTGTTGTATAATTTCATCTTAGACTATAAATACATTGTTGTTGCTGGTGACGTAAACGCTCACTTTGGTAGCGTACGCCCCTGTGATATTAATGATGGTAGGTCTGTATATAATATGCTGGAATTGTGTAACTTATCTCTAATAGAATTTGGTAGTACTTATCATCTGAACAACTGTGACTCCTGGCTGGACATGATTGCCACAAATAGTGATGACAAAGTACTTCACTTCATGAAGCTACCTATCTGTGGGTTATCACACCACGACCTACTGCTGGCAATTTTCTCTTTTAAAACGCCTAAGTACCAGCCTTCTACCTTCCAGTATAGAGATTTTCGAAATTGTAATTTTCACAGCCTGAGGGAGGACGCCCAGCTGGCTCCCTGGGAGGACTTACTTAAACTTCCGGATATAAATGACAAAGTTGATAGGTTCAATGAAATCTTAATAGGTCTTTACGATAAGCATGCTCCTCTTCGAACATCTCGAGTTTCTGCTCCTAGCAAACCATGGATGACTCACGAAATTCGTTCTCTTATAAAGGTGCGCGATGGTGCATACGCTCTTTATCGTTCGAATAAGTGCCAACTTCTTCATAACCACTTTAAGAATGTTAAAAATAGGGTAAAGCAAGCAATGCGTAACGCAAAACTTCGTTACGCTCATCACGTATTTAAAGATGTGAAGTCATGCAGTGATATGTGGTCTAATCTTAAGAAATTGAATGTAACCAAAAACGTGCCATGCGCAACTAGCGGTCCCAGTCCGGAAGTACTGAATGAACACTTTGTAAAAATTGAAGGGTGTGACCCGAGTCTTGTAGGAAATACCGTCGAGCACTACGAGAACCTACCTAGGCCAGATAGGGAACAGTTTAATTTTTCCGATGTTACTCCAGATGACGTAATGAAGGCAGCGTGCAGTATTGGCAGTAATGCGAAGGGAGTCGATGGTATACCTTTGTCTTTTAATAAGAATTGTCTTTGTGAACTGACCCCTGCAATCTTGCATATTTGTAACTATAGCTTACAGCACTGTGTGTTCCCCGACTTATGGAAGATAGCTCTTGTGAAACCCCTTCCGAAAAAAAACAATCCATGTACCCCTAAAGATTTTAGACCCATTAGTCTTCTGTGTATTGTGAGCAAGATCCTCGAAAAGATTGTGCATAACCAGGTGATAAAATACCTCCATGAGTTTGGCTTATTAAATCCTCTCCAATCCGGGTTTAAGAGTAAACACAGTACCAGTACTGCTCTACTGAAGGTCTCACATGATTTAAGGGAAGCTATGGATAAACGTCAGCTTTCTCTTCTTGTCCTTTATGACTTTTCCAATGCCTTCCCATCTGTGCATCATGACTTGCTCCTAGCAAAGCTAAAATGGCTAGGTTTCTCACTCTCTGCAACAAAGTGGTTTGCCTCCTATTTAACAGGCCGCTCTCAGAAGGTCCTGTATAATGATTGTGTGTCCTCCTTGCTTCATGTAATGTTTGGTGTACCGCAAGGCTCCATCCTTGGCCCTCTGCTTTACCTATTATATGTGAATGACATTGATACTGTATTTAAATCTACGAAAGTCCACCTGTATGCCGATGATCTCCAAAATTATATTTCCTTCCTGCCCGAGGACCTGCATTTAGCCGTAGATATCGTGAATAGGGAAGCAGAAGCTCTGAATGATTTCTCTGCACGGCATAACCTTAGGATAAATCCTATTAAGACACATGTTATTTTGATTGGCAATTCCAAGTTGATAAACAAAGTAATATATCCTCTACCTGCTGTGATTGTAAATAATATTGAAATACCCTATTCTGACGAAGTTGTTAATCTTGGCACGAAGTTTAATAGTAATCTAACGTGGGAACCACAAATCTTATCTGCCTGCAAGAAAAGCATTGGTGCTCTGCAGTGCCTTAGACGCCACAAAGATCTATTACCAACCTCTGTACGCCTGCACCTAGTCAATAGCCTGGTTTTCCCTATTTTGGATTATTGCTCATCTGTTTTCTTTGATTTGTCGTGCAAAAGTAGTTTGCTAATACAGCGTGTTCAGAATGCCGGCCTAAGGTTTAGTTATAACTTAAAATGGGATTGCAGAATTACTCCGTATCTTATGCAAACCAAATGGCTGAATTTTGAGAATAGAAGGAAGCGTGCACTCATGGTGCTTCTTTTCAAAGTGATTATGTCAAACTCGCCAACTTATCTATCCTGTATGGTCACCTTCATGAGTCAAGTGCATAATAGGCAGAACAGACATACTCCGCTTACCCTACTTGTTCCACAACATAGAACTAATAAGATGAAGGGATCCTTTGCTGTCAGTGCCCCCTCTTTATGGAATTCCTTGCCTGTTTACATTAGAGCTTGTCGTACTGTAAATACCTTTAAAGCTAAACTTAATGATTACTTAATGTCAGAACAAGCCACAAAGTAATACCATGTGTATGTTGCACTGTTTTTCAGCGACATTTATTTTACTCTATTTGAGTTTTTTTTTTTGAAGCCTTACTTTTCACTGGCGACCTGTGTTCAATGTCGTTTTCTATTGACTGTGCTGTACTATCTTATTTAATGGGTACCTTATAATTGGTACAACCAATGGGACTCTCTAGTCCTAATGTACCAAATATCGAATAAATCAATATCAATATCAATATCTCTCTCTCTCTCTCTCTCTATATTAATGATGAGATATTAATGATCTTCACTGGCTGAACATTGAGCGCAGATTCTTCTATGCCTCTGTTACTCTTCTTTATAAGATCCTTCACTATATGATGCCCTCCTATCTTGCAATTAAACTTCAATTTGCCAGTAATGTTCGAACCCGTGTTGTCAGAGGGAGCGAGTTGCACTTAAGGATCCCGCAACATCGCACTGAAAAGGGAAGGGGCGCTTTCTGGATAGCCGCACCCGTGCTATGGAATAGTCTTCCGGATAATATACTTAATGCCAAGAGCATCAATACCTTTAAAATTAAACTAAGAGAATATCTTCTCGCTTTGTAATTGTTACCCATGTATCTACCTGAGCTTTCCTTGGTTCCTTATTTATTCTACGCTACTTGCGTCATCTATATTTGTATATATCACTGCAATTCTTACGTTTTATTATGTCTCAGCACTTTGAGTTGTAATAATTCTTGAACTGAATAATGTTATTAGTATTATCTGCCACATTGGTACTCTCGTAGGACTTTTTAGTCTTTTTGTACCTTTTATTTGAAATAAATCAAATCAAATCAAATCAAATCTCTCTCTCTCTCTCTCTTTCTGCCCTTCTCCTGCAGTTTTTGCATTTCTGTCTCCCCAATTCGTTCTCCTCCACCCTCTGTGCTCTGCCTGCAGTGTGTTCTGGACTTGTGCCCCGCGTCGCCGTCCTGCCGGCGTGCGTGTGTGGCCATGCCCGTCACCGCCATGCTGCCGCCACCGGGACGCGGCTGGCGCGGCCCGTGTTCCCCGTCGCATCGTGTCGGTGGCCAAGGACCCCGTCGGCGAACGCCGCCCCCCTCAACAAAGGCCCCTCCGTGCACGCCACATCCCCGATGCCACGGCCCCGCCGCGCGCTGCAGCCGTGCCCGCGCGCTGTGCCAACACCGAGACCCGTGTCCTGGCGCGGATGGCGCGCGCCCTGCCCGCCAACAATGACCCGGCCTGCCGGCCACACCGGGGGCAGACTGGCGGCTCGCCGCTGCAATGTCCTTCTCCGACGTCTTGACCCTCGTGGCGGTGGTTCCCCCTCGCACTAGCTAAGTTGCCCCTGTACTTTGTTCCTGCGCGCCTGCGATTTGTGTGCTGCACGCTGCTGCTCTGTGCTCTGCTGCTTGCGCCTGCCAAATGTGGCCCGTTGCCTGCGATTCCTGCACGTTGCGTGTTTTGACCCCTGTTGTGCTCTATGACAACTGATGAGGCGCCTCGGACTTGACTGCACACGATTGGGCCCTGACTGACTTGGACACCACTGCATTGCCCTGCCTTTGTGAGCCCGTTTTAGTACAGGACCGTGGTGGTCACTGCGGTGAGCACTGTGGACGTGAGCCCGATGAGGTGGTGCGCTGTGCCGTCATACATACTTCACACACACTCCTAAACACTTTAAAATGATACAAATTTGCCGCCATGCACGGGCAGGTAAAGCACTTTGTGTGAAGGCGGTAATTCGTATCCCCTCCACATGCCTCGGCGCCGCGTTGGTGGGGGGACTCCTTCCCCTCCGCTGGGAGTCGGGCCGTGCCAGCGGCAGAGCAACTTGTGCTGTTCTTCGGTTGGGAACACTAAATTTTTGAAAGTGTATCGAAATGGAGCGTGCGGAGGAGCTGGTGAGGAGGTGCGAGGAGTGGAGTGCGGGGAGGGAGTTGGGGGAGATGGTAGAGGAGTTGAGAAGCATTCTGGCGGAAAGCGAGGAGGTGATCAGGGAGCTGGAAGCAAGTGAGGGAGACGAACACCAAGAAGTGAACCAGGGAGACGAACACCAAGAAGTGAACCAGGGAGACGAACACCAAGAAGTGAACCAGGGAGACGAACACCAAGAAGTGAACCAGGGAGACGAAGAAGAAGTGCCGGCGGCGGAGGAGCTCCAGGTGGCAGAAAGAAAAAAGGTAAGCATGATCTACCCAAGGGGGAAATCACTCACGTAATGGTCGGTCGAACGGTCAGTAATAGGCCTGTAATTGCTGTGTAATATGTAATACCCGCGTAATTGGTGTAATATTGCAGTAATGCCTATAATAGCCCTGTAATAGGTGTAATAGGTGTAATAAGTGTGACAAAAAACACCTTTAAAATGTCAAAAGTTAGCGATTTTCAGCGAAAGTCGAATTTCTTGAGCTTGTGTCTTGGTGACAACTTGCTTCTTCTCAACCCTAATCTAAAATATGTATGAGCTAAAACTCGATTAGAAAGGAATTTTACAATTGGGGCTCTAACAATCCTTGGTTTATACTTTAGTGATGGTCATACTTATGTTCTTTTCTCTCAAGGTTTGGAATAAATCCATAACAGTGATTTTTCTTCTATTTGCCGTATTCCTTTTCAATTCTTCGTAAGTATTCGTACAGATTCATATCAAAGCTAACACGTTGGTCTAGAACAACCAGTTATGTGGCTCACTGCCCATTTGAACCTAATAATAAGTGTGATAAGCTATTCAAACTTAAGCTGTGACTAAGGAGTTTTTAAATAAAATGTGGAAGTGCCATAATTGCTCCAAAAAATATTATTTGAAGCTCGAACTTATAAGTAACCTTCCACTCAACCTTTCAAATAGAGACTGGCTTTAATTTTATATCATTGTTAGATGCCACTACTTTAACTTCGAGCAGAATCACATCAGGAAGGAAAATATGAACATCCACCTACAAATTATGCATGTTTGATGCCTGCACTAGCGACTACCCGTTGTCAAAACTGGGGGCTTAGGTGCTTGCTGCAGGTGACGTCTGGCAAAACAGGGCCTTCTTAAACAGAGACTTCCCAACTATCACTACAGTTCCTCCCGGCACTACTCCATGCCCTGGGGACCCCTTAAGGCGCAAGATAGGCCAGGGGCGCCGGAAGCGGGGTCAGGGGGGACAGCCTGCCCCCCCCCCCCCCCTGTAAAATGTCAGGGGGTGCATTGCCCCCCTGATATTTCACCTCCTGGTAGCACGAAAACTGAAAACTAGAAACGGTGAGCGCGGGAGGCTTTTGAATCGGTCCAGTTTTGCCGCGCGCCTTGATGACTGACCGCGACCGCCTTGCCTGACTGCGTCGCTTGGTGTTGACTGGGTGGCTGGCCGCTCAAAGTTTTTGGTTCATCGGGCTCTGCTAGAAAATAAAAATGTCTATCTGTAAAAGTGCACTTAAATTTTCTGTGAACTGTAAATTGTCAGGAATGAACATGTTTCATTCCAACTGTTATGAATAATCGACAATGTGTGTCACAATTTCCGCTAATCAGAACACAATTTTTTTAGGTCGAGGGGGGGGGGGGGGGGGGACAGGGCTGTGCCCCCCCCCCCCCCCCCCGGCGCACAGCACTTCCTGGGCCCCTGAGATAGGCCACCGTCTCCACGCCGGTGTGTTGCACGACGGAGGGTTGGCCTATTTCACAGGCGCTAAATGCTCTATGCCCGAATGTCCTGCCACTTGTTTGTGGCTGTTTCAGCTATATTGTAGCGTGGTTATGGATTGTAATAGCAGCGTAATAGCTGTAATTGATAGGTGGTAGCTGTAATTGATGCGTAATACCAGCGTAACTGGGTAATGATTGTATTTGATGTAATACCTGTAATTGAACTGTAATGGACTGTAATGGTCGGAATAGTGTAGTAATGCTTGTAATTTGTGTAATATGCGTAATTGGTCCGTAATCGTTGTAATGATTCAAAATGTAATAGTCGGTCGACCATTTTCATGAGTGATTTCCCCCTTGGATCTACCAGATTGGTAAGAAACAATTAGTTTCTTAAAACTTGTTGAGGTGTTTGAAACATACATATTGTATGCACCAAACAAAGCGTTATAGGTACTTGACTCGCCCGGCTCAAGCGCGCTTCGCGCGCTTTCGCAGGGCTCGTTGGGGCCTTCGGCCCCAATGGGTGGCGGGCTCCGCCCGCCCGGTTTGGGGCCGGGCCGCCTTCCGAGCGAGAGCGGTCGAGAAGAGGGTCCGTTTGGTGAAAACCGCATCGAAATCGGACGTACGGTTCATGAGCTAGAGCCGAATCTGCACTTACGCCCCTCCGCGCCGGCCGGCCGGCCGGCCAGGTCCTGCCCTGCCCAGCCCCGCGGGCTGCGCCCGCGGGGAGCGCCTGTGGCGCGTCGGGCCATAAGCAGGGACGGTTCTCATGTTCCAGTTTGAAACACTGCACCTCCTAGCAAGTTACCATTCCGTTCCAGAAACTTCTGGTAACTTCTAGTGTTTTGCCTACCACCTGCCGCAGCACTGAGGGTCAATTTTGGCACTGTAACTTAGGTCAGGGGGTTGTTTCAGCAGGGCTCGGTTTTTATGTTCAAGGTTGAAATTCCACACCTTTAACCAGTTTGCCCTCCCGTTCGTCTCTCGTTCCCGTTCCTATATGTCCATGTTCGAAATACTGCAACCTCTAGCAGTTGGCCCTCCCGTTCCAGTGCCTGTGATAAATGAACCCATTTTATGTTCCAGAAGCGGGTGTGCCACAAGTATTCTGTCGAAGAAGACAAGTTCCTTTTGAGTTGCTTTTTGATCCACAGCGGAAAGAGAGCCGCATTGGATTTGATCACCAAGGTATTTGCATTAATTCATTATCTTTTGCTGCAGCGTGTGCAAGCAGGTATCTTACAATTTTTAATATTTCAGGATTTTAATTCTCAATTTAATTTGAAGCAATCCTCTAACGCTCTGCCACTTCCCTCCCTCTCATTCACGCACCGCCTCGCCAGCTCTACCGCATGCCAGCCGAAGCGGTCAGCGATGTGCACGGTGGAAGCGGTAGGCGAACGCCTCGCGTGCAGATCTCTGATGCAGTCCTCGATTACAGTAGCGACGCTTTGTATATGAAACCAAACACTCGTGGTTTACACTGTCCTGGATGTCGAGTGTGACGGAATGCTCTCGAAATCATTTATGGGAAATTAACCGGACCGACACACATTTTTATAAAAGTTAAATCGCATGTTTTAATAGTTTCCCAGGTAAAACGGATTTTTATAAAGTTGTATAAAAGTTTTATAAATGTTTATAACGCTCTTTATAACCTTTTATAGAAGCTTTATATGTTTGTATACAGGTAGGTTTATACTGGTTTATACACGCATATATACTTGTATAAATGCCTGTGTACAATTGTATAAACGCCTGTATGTAATTGTATACATGTGGCGGTCTTATAAAGGCCTGTATGTAGTTGTGTATGGTCTTATGCAGTTGTATACATCTTTATCATTTTGTATATAAGATCAACACATTGTATACAAGTCTATATGTGATTTTATACAATAACCTTCATGTATTTCTATAAAGGCTCTTATAAATATCTATACAGTTTATATACAATCATATAAATGTGTTTATGCCTGTCCTTATGAGAATATATAAAATTTGTATAAAGACTTGCATAAATATTTATAGAAATTTTATACAGTTTAATAAAGATCCGTTTTATCTGGGTTGGCTGGTTTCACGTGCGAAATGATCGGAAAGTATCGTAGCAAGACATTGTCGCATGTTTTGGTGTGGTTTGGAAAATGGGTCCGGGTAGCTTCGAATTGCCCTAAAAAGGATCGTTTGTTTTACAAGAACTGCATATCGAAACCCGTTAATCAGACCAAAACTTAGCGAAACGAACGTAAAACAATCGATTTATACTACTATGGTGCGGGCCGGCTGATTGGGTCCTGCTGACTTCACGGAGCTGTTGAACTCAGATAATGCAGAAGGCTTACGGTGAGGTTGAAAGATGCAACAGGTCGCTGCTCAAGAGGCTCAAAGGACTTGCGGAGCTGGAGAAGAAAGACTGGAAGACAGAGCTCATTTGATACTTGGCGGCATATAGGACGACACCTCACTCAGTTACAGGCCAGCCATCTTCAAAGCTGTTCTTTGGGAATAGATCTATCAGAACCAAAATACCTGAGTTGAGAGAAGATCGGAGCGAAGATGGTGGAGTAAGGGAAAGGGACAGGTTCAAGAAAGCACAAGGGAAATTGTGTGCTGACCAGAAGAGAGGCACCGCGGAGTCAGAAGTAAAAGTAGATCTGGTTCTTGTCAAGCAAACCAAAGAAAATAGGCAGTCAACACCATTTACGCCGATGAGGGTCATCCAGAGAGAAGGGTCAGAAGTTACCTACCTTCCAAAATCCGCAATCTGAAGGAGTCTACACTAGAAATAGTTGAGCAGTGCAGGTGTTCAGAGAGCCTGTTCAGGAAATTGTGGCTAATGATAATGTAAATGTTCCAGAAGGAGATGCTAAACCAATTCCAGACCAGGAGGTACACAGGGAGGACCAGGAAACTCCAGGACGCGTTGCAGAATCTCCACCGAGGACTCCTATGAAGTCAGGAGTCCAGCTCCAGAGACGTCGGAGGGAAGACCCAAGAGGGAACGAAGGCAACCGGCTTGATTCAAAGACTTTTAAATGCAAGGAACCTAAGAAAAGCCCGCCAAGTTGTTCACTTTTTGTGTTTTGTTTACTTTGTAAGTTTGCTGTCCCGCCTTTGCTCCCGACGGCTGGGACGGACGGCTGGGCTCGTATCGGTCCAGCTCGAGCGCAGCCGGGACAGCCGAGGCGTAGAGCCGAGCCGGCCGCCGGTCAAGCCCGAGCTCGCGACGCGATGGCAGGCGAGCGCGCGTGGTGGGGGGAGTCGGGGTCTTCGATTTGAAGCGTCGCTACGATGAAATCTACGTGTCCGCCGGGGGCTTCAATAGTATAAGATCCTGCCCCGTCGATTCGGAGCGTTCGAGCTAGCTGTGAGCCAAAGGGGAAACCTCCCAGCCACACCAAGCGACACATCGCGACACTTTAATGACGTCAGTGTCGCACTCACTGCCGCAGGATGTGAAATTCCGTCGCCTGGTGTCGCTGGATGAAAAGTTGTGAAGAGTATGACGGGTGCGTTCTAGCCGAGCAAAGGAAATGAGGTTTTCCTGTGAAACGCACGAATATTTGAAAGAGGCTAGGATATGTCACGAATACCGAATGCGTAATAGGGTATTCTGCTGAACCTCATAACGGAAGTAAAAAGAAGGCAAGAAGTACAAAAAGTTGGGCGAATGGCGTGGGGACCTGTTCGACGGAAGCGGAAACAGTCCCGCCTCCCCCCTTGCCCATCTTGTAGTACTTCTTGTTTTCGTCTTACTTCCGTTCTAGGATTCAGCGGCAGCGGAATTCCCTATTTACGAGCGCTGTGCCGATGTCCGGTTCGATCCTCCACCTGCAATCTACCTCTCGCACGCGCGATGTCGTCTCTCTCCCCTTGTCATATAATCGTGGTGAACACGCCACACAACTGCGATGCCCATCGACGTGGTCGCTCTCTGCGCCGCAGTGCAGAGCCGGCGAGCCCTGAGGCGCCCTGTGGCCTGTGGGATGTCAGCCACCACGGGTACATGAATGCGTGGCGTAATGAAGCTTTGTGGACGGAAGTGGCCCTCAATGTGGGAGCTGTACAGCGCAGATTAGGGACCCCACTTCCCGAACTTCGTATTTCACTTCCCTGTTTTCTTCCCCCGTCCACGTCAAACGAATAGTCGAAGTTTCAGAGGTCTCTCGTGATGACAAGACGCTGTCCAAATGCTGCGGCCAAGACCCACTTCTGCCGCATCGTGGCTGCCCGCTGACTAGTCCAGTCATTCTGGCGAAAAGAGGGCGTTTTTCTTGAAATAATTTGCGGCCGGACGAGCTTTTGGGATTTGGTAAAGTTGGGTATGGAGAATAAGATATCCAAATTTGAAATTCCTCCAACGGTACGTTTTTCAACAAATCGCGTTCAAAGTTCAAACTTTTAACACTTTTTGAGGCTCCGCTTTTATACATGTAAACCCGTGCAATTCGTGCCCAAATTGACTTAAAAGAGTGTGGTTTGGCTTATCAGATGCGGAAAAGACTGGCAATTCTGGAAATGTGCAGGTTGATGTACTTTCAAGACGTTATCTGGGACTTATCACAGAAATACTGCAAAACACCTAAAGATCAGAAATGGTGCAACTAACGTTTTTATGAAATATCTGAGAAACAGCTACACAAATCAAAACATGTCTCTCTGTAAACGTTGTAGAGCACACATTTAGCTTTCAAACGCATTGTCTACGGCGTCTGTGCGATAATTGGTTCCGGAGATACTGGACTTGAAAGGCTGTCGGGTGACGTAAATCCTCTGATTTGCAGGTCTCCACCTTTAGACTATTAAACCGATGCCGTTCGCGTCCAAAATCGCTTATCAGAGTGAGGTTTGGCTCATTAGATGCGGAACAAAATGGCAATTTTAAAAATGTGCGGTATAATGCACTTTGCTGTCGTTAGGTGGGACTTAGAGCTTGTATGGGTGGAATTTGCTGCGTAACTACCGCAGAGTCTGTTGGCCCTGACCCTGTTCTACTTTGAAGCAGCATGCGTTTCAACGCAAGATCACGCGCTGCATTGGGCACTATACCCCTACGCGTTACGTGAAATCACAGGGGCTGAAAAAGGCTGTTGTCGGGCTGTTGTTCCAGACTATTCGGAAGATTTTGCAGATCTGCGTCGGCTACTACATACTTCACGCTGCATGGAGTACTGGGATCGACTCTCCATGACACGGAGAAAAAAAATTAACTGCGCAGCCAGATAGTAGGTAAGCAGCTAAAAAAATTTGCTCCTGAAGGGATAAATAAGACCTTAGCTATCCAGCTAAAAAAATTAGCAATCATCAGGTAGCAATAGGGAAAATGTGATTGGCTGTTCAGCTAATAATGTTTTCAATGCAGTTAAGCTGTATGGCTAATTTTCTTTCCTCCAGAGGTTTCATGATAGGAGCGTAAGAAGTAAATAAACTGAAATTAAGTGATCACATGGTTCATTTATGAAAGCCCACACACAATCACAGTCTGGCATGAGCATATTTATGTACATATTTAAATAACATTCACAAAATCTTCAGTAAAAAGACAAAACAATAATAATACTGCAAGAATTACATTTTACAGAAAATATTTTGGATCAATTACATTGTCACTACTAGACATGGTATACACACAAAGTGGGTGGGGATCCACAAGACAACGATGATGAATGGCACACCAGTGAAGGCCTGTACCGGCAATAACTTCATAGCCTCTAACATTACTAACATACCCCAAGGTTTCATAGGGAGAACACAAGAACAAAGGCTTACCCTCAAGAACAATTATTTTAATTTCAGCAAAAATAAGAAGCCCACTGTTATCAACATCAACAACAAGCACTTGCTTAACCTGGTACTTTGTTCCTTTAAAATTGACCCACTTTGAAATATCTTGTTCAGGTTCATTAAATACAGAATCTGGCAAAGTCAAACTGAATGCAGGCCACTGCTCTAAATCTTTCAGATTGATTCTTGTTAAATGGCCAACTTCCATACTCTGTCTGATAGAGGATTTACTGACACTTCTGAAACAAAATCCAAGTTGCTGCTCAATTGCACAAGTTTTGCTTAAATTTACCCGTGAATAACAAGTGTCGGCAGTCAAAGGAATAGCCCTATGCTTAGCTTCAAAGCGAATAGTTGAAAGTAAAATAAAAGGCCCATAATATTGGAAACGACCAGCATAGTGCAATAAAAAATGATCTTTCGGTTTGAACGATTGTTTGGTTACTTTAATATACTCGCTCCGCTACCCTACCCTCTCCTACCCTCACGTTATCGACGAGCGACGCGGCGTGAAACAGTCTGGCTGCTGCCATCCGCTCCGTGTGACGCACAATCTAAAACTGTGTTGTGGGTTGTGGCGTTCTAGGTAACACCTGTTAGGTGTGGTATACGTCTGCTCCGTGCTATCCTATCGCTCATCGGTGTCCCTCTTTCTGGAGGGGTTGGCCGAGCAGTGGAACGGAGTCGGCGAAGGACTTCAAATTGCGACAAAGCGACCACTGAGGTAAGGACACATTCGCTGCTGTATGGGCACAGGTCGCAACAGACAATTCCGGTGTGGCTTGGAGTGCCTCTCAAATCCGAAATTTGTAAAGCAGTGTGCCGAGGACCGGAAGGTGAGTGCACTCAGCTGCTGATTTTATCGTTAACTTTGAATATTTATACTTCCACTCAAGGTATAAAAGTCTTGCTCACTCATCCAAACAAAATGTTGAACTTTTCTATCCCAGTTCTGTTCCAACATAAGACTAACATCACAGACCAACATCCTCATGGAATAATAAATCAAAGTTGTTTTCCACCAACCGCTTAAAAATGCTGACCCCAATTAATGCGTACGCCAGAACGCTACCATCACCCATTGCTGCGAACGAGAAACAAAGAAAAAGACAAGATGGTTTTTAAAGTTCAAAGAATATTCCAGAGTCGAAGAGTTATCGTGGCAAGAAGGACCAGCAGAACGAGTAATAACTTCCACCAGAGAACAGTGGAAGGAAGAAAAAGCAAAATTGTCCTTAATAATCAACAAGGGCAAAATGTAAAATACAACAAAGTATAAAGGGTAGGGGGAATTTCCTTTAGAAGAGCGATTCACAGACCAAGGAAAATGCAATTGCAGACAAGAATTATTACAGAACAGAAGTGTGCCTACAGGCCAAGGTAGGTGTGCGCTGATTGGGCGACACAGCTGCTGATTGCCGCCAGCCCGCTCGTCGAAGACCAGTGGCTGCAGCTGCAGGCCATGCCCAGATAGTGCCTCACGACTTCGCCGAGAAGACGGTGATCCGCTGGCGGGATTCGCGGCGATCGGTCTGGGAGGCCGAGAAGGCACCGCGGGACGCGGCAGAAAATCTGCACTTGCTGCTGCGTGAGCCAATCTCATCAAGGGAGTTGGCGACTCTGCAGGAGAAGGTCGATATATTTGATGCTGCTGCGAACAACGCCGGGGAGGAAGATTTCAGGCGTGCGGTGCTCGCTCTGCGCACAGCGCCTGCTGCGGCCGCGATAGCGCAGGAGCAGCCACCTATCCACCAGGCGCTGCTTCTCGTGCCGGGTGACAGCGAAGGTGCACCTCGCCAACCTGGACGACGGGACCGAGATGCCCAGTGGGTAGAACCCACTGAGAGAAAAGCTTTGTCCTTTATAAAAAAGTCATAAAACCAGAGAAATGGTTCTCTGCTACTTTGACGCCGGAGTGGTCGCAAAACAAGGTGTTAAATTTATGGTGTACTAAACTGTTACTGGCACGGCTACTGGCACTTTTCAAAAGTACAGTGCCCGGGTAGGTTCGATTCCTGCAAACGGTGTACGCCTAATTTCACGCGTTGTTTTGCTAACATGCCTGAATGCCGGAACCAGCATTCCCCGACGTGTACAACCCCCTCCCCCTCTTCTTTCCAAACCCACCCCTACCTTGACCAAGCAGGCCTAGGTAGGTGTGCGCCCAGACGGAGTCATTGATACTTTC
The DNA here is from genome assembly GCA_038380765.1 of Odontothrips loti. Taxonomy (NCBI): domain Eukaryota; kingdom Metazoa; phylum Arthropoda; class Insecta; order Thysanoptera; family Thripidae; genus Odontothrips; species Odontothrips loti. The sequence goes on along the minus strand of JAZGLN010000125.1, from coordinate 490,666 downwards.
GACAAGTTCGACTTAAAGTTCGGCGAATTGTGCTTCTTAATGAGCAATTTGGAGCAGGGCCTCTTCAATGGCACTAAAGTCTGGTGCATAGACAGATTTCCGAAATGTCCCAGCGTCAGCGACGAACAGGCCTATGTAGGTGTGCGCCGCCCAAACCACCAAACTATATGACGTGCTCGCTGCACTCAAAGCCCAGGGAACCCTACAATTTCAATTTCCCCATGTCTGGCGAGATTGAGGTGCGCGAAAAGTAAGAAACCTGCCGCACGAACGGCAATTGCCATCAAGTCGTCATGTGACCGAATTGTTTCCCCACCAAACCATTACCTATCCTTTCTCAAACTGGAGGAAGGCTTTGTTCTTTGTAAGAAAGTCATGAAACCAGAGCAATGGTTCTCTGGTACTTTGACGCCGCAGTGGTCGCAGAACAACTTTCACTGATAGGGTATTCCGCTAAACCCCAGAACGGAAATAGGAAGAAGGCAAGAAGTGCTAACAGATGGATAAGAAGATAGGCGATCCCCATGTCTGGCGAGATTAAGCTGCGCGAAAACAATTAAACCTGCCGCACGAACGGCAATTGCCATCAAGTCGTCATGTGACGTATGTCCGCTATCCACATGGTTTGGACTAAGCGGACGGACCCTTGTGCTCACCTTACTGACGCATGTAGCCCATCGATCCTCATGGAATAAAACCGAATTGTTTCCCCACCAAACCATCACCTATCCTTTCTCAAACTGGAGGAAGGCTTTGTTCTTAACAAGGAAGTCATGAAACCAGAGCAATGGTTCTCTGGTACTTTCACGCCGCAGTGGTCGCAGACCAACTTTCACTGTTAGGGTATTCCGCTAAACCTGAGAACGGAAAAAGGAAGAAAGCAAGAAGTGCTAACAGATGGGTAAGTAAGAAGAAAGGCGAAACGTCCCAGAGCAACAAAAGAGCAGAAGGTTAATGTGGTCGAAGAAGAAATAGAACAACTTATACAAAGTGTAGAGTGTCACTTTTAAAAGGAAAGGTTATGGTGGCAAGAAGAAGCGTCAAAACGAGTAGTATCTACCAGAGAACAGAGGGTTCTCCAAAATACCAGTTGTAAAGAAAATTTTGTGTTCCTAGAAGTTTTGCCTAGGCTGAACTGATACCGCTGCACCTCGACACATGGGTAAAGAGTCTCTGCGCGCTTGTCTAATGAATGACCAGTATCACTGATGATAGCAATGTTTTTTAAAAATGACACTCTACAATTTATGATCTCCCTCCACAACAAAATGACCCCAATTTGCTAGAATTTCCAAGAACTAAATCTAACCTGTTTTAAACCAGTTGCACTTGACAGAAATAATAATAATAAATTAGGTTAACCCAGGACGGGATGTTGAGATTAATCAGCAAAACTAAATATGAAAAAAAAAACGCATTGTTTTCTCTACCAAGACACCAAAGACCCAAGGCAGATGGCGAAATCGACCCCAGGTGCTGCTGCAGGTGCTGGGGGCCAAAACAGGGCATTCTTGAGCAGGAGCAGGAACAAAAGGAAAAACAAGAAGTATTTTGAACTTAAAGATGGGAACCGACCCCGCTTAAAATACACTCAGGACCTCAATCACAATCCTGAAGAAAACCCCAGGTGCTGCTGCAGGTGTCGGTTGGCAAAACAGGGCCTTCTTGAGCGCAAACTGGAAGATGTGGGCAAACTTTTTAATCGTGCAGAGTTTTAAACTTCAACATGGCCACCGCCTCCATCTAAAGTCACCCCAAGACTCCATTGAACATGCCGAAATTAACCCCAGGTGATGCTGCAGGTGCTAGGGGTCAAAACAGGGCCTTCTTGGGCAGGAACTGGAACGGGGTGCCAAATTCTAAATCGTGCAGAATATCAAACTTACACATGGCGACCGACCCCCTCTTAAATCACCCTAAGACCCCATTCAAAATGCCAAATTTGACCTTTAGGTACTGCTGCAGGTGCTGGGGGCCAAAACAGGGCATTCTTGAGCAGGAGCAGGAACAAAAGGAAAAACTGCTAAAAAAAGCAGTATTTTGAACTTAAAGATGGGAACCGATAACGCTTAAAATACACTCAGGACCTCAATCACAATCCTGAAGAAAACCCCAGGTGCTGCTGATGGTGCCAGTTGTCAAAGCAGGGCCTCCTTGAACCGGAACCGGTTAGGCTAGGGTAGGTTAGGTTTGAGCAGCATTGAGTACGGTAGAGAAGTCCACAATGAGTAGGGGAAGTTGGAGTAGGCTAGGTCAGAGTAGGGTAGGTTAGTTTAGAGTAGGGTAGGCTAGGTTAGAGAAGGGAAGGGTAGGTAAGGTTGGAGTAGGCTAGGGTAGGTTAAGTTAGAGTTGAGCACGGTTGAGTACGGTAGAGAAGTTCACAATACTGTGGAGTAGGTACGTCCAGCGGTTGGGTTAGAAGCGTAGCGTCCCTCGCGCCTCAAGACCGGCGCCCGCAGGGCGCCGTATTGACTAATTTGCCCCGCAGGGTCCTACACGCCCGGTGACAGCCGCCGGCAGGCCAAGGTAGGTGTACGCCAGGCGTGGAGGGGCGGAACAGTGGTTCGCGGTGAGCGAAGCCTGTTACGCCACGACGCGGTCTGGCGTACACCTACCTTGTATAATGTGCAACTCCTTCAATGAGATCATACAATTCGTCCAAGCATACATCAGTTGGCATTTCAAATGATTCAAGTGAATCAAAAATACACTTTTCTCTGATAGTGATCGAAGCATCCTTTCGAAGAACATCTGCAGCATAGGTCTCAGGAGTCCTCATATACTCATCACTCTCCACACACAAATTTTGAGCAACATCTTTAGGACACAGACAAATACGACAGTAGTGATTGGTTGAAAATGACTCTACATAGCCACAAACTCCATTTAGTGATTTGTTGTCACCCAACACAAAACAAAGAACAAAATACACTTTTACTGTGCCAAACTCTGGGGTGGTGACTTCAATACCATTTTTCTCCAAATACTCAAGTTCAGAGACCAAAACTTTGAAAACTTTACGGTTCCCATATACTGTGCGATTGTCTGAATCAATAAGAACTAGTAGAATATTTTCTAATTTGGAAACACAATCAGAGGGCAAAACAGGTATGTGGACATAAGTAGAACCAAGAGGGTCTAAATGAGGGCCCAGAGCATTATTTGGTTCACATTCATCATAGTAGACATTCAGAGGCATGACAATGTCATGCTCAGCACACCTTGATCTTTTTCTTTTCCATGCCTCACATTGAATCAGATTACAAATCCATTCACTTTCTTTTTGCAGAGACTCCACGTTGGACTCCATGTTGGACTCAAGGCATCAGGAAGTTCACAAAAAAAATTTAATAGAGCTCTCAAGGGTATGAATTGACCCGTCACTTTTTTCATTCCTAATCCTACTCCATCTTTAGTTTTCACCCTCTCCTCTCTGTAGTCAATCGTGAATGGAACAGGTTTAATATAATCGCCACTAGACTCAAAATACTGAAAGCGTCGGTACTCAATTGTTAGATGACTGAATGGATTCAGAACATATCACTAATTTGCTTCCTACTTTCTACTGATAATGATAAACAAGGTTCCAATGATTTGTCAACAAACTCACGAAGTTTGTCAAAATAGGGACTAGTCAGATAAGCACTGAAATCTTTGAAAATCTCGTCTACAATATTTCATGGAAATGCTGGGTTTGCATATAACTTGGCTACCAATAAATCTTGCTGCCTAATCAGCAACTGCTTGACATTAACATCCTCCAGATTATTCTCATTTTTATCATCGTGTGATGCCTCTTGAATGCAATGAGACAAACCCAAATGTGTGCACGGTGACGTCCTGGTGACAGGGCCACACACCTGGTCAGGATCAAGGAGGTATTGAAGCGTCTCAGTGACGCCGGCTTCCTCGGCCACCCCGACAAGTGGGAGTTCTTCGATGAGACCGTCGAGTTCCTCATTTTCCACCTCGACGCCGCCGGCATAACCCCTTCGGCCACCAGGGTCAGGGCTATCGTCAAGGCGCCGGAACTCTCCAGCGTGAGTGACTCGAGGGCCTTCATCGGGAAGCTAAACCTTTCTGACTGGTTTCTGCAGCAAGGGCTACCAGACTCGCGCGGCTTTTGCTGGACAAGGAGAAGCAGTGGTCATCGGGGGGAGGGGGGGGGGGCGTATTCCAGAAGAACCTCGTAATGAACAAGGACATTACTTTGAGGACACTAATCAACGCAGGAACCTCTTTGTTCTGTCCATTGGGGAACGTGCCTACTCAGTGCTTCGAAACGCATGCCTCCCTACATCTCCAACACAGCAACCGATTCCTCTACTCACTGCTATTTTAGTGAAGAAGTATGATCAACCAGAACTTCAGGAAGCAAATACTTTTGTCTTCCATAAGCGGAATCAGAATCCGGACGAGTCAGTGTTTGATTACATCACTGCACTGCAAAGCTTAGCAGCCAAGTGCAACTTTGGTGAAGCTTATGACCAAATATTGAAGAATAGGTTTGTTTGTGGGATTCGCCATACAGATACCCAACAGAAACTTATTTCTTCCCAAAATCTATCATGGGCTAATGCCAAAGATATGGCCTTGCAAGACGAAGCTGTGCGTGAACAAATGAAGACACTCGTGGCAACAACTCCAGTCAACCAAGTAAAGACCAAGAAGAAGCCGGATTCCAATCCTCAGTTCAGGGAATCCAGACCTCCTGCCAACAATCCTCAGCAGTCTGTCAACAAAGGCAAGGGAGAGTCGTCTTCTTCATGGGGTCCTTGCCATCGCTGCACCAAACGTCATGATGTTCGAACATGTCCTGCCAAGAATTGGGACTGCACGTTTTGTCACATCAAAGGACATTCCTGGAAAGCATGTAGGAAGAGGTTAAAGTCCAGAAACAACCCACCACCCAAGAAAGTTAATCAAGTTGTTCAAGGTATTCCAACTGTGGACAAAGAAGTTGAGATTTTACTCGACTTTCCCTTTGGTGATTATTAGTGATTTATGTTCTGTGCTTTCATAATTTTCAGACAGTGATGAGTGTGCTATTCAAGTTATTCATACAAAAGGCTCCAATGAACCTTTATTAGTGAGTGTGGAGATCTCAGGTCTACCTATTCAAATGGAGATAGACACTGGTGCGGAAACCACTATTATTCAATCCCATACATGCCAAGAGCTGTTTCCGTCCACAGTGCTCCGTCCAACTTCTACTGTGTTAACTTCACCAGCAGGACAACTGAAAGTACAAGGAGAAGCAACAGTGAAAGTGAAATTTCTTGACCAATGTCATGATTTACCCATTATTATTAGTGATGCTGATATGGCGTACCCTTTGTTTGGAAGAAATTGGTTGGACATTTTTGTTCCTAATTGGCGTAAGCAAATTTTTCTTTCAAATGTGACTATTTCACATTTAGCTTCCATTACCCCTCCTAGTGTATCTAAACTTCAATCCTTGTTTCCTAAAGCCTTCAATACAAATCCAGCTTCCTTAATTGAAGGGTTTGAAGCAAGATTAGTGCTAAAATCTCATGCCATCCCTGTAAAGCATGCTGCTTATAAATTGCCATTTGCTTTAGTGGAACCAGTGAACAATATCCTTGATACATGGGAATCCTCGGGTAAAGCCATCCGAACCAGACATGCTGAATGGGCTTCCCCTGGTTTTCCCATCCCCAAGAAAGATGGCAGTTTACGTTATGTTGTTGACTTCAAAAAGACTCTAAATCCACAGTTACGGGTTGATTATTACCCACTCCCAACTCCAGAAGATGTCTTTTCTAATTTAGCAAATAGTGCTGTTTATACTAGTCTTGACCTTAAGGATGCTTATACCCAATTGAAATTGTCTTCGGATTCTCAGGACTTGTGTATTGTAAATACTCACAAGGGTTTTTATAGACTGACTAGATTAATTTATGGAATAGCGAGTGCAGCTGCTATTTTCCAAAGTGTCATGGACGAAGTTCTCCTAGGTTTAGATGGTGCTATCTGTTACTTAGATAATATTTTAATTCAGGGTAGTAATGTTTCTCAGTGTGTAGAAAGAACACTACTTGTTCTTGCTAGGTTAGATAAGCACAATATTCAAATAAGACTGGACAAATGTGATTTTTTTCAACCTAAGCTAGAATATCTGGGATTTATAATCTCTCAGCATGGCAGATCCCCTGCACCATCACTCTCTGCAGCTATTGTGAACTCTAAGGTGCCAGCAAATGCCAAAGAAGTTCGTAGTTATTTAAGTATGATAAATTTTTATACTCAATTTATTCCTCAGTTCAGTACCATTGCTCATCCTATGAGAGAATTGACCAAAGACAATCAACCATTCCAATGGACTGACCAGTGTCAAACTGCATTTGACCGTTGTAATACCTTATTGTCTTCAGCTGATGTATTAATTCACTTTGACCCTAAGCTTCCTATAACTGTCTATGCTGATGCCAGCCCTTATGGCATTGGAGCAGTTTTATGTCATTCAGTGTTAGTAGGAAAAAAGTCTGTAGACAAGCCTGTAAAATTCGCTCGGATGGAGGCGTAACCTAACCCAACTTAAGCGGGTTTGACCGGTCTGAACTTGTCTTAACCTAACCTAACCTGTCCCCCTCCCCCTTTCTTGTGGGGGCGGTCCTTAAGGAAGGTTTTCATGAAATTCAGATTATGTTCGTGCCAGCGAACGCAATCTGACATTTTGTGAATACCTTTCTTTCCCCTACCCCTCTCCTGTAGTGGGGCTGTACATAAAGTTAGGATGGCATGACTGAAATTCGGATTATGTTCGTGCCAGCGAACGCAATCCGCATTTTTGTGCGGAAAATTCTATCCCCTAGAGGCCTATACAAAAACCGCTAATTTATTTTCTGATGATTAATTTTTTTTGTAAAACTTTTTTTTTGTTTTAAATTTTTTTTTTTGTAAAACTTTTTTTGTTTTAAATTTTTTTTTTGTAAAACTTTTTTGTTTTAAATTTTTTTTTTGTTTGAAATTTTTTTGTTTCAGTTTTTTTTAATTTTTTAAAAATTTGTTTAACGAAAGAATTTATTTTTTACGCGTAGTACACCCTTGTGATTTACTGTCAGGGAGTATACACTTCATGCTGTACATACGTTTAAACATTTTCCTCACTAAGTCATCATTTTTTTCTGCGTGTTTTGTGAACAGCGTTTTTACAAACTTGTGCAGAGTGAAACCGTGTGCCCTGTGTATCAAGTATAGAACACAATACTCGCCACACACTTTCGAATCGAGTGCTTGCAAACTGGTGTGATTATATGTCCACTTTTTGCACACTCTGTCTAAGAATTTTCGATGCTGCGATACTACGGGTGGCATGCCATAGGAATCCCAGAACTCCCCAGCTCCATGTTTGTCGATGAAGAAAGCGACCCAGTGTGAGCCGGGTTTCGAGATCGGGTCTGTGTTACAGATGAGTAATGCTGGACGTTTTCCCAGTCGCCGAGGCAAAGTGTCCGCCGCGAAAACACCTTCAAAGAGAGGAGCGATGTGCTTGTCCTTTCTCATTCGTGTCCAACGTGCCTCCATCCAAACCGTCGTCCATGATCACACGTTGTAGTCGACAATCACGTTCCGATTTTTATCGATTTCGATCAGGTTTTGGAACTCCGCTTCCCTTTTCACGAGAGGCTGAAAGTCAGTCAGCGACAATACTTTGCGCAGGTCATTTGCGTGTGCGGCAGCAGAGGAGCTGCTGTGCTTCCCACTTCTGATTGCAATATACGGGTCCGGAGTATGTGACCGCCTCACGCCTGCCAGCGGCATCAGGCTTAATTACAATGCCTGCGTAAACGGACGGTGTAAGCTGATGCTTCGGCCCGACTACGAAGTCATGGTCACTGAGGCGAATTTTGTATTCCACGTGCATCAACACAGGGGCCTGAACTTTGGCAGCCGTCTTGCCGATTGGCACCTTTGCTTTGTCGTCTTGAGATATGAATACTACCTGCAAATAAAAGTATGTTTTAAGATGCATGGTTTGAGCTGAATTTTTTTATTTTTTAGGTACAGAATCGATGCGAGCTCCTCAAGACTGTTGATGGTTGCCCTGCAGAACCGTTGATCGGGGTGGTCATGATGCAAGTCAGCCTGGGCTCGACACAACCGCACAGTTTCTCATCATCGTGTCCAACGTGCCTCCATCCAAACCGTCGTCCATGATCACACGTTGTAGTCGACAATCACGTTCCGATTTTTATCGATTTCGATCAGGTTTTGGAACTCCGCGTAAATGATGCAGTTGACGGGATGTGCTACGGGTACTCCGAACTTCACTTCAAGCCGAAGTGTCCCTTGTCTCTGGAGATTCCAGTGGGGTTCGTTTGCAGATAGATCGGGAGAGAGATCGAAACAGTACAGTGTGTTCCCACCGGGGTAATCAGCAAAACTGATATGGTTTCCCTCGTCCTTCCAATGAATGCCTGTCCCACAGAAGAGCGTGTTGTACGCCTCCATGTACAGACCATTAGCAAAGTCGGGTGTGAGTGGCTGTGCTGTGACAGGGTGCCCGTCCACCATCAGACTGAGGTAATTTACATTCAGGTGCTGGAAGTTAAAGGGATTGCGTGTGAAATCTCCGTTGAATGCACGGTTGTCCACGAATCCTATAATGACTCTCTGAGGCATCTGATTCATAAACAGGTTATCGATATTTTTATCTCTCAGCCCCTGCGTGATCGTGACCGTTTTAATGTCCACTCTATTCACCGGGTATTTTGCTGGAGCCTTCTCCAGTGCTTGTGCATGTGCCAGCAGAACAGACGGAGATACGGTGACTTTCCTGACGTACAGTGTAGCGTCCAGGAGACGTATCTTTTCTGTCCCGGCTGTGGACATGAGAGTGACCGCATCGCTATTTCTGATCAGTTTTATGCGGAGCTCCACATTATTCAAAAGGAAATGATCCTGGTTGAAAAAATCGATGTGGAGTGGACCCATCATCTCAAACACCCGACTTCTTGCTGTGAGTGCACGCCGTTCGGCAATGCCTGTGTTTTCCACACCGTCCACAGAGTCAAAATGACCTGGCGTATCATCATACCACATTCTTTGTGTCATGTGAGAATGTTTAGCAGCCGTGTCGTAATTAAGAAGGGACTCGACATAGGCTCGATACGGATACGTCATGCTTGAATGAGATATCACTTTTTGATTCAGACTGATATCGACTTGACTCCATAGAGCATGGAGAGCATAGTTAACTGGGGCAGCATCGCTGTTGTCGTTAGCCACTAGATCTGTGCCATCCGCTTTCACAATTTTTGCTTTTACATACAACATCGTGTGAGCTGGATCGATGTATTCATGACCCACACCAGGTACGGAAAATTCTACCGTGTTTGCAGCATCGAGCGTGGTGAGTGGTTTGTAAGGCACCCAGTGTGTTCCCTCCAGAACGGTTTGAGTTGGTGGAACCAACCACAAATCCAATTCGGAGCGGAGACACTCGCTGGATTGAGGGTGCATAAAAGCCATTATGAGAGCTCGTCTTTTATCTTTACCGTGCTTCTCCTACGACCTCTCGGTGCGGAATGAGCTCCTTTGGCTAGCCTACCCCTTTTTATAGCTCCAGACCCCTTCATCCCGGCCTCGGCCTTTTGTTTCAACTGATTTATCATCTCCTGCATCTGTTTATTCATGCTCTCATTCAAATTTTGTCCGGCCGCGACGTCACCGAGGATCGCGCTTCCCGTCCGTGCCGCCTCCCGTCCGAATGCAGCCGCGCCGCTACGGAACAGCGGAAGGACCGAGCGGAAAAGCCCGCCGAGCCATGAACCGATCCCATAGCCTTTCTGATACGGGGCACCTGCGTAGTAATTACCCGCACCGCCGCCGCCCGCCTGGTTGACGTAATAGTCGTTGTAATGCGTTTGCGGAGCCATCAGAGCTGTTTAAAGTGAACCAGCAATGTTAACGTTCCGTGATCGAATGGCACGTATCGGCCTGCGTGGTCCCTTATATCTATTTCCAGGGTGTCAAACGATTTCGTCTTGAGCTCAAAGTAGATGGGGTGTTCACAGTGGAATATCGACATGCTACCGTATGTCGTATTTATACTGAGTGGTACCGTCCGAAGGAGCGGTGCTCTCGTGTGACCCACGATCTGATCAGACAGTACGTCCAGGTACACGAACATCTGAGAGGGAATCCCCAGAGAGATGTCTACTGGCTTTGCGGCGTGTATACGTTCGTTCGCAGGGAAAGGACCGGGATGCTCGAGTCCCAGCTGAAGAGCGAGACGAGGCGAAAAAGAGACCTTTGCCTTTTCATCTGTAGTGAATGCATCAAACGCAAGACGATTGTCGGGTTTTTCTTCGAAAGGATTTCTTTCGTGTATGTCGTTATCAAACGTTCTGATGGCCTGGTGAACAGCGACGAGAAACTCGTCCTTGTTCGGATAACTTCCCGGTTGCACACAGACTGTGTCAACGATGTGCTCAGACTGAAGCGTGATCTCATTTTCTCCCTCAAGGACCTGTGCTACGGTGTTCGGATAGTGGAGCTCAATAAGAGCAGCCTGCCATCTCCCGTGCAGTTCCATTCGTTTCGACAGCTCGATTTTAAAGTGGGATGTCTTGTTGTCTGGATAGACATCCGGACTAGCATTGCTAGGAAGGTAAGCATAGAAATCCATCTTAGGTCGTGATCAGATCACTGTCAAGAATCCAAGAGCGAGATTTCTCTGGATAACCTCTCCAGTGAACGAGATGTTTACGAATGCCCTTCTCCGTCTTAGACCGCACTATATATTCGATTTGGAAGGTCTCGGGCTTTGTGACCTTCTGAAGCTCCTGCTCGTAAAACGTGCCCTCAATTTCATCCTGATCGAGATCCTCCAGCCGGTACACCGGCATGTCATGAGGAATGACCTGAACGATCTTATAAATCTCCTCGCTCCAGTACCAGTTGTATCCTTTTTCGAACTTTTGCTTTTCTCGACTGATTCTGACGAAGTCCCCGACTCTGAACTTGGGGGTTTTCTTTTGTTTTTCCCCGCCATAGAGATTCTGATAGACCTCTAGGACACGATCTGCAGTCACCTCCACGGGCTTCAGTTTGATCGACCTGTGATATGTGTTATTGTAGGCTTTCACAGTATCGTCCAGTAGACCGTCGACATAGCAGTAATTCCCAGTCGCAGTAAATCTTTTGAATAATTTAGTCTTTAGCGTTCTCTGCCAACGTTCGACCACAGAGCATTTCGTTTCAGGATCGTAAGTGTGAAAATACTGAATGTCCATCTCCTTTAAATACTTTTGAAAGACCTTGTTCCTGTACTCTTTCCCGTTATCCGAGAAGAGACGTATGGGACGTCGTGTGGTCTCCTTAAATATTTTTTCAAATCCACTAATAATCGACTTTGCTGATTTATCTTTTATAGGTACAGCCCAGGCAAATTTTGAGAACACGTCGATGACACACAAAATATACGCGTAGTTATGATTATCTTCACGCAAAGACTGAAAATCGGTCAGATCAGTCTGCCAACAATCGTCTATGTTGTCTGCGTAAGTCACATTACGAGGAAAATGCCGCCTAGCAGGCTTGTGCAAGGTGTAAGCATCCTCTCCTTGTAAGTAGGTGTCCACGTTTGCTTTCTCCTCACCCGTAGCACGCCACAGCTTCCAGGGTGTACTGTACGAGGCTGGGTGAGAAGGTGTGTGAAACACTTTACCAAGCATGCCATCCTCCTTTCTGGGGTGTGACACCCTTGTTCGATGTTTGTCTGGGTTTGGGGGCGGGTCGCTGACGCGTTTTGACTGGCGTGTCGACACCATGGCCACCACCTGACTGTTTGGCCTGATGAACGGCGTTTCTCCTCTTATCGTTCCCTATTAATTCCAAGGGAATGTTCATGTGGGCCAGAGCCTGTACGAATTTCCCTACTCCTGTAGGTTCGATATTTTTCCGAAATCGTGTGAGATCACTGATCAGATCGATAATGTTCGAGTGGGGCTGCTTTGCACCATCTATCGTCACGGTCCCTGTCGTGTCCCATGTCACTCGTGAGCCAGACTGACACAAATAGTCGTAAATCCGCAATGCCTGCTCTTTATATGTCTTTGGCACCACGGACCCGAGCTGAACACGCATTTGCGTCTCGTCTCCCTTCGTATCCTCATTTTTTTCATCCACAGACTCTAGCTGAATCGAAATCGGTTTTCGAGACTCGTTGGAGAAGTGAAGATAACGCTGCAGTGCCTCGTTGTACCTTTTCCACTTTTCAGAGTCATCCACATACTGTTTATTTAAAATGTGACCCATTTCAGAGTCCAGAGCACTCATTTGTATTTGAGGACTAGCCGTGGGAGCATCATGCATTCGTGCCACACTGTCGTGTGGAACGAGAATCATTGTTTTGACGTGATTCATGATAGGAGGGATGGCAACACAGAAGTAACTATAGAGAGAAGCAGTGGGAGAAATGCACCTCCCCGCTGAAGAACAGCTTTCTTCTTAGCCTGAATACTAACGCCACCCCCTCTCTGAGCTATCTCACGCAACTGGTTCCGGTGCTTACGGAGTTTATTTTTCTGTTCCTCTGTAATCTTTATATTACCGATCAGAAGATTCTCACAGATCTCGCAAATCGCGAAAATAAGTGCTCTGTCCGCTTTCTCTAGAATCGCTTTACGCAGGGCTGGCTTCGCTGATTGCAGAGCTTGCAGCAACGCCTTATGCGTCTTCACGTTCTGAGACATGGTAGCCGAATGACTACTGCATGCCTTGCAGTCCCCTTTTATACTTTCCCTTGGGGATGTAAACCACCCCCGTTTCGTCGGGGAAGATGTGAGTTCGAATGCGCAGATGGTCCAACTGTTTCGGCTTGAAATCAAACAAAATGTAGCTGTGTCCTACCTCGGTAGCGTCCTCATAGGCCTCGAGCAGAGCCCGCCAGTGCTGGGGGTCCACTTGTAGGCAAAAGGTGCGTATCTGACTTAGATCACGGCTCGACTTAAAGAGCACAATATAGTGTGAGTTCAGACTGATTTGTCTTAGTCCGTCCGGGAACAAACACTGACTCAAAAAGAAAATTGACAGATTTCGATGGTGTGAGCCCTTGATAAAAAATTTCAATATATCTTTACAGTGTTGTTTTACTTCATCCATAAAATCGTCTATTATAATCAGCTTAGGTCCCTGGCCCTGTGGGTGGTCTTCGAGCACAGGAAGCTCTTGTCTGAAATCGACCTGGTGCTTACGAGCCAACTCCTCATACAGAGGTTGCCACTCTGAATAATACATGATAATGCGATCAAAGACCGTGTTGAACAAATTATCTCTAATCACACGGTTCATGAAGTAAGTTTTCCCAGCCCCTGTCCCACCGATGATGAGAGCAGTACAAGGATGCTGGAATCTTAGATCCATCTTCCACCGAATGTTACGTAAGACTATGCAACACACTTGCACAAAGCTTCTATTTATACCTGATCAGCGTTTCCAACTGCGCCCATGAGGCACGCTGTTTGCAGTCGTTAGGTATTTTTTTTTTAATTTTTTTATTTTTTTTTGTGGAAAAAATACCTTTCCCCTGTAGGCCTATGAAAAAATCCACAGTATATTAGTTTTTTTTTTTTTTTTGTTTTGTTTTTTAAAGACATAAATAACTATATACAAAGGAGCACTAACTATGAATCAAACAAATTATCCATGGCTTCCATAACTTCCTGATCCTCATCAATAATATTAATGTTAGGATTAAAACCATGAGGCACTGTACACTCCTGATCAATTCGCCTTCTTTTGGTATTTTTCGCCTGCCATTTCTTAGCAGCAGAACAAGTAACAATTTTCCATTTAGGCAATCGAACAATCTGTCGGGGAATAGGTACATTAATTATATCCTTATCCCCCAGAACCATAGACTTTAAATTTTCAAAAGTGATAAGTTCATCACACGATTTATTAATACTCATGCCCTTAACCTTGATGCAAACTTTCACATTAGAGGTATCACCACCGACAGCTACCTTGAAAGCGTAATTTTTAGGGCCTCCAGCCACAAACTCAGTAATAAAAGAGCCAGGCCCGTAGTCCTGCTCTATCTGGTCAACGAGATCACCCAGGTGACTACCCACAGGTAGCTCAGTTTCACCAGGGCGGCTGATATAAGCTACACTGTCAGTGTCATGATAAATGGCTCTTTCCTTGACAATATCTAAGTATTTGTAAAGATGTATCCGACCGAAGCAAGTCGTAAAGGCGGCAAGTACAAGGGAGGAAGTAGGAAGAGACTCCTCTGTGTCATTAATTGGCATATAAGTTACTTGCAAACAATCATCACTCAAATCCAACAAATTAGTGACTTTCTTTGTGTTATCGGCAACGATATTCATCAGTTCACCATAATTGTGGACTAGTAAAGTCTTTGGACGCAAAGTTTTTTCTCCAAACTTACCCCAAAAACTGTTCAAAATGAGTTTTGAAAGAGTTCTGAGTGCTGCATTGAATTTCATTTTTTCAGGATCGATGGTAATACCATCAAATTTCAATGTGTCATCAACGAATTTCTTTTTCTTTTCCTCTGTATCACAATCGGATGGCCAACCACTAGCCTGTATTTTTAGCGCCATAAAGCACCTGACATATGCTGAAAGAAGACCGTCAACACCAGTCTCGGGATCATATTGCTTGGTACCAGGATACTGGTAAACTTCGTGAACAGAAATAATTTGATAACCAAGCTGTACAGCTAACTTTAGCTCTGGAGCACACCAAGTGCTAGTCATATAGCGCTGTGCAGGATCAGTGTGTTTACAAACACCATCCTCACTTTCACTCTCCACACAAGATTTACAAAGAGGGAACATTAATTTCCCATTGCACTTATAAGGCAAAACTGGTATAAACAGATCAGAGGGTGGAAGAACTGTACATTTAATCATCCCATTACATTTATCAAGGGAAGGCATCTCAGGATTACCTTGTAAGAATATAGTAGGATGACCATACACATAAGCAGATCGGAGGTTTGCATTAGGATACTCCGAGGTCACATCCATCATTTTAATTTTTTCCCCTTTGCTAAGATCAGCTTTGTACGCCCACTTTAAGGCACTAGTGCGTCCACCACAGAGGGCGTCGCGAAGCACAAGGGGTTCCATTCTCGTGGTTGGATGGTCTTCAAAATAAGCTTTGGTGTCAGGATCACTCTCAAGTTCATCTTTGAATTCACACTCCCATTTTTCGATAACTAGATAACCTGCTTTTCTAAAGATGGCTGAAATTCGCAAGGTGTTCTCATACCGATTTTCATTACAATCGGCTGTAACTGGGAAGTGCTTAGGGCACTGGTGCCAATAATCACCATGAAACTGATAAATACGTTTTTCAACTTTTCCATCAGCTTTCTGAAGTTCAACATAACCATCAACAAGACGGCCCAGAACGGAAACTTCGCGGTGTGAATAAATAGTCTGAATTGTTTGTCCTAGTTTAAAAGATTCATAATCAAGCCACTTCAGAGCAATGTGAGACTGTTTACCACGGCCATGATATCCACCAGGAGGCACTATCCCGATTGTGTCGGGTTGAAGGAAATTGCGTCGAAACGCAGACATGCAAGCACTAGAGAGAGTGATAGAATGGAACATAGAATCAAACCCTGCTGTTTCTTCGAAAAGCTTTCTGAAAGCAATGCAAGCTTGACGTAGAATGGTGACATCTGAGATGCAATAATCTATTAGCTCTCTCCTGAAGTTAAAAACATAATTCTCGGTAGCAAGATCATCGTACCAAGAGTTAAAC
This sequence comes from Odontothrips loti, assembly GCA_038380765.1. Classification (NCBI taxonomy): domain Eukaryota; kingdom Metazoa; phylum Arthropoda; class Insecta; order Thysanoptera; family Thripidae; genus Odontothrips; species Odontothrips loti. The sequence goes on along the minus strand of JAZGLN010000125.1, from coordinate 474,895 downwards.
TCAGATGCTGCCTTAGCTTTCATGCCATCAACACAATAAAATTCTTTGCCAAGCAGAGGCCCCTCATAATTATAGAACTGCGGTTTGTTTGCAAGATAAGGCCAATAACCTTTCTTCAGCTCTGTCAACCCGAAAGATTTCGGCATAGCACTGAGTGGCATCGTAAGAAACATAAGACTGTCAATAAACTTCCAGTTACAGACTTTCATCGACAGAATTTTAGCACCTTGAAGTGTTAGTTCAGGCTTGATTCGCCGAGCAATCATTTCGTGCAGTACAAATACGGCATCAAAGCTTTTGGCGTTGTGGGCCACAATTAAAAGTTCATACTTAGAAGAGAAAGATTGCAAGTAATCTAAAAACTGACCCATGACACTAACATTTGGATTATCAAGATTGTGGAAAACATGTTGACGATTTTTACAAATCGTGCAGAAATAATCATTTTGGGGAATTTCTTTGCATTGCTCACAGACTGATTGGCACACCAACAGATTAGGTTTATGTTCAAAAACATTGTCTGTACCATCGAGAGGATCACATTGTGTCGTTTCGATGTCATAGTAAATTGTTAGGTAATGTTTCTTAGTACTTTTTTCCTTTTCTTCCCAGGGTTGCATATAGCACAAATGGTTTTCTCTTACATTTTCTTTACACATTTTACAGTAGACAAATCCACACATATGTTTTCGTCCACGCAAAGTACTATATGATTGCTCACAACCATGGCAAAAGCGAAATGTATCACACTTCGTTCCATCACTCTGCGGTAATTTTACTGTTTTATGCAATGCAAGGCACTCGTTACCAGCAAAATGGTGTTGGCAATCAGGACATCGGATTAAAGGACCAGTGTGCTGATTAGGACTAAGGCAACGGCTACAAGAATCGGTGCATTTATGTTCACCCTTATGATCATAAAATACTACACACTTTTCACATATAAATTTCTTGTTAAATGCTTGGCATGGATACAAGATGGCATAAAAATGTTCATTATGCAGTAAAAGATATAAGTTCTTACGGGCAGCAGTATATTCACCCTTGAAAACACACTCTTTACCGACCTTATCGGTAAAAACACAAAGCCTGTAATCAGGCAAATTATCCTGCAGCTTCCTCACTTCATCAAGTCCACAAGGTTTTGTGGTGTCAATGCCTGCACGTTCACATAAACTCTTAGCTTCTTTTTCCTGGATGACTGATCCAGGTTTTTTCATTCTACAGAATGCAAACCTACTGACACTCTCACGGGCTTTCGCAACAACAACAGAGCGTGCTAAACACATAAAATCGTTATTATCAGGGGAGAAAATAGTTTTACTGGCAACAAGTCTCTCTACCCACTGATCTATACTCTCATTCGCAGCATGTGCAGTACGACGACCACCAGCATAAGGAGTAGGAATGTGAATATAAGATATTTTCAGTTTACCTTCTGTCAAGAAAGCTTGATTCGAATTCAAGACTCGGCTGAGTTTGTCAAGAACCACTTTGCCATTAATTTGATCTGAATTTCTCAAAGAGAACCATATCGGGTTATGCGAGTTATCGACATTGTGAATTTCAACGATAGCCCTATCATCACCTTTAGCGTTAACGGCGTCCCTTTGCCTGTTAAGCATCGTGTCAAACTTGCCGCTCATCAACTCCTCCGAAGGGAGGGGGTCCCCCAACCCCTTTACCAGCATAACCTCTTCCCTGAACTTTGTCTTGAATCTCTTCAGCTCGCGTTCACGGGACTCGAGAACCTCCAGTGTCGGACACTCCTCCTCCTCGACGTCTTCCCGAGGTCGCTTTAACCCCGACGGACCGGGTTGGGGAGACCCCGGCGCCACACGGGACGGCCCCGGTTTCGGCGACGGAGCGCGACGCTCTGGTTTACTGGCGGGTGCAGGAACTTCCCTGTCAGCACTCCTACCCATTATAGCCATCGCATATTGAAGCGTGCGCTCCGCATCAGGATCCTGACTGCCCGGCAATGCGATGTAAGCATTATAACCCGCTCTTAGAAAGAGGGGAAGACGGGGGTCCTCGCGGTCCTCCGGAGGAGCATCAAGGAGGTCAAGGAGCAGTATCGAATACGCTTCACTTAAATCCTCATCTGTATAGAAGCATCCACCTTCCCACTCCTCCAAAATAGACTTAAGTCTAGACTCCATACTGATCACTAAGTCTTAAAAAGATAGAACTTCAAAAAGAAGTAAGGTTAGCCTTTTGAAAGGCAGTTGAATCCATTGAACGATGGCGCACTTTAGCTTCTGATACTTCTGAACTCTTTCTTCTCTCAACGATGAATGATACGAGACGACGGGGAAGCTCTGGTTTTATGCAGTGGTGTTAGTTCTGATTTTCGCCGCTAGACGGCGCCACTAGCTCAGCGCTCAGAGCGGCTGACCAATCAGAGCGGAGCAAGTGACGTCACCATCCACCTGCACCGAGAATGCAAGTACAAACAAGTTCACCGCGTCTTTCCGGGCGCCGCTGCACCAGCGCGGCAGCACCCCTGCAGCGCCGCGTTAGTTCCGATTTTCGCCGCTAGACGGCGCGCGTCGCAGATGGGCAGCACAGCTGTACCGAGAGTTCAAGTACGGACGGGTTTACCGCGCCCGTCCAGTCGCCGTCCCTCCCCCCTCACCGCCACCGCTGCACCGCACTGCAGCGCCGCGTTAGTTCCGATTTTCGCCGCTAGACGGCGCGCGTCGCAGGGGGCAGCACAGCTGTACCGAGGGTTCAAGTACCGCGGCCCACTCCGCCCGTGCCTTCCCCGGTGCCGTTGCACCGCAGCGCACACCAGTGCAGATACAGGCCCACTCTACCCCTTGTTAAGTCCTGGCCGTCTCGGCCCAGCGGCACCGCACTGCACCGCAGTGCGCCGAGGCTGCAAGCTCAGTCCTGCGTACCGTGAGTGCTTGTACTGGCCGCGTTAGTGTGACCACAAACAAGCGACTGGTGCGAGCATGAGAGTGCTAGCGATACCGCAGCGTTTTCACAACGGGAAATACCCCACGTCCCCCGGGGTTCTGTGGCGATACCCCGCGCAGAACTCTGGCATACGTCTGCCATACCAGTGGTGTCTGTGTTGTTTTTTAAGAATGTCTGCTCTGAACTCCACCACACTTCTTTCCAAATTAAAGGGGTGCTAACAGTCTCTTCACTGTGATAGTGGGTCTCAAAATATTTCTGAAGTCTTTCCTCTTGTGACTGACCATGACTTTGTCAGAGTTCAAGTGTGGGATTTAAAATGAGCAAGTTAAAATGTTTTTAGCTGAGTGACGATGCACTCATGTTGTCAATTCAGAGCGACCAAGTCACAAAACAATTCATCAGGCTTTCACGATCTTTCTTCCGAGCCATCTTGATTCAATGTTAGGATAAGGATCATGAGGGAGTAACGGGCAGATACATATCAAATGAAATGTTTATTAAAAACAATTAAAAGTAGACAAGGAATTTGCCTAAAAATAAATACAGACATTTTTTTTTAAAGGGGCTAAAAAGAAAATAATTTAAAACATCTTTTAAAATGTCATAAAAATATCATGTGCAAGGGTAAGCACTTGTCACAGAATCATTTTCTTTTCAACAAAGCGAGTTTTGAAAATGCTAAAGTGTTCTGCTTTGCCAAGAGATAAGGAGGCCCCAGGCCATCACTGTTAGACCTCCTTAGGTCGAGGACACAGAACACTTTAACATTTACAAGACCCACTTTGTTAGAAAATGAAACTGCGACAAGTGCTTACCCTTCCGTGTGACAGATTGTCACAGAACTTGAGTGTCTACGACATAAAGGGAGTCTTCATCTCCCTACACGTCTTCATCTCTCCTCGGATTCTTCCTGAGAGGGGAGTTCTTGACATTCACGATCACTGACTGGAACCAGAGAACAACGGGGTTATGAAACAAGTAATTATTCTGAAAAAATACAAACGTTAAATAATATAAAAAAAAAAAAAAATTACCTTAGGGCGATCGAAGTCATGACTCCTTCTGGCAGCGAATGACCGTCGCATTTCTTCGCCGGAGACAACATCGGCTGGGGCCCTTTCACCCCCACACGCCTGATAGGCGAAGTTCTCACCCCCATCAACTGCAACATAACAAAGACTACATTTTAAAAAAACTGGGTACACATGAAAAGACAAGGAAAGTAAAATTCATCATAAAACTACTCACCATTAGAGGTCTTTCATCATGGCGCGGCTGAACCGCCTTGTACGCCGACAATGCTGAGGCCTTCCTATTCCTTGCAGCGAATGCAGCAGCCGCCTTCTGTCGCATGGCATCTAGTGCATTGTTAGCGACCTGCTGGGCTTCCGCGGCTTCAGCGTGTGCAGACGCCGCTCTTGCGCGAGCCTTGGCGTGCTCGAGTCTAGCCGCATCCGCTTCACGACATGCCACCCGAACGTTCGCTTCTGCGTCTTCCAGCTCCCTCTCCGCGAGCTTGATGGGAGACGTCAGCCCACAGTCAAGGTTGCCGAGACGTCTCTTCACAGGGAGACGAGCAGGGGAGGCGGCCCTCTCAGGCACCACGGCGTCACTGTGACGCTGAGCTGCATCACTAGAAGGCTGACGGTGACGGCCGACAGGGCCGAGACGGCTCTTCACAGGAAGACGAGCAGGAGCAGGGGAGGCGGCCCTCCTAGTCACCACGGCGTCGTCGTGACGCTGAGCTGAATCACCAGAAGGCTGACGGCCGACAGGGCCGAGACGGCTCTTCACAGGAAGACGAGCAGGGGAGGCGGCCCTCCTAGTCACCACGGCGTCGTCGTGACGCTGAGCTGAATCACCAGAAGGCTGACGGCCGACAGGGCCGAGACGGCTCTTCACAGGAAGACGAGCAGGGGAGGCGGCCCTCCTAGGCACCACGGCGTCGTCGAGGTCGAGCGTGGGCATACTTGGACCCACCGCCACCGGGGTGTCCTGAAATAAAAAAAAAAAAACAGTATGAAACTGAGCACTTGCAGCATGAAAATGAACCCCAACACTAAACGTGGCCGGCGGCGACCCTAGGGTCACCGCCTCGTGGTTACCCACGAAGACCAGGGGTCCCGGTGGCGAGGCCGGCCCCGGGGGTGAGGGTGTGGGGGTAGCCTAGGCAGGGGAGCCAGGAGGGGTCACCTCCTGGGAACAGAGTCGCTATTCAAAATTTGGCCAAGGACACCACCGCACACACAAACACCCGAGCTCAGACTCTCCCGTCTCGCAAAGTGGTCATTCCCTACGCCCCACGCCATGGCTAGGCACTCAAAGTGGTCATTCCCTCCACGCGGACGCGACGCGACCTACCAGTTTGTCTGGCGACATGAGCCGCCGCGCACGCCGCCGCGGCCTCCACGGCACCTGCTCGCACACCGGCCCCTACAACAAGGGCATCGGGAGGGTCAGACACGCGGGTGAGTCCAGGGGACATGGACGACGCGGCGCCGCACGCCGCGAACACGGCGCACACGGGGACCTAGGTGGACACGATGGCAGCTGCAGCGTGACGCGAACCCCGGGGCGGCGACACGGCCCGGGCCGGGCAGCTCGTGGGCAACCTAGGCGACAGCGACGACTCACGGCACGGCGTACCCTAAACCAACGCGTACCCCGACCACGGCGGTGGACTTGGTGAGCACTCCCGGCGCGATGCCGCGAGGCACGGCGACACGTTCCTACGAACACACAGCGTGAATAATCGGACGGGTACACGCCGACCATGTGGATGACGGACTACAGGACCAGTGGCTGGAAAACACAACAACGCGACCGAAACACAGCGCCAGCGGCCGCCCCGGAGCAGCACGGCGTGGCGCAGCGTGGCGTGGCGCGGCGTGGCGCGACGCGAATTCTCAGAACTCGCCGGTGAACCGGTCACGCGTTCCCACGGACGCCCACTGTCCAAAACTGAACGGACGACGCCTACGAACCCTAACCAAGCACTCGAGAACCACGGCACGACACACACGTGGATGACGGTTAAGAAATCGCGAAACCATGGCACGACACACTCATGGTTTACAGACGCACTGACTCTACACAGGAAAATAAAATGAGTACTCACCTCCATAATTGTGGCGACGGCACTAGCTGTTTCTGAGTCGGTGTCTGAAAGGACTAGGTCCTCGGCCCACTCGTAATCCAACGAAGTGTCCATGGTGTCGATGTTGATGCGCCCCGAGATGCCGACAGACCAGTGCGACTCTCTGAAGACGAGGCGACGAAGTGACCGAGTCTCCGACGCGCCGCTACCCTTCCAGGTTTGCTGCCAGCTCGGGCGGGCGGTAGGAGAAGGGCTGTGATTGGCTTGTCATTTCCGACAATTTTATTTCGATTAATTTCGGTTCATTAGGACAAAATTAACGTTTCCGAAGAGAAAAAATGTGACGTCAGTTTATATTTTACCTTGTCCTCACTTCTTTCGAATTCACTTCGTCGATTTAGAGTTGTCTTCTGTTATAATACGCCCGACTCCCACGGGGGAGGAGGGAGGAAGGGTTCTCGTTTCCGAACAAATCCTTTATTTGTTTTGAGAGTTTTTTTTGCAGTGTTCCGAAATAGAAATCACGGAACCGTATTTTAAAACACTGTCATTTTTAAAATTCGAGTCTCCTTCTTCTTTTCTTCAGCTGTCGTCTTCTCTTTGCGTATTTCGTCAAAACACTAGCTGCCTGGACCCGGACCCTGCTCGCTGCGGCCCGGTCGGCCCGGCCCGGCTGGGCTCGGCGAGACTGCAGCGGCCCGGCCGTGGCCGGCTTGGCTCCGCTCAGGGGTTGGCGCGGGGAGGTGGGTGTGGGTAGGGGAGGAGGAGGTGGGCTGCCTGGGGAATGACTGCCGAGTCGGAAGTGTTGCCTACCCGGCAGGCGCTCGCTTCGTCTTCGGCGCTGCGTAGCAGCGTATGGGTCTACGCGTGCTCATACGAGTATAGTATCGAACCGTTAGAAAACACTGAGATGCTTAAGTTAGCATTTACGACAAGGGGGAGGTGACTTTACAAGGACGGCATGAACAAAATGTCGGATTGCGTTCGCTGGCACGAACATAATCCGAATTTCAGTCATGCCATCCTAACTTTATGTACAGCCCCACCACAGGAGAGGGGTAGGGGAAAGAAAGGTATTCACAAAATGTCAGATTGCGTTCGCTGGCACGAACATAATCTGAATTTCATGAAAACCTTCCTTAAGGACCGCCCCCACAAGAAAGGGGGAGGGGGACAGGTTAGGTTAGGTTAAGACAAGTTCAGACCGGTCAAACCCGCTTAAGTTGGGTTAGGTTACGCCTCCATCCGAGCGCAACATCGGGTTAGGTTAGGTTAACCGCCGCTACAATGGGGGACCAACTTAGGTTAGGTTAAGACAGGTTCAGAACCGAGCGCAACAATGGGGGACCAAGATAGCGACCCGCAACAATGGGGGACCCTTACTACTAGGGGGGGGGGGAGTAGGAGCAGTTGGAACAGCAGCAGAGCTGAGGCGTCTTTTCGTTTCGCTACCGCACGCTACCAGGCCCGTTTTCGTTAGCAGTAGGGGGCGGGTTGTGACGTCACTGGTAGGCTGGTAGCGAGCTACCGCGCAATCCATCTCCGGAGGTGGATTGTGAGGTAGGTTAGCGGAGTCGGGCGGGAGCATTCAAGTTTGACCAGCATCGCCTGGTCGTGGATGATAGTGGGGCGATCATTAAAATGGATGACAATTAGTTTCTCATCCATGATATGATATGTAAGTTTGAAAGATGGTTAGGGAATACCCCTAACATTTGCAGAAAAAAAATTATTTTCTCTTTAATTAGTAACAAAACAAGGGATTTAAAGCGTGGTAAAATTACCGGCAAGATTGGGTAAATTACCGGTAAATTACAGTAAACTACCCGGACCCCGGTAAAATAGGTAAAAACCGGCATATTCGAATTATGGCTAAAAAAACACATTCTGCAGTTCTTTCGCAGCGGAAACATTCCCGTTGCGAAGTTGAGAAGATTTCCTGCATTCAAAGTTCCCGCGCATACCCCAGGGCCTCCTCCCTGCCCTCCCTTTGCCCTTATAGCCTGAGCCTTGTCGCCTGTGTGAAGCGCAGTCCGTCACAGAGGGCGCGCTCGCTGCGAACAGTGTCAGTGCTATCGTTCTATACAGTTTTAAACCCCCTCTGGTGATACTCCACGCTTCGGTTTTGGTTATTGGCAGATGAGCCGTTTCGGCGGGAAGGAGCCAAGATATCGACTGACCAGAATCGGCTGTATTTGCGACAAGGATCCGGCAAGAATTTATATAGATAAGAGTAGGAAAGTGCCCGATATAAAAGAGAATGCCGTAAAATATCTGTATGTTTGAGAGCGCGATGACTGCGCTGCTCACTGTTGGCGATGCGTATGGATTCGTTGAAGGGTGAGGTTAGCCGGCCTAGACGTCACCATCGGCGCGCAAACTGTATTTCTCATACTAGGCGGAAGTAACGCATTTGAAGTGCCCAAGAGGAGGACTATTTCCTAGTCGTCTCACCCGATTACAGCCCTTAGATCTGGACACGCCCTTGGCAAGGCCTGCCCAGGAGTGCAACTATCTAGATTCGACACTTTGTAACTGAGATAGAGGCGAAAAGTGCGATAAAATAGCAGCTCTTTGTGTGCACACGCTCTAAGACATTTAGTAATCATTTCTGAGTCAATTTAACCCGGTTACAACCCTCAGATTCGGACAGGCCTTGGGTAAGGAGAGCTGAGGAGTGCAAACAACTGGATTTGACACTTTGTAACCGAGTTACACGGGCGTTAAACGCGATAAAGTCACAGCTTCGCGATTTGACATGCCATACGACGGTCATTAAACATTTCTAGGTCGTATAACCCGGTTACAGCCCTCCGATTTGGCCAAGCCTTGGGTAGGGGGTGCAGAGGAGTGCAAACAATTGGATTTGACACTCTGTAACCGAGTAACACGTGCGTTAAACGCGATAAAGTCACAACTTCGTGATTTGACATGCCATAGGACGGTCACTAAACATTTCTAGGTCGTATAACCAGGTTACAGCCCTCAGACTTGGACAGGCCTATGGTAAGGCATAGTCAGGGGTGCAAACAACTCGATTCAACACTTTGTAACCGAGATACACCGACGAAAAATGCGATAAAATTGCAGCTCCGTATGTTCACGCGCCCTGAGACAATTAGTGAACATTTCTAGGTCGTATAACCCGGTTACAGCCCTCAGACTTGGACACGCCTGTGGTAAGGCATGGTCAGGGGTGCCAACAACTCGATTCAACAATTTGTAACCGAGTTAAACGGGCAAAAAAGGCGAAAAAATTGCAGCTTCGTGTGTTCACACACTAAGTGACCATTTCTAAGTCGTGTAACCCGGTTACAGCCCTAAGATTTCAACACGCTTTCGGTATCGAGTGCTGAGGAGTGCAAACAACTCGAATAAACAAGTTATAACCGAGTTACACAGGCGAAAAAATTACAGCTCCGTGTTTTTACACTCCCTAGGACAACTAATGAACATTTGTTACTCTTGTAATCCGGTCACAGCCCTCAAATATGGACTCGCTTTGGTGAAGCGTGATCAGGAGTGCAATGATCTCGATTTGACACTTTGTAACTGTGGTACGCGGTCTAAAAAGGCGACAAAGTCACGGCCTCGTGTGTTGACATGCTGTAGGACAGTTTATGACATTTCTTTGTTGTGTGACCTGGTTACAGCCAGCGGGCTGACACGTGACCAAGAGGTGGTCGATTTTACTTATCCGACTGTAACCGTGATTCCTAGATTGAGTGCGTCAAATTTACATCAATGTGAATTTTGCAACTTTTTCGCGAAATTGCACCTCTCCGTCGTTCGGTTAGGAAATTGTGACTTTTTTGTTCATTTGCTGACGTGTGCGCTGACTCTCCTACTACTCATTTGTTTTTATACGGTGCTTGTGCTGGTCGCTGCAAAAGCGCACGCTTTTGCTAATTTACTGTTTTGCTTAATAGTTGCAGAGGAGCTCACATGTCCACTTGTAATTTGTTTTCTTAGATTTGAACGTGCTTATTCTTTTTCTTGAATAGTTTACGGAAGGAAAATTGACTGGAGCAAAAGGTATGTGACATCAATTTTATAATAAATTTATTTACATGGTAGGTGTTGCAAATTTTGCTGATTAAATTATCAATATTTATGCTAAGTTTATAAATACTAAGCAAAAAACCAAACATGAAAAAAAAAAAACAGAAAAGTAACAACAGTTACCAACAGTTACCAACTGTAACGTAATATGAAACGTAAACTTTAAATAGAAGAACTTATTTAGACTTTACACTTAGAACATTCAAGTGTGGGGAAAAAAAATAACATTTGTAAAATGTAAAAAAAAAGAAAACGTAACAAAAGGAAAATGCAAGACGTTTTCTGCTGGTCTTGTCTAGTAGCTGGTGGCAGCCTTATTCTTTTCTATCACTTCATTCAGTCTGTCAGGCATTGAGTCTGCCAGTCGCCTTAAAATGTGTGGCCTTGTGGTAATAAAGTCCCACTCGGCCTGGGCGTGGGCGATGAGTTCTTCGCGAGTAAGCTCTCATCGGGTTTCCCAGTCCAAAGAAATGGGCCCCCACACATTCTCAATCCAGTGCAGATCGGGGCTGCACGGTGGCCAGTCAAATTTTTGCACATTTGGCCGCTCCGCCAGCCAATCACGCACAAGCATGGCATTGTGGATTGGGGCGTTGTCCTGGCTGAAGCGGAAGGGAACGTCGCCGATGCGTTGCTGCATGGCGTTGTGGAGAGGTTCCAAGCAGTTGTCCCTAGAAACACAGATATGATGTGATCAAAGTGACGTTGCAATAACGTTCCCTGAGTAGGATACTTCACCGAATCCCAGAGCGGAAGTAGGAACAAGGGGGTGAAGCTCAAAAGCGGAACCACCGCCGCGCCTGCGGCTGGGGGTTGGCACTGGAGGCAAAGGCGGGCCCCACCATTGGGCGCGCGAGTGGCGTGGATGACGCGGCTGCGGTTCTGCTTTCGCACTCTTTCGTCCGTCTGGGATTCAGTGGAGTACCCTATTGCGTGGTTTTGAACATGGTTACCTGTAGTACGCGGCGTTCACGGCCCGCGGAGCCGCAATAAAGGTCAAAGAGCCGTGGGTGGCGGACACCGCGCCCCACAGCATAGCTGTCACCCGGCCACTGGCTGTTCGCGGAAGGCAGTACTCTGGATTGTATCTGAAAACCAGTTGGTTTTATGAATTAGAAGATAAATCAGAAATATATCTAGATTATGCGTTATTAGGTTGATCATTATAGCGATGTTTACATAATGTATTTTCACAATGGAGGGATCAGTGACCGGGTATTTCTTCTGCATGAAGAATAGGGTCTTCGTGAAGTAGAAACCTTTAAACTCAAATATTTGGGTCAAAAATACAATTTTTCCGGTCTGACTGATATGTAAGAGTTTATATAGAAAGGGAAAGATCCTAATCGAATCAAAAATGGTTTTTGAGTTACGATATATGGAAAATGTTTTGTCAACTTGTAATCACTTCGTCAAATCACAAAATACCGGGTGAGTCAGAGACGCCGAAATTCTCTGGAATAGGCAATCCCAGCTATCTCCGTCTCTTTGTGTCTGACGCGTCTGGCTAAGAGGTGAAGTGGTGAATCTTACCGTTCACCTCGAAGACGCCACACGAGCCTGGAGCGTTGTTGATTGGGGTCTATTCAGTGGCGATGGTGTGGTGTAGTGTGGTGTGGTTTGGTGTGGTGTGGTGTGAGTTGGTGTGGGGCAGGGGTGGGGTTTTTTCGGCCGCCTTCGCCTTGTCGCAACGCACGCATAACGTTCTCTAGCAGTCACTCAAACCAAACAAACAAGTGAAGGATTATGAAATTAAAGTGGGCGGGAACGACGACGACGACGGGAACTTCGCCGTATCGCATGAAGGTGTAAGGGTTATGTCCGTGTAGGTCTTTCCACGTTCTTCGGTGTTTGGCGTTATCAACATTTACTATAATGATGAGACTACACTTACCCGGTGACCCAGGAAAGTACATTTTATGTAAAGTGGAGACAAGTGCACGTGAATTCATGAACAGTAAGTGTATTTCCTACTGTGATTACCGTTTACCGTCGGTACGTTATTGCTTGTTTTTTAATATTCAAATCCCGTTATGTTCCTTTATAGATCCTGACAATGTAAAACTGGTTGGTGAGGCCTTGATTGGTTTAGTACCGCCTCAAGACCCATGTGGTCCTGAAAATTTTGTTATTATACAGTTGGATGAAGAGCAAAGTGAGTTCAGCCCAGGTCTTATATCCAGTCTTTGAAAGTATAACCTGCCTTTCATTGGTTTGTATTTAAAAAAATTAAAACGTCAATGTGTTTCAGATATAAGATTAGTGCTTCCAGAAGACAATGTAACTGATAATATGTCCAATGGCAATGAATTGGGGGCAGATGACAATGTACTGGAAGGAACTGACGATTTTCGTTTAAGACTAGTGCTTCCGGAAGAAAATTTCAATGAAAATATGTCCATTGGCAATGAATTGGGGGCAGATATCAATGTAAGCAACTGACGACTTTTGTTCAAGAGTAGTGCTTCTGGAAGAAAATGTCAATGAAAATATGTCCATTGGCAATAAATAAGGGGCAGATATCAATGTACTGGAAGCAATTGATGACTTTCGTTCCCCTCCCAAAAAGAAGATTTCTTGTAAGCTTTGCTTATATCCAGAAACAGTTACTTTTTAAATGGCAGTTTATACACCAGAATTATTAATGTCTGTTCATTTCAGTGTCACTGTCAGCAAAACTGAACAAAGAGGAAGGTAAGATTTCTACTTTAGTGTTCATTGTGAGGTACGCCTGATATGATAGTATTCATTTAGGAATTTCTGTGTCTGAGATATAGCGGCGGCAGATGTGGAGAGCCTGTCCGATATGCTGTTGGAATTTTCTCCGTACAAAGGCCTATCCAAGAAGTCTACAGTTTTCAGGTATTCTCAATGTTTTCATTATTATTTGTGATAGTATTGTTAGGGAACAGGGGCGTAGGGGAAGGACGGGGCCTGGGGCGAGCCGGCAGGTGGACGCGGACCATCACATCGTTGATCACGTTTACGACCTTGTACGGCCCGGACCACCAGGACCGCAGCTTCAAGCAGCGCCCCCTTCGGCGCCTGCGCCAGAATACCCAGACGCGCTGCCCCACGCGGTAGTCCGTCCGCTTTGCCCGTACCCGTACATCGCAGTGATCCTTAGAGCACCACAGCGGCGGCGCGGTCCCGGACCTCTTGTTGGATGTGATGCAGCCGCTCCCGCAGCCAGGCTGGGTAACCCAGCCGGGGCGGGATGGCCGTGGCGCTCAGGTGTCCTCCGGACCCCGGCGCGTCGTGGAACACGAAGCAGACTCTCGCCATCAGCGACTGAGGGACCACCAGCTGGAGGGTGGCCGCGCCTTGGGGGTCGATGAAGCGCCGGTACAGCAGGCCGTCGACCATCTCCAAGGACCGCCAGTGCAGCCACAGGGCCTTGGTACGGGCACTGCGGTCGCTGATGTCCTCGGCCGGAGGTCTCTCGTGCCGGCGGAGGCCAGGCAGCAGGGGCGCGATGTCCAGGTCCGCGGCCTGCGCCGCACGGACCTCGTCCAGCGTCGGCGTCTCTGCGTCGGACGCGCGCGTCCGCCGCACTCGGACGTCCTGGTCGTCCGGGAGGTCGCGGCGCGCACAGTGCCGGCAGTCGGCCGGGCAGGGGCGGCGCGACAGGGCGTCCGCGTTGGCATGGTCTCGGCCGGGTCTGTGCTGCACAATGAAATCGTAGGAGGACAGGCGCTCCAGCCACCGGGCGAGCTGACCTTCCGCAGTGTCCCGGAGAGTGCGGATCCACTGCAGTGCAGCGTGGTCCGACCGCACGGTGAAGGGCCGGCCGTACAGGTACGGGTGGAAGTGCCGGATGCCCTGGACCACGGCGAGCAGCTCACGCCGGGTGACGCAGTAGTTGCGCTCGGCCCGGTTCAGCGCTTGGCTGAAAAAGGCAATCACTCTTTCCACCCCTCCCTTCTGGGACTGCGAGAGGACACAGCCGATGGCGAAGTTGGACGCGTCGCAGTCCAGCAGGAAAGGACCCCCGTCCGGATCCGGGAAGGCGAGGACAGGCGCCGACGTCAAGGCGGCGCGAAGGCGGTCGAAGGCGTCCTGAGCCTCGGGGGTCCACAGGAACTGGTGCTCCTTCTCGGTGAGCCGGTGCAGCGGAGCCGCGATGTCCGCGAAGCTCCGGACGAAGCGAGCGTAGTACTGCGCCAGCCCCAGGAAGCTGCGCAGCTGCTGCTTGTCGGCTGGCACCGGCCAGTCCCGGACCGCTGTGATCTTGGCGGGGTCCGTAGAGATGCCCTCCGCCGTGATGACGTGTCCAAGGTACTCGAGCAGCCTGGAGAAGAGTTTACACTTGGACGGGTTCAGGAGGAAATTAGCAGCCCTCACCCGAAGCAGGACGTCGCGGAGGTTCTTGAGGGCTTCCTCGAACGTTTTCCCCGGGACTACCACATCATCCAGGTAGACCCGGGACAGGTGGCGCGGCATGAGCCGGTCCATGAGCCTCTGGAAGGTGGCCGGTGCGTTACACAGGCCAAACGGCATCCGCTGGAACTCGTACAGGCCGTGTCCGGGGAGACAGAAGGCGGTCTTCTCCCGGGCGGCAGGCGACAGCGGGATGTTCCAGTAGCCCCAGCGCAGGTCCAGGGACGAGAACCAGCTAGACCCCTGGAGGGAGTCCAGCGTCTCGTCGATGCGCGGCAGCGGATACGCGTCCTTCCGGGTGACCTCGTTGAGCCGGCGGTAGTCGATGGCGAACCGCGGCTTGCCGTCCTTCTCGGTCAGCAGCACGACCGGTGATGCCCACGGAGACTCCGACGGGGTGATGACGTCCGCGGCGAGCATCTCCTCCACGCACTTGTCGGCCTTCTGCTGCTGCTGGAAACCCAATCTACGAGGGGGCTGCTTGATTGGGGAGGCATCACCTGTGTTGATGTCGTGGTGGACGAGGGTGCAGTGGCCAATTTCCCCCGCACACGAGAACACGCCCTGGAACTCGGCGATGAGCTCCCGCACCTGCCAGTACCGGTCCGGCGTAAGGTCGCCGGCGCATGAGGCGAGAAGTGCCTCCAGCGGCTCAGGAAGGGAAAAGAACGTATTATCTCCGTGAATATAAGAGGCACATCAGCAATTCATCATGGAAGTACCATGCTGTGTGTGCTGTTATCAAAGGAGACACAGATGCAAGCACCTTAAATGGAACAAAGTTTGATCCAAAACTCTGCAAAACAAGCTCTGCCCAGGACAAAAATTTTGCAGCTCAATTAAACAAATACATGAAAGGTGAGAGGTTTGCCTGAAGATTTCATACTTCCTTATATCAAATACTATTCTCAAAAATACTACCACGTAATTCGTTTGATGACAGGGGCTGTGTGGAATGAGCCTGCAATTCGAATGCTCATTACAATTTATGGGCAGTATTGCAGTAAATTTGACCAAGCTAGACGCCATTCCAGTTTGTGGAAAAAGATCAGTGACAACCTTAATGAGAAAAATCACTGCTTCCTGCCAGAAGCATGTGAGAGAAAAATGGTTGAGCTTAAGAGTTCATTCAGAACGGAATTCAGAGCTCTGAAACACACTGGAAGTGAAGGCCCGGCCTCAAGAGAGCAGTGGAAGTTTTATGGTGACATGTTTCCAATCATGAAAGATGACCCAACAGTTGAACCTGAGGCCATTTTGGCTGCTGGCAGTTCTTCACATGCTGTGATGAATCCTCCAAAGTGAGTATCTCCTAAAGAAAGGAGCCTGAATTTGATGGAGCGTATAGCGGCCAGTATGGAGAAGAAGGCTGCAGCTGCAGTGACTATATGTAAGTTAATGAATAAGTGAAGTATTCAGACTTGCTGTGATTTGTTAATTCATTGTATTTTGATGTGATTTAATTTTAATCATTTGTTTATGTTCATTTTATTTTATACTATTCAACATAGTCTACATTTGACAGTTTTTGCTTGGTCAACTGTAATGACTATTAAAGACTTGTTTTCAATGAAGTATGTGATTTAATTCATTTCTCTACAGTGCTAGTCTGCTACTTGTCACATTGCAAATTTCTTTTTGAATCAAAAATTTAAAAAAACATTTCATATCAATTCTCTTCAACGGGCTGCCAACATGTGTGCAATATATTCTCGCTTCACTGCACCTTGCAGTCTGCATGCATTCATCACTGCTTCATCCACTGCTCCATCTTCGTGCAACATGTCCTCTTCTCGCTAGGGATACATTTGCAATTCAATATGAGTCATATCTCACAATACCAAATTGGCACTAGCAAAGCAATGAAAACTGTAACTTACCAATGCATTGCCTCCCAACAAAATGAAATTGTGCAGTACAAAACAAGACATTATATGGTTCAGTGCAACCCTCAAGTTGCGGCTCCTAAAGTAGCGTAGGCGAGGGAACTTCTGTTTCAACAAAGCAAAAGCCCTTTCTATTATGGACCTAAGTGATGATAAGGATCTATTGTGTAGTCTTTCAATAGCAATCACAGTGTCATGGGGGTAGGGAATCATTGTCTGAAAAGAAAAAGACATAAAAAAATTGTATTCAACAAGCATATTAGACAGTTAACAGTGCAACGCATCATGCATACCTTAGCTGTTAGTGGATAAGCACTGTCAGCTATGATGTGCTCATCACCCAACATGTTTAAACGATTGTATAGATTCTCAAAGAGAGGGCTGCGGCTGTACATCCGGGCATCGCAAACGCTTCCGGGCTCCCCAACATACACATCTCTGAACAATTTAGTGTTGTCACACACACAGCTTGTGCAAGTATTGAGTAAGTATGATGCCTATTGACAAAGCGTTGCTTGTGCCTCACAGGGGCTGTCACATAGATGTGAGTCCCATCAATGGCCCCAACAGCACCAGGATATCCAGACTCACGTTCAAATGCAACCTTAATATTGTCTCGTTCCCTCTCACCTGGCCAAACAATGTATCTGCCACGTAGCTGGGCTAGACATGCTACGGATCTCTCATAATGGTAATAAGCAGCCCCTTCAGTGGTAGCAAACCGTACAGCAGTCTCTTGGAAAGTAAAGCCAGTACACAGGGGCCAAATACCGATCATAATGGAAAGATCCAGTGGAGTCTTCATATTACGCATCTTGAATGGTGTTGTCTCTAGATGGTTGCCCACAGCAACCACCAATTCCTGTTAGGACAATAATTGAGTGAGTTTACATGCAAAGGTATAGTCCAGTGTAGGAGAATTATGACCTAACAATACTCACTTCGAAACAAGATCGATCCATTCTAAAATGAACTTTAAAAGTAGGATCTGACAAAACTGTCCATCCATTCACATCCAATCGCAGGTCCACTCTCGGAATGACCTCGCGATCTACGAATAGTTTAAAAGGAATCATGATTACACATTCATATGGATTTAACAAACATAGTCTTCTCCACATAACCAAAACACTTACCGTCTACAGGGTTATGAGGATTGATTACATCCAAAATCTCCTCGACATCTTCGTCGAGACCAAATTCCATGACTAAATTGGGACTGCGTGGAATAAACCCTGACGGACGGTTTGTTTTGGTTCTCGTCTTTATTCCCGCTTTCATTTCACAATCGCTTGTTTGGTTTGAGTGACTGCTAGAGAACGTTATGCGTGCGTTGCGACAAGGCGCAGGCGGCCGAAAAAACCCACCCCTGCCCCACACCAACTCACACCACACCACACCACACCATCGCCACTGAATAGACCCTTGCTCCGATAGCTCTTCTCGTCGGTGACGGGAGAATCTCGCCACAGCTGGACAGGTTCGTTGATGTGGCGGTACGCGAACTGAAGCCGCTCTTGCCGATGCTGCTCAGTCAGAAGGGGCTTTTGGGCCCCCATATGGCATCGCAGTCTCTCCTTGTTCACCCTGAAACCAATTCGGAAATAACCCGTCAGCCCCCTCCCGCAAGAAAAAAAGTGTATTTTAGAGAAGGTTTCGTCAGTATCATTAAAATAAATTTTACCGAGTATTTGCCGGTTGCTCTTTTCGGGCTACGCGGGTAGGGGGCGGGTCGTTGTTCCCACTTTAGCGAAACTTAACCAACGCGTTCGAAATTCCTGGGCGATTTGGTGAGAAAAAAATAAGAAAATTTGAAATTTTAAAATCGGGCAATACTTAAAGGGTCCGACCGAGCCCCGCTTGGGGGCCTAACTGCCCCTTGCAGCAGTAACAACTAATGTCGCAGAATCTTTTTGAATTATATTTTCTAAGGTCACTCTGGCGAAAAAAAAAAAAACTACCCAAAGGGCCTGCATTTAAGGAAAACTCTGAAACGTTAACGGTTTTTAAGATTTGGCGATTTTTAGTTCAAAATTCGCGTCAAGCTGATTTTGATTGATTTTCGCACATAAAACGCCGATATCTCAAAAACCGTAAAAGTTACAGCGTTTTCCTTAAAATTCAGGTTGTTTGGGTCCTTCTTTCGCCAGATTGACCTTCGCAAATATATTTCAACAAAATCCTGCAACATAAGATGTTATTGCTGCAAGGAGCAGTCAGGCCCCCAAGCGGGGCTCGGTCGGCTGGCTGACGGCCTGGCTGCTCGGCTCGGTTGAGCTGGTCGTTGGAGGAGAGGAGGAGGAGAGGGGGGGGGGGAACTGTCCTACCTTTTCCCTACTTACAGGCGGAAAAGTTATACCGTTTGCCTACATCTCCGGTACCGGGGGGGGGGGGGGGGCAGCGAAACTCTTACGGTTGTATTTACTGGTTCTGACGCGCAAAATTCTGCAGTAATCTGAACGATTCGGTTTTCTTTTTTGTTGTTTTTTTTTTGGGGGGGGGGGGTGGGAGGGGTAGTTGGGAAATCTTACGTAGGGAGAGAGATATTATTTCGCAAATCTTACGTGACGTGGGGTGTGGTGGTGTATTTCAGAAATCTTACGTAAGATGGGGGGGGGGGGGTCGCGAGATCTTACGAACCCTTACAGTGTGTGGAGAGTGGGTGGGGTGTAAATTTTTGAAAAACCTACGTAATTAATGAACGCTCCCTATTCGCCCTGGAATTTTGTCCTGCCTCGACCGGGCACCCTGGCGGCGGCAACTCTGAAATAGTCCGTGTAAGGGCCTCCAGCGCCAGACTCGCGTTAAGAACAGAATCGCGTATGACACCGCCCGAGCGCGACGGTTAGCGTTTAAGTCAGTGGGGTTGTCCATTAATTACGTCACGCCTGAAGGGGGACGGGATAAGCGGTGGCCGGGCAAATACATTTTACATAGCACCAGGGGAGAGGGGGGGGGAGAATACAGACAACCAGACGCACTGCTTTTGCTCGTTGTATAGGGGGAATTCCACTCCTAGAACCTGGCCCGAGTACATTTTCCGGTTTGTTTTTCTGTCTGCTTAAAAACTGTAATTGATGCATTGTTTGTATAGTTTAGCTACAACTTGCAATGGCAAGGTTAACCAGGCAGGGGGCAAGGATACTTGCCGAGTACCCCAACCTGTGTGGAGACTCGGGGGGTCCAAGTTCGTCGGAGGAGCCCGCCCGCAAAGTGAAAAGAGTGGTAAGTCAAGGTAGTGAGTAAAAAATTTCCAACGTTACGTAACGTAAATGTACAGATGCCTTATGTAAGCGAAACAGTTACGTATAGTCAACCATCCGCTCAGATAAGTAAATGTACTTTTATATTAGTTTTCTTATCTAATTGATGGTTTGATTTACTGCGGCCGCTGGGTGCGTAAGTTCCGATTTCAAGATGATTGAGCCACTCTATCGGTTTCCGCTCCCAGCGCCTAGTCTGGTGCAGGGAGTCTGCTTCCCTTTTCAGTGAAAATGCAGGCCTCGCAGTATGTCAGGAAGTGAAGTAGTATTTCATATATTACTTGAGAATTAATAGATATTGTATATTTTTTTCCAGACAGTAGATATTGCAAGTGAGACGGTGGACGCTCCCGTGGAGAACCCAGAGATGGGACAGGTGAGGGCTGAAAGAGTGTGCCCATAGACTACTCCAACCTAAGTCTTAATAATTTTAAGCACTACAAACTCTTCTGATATTGCGGTGTGCAGCGAGTTCCATAGTATTCTCATGGTATGAAATAGCCTGCATTCATTTATTTTTCAGACAAAGCCAACCGCGGGAAAGGCAACGCAATGCGGCTGCGCTGTTTTGGCGAGCATCGGAACCCAATGTGATTGTAGACAGCTGAGGCGTTTTTTCGTTTCCCTACCCGCCTCTACCAGTCGTGTTTTCGATTGCGGTTGGGAGGGGGTTGTGACGTCACCGGGTAGGACGGTAGGAGCTACCGCGCTAGCAGGCGGCGGAGGTGGATTGTGAGGTGGGGTAGCAGGAAAGTGGCGCGAAATCATATCCCATCATATCGTAGACTCTCATCTCGAATCAATTCACTATGTCTATCATTATTGACAAAGACCGGCACCGTCTGGTGGCGGACGAAAAAGGGGCAATACCAATTGTCAACAATGCATTTGAAATCTACGACACCGTCAGTAAGTTCAGCAAGGTTATTTTCCCTTCCTTATACTCTCCCATCGTAAATTCCATTGATGTCTTTATTTCATTTCAGTTGAAAGCTACGTTATGATTCCACAGGTGGCTCTGAATGAAACGCTGGCATTGCTTCTTGAACAACCAGCTGTAGTGAAACCTATATCAGTATCAGCATCATGCTCAAGTGAGACGGATTCATCTCATTCATCTACTACTTCTAATGAAACTTCACTGTCTAGTTCTGCTAGTTCTTCGCCTTCTTTGGCCTCTGAGGTATGGGTGAAGAATTCAGGCAAACCCAGTAGCTTGGATCTTAAAGCACGCGATGATTTGATTTCACTCATCAAGTCTGAGAAGTATCAAACATTGTTCAAGGATAAAAAGACTACTAAGAAATCTATTTATGAGGATGTCGCAAAGGAACTTATAAAGAAAGGATATTCCTTTGGTGACAGGGAAGGTTGGAAAGTATGCCAACAAAAATGGAAGAACATGGAGGCGGAGACTTTAAAAATCATTGCTGCTGCTGGGCCAAAGAACTCTGGAGGTTGTCAGGTACGGAAGCCCTCTTACTATGAAGATGTTTTTGACATATTGAAAGATACTGCAAAGGCTTGCCCTAAAAATCTGCAAGATTCATTCCCTGATCAAGAGGACACATTGAAGAAACCTTCTGAAGGATCTGAGGCCAAGACAGAGTCTGATTCACCCTTTGCTGAAGAGGAAGAGACTGCTTCATCAAAAACTGCCGAAAGCCCTTTCCTGAAAGTGAAAGTCTCTGCAAAATCCAAACGCAAAGTACGTCATGAGGACATACTAGATTTTTTAAAAGATGATGCCGCAAAAAAGGAGAAGCAGACGGAGAAACTTCTCAAGATATTTGAGAAAAAGTCAAAGAAAGATGACAAAAGAAAGAAAGCATTCTTGAATGTGCTGCAGGACCTTGTTGGCCGCAAGAGGAAGAAGCCAACCGGTGACCCCAGTAGTTCTTCCTGCAGCTCTTCAGCAAGCGATGATGAGCAAGAGTGAGTTTGATGTAATTTTGATTGTGTTGATTGCAAGTCAAGCTTTAATTGTAACTGCTTTGAAAGTTAATTTTCTTTTTTTTACATAGTAGGTGCTGTGTTTTGCTGTTTGAAATCACAGTTTTCCTAAAAGTCGTTTTGTTGTCTATGTCAGATCATACTGTCCTTGGATCCTGTGTCCTGTATGTTTGTGCCTTTGTCCATGTACTTAACAAAGTATTGTATTAATACTCATCGTAATGTATATTGTGATCTGGTAATCTACCTCTGACAGTGTTTTGTGCTAATGTCAAAATCTAAAGTACCAAAGTAACTTGTTCCATCCACTTAATTTTGTGGATTTATGATAATGTGTATTGTGTCTTGTCTTATTTTGACTGTGATTCTTGTGATGTTAACCCTTTCATTATGGAAATTCTAAATTTATTACTAAGGTCCATTAGTATTATGAAAATTGCAAATTTATTTCTGAAGTCCATTAGTATTATGAAAATTCTAAATTTATTATTACTTAAGTCTACTAGTATTACTAAAATTATAAATGTATCACAAAAGTCCATTAGTATTATAACAATTCCAAATATATTTTATTATTTTGTTTAGTCTATGTGAAATTTTGTAGGGGCGACTGAAAGGGAAGTGTTGTCTCTGGAACTTTTTTCACCTTATTCCTGAAGTATTACCAAAGTCTATGTTTTGCCTTTAATATGTTCTTTTGGTTAGTCTCTGTGACATATCTAAGTCAAGATGTCATTAATTTTATAATTTGTTATTCTTTGTGAAATGTCTGGTCTGTTGTAGGACTTCTGGTCCCACGATTGTGGAAGGAGAGAATTTAATACGGGTGCTGAGAGTATTACTGACATTAGATTTTAATAATGTATTGTCTTGCCAAACACATTCCAAGAATAAAGTTCAATACATCACAATGTACTGTTTTAATTTGACAACTGAACCATTCTCACTACTGATTAGACAACGTATGAAATTGCTCAGACAATTTACAGACAATCAGCAAATCAAAAGAGATTGCATATTTGCTCTCTTTTCTGATCACCTTGTATCTTACTTAATGCATCATGTATGCCACCAACAACTTGAGCCCCTTGTAACATGTGAACATTTTCCACCCTGTCCTCAATCACTGTGTCCTGATGAAGATAGCAAAAGTTGTGAAGAATGCACCCTGCAAGTACAAAATCTGTGTCTTTTGCCACATCTTTGAGGACTAGGCATAGCAAGCGGCGCCATCGTCCCTTCAAAAGTCCAAATGTATGTTCTATGACAACTCTAGTGACACTATGATGGTAGTTGTATTTCCTTTGTCTCCTTGTCAAGTTGCCATAGTTCCTGTAACACAATAACAGATAATTAGAGCATTCAGTGCTACACAACGTAGCATCAACCATTATTAATGAAACCTTGCTCATAACTATAAAATCTAAATTCAAAGTACTGACTTAAATGGAGCAAGGAGCCCGCAACGATTGGGATATGCCTTATCTCCAACTAAGTGAAACTGATCTTCATAAAAGACACTTGTCCGACCTCTGCATGAAATTTGTTTAAAGACGCTTGATAGAGCCAATGCTCTTTTATCATTTCTTGATCCTGGAGTTCCAATTGAAACATTGGTAAATATTTTGGAGGCTGTGCAGATACCTGTAAAAAATAAAAAGGTTCCAAAACTGAAGTGACACAATACACTGTCCAAAACACTAGTGAGGTAAACAGTGCCCTGCTGTATACCTTGTAAAATAATAGAATGATTCATCTTTCTATCAGTGTAGGAAACTTGGTCATCTGCTGGGGCCACAACTTCAATATGGCATCCATCAATGGCTCCAATAACACCTGTGGTTGTGAAATTATAATGAGACAAAAACATTCAGCGACTATCAGCACCAAAGTTACTTCAAAAATTTGTACACTTACCAGGGAAGTCAGCCCGTTCCCTTAACTGCTGTTCAATTATTGCACATTCATTTGCCCTCGGCCAAATGATGAAGGTGCTCTTGAGACTACAGATAATCTTGACAATTCTATGGACCTCTTTGTGGACTGTAGATACAGCAACACCAAACCTGTCCCCTATGTCATCCATAGCTATCTCGTGCCCTAAGTACGACAAGGTCATTAATACTGCTTTAGGGCACTCAACTACTGGGGCACCACCACGGTTCAGTTTTTCTGGATAATACGGTCGTACAACTTCCACAAGTGCCCAAAACGTATCCTTCTTCATTCTGTGCAGCAAACCAACCCTCACACGAGCTCATCTTGTCGACACAATTTTAACGTGGAACAGCGGTAATAATCACCTACCTACCTAAATCGAAAGTGAAAATCGGCGTCCAAATACCGCCCGATCCATTCATTCATGTCCATTGTCAAATGGCCTAACCTAAAGTGCTTCTGTCGTTTTCCTTTTAATGCCAGGGATATTACTGATGGACTAGATGGTTGTAATGCAGCAATGATAAATGGTGTTGGCGAGATAAAACTCGCCAACAGCGCGTTTCAGCGTTTTCAGTTTTGAGTGCGCGGTTTTGCGCTCGGTTTGAATTCTGGCTCCTTCCCGCCGCTCGGGTGAAGGGGACGGCAGGGCCAGTGCGGGGCTCCGCCACGCACTAATCCGGGGTCGCCCCACCGGACCTCTGGAGGGCAGTGAGACTTCACTTCTGCTGCCAACCTTTGCATATTTTATAGTAAAGTAACGTACCAATTAGTTTCTACTTCGCATTCTAAGTACTCTCACATGCTGTAGTGTTGGGTCCACCGTAGACCATTGGGCTACGCAATACTCATGAGCAAGGTTAAATTATGGAGTCCGGGGTGCATCAGCGTTTGTGTTGGTAGTAGATCAGGGTGCCCTGCGCGGCCCCGCTGGATGCACCCGGGGACGGACAGGGAGAGAAGTCACCGGGCAAGCAACGGGAGTGGACGTGCTGGACAGCGCGCGTCCAGGAGGTGAGCGCACGTGGTGGCACAAGCACTGGTAAAGCTGTATTTGGCATTGTAATTGTATGTTTAAAGTTAAGGCTTAGTTGTTCAATTCGTTTTGTAGTTTCGCTTGTGATTGCAAATACATCCTTGACGGAATTGACCAGCTAAATCCTGTGTTTCGTTTTGATGACACGTTTCCAAATTTAACCCTTTCGGCCACGCAGCGAACAGACTGGGGTAGACGGGAGTGAGCCCCCATCACATACGAGGAATTGTTTGAAGTATCGTAACTCCCCGCCTACAATGGAAGATCATCATCCTCGCCCTCTTCATCGAAAATTAGTGACACCAACCCTATCACATTTTTTCGCTTCATTTCAGCTCTTGTGTGCTCTTGTGCCGACAATACCAGGGTTAAAAGCAACAGTAAGCGCGCGCTCCGCGGGCCACCGCCGTGCAGAACATTATTTTCATTCCGAGTTACGGTTTGTGACGTCAGCTGACCCTACCAGCTGCTACACGGGTAGGGAAACGAAAAAACGCCTCTGGAAGCTGACGTTTGCCGACTGGTAAGGGTTGCTATCGGTTTAGTACACAATTTTATTCCTTTTTAATCCCATTAAATACCCTGCATACGAAAGATTTGTGATCCACTCATTTTTATAGGGCTGGTTCCTAAAAGAATTATGTGGCATGGTCTACACTTTAAGAAAATGGTTTGGCCGCCGCACCGTTGTAAGAGTGGTGGCACACCTCACACACTTCTAAAAGTGTGGTGTGCCCTACTCCTTTACCTTAGTTCTGTCTGAAAGTGCGTGGCAAAACCACAATAGTAGGAAATGTAGCGAGCGCCATCTCAACTATGTTTTTATTGAAAGTGTTTCACATCATAGTTAAGCGACATGTCATTGCCTTTAGTGGGTGCTGCTTTTCTTACTTTAAGCGTTTATGCACAAATTTTCAGGATTTGGAGGAGGAGGTCCGTGCCCTCTGGCTGCAAAGTAAAAATGCTTTCCCAGAGGATGTCCTTAAGCACCCGCTTCTGCATGATCTCTTGATGGTAAGTTGTCTTTGGCCAGTCGGTCGATATGGAGAGCAAGGGCACTGTTAAACATACTTTTTAGAATTCGCATGGCTATTTTACTCTAATGCTAGCGAACAGCGCCGCCAAGTGTATCTACTCTTAATTCTTTTAGCCACCCGAACAAACATGTTTCGCTCACTCTGTGAATACGCTGCTATGAGCCAGTAGACGACCAAAATTATAGATGATCGATTTCTCGCCTGGAAGAAATAAATTCTAAACATTGCAATCGTTCAATAGGGTATTCCGTTAATTCATCTGAACTGGAAGTTAGAAGAAAGAAAGAAGGTCTAGAACGCTGACGGTCCCAACGGACCAGACCGGCCGCTGGCAGGCAGCGCGTTGCAGCAGTCGGCGGTGGGGATAGGGTCAGCGGCTCGGGGCTGCCCGCGTAGGGGAGGGGAGAGGCGGCGGCGCGCGGCGCCCGTAAGGTGGAGCCCGACACCGCCTTCCCGACAGCGGCATCGGGACTTTGACGAGTCGCGTTCTGTGACCCGAGACTGCATCCGTAGACCTTCTTTTTTCTTCTTACTTCCGGTTCAGGATTCGACAGAGTACCCTATTACTTTACACTTTTACGTCGTAGTTATAAGGTGTCAAAGGTTTCCCTTTTCTTTATCTACAGAGAACAATGCTGGACAGTGACTTGTTTACATCGCCGAATGTAGTGCATCAAGAATCATCAACAGAACATCTGGGTCAACGCCAGAAGCCGGCCACCTGGCAAAATTACTGTGCCAGGGGTTACACACTGGCCCACAAGGACATTTTTAAGAGATTAATCTCAGCCCTAAGTCAAAGTGGCAAAACCATTTTCTGTTTTATTTGGCCACATCGGAGGTCTTCTCCAGGGGAATGAGGAAAGTGTTGAAAAACTAAATTTAAAATCAAAATGGGCCTCTAGCCCCATGGCGAAAGAGGCCAGAAAAATATTTCCCCTCTCAGTAAGCAATAGCTATACAATTGCTAATTTAATGCTAATTATTAAGTGTACTTCTTTGAAACACTGCGGGTTTTTTTCTCGTTTTTTTTTTTACAGGATCACGACCCGCTCGAGGGAAAGTGGAAAACTTTTTCTTGTCCACTGTGTGGCGAAATAAAATTAAACACGAACGCCAAACAACATATTTGCAGCAGGATGTGCTGCTCTGCCCAAAATGTTTCAGTACAGCAAAGAAGTGTTTTGGCCAATTTTATAAAGTGCAACAGGTTTCTTGTAGTTGACAGAAAATTAAGGATGTTAGGTCAACATGTCACAGAGTTCGATCCCACATACAGTCGATTTTTGATTTTGTATCTTGGGGGTGTTCTATTTGCAGACAGTTACGAGACAATGTCCCTCGAAACGGTGTTTCGGAACTACGGGGCACCAACTCAGGTACTTTTCCTGTATTCAACCGAAAATGCAATTAATCCAGATGGAAACATACAAAAAGAAACTAAACACAGGATGCCATACCTGCATCCTCTTCAGTCACTTCTCACTTGTTAACTAATTAAAATTTTGTACTATGAGGGTCTCGTCAGTGAGGAATTTAAATACTCCTCCTGTGGCGCACAGGCTGAAGTAGCATGCTCGGTTTGCAACGCTGCGTACTATTGCTCAGTTACTTGTCGGGTAAGCCTTAAAGGCCCCCAAAAATTCCGAAAAGTCAACAAACAGCAAGAGCAATCAATCCCAATTTTTTAAATTAAAAACACTACTTATGTCTTCTATGTTTGCAGAATACTCACTGGGAAAATGGGCACAGCACAGTGTGCAAGAAGAAAGACCAACGTTACAAGTCCAAATAAGTTCTTCTACTTAAAGTTTACGTTTCATATTACGTTACAGTTGGTAACTGTTGGTAACTGTTGTTACTTTTCTGTGTTTTTTTTTTCATGTTTGGTTTTTTGCTTAGTATTTATAAACTTAGCATAAATATTGATAATTTAATCAGCAAAATTTGCAACACCTACCATGTAAATAAATTTATTATAAAATTGATGTCACATACCTTTTGCTCCAGTCAATTTTCCTTCCGTAAACTATTCAAGAAAAAGAATAAGCACGTTCAAATCTAAGAAAACAAATTACAAGTGGACATGTAAGCTCCTCTGCAACTATTAAGCAAAACAGTAAATTAGCAAAAGCGTGCGCTTTTGCAGCGACCAGCACAAGCACCGTATAAAAACAAATGAGTAGTAGGAGAGTCAGCGCACACGTCAGCAAATGAACAAAAAAGTCACAATTTCCTAACCGAACGACGGAGAGGTGCAATTTCGCGAAAAAGTTGCAAAATTCACATTGATGTAAATTTGACGCACTCAATCTAGGAATCACGGTTACAGTCGGATAAGTAAAATCGACCACCTCTTGGTCACGTGTCAGCCCGCTGGCTGTAACCAGGTCACACAACAAAGAAATGTCATAAACTGTCCTACAGCATGTCAACACACGAGGCCGTGTCTTTGTCGCCTTTTTAGACCGCGTACTACAGTTACAAAGTGTCAAATCGAGATCATTGCACTCCTGAGCACGCTTCACCAAAGCGAGTCCATATTTGAGGGCTGTGACCGGATTACAAGAGTAACAAATGTTCATGAGTTGTCCTAGGGAGTGTAAACTGTAAAGTTGTAATTTTTTCGCCTGTGTAACTCGGTTACAAAATGTTTAATCGAGTTCATCGTCATCGTCTTGGAGCGTGTGAACACACGAAGCTGCAATTTTTTCGCCTTTTTCGCCCGTTTAACTCGGTTACAAATTGTTGAATCGAGTTGTTTGCACCCCTGACCATGCCTTACCACAGGCAAAAGACATAGAAGCTCTGAAAATCAAACAGCTGCAAGAGAAAAAAAAAGAAGGCTGATGAATGAAAGAAAAAAAAACTAACATTTTGAAGCCAAATCATAATTATTTCTTTCAATTATGAAGTTACGTATAACCCCAATTTTGACTTCTATTCTAATTCATTAATTCTATATAGTCATTAATTAAGAACATCCTTAAAAAATAACAAATAAAATTTTCCAATTTCTATTGTATTTTATTCATTAACCTTATTAAAATCCATACAAACATAAAAACCGAAAAAACCGTATGAGAAATTAACTTATTTACTACACTTCTCCCCTGATACGCCTCACACACTCGCCGACCTCCACAAGGCACTCACATATGACTCTGACTTTGTTCGCGACAACGCGATGAATGCAGACGGGGAGTTATTGTGCCAGGGCATTGCTGGACCGGCTGGTCACCAGTCAGTCATCTTTGCGTCCAAGGCGATGCTGAATATTCTGCTGGCCGCTGCTTGGGTCTTCATTGACGGGACGTTCTCTGCGAGACCAGACAACCCTCCGTCCCGGCAGCTCCTTGTAATCTCGGCTCTTCATCTTGGTTGTGTAAGTTAGGTTAGGAGTGATGTTATTCTTGTTTTATTATTTACTGACACATTACCTTTTTGCCTTTGCCTAGCTCTTCCCGGTGGCGTATGTTCTGATGGACTCGAAGGACTCCATAGCTTACCGCCACCTCTTCGACTTCTTGAAGGAACTTCTGCCTGGACTGAACCCCAAGAATATTGTAACAGACTTCGAAGCGGCACTGGTGGGACCAATAGCGGATGTGTTTCCTGTCACGCGTCATCAAGGATGTTGGTTCCATTTCTGCCAGGTACTGATAATGTTGATGATGTTGTTCAGTCGATACTTTAAAGTCTTAAACAGCGTTTTTGCTTTTGCAGGCACTGTACAGGAAAATCCGGAGCATGGGACTGTTACAGTATGTTCGGGAGAACAGCCACGCAGCTCAGATCCTTCGCATGTGCTATGTGTTGCCGCTGCTTCCATGGATGCGCATGCTGGAAGGCCTGAATGCCATTGAGTCAATTGCACGCCTCAATAATGTTACACAAATGTTACCATTTCTTGGCTATATTCGAGGTAAGTACTGCGGTTTCTACTTCCTGCTCTAATGTAGTGTCGGCTACTTCGGGCTGCACTAGAATGCTCGAATGATTTTACAGAAACGTGGCCCGGGAATTTGGGGTTTTATCAGTGAGTACTTCTCTTCGCTTCTTCCCAGAAAGCCTGCAGTGTTACAGTTATCCCATCTATTTCCAGGGCACATCTTGGCTGAGTTCGCGGACGCCTTTGCGGACCTATTACGTGTGCGTGAAAATAGGCGACTTCATCGCGTCAAGAAGGCGAAGTGGGTTCGTCAGGACGCAAGGATAACTTCTGCCCTAAAGCAACTGGAGAGTGGGGAGAGGACTCTCGTGGAGTACTTGCTGCAAGCCCAGAACTCCACAAAGGCCCTCCAGGATCACCAGTTCTATGTCGTCAGCTCCTTGGAGGATGATTCTATCGAGGAATCAGAGTACCCTGCCCCACTTCCTCTCGTCGAGTATGATCCTGACGGCGGTGAGTCCCCAGACGGTGACATGTCCTTTTTCGGCACGTGATGTTCTTACTCGTTGGTTTTCTTCTCATGCAGATCCATTCGTTGATAATGCTGTGGCCGCAGGGCAGAATGAGGACCAGCAGGATCCTTCTCAGGCTCAGCCTGCATCACCGCCTCCATCACAGTCTGCATCTCAGCCCTTGCTGTTGCCCCCTGTGAACGCGGACTTTACCCTGGGTGTGCTACAGCTGCAGCCGCCCACAATAGGGGATTCCGCCGCAGATTCCGTAGAGCAGCCCACAGTAGGGGATTCCGCCGCAGATCCCGTAGATCCTGTTGAGCGAAGCCCACCGTCCCGAGAGGCAGGGGAAGAGCCGGGTAAGTTGCCTAACCATCCTTCATACTGATTTTTACTTCTGCATTTCTATTTGTACTTTACGCTTTTTCCAGACCTCTCTCCGAATCTGCGCCAGCGCCGTATCCGCGCCCGCATGGAGGTGGTGCCTGCAGCCCCTGCGCCGCCTGCGCGTCGTGGACGTGGGCGCCCACGGGAAAGCCGAGGTACCCGAGGAGCGCCTCGTCAGAGGGGCATCGGCAGGCGTCCGGGTCGCCCTCCCGGTCGTGGACGTGGCCGTGGTCGGGTGGTGATTGACGATGATGAAGAGCCGAACGACTTGCCCGAGTTCTTTCTCGATGACGAGTATGACTGGAGATAATGCTCGTACACTGAAACATAATTACATCGGCCACAGTATTTTTGTTTACCTTTTCATAACCTTTTTCAGGTTAAAGTGCCTATACTATGCCCTTGGTGTCATGCTGATCCCTATCGCGGTTCTGACCTATCCACTTACAGACTATACTTATTTTAATACTAAGACTAAGACACCATAATCATAACTGACACTAGCTATTTGTTTTTATCTTGAATTTTCAAGATGACTTAACTTATCCTGTGTCCTTCCTTCCCCTTGTGAAATGGCCGCGGCTGCTGCTGTTAACCGAAGTCTGCCCGATGTTGCTCAGGTTGCCGTGATGATTTGTCGTTGAAGAATTGCATGATTTTGCGTCTTCCTCGATGAATTCTTGTGTTTTCGGAATATCTTGAGCTGAAATCTCTAATTCTCCTGTCGGAGTCCTAACATTTCCATTTTGGTTTCCAAACTTGAGACGTCATTTTAAAAACAACTTGTTGTCTCAGTTTTAGATCTCTAAAATTCGTTATGAAAGATTTTGCCGAATTCCGAATTACAGCGATTCTTTATTTCTTTTGGTCATTTCTCTCCATTTCATTCATGCAGCTACTTGCTTGAATTCCTGTTTTCAAATTTGAATCGCCTTCGTTCGTTTTCCGTGCGCGATCTTTATTTGTCTATTTTGAATACACGAACTGTGAAATGCCGCCAAAAACTACGAGACTTAACTTGACTGACTCACGTATTTTAACTCACTCGCTCACGACTCATTTTATGGACCAAGATGACTTTCCAAAATCACAACTCTGTGTTCGAGCTTTTATCATTCACTTGAAACTTGTTCGCAAATTTAAAATTGTTATCCGAGGATTGAAACTACATCAGTTGTGGTTGTTATGCGGTTGACTTCTGCGCTCTGATTGGCTAGCGAGACGCCGGTGTAATTTGCGCATGCGCGATAAGTTCCCTTCGACCGTTGCACCTGCGCGTCTCGTCCGTCTTGTTCCCCGGGGCGTCAGTTGGTCCAAAGCGTCCCTGCGTGATAGTACGGTGTTCCAGTGGTGCGCATCAACCGTTATAATGGCTGAACGTTGTGTTGAAGAGTTTAGTACCGGGCTCGTGGTGCACGTTCACCACGTCGTTCCTTTGATTGACCTAACTCAAGAAGTTCGAGAAGAGGATGGAAATGTCCCGGAGACGGCCGCTGTCGCTCCCAAACCCGCTCCTGCTCCTGCTGCCCCTGAGCCAGCTCCCCCGGGTGACGCCGAGGCTGAGGTTGGCCCAGCCGCCCCCATGGCTGAGTTTGTGGAGGCTGGTGCCGCTGACTTGAATTTTGTCGGGCTTGAGGGCGAGCTCCGTCCCCTTAGTCCTCAGGCTGTCGCCAATATGGACGTGTTTGTTCACATGCACCAGGCCGCGGATCCTGTGATCTAGGCATGCGTTCCCGTGAGTACCACTCCTGCCGTGTGTGTGTGTGTCTGTGTTTTGCCTACATGTGCTGAACGTCCTTTCCTTCTTTTCCTCCTCTTTAGCTGTGCAACTCGTGTGCTATGAGGCGCCCCGCTGCGGATTTGATCTATTTGCCAGCGGAATTCTCCCGCTTTGAGCGTAAGGTGTATTCCCCGAACTACCTGTATTTTAGTGGGGAATTTCAATGCATCCTCTGTTCTGCCGATGTTTTCGTAAGTTCAATCAGCTTTATACGATTATGTTTTGTTAATCTCTTTAGCGTTATGGTTTTATACAATATTGTTTCATTTTATATTTGCAGACTGTTTTGCATGAAGCCATCGACTATCCTAACCAGGACCCCGCTTTCTTTTGGCCTTTCTGATTGCTTTTCTTTTTCTCTACTCCTTTGAGGTTTTTAATTCGAGCGTTTTGACCTGTTTGATTCCTCAATTTAATTTTTTGTTTTTCACTTGACGTAGGCTTGTTATGCCGTATGAAATAAACCCACTGTTTTTAATTTATGAGTTTGTTGTGATTGTATCTCAAATCCTTGTGTCCTATCTCAAAGAATGGTGTTGCTTATTGACTTGGCCATAGCACACAGCTCCAACTGTTCGAAACAGGTTCATTGGCTCAAGTTTCACGTTTGCAAATGAGATTTAGTTTCATTTCAATCACAATTTTATTTAACAAGATGATTAGCTAGCTTTGTATTTAACAATTGGAAAAACTAGCAATACTTAAGACTAATAGAGTAGCTTTTTGAATGATACAACACATAATGTTAACAGTATTTGATGTCTAGAACACCAGTAACTTAACTAGACACTTGGCCAGCTTAATACTTTGAGCAGTACATATAACCTAGCAATAACATTTGAACCTGGAAACAATAACTTCTACTACGATAGCTGTAATTATCTTAATAGCTGAAAAGAACTCCTTTTGATTTATCATTTGTTAAGTTTAAACTGTTTACACGCAGCCCCCTTTCATTGCATTCAAACGTTTTGTGGTCCCTCGAGCCACACTGCTTGCACCTCATTTTAACCCGTCCTGACACGTTTCTTTAGAAACGGCAGGAGCCGGGCTTATAGTCGTATGCCGGATGTTCGTTCGTTCGCTAGTGTGTACGCCGACTTACCGTTCACAGAAAAACTTCAAATTTGGAGGATAAACTCCTTTCCTAACGTAGAATCACGTACTGTGGCAAAACAGGGCCTTCTTGGACAGGAACTGGTACAGGAGGGCCAACTGCTAGAGGTTGCAGTATTTCAAACATGGACTTAGAAACGGGAACGGGAGTGGAACGGGAGGGCAAACTGCTTAAAGGTGCGGAATTTCAAACTTGAACATAAGAACCGAGCCCTGCTGAAACAACCCCAAGACCTTAGTTACAGGACCAAAATCGACCCTCAGTGCTGCTGCAGGTGGTGGGCAAAACATGGCCTTCTTAGACTGTTACAAGAACGGGATAACAACATGCTAAGAGATGCAGTATTTCAAACTGGAACATGAGAACCGTCCTTGCTAAAACTATCCCAGGAACCTAGTCGACCTCTGGTGCTCTTGCAGGTGCCGGTGGGCAAAACAGGCCCTTCTTGGGATTGAACTGGAACGGGACCAACTGGTGAGAGATACCTACTTCTTTAAAAGAGTGGAGCCCGTT
This sequence comes from Odontothrips loti, assembly GCA_038380765.1. Lineage (NCBI taxonomy): Eukaryota > Metazoa > Arthropoda > Insecta > Thysanoptera > Thripidae > Odontothrips > Odontothrips loti. Next base: position 441,114 of record JAZGLN010000125.1, on the reverse strand, counting down.
AACAATGGCTCCAGGAACCCAGAGACAATGCCAAAATTGAATTCACGTGCTGCTGCAGCTGACGGTGGGCAAAACAACAGTTTTTTCTCGTTCCTTGTCCTGCCAATTGACTGCTTTAAATCATAAACACTACCAAATATAGTACCAAAGGGAGAAACAGCAGGGCGTAGCCCTGCACGGGGGTCTGGGAGCGGAGCCCCAAGCGAGCAAAGCGAGTAATAATGTGTAGTCCTAGATAGACATATGACTGTGTTTTGAATCTGGTGCCAATTGTACACACTGCCTTCTGTATATATTTAAGATCAATCTATGTGGAATGTGCACATAGGTCTGGAAATTGACTGCAGCACATGCACTGAATTTTCATCAATAAATTTGTAACAGTGTAGCAATTGTCACTTTAACCAGTAATTTACAACAGTATCAACATGGTGGCTAACTCCATACTTGTTCTTGATTTATTGTGGCCACTCCAGCTTACTGTACTTGGACCAATAAACACTCATTTGGATTCCAGCAGCTGTACCGTTTGTTTTATTCTCACCTTGCTGCTCACATAAGTTGTTTCAGTACTAGACTCTGATAAATTCATTCTTTAAATTACAACATGTACACCATAAGTTGGTAGTGAGGGGCTTCTATCCAACACCGAGTGTTGACATCTCATTATATTTTCATTTGTGTGCGATCTGCAGAAATACGCTTGTCCCAAGCCTACTCAGCTGTCACTGTTCCGACACTGACTAATATTTTTTAAGTCCATCTTCCCATATTGTTCGTCATCACACACAATGTTGTTTATACTTGTCTTTAAAAACACTTATATTTGGAGCAGTAATGGACTTTAAAAAAAATGTCATATCTCTATCTGGTGGAGACTATGTCCAGAAAAATTTCTATGTTTTTGGACAAAAATTTGCATTTCAAAAAATAGGTTCAGAAGAAGTTTTAAGTAATGGAGAAGAACATATCAAAAGATGGCAGTGACAAATTTTGAGTCGGAAGTGGACTTCGAAAATATCAGTCACTTGAGGAACTAAAGAAGGGGTCTTCAGTATTGAAGGGTTACTGGACACAATATACTGTGGCAGTGTCGTCACTAAACAAGAAACTGAACAAATGTTCAGTAACTGGATACAGGCTCGGTCTGGCCCGGGCAGGCGCGCGGGGACTCCCGTGTGGGCCGAAGGGCCGACGGGCCGTGCCGTAGGGCTGGCGGGCTAGTCAAGTATGACTGAACGGTCGACGCGACACGACCGCGACGACCCGGTACCAGTAAGCTGAGCTGAGGGCCTGGTGCCGACAATGGCCCCAGCTTTTCGGCCTCTGATCTGGTAAGCGTGGGGTCTATGCATGCCGCACGCTGGCAACTACAGGGGACCGGGCGGGCAGGCACACTGGGCCGTCGTCGTTGAGTCGGATCTGGACTGGGGTATCGGCTGCAGCCGTAGCCGAGGCCAGCAGCCGGCGGGTACGGGGAATACACGCTCGTCTTCTTGGCTGTAGCCGGCTAGACAAAAACAATGTTATATATAAAATAGCTAAGACATCACCTCTTCTGGAATTTTGTTATTGTAAAGTGTGAACCTAGAAAGCCAAAATAAAGACTTTTAACCATGTGATAAATCCACTTTTCGCGTTTTCATGCATCCGGCGGAGGGGGGGGGGGGGGGGGGGGGGGGGAAGGCCGTCGGGGCACGTGTCCGCCTGGGCCGTCAGGGTCCCAGACCGACCCTGACTGGATAAAACGTTCAGTTACTGAAGACGTTGTTCAGTACGTTTTCCTAAGCTAGAGTTTTCTCATTTTTCTTGAATCAGTATTGCATAAACTGCTAAGCTGCATTTGAAATGAGTTGGTAGACTATTGCATGGAATTGCTGACCATCATTAGTTTTGCATGGGCAAGTGTTACAGTAAATAAGAAGAGTTGGGTAAAACAGAGGTAGAATGCCATTTCCACATTTAATAAAAAGCAGTTGAGTGACATAACACATTATTACAAGAAATACTTTCCTTGAAACACTTACCTCTCATGTAACAGAGTGGTACACACTAAAAAAAAATATTTATTCAAGAATAGATGCTAATTCCTGCTTGACAGGGGAGAAACCGGACAACTGGAAAAACTATTGAATCTTGATATGATGTAATCATAGAGTGTATATACACTGACAAAACTGAAACAATCTTTTCAGGTAAAACAAGAAACTAATCACTCAGTGTCTCACAATGCCTAGCAGGTCAAAAATGCACTGCAAACTGATATGCATATTTTTTAGAAAAACTTCTAGAGCTATCAATCCAGCTTCAAGATCGTCAGTAGCTTCCTGCAGTTCCACAGCGTTTACCAGCAATGCAAATTTATATTCAGAGCCAAGACGCTCTCTACGTAGCACACGTCGAATACCTGACAACACACAAATAAAATCACTAATATACAAACTTCCAAAGTTTAGGGTTATTAATCACCTCGATGCTGTGCTTTCTAAGAAGTAAATTAAGCAGGAGGGAAAATTAAAATAGACTGATCCTCTCCCTTTCCTTCCTCAGAATAATTACCTAAGTAAGCTTCATTCTCCACATTTACCAGATGCCCTGTGGAAGCACAAAAGCAAATCAGTGTTTTTATTATATTTTTTTTTAGTAAAGAAAGGAAGGTTATCCTATCAAAACCGAATGTTGCATATGAAAAATGGATCTGTTACATTGGTTTTAGTTTTACTTTATTCTCATGTTATTCCAACATTTCTAGGCAGAGAAGATGAAAAACCACTAACCTATCAAGGAGAAAACACTTCGACAGTATAATACTCCGTGTTTAAGAAGAAAATTGTAAAATAACAAATGAGCATTGCTTATGCAATCCGATGCATCTTGGACAGAGATTGAAATTGAATTGTACGTGGGACAATGTACCCAACAAGTCAACAAGTATTCAAATGCAGGTCTTAGGGCTTGATACTGTTTGCATAGCTTTCTGTGCAATTGATGAAAGTCCAGGATAAAGGTAATTCCTAGGGAGTAATGGAATTGCACAACACAAGTGGAGCAACCCCTTTACAGTGTTATTAGCATTCAAAAGTGGAATCAGTCTAAGATGATGCAAAGTTTCAGTAAAGCTCTGCAACACATTGCAACATACACATAGAGCTGTTAATTTAACTTAATGTGTTATCTCACTTGTTTTCCTGATGTCACTTTTTAGAAAACGCACCTGAATGAAATGAAATAATGATCTATCCTTGCAATCTGAGTCAAAGAATTCCATCGCCCATGCATTTTTTAAGTCATCTTCACAACCAGTAACTACAACTTAAGGTGAATAATTGGAATTTATACTTTTTATCTCCCTAAGCATGCATTGATATGCCACTGTTGTCTTTCTCTCCATAAGGCAATACACAAGTGGTAAATGGAAGGACCGACATGTGCCAATTAAACAAAAAACCTGAATGGGGAAATACGTAACATTTAGTTGTGATAAGGCAGGCTAACACATTTTTAAAAAGTTGTGGCAAAGCACTTACTACAGAACAGAATACTGGCAAATTTATATCTTTGCTGCTGCAATATACTTGTGATACATGACTAAGGAACTGCATGCATCTAAGAGAAGCGATGAGAATGCATTGAGTACCATCGTCACACTGGAAATATTTGGCAAACATGATATCTTATCCATCAACAGTGGATGATATGACACTGTTGTTGGGATCTCGCAGAGCTCGTGCAACATCATGCAGAGTAGATGGGAAATGTGAGCACAACGACAAGCGAGCAGCTCTCATTTCAGGATACATTCTCCTAAACGGCACATGGTGCTGAACACCTACAGAAAACCTTCAAAATAGAAACATGTCATTTACAATACAACTTCTCCAAAAAATTGTATACATGTTAAACACTGTAACATACCTTGCACTCTCCAGTTCAAATATTTGAGCGTATGATGCAGTATCTCCATGTTTAATCCGATGTAATATTCTAGACTGAAGCTGAAGCACGTTGGGGAGGTGTGGATTTGGCATGTGGTTGTGTGGCAAACTGTGGGATAGTCCAGCCCCTAAAACCCATGCAGCACTCCCAGAGCAGCCCTTGGCATTCCACAAGTGACATTTCAAACTGGCTGTACGGCCCTCAGAACAAATGCAAGGATTTATATAATAGAATCCATCACCAATATGATAAATGCCAGGCCTTCCATTGGATCTCTCTTCATACTGAGTACCCGGTAGATGTACAACCATACCGCCTGTTAAAACAAAAAGAAGAAAATTAAGGTAATAGGGAGTTGTTGAATAGAACAGCCCCGTTTGTTAGTTTGATCACACTTCATAGCGAAATCCTCTCCTAAGACCTGAGGAGGTTATTGTGCAGAATCAAAAGAAATCGTGAGCAAAATGCTGTCAAATGTATCGAACAGAAATGACAGGCGCTCGCATCTCGTCAGAATTGACGCAGCTATCGCCTCGGTTATGAGATTTGTCAGTAGATTCTGTCCAAGCGTCCGTATAATCAAAAACACCGTGAGACAAATGACTAGCGCTGGACTGGTCCAGGTCGCGTGATTCGCGTGATGACTGTGACCTGTGACCGCAGCCAATAGCGTGACAGCGCCCTAAGAAAGGCGGGCAGCTGTCAGCGGTCAACAGAGTTGCGGACAGTGGACACAACAACATACAAAAAGCAGACTCCAGCGCACCAAATTTATTTCTAACACCGTTTTATTTCAAAATTTACGAACATTGCAAATGGTCTAACAATAAGAGTTGATAAAAGTATAAAGTGAAGGAAGTCGTATCATGCGATGAAAGCATTACATTTGGGGCAAAAGAAAAATGAGTTCAACGAACATAATTTATTCGTCTTCCAGATGTCACCTCCTTGGCGCTCAGTATGTGCGCCGCAACATCCGCGCGGCGTCGGTGCCACCCGTCGGGTTCCTCACTGAACATACTCTGGGTACACCCGTACTGCAATACTCCCGCAAAACTCCGGCAGCACCCACGCCCACGCATACACCCACATACTGGAATGCTCCTGTGTACACTTCACAAAGAAGTGAGGGACCCCTTGGTGCCGGGCCCTCTTGGTGGCGTACTGGATGACGTGGGCCACGACCGAAGCGTCCGCCGTCAACCTTTGCGGCGAAGGATGTGCAAAGTCCGGCTGTTTCAAGATATGTGGCATGACGGAACATGGGACATGACCCCAGCAGCCTGGACAGGGTCGCTCTTGTCCAGCTGCAGACCTTCCTTGACTCGGCTTGGAGCACGCCGGTAGCCGATGCAGCAGGGTGTCCGGGGCTCCGCACGACGGACAAGTTGGGCAAGTGCTGGTGTCCGACAGAGCGCTGCATCAGGCCCGACCTTACCGCACCGCACTACCGCAGGCGGTAGCGAGCCCGGGGAGAGGAGGTGCGGGATGTAATGGGACGGGTAACAGAGAGCCCGAGTGGCTCCGAAAAATTTCTGAGGGCTGCGTCCCGAAGCCGAGCAGGCGAAGCGATCTGCGATCGCTTCTGCGGTAGTGCGGTAGGCCGGCCTACCGCACCATGTCACCAAGAGCGCCGCACCCGGCCGCACCGGCCGCCGCTGGCTGGCTGGACTGACGGTGACCTGACACTGACGGCTGCGGCTGGCTCGAAGTGGGTTGGTCAGGATGGTGCTCGCTCGGCTCGGCTCGACTTGATGGAAAGCGGGGAGTCCCTCCGCCCGACTCGTCCACGTCGACCCAGGTCCCCGGTGCCCGAACCAGAGTAGTACCAAATCAATTCATAGTATGGATCTTTAAATAAAATGCAATGCGCAGCCTACATCCCTCACTATTCGCTCCATGAATTTTATTTAGGCCGTCGCTAGCCAAGCCTAGCCACCGTCTTCGGCTTCCTCACTCACGCGCGCTGCCCCCTGATACTGGCGAACGACACACCTATTTCGATCATGCCCTGCAAAGCGTTGCTAGGGGAAGGGGAGGGAGAGGGGGGGGAGTCCAAGTCCGATATTGTTGCGGAGCGGAAGGCAGTCAGCTGGTCAGTCACAGACGCGGACAGAACGGACGGAAACGTTGCGCTTGGTCCCGTCCAGCCTCTGTGTGTGCGAGTGTGCGTGTTCGGCGAAGGCATCAACATGGCAGAAAACGCGGCCGCGGCCCCTGCCCCTATCGGTGACGGTGGTGGAGGAGGGGAGCAGGTCGTAGTCGTGTACACCAAAGAGCAGGTACAGGCCGGATTGGACCTGGGTGCGTTCACGCTCCACATCAAGAAGGGGTGCACCAGCGCCGTATGGACCCTCTTTCAAGAAGTTCATGACGTGCAAGGGCGTCATGCCAGGTGGGTGCAGTGCGGCTGCTGCAAAGGTTTGACGGCGTTCAGCGGCACAAGGAAGGGGAAGACCGGCGCGTCAACCACCAAGCTGCTGAACCACCAGAAGTCCTGCGCGGGACCACCTGCGCCCCCACCCCCACCCGCGGTGCAGAATGTGCCAGTGCCGGAGGCTGTGAAGTCCGAGTTCACGGACGCTGTCGTTGATTGGGCGGTAGGGCAGCTTCAAAGTTACTAAAATGTGGACGGCCATTTTTTCCGGGCGATGATCCAGAAGGCTCTGGACATCGGGGCTAGGTGTGGTGAAGGGGTGAAGGCAGAAGATCTCGTGCCGTACACCACCACCTTGTCCCGCCGCATTGGCAGGCGAGCGGATCGGATGCGCGGGGAAGACCTCCCTGAACTACTGGACGCCATCGGGAAGGGTTTGGTCAGCGCCACCATGGACGGGTGGACTGGAAAAAATCAGAAACAGTTTTATGCCTGCACCCTTAGCTATGTGCCAAAAGGGAAAAATGAAAAAAAAAATTCCTTCTGTATATTCGAGGGGTGCGTAACTCCCGAAAAGGGCGTACAGCGACTGTAAAATTCTACAGTCAATTTGACTGTTTTGACTGTAAAATGACTGTAATGACTGCAGTGATTGTATGACTGTGCAATGACTGTAGAATGACTGCATGACTGTTCATCTGACTGTTACGACTGTTTTGTGACTGTTACGACTGTTTTGTGACTGTACGACTGTTTTGTGACTGTTTTTTGACTTTTGTTTTTACCGCGCGTGGGGGAGAAAGATTAGGGGTAAGGAGGGGGACATCCATTGGTCGCCGGGGAGATAGGCAACCGTTCTGCCACCGCACGGAGCCGGGTAGAGCCGTCTCGCGGCACGGGGTATTTACGGCGAGAACGGCGTCCTGGTTCCCTCGTCGCGAGCGAGCCGGGCCTCATATAGCAGACCCTGGACGTGGACTGGACCGGACTGGACCCTAGTTTGGCCCTACGTCCGAGGTTCGGTCCTTGCATCAACTTACAACGATATCATACTGCCGGCTGACGTCCAAGAGACAGAGGCCCCCTGCTTCCGGTCTCACCGAACGCGAGTAGCGCATTTAAAAAACAGAGTACATATTATGTGCGATGAAGAGGAACCTCGAAAGGAACCGAAAGGAACAGTGGTGAGCTATGTAGTTAAACGATACCTTGTTGCACCTCAATGCAATGCAATTTTTTTAAAGATACTATTCTTTTAAACTTTAACTACACTATTGTGTATGTTGTCTGTTTGGTTTGTTGCAGATCATCACTAGGAAACCTGAATGTTTTAAGCTGCGGTATGACCAAGTGGTTTTCTTGAGGGCTTTCTATTCAAACAATCCTGGTGGAATAGAATCCTATTTACTATCCAATACTATTTACCCTGTAGAATCCTATCCTATTTACAATCTGGTGCATTTAAAAAAAAAATTATTCATTTATTTTTAACTTATAGCCACATACAAATGAATTCACTGAGGCTCTTTAAGAATTGCCTTTTTTCAGTATTTACTAGTAATGTTTTTGGTTTCTAGTTGCCACCATATGTTGAAATTAGTGTGGTAAGCCATTTTGTCTTTCTGACAAGATAGAACTCTTAAATTAAAAAACTATTGGAAAAGAAAAGGAAATTTTTCTTGAATAAACATCTTACTCCACTTTATTTAAAGATAAATAGTTCAGAGGTGAGCAAATTTGTGAAGTAAATCTTCAATTAAAATCCCAGTAGTACACAACTTATGTATGGAACTTAAAAACTAAGGCAGGTATAGAAAGACAAAAATTCTTGGTAGGAACAAATTTAAATTTTCAATTAAAATCCCAGTAGTATAAAATTTAGATCAGTGCCAGGCCAGATAAATGTTACACTTACAAACTAACATACTAAGTAAAACACAATCAAAATCACAGACAAGATCTGTCTTAATGTAATTCAATAGATATGGGCAAGCATATAGTTATCAAAATAAAAACTACAGAAGTATGGCAACTTATTATGGTAAACTTTGAAACTGAATCACAGCAGTTGTAGTCATAAATATCAAGGCAAGATCAAACACTTTAACAAGTCAGCAAAACACAAACTATAATACTGAGCAGAACACAACTAATGTCTGGAAATACAATAAGGGGCCTTTCAAATACCACGTGGTACAAAATAGGCCACTTTTTGACCCCCTCCCCCCCTCCGTGACTGACCGTGACTTCTGGCTACCCCCCCCCCCCCCCCCCCGTGGTCACGTGGTATTTCTTTTTCACTCAATTCTGCGATAATACGTACATATGAATGCATTTTGTGAATTTTCCATACCGATTGTGGTGTAACGACCGTTCTTTTAACCGTCTTCATACATGTGAAGATCCCACGACGCTACAGGTAAGTGGGAAATCAAATTAAGCACAAATGAAAAATAAACATGAGTTTAATGTTAAGTGTTGATATTTTTTTTTGTTACAGGTACCTGTTACAAAACATTGATTTAAGTGTATGCAAGAAGAAACAGATAAACAAGAGCTAAAATGCAAATAAAATTTAACACAATTTTACAGATTAAACATGAAGTCAAGAAATAAGAACAGCATTGCAATTCCTTACTTAAAGGAAATGGAAGGAAGGGGGGGGGCTATCAGCTACAATTAAAGGTCAGCTGAACGAAAATCCTCCTCAAAAGGAATACCCTTGCTGATCCAGTCAGAAATGCAATCAATAATTGGCGCGGGCTCTGCGGTAGGGGGACACGGCGACGGCAGCTCTTCAACGTCGACATCGTCCACGTCGATCCATTCATATGTGTCTTCGCTGAAGACACAGAGAAGTTCTCCTGGACGCTGGGAGAGCACACGCAGGGGCCTGGATCGTGCGGCGCCGGGCTCCGCTCCACGACCGCCATGCACGCCAGTCCTGCGACATGGCACGCTCAAGTAAGTAACAATTGTATCATCGAACAATAATTAGAGAAACAATCATTTTCGCTTTTTATTTAAGCGGTACCTGTGATTCTTCATCGACGATTTGCTCGCGAAGTACACTCCGCATATCGAGCACGTTCTGCCCTGGACAATATCCCGCTGCGAAGGACAGTACAGATCGTACGGGATTTCCTTCGTGCGCGGGTAGCTCGGACGTAGTGCTAATGTCTGCCTAAGAAGAAACGGAGGAAACCTCTCCGATGTCACTGCCTCAGGCGCCGGGATGTGGAACGGTTTCTGTGCGAACGGGAAAGGTCCAGGCAGAAAACGTTGAAAGACAACGTCCCGGATGTTGCTGCGCCGAGCCGAACAGCAGACGTCGTCGTCACATTTAACAATCTGAAAATGAGCAGAAAATTAAAATTAAAAGCTGTACAATAATTTAGATATAGCATGATTGTTTCTGAGTTTGCAATGTTAAGCACAAAATTTTGCAGCGGTGAGACGTTCTAAAGAAAATATTATGGTTGCCACAAATTTTGTTACTTGTTTCGCTAATTTTGGGACTCCTAGCTTTTGTAACGATCATCACCAAATGACAATGTTGCACTTATCGCCACAAAATTTGTGACGACCATACCAACGAAAGTTGCAGCACAGCGTTGCAAAATTTTGTCGCAAAGTTGAAAACTCAGAAACAATGATATTCTAAAGATGTGAAGCACCTGCAGAAGATACTGGCTCTCTCTCACGTGTGTAGAGTACCATTCCTGGCGAGATTCCTGGTCCATGCATGCGGTTGAGGCAGTCAAGGGCAGGTCCTCACCCGGCTCAACGTACTCAGCTAGCACGTTGTGCCCATCAATACACATCTTAGACCAAATTTCGGCCAAAGAGTCACCTGCAAATCAGAATAATGTTTTTACTAAGACAAATTTAATTGCGCTCACGTTTATTTGTTGTTTTTTACAGTACCTGCATGTTTAAAATTTTTTAGTTCTAAGTCAGCGTCGATTGTCTCGCCGCTGCTGTTTAAATGATTGCCAAACTGATCGTAGGGAAGAACAACTGTAGATAATTCTTTACTGAGCGGGGCCATTCTCCTTTCAACCCTGTTAAATGCCGACCTTCCTGGCGCATTTGTGAACACAAATACTGCGTCCAGATCTTCCTGCCGAAAATGGGTAATGGCGTTTGCAATCACTCCGGGAAACCTCGGGTTTTCATCGGGGCCCCCGTCCACTGAAACCATGAGTACCGGCTTCACTTTGCCGTCTTCCCTTTTCACGAGAGGCTGAAAGTCAGTCAGCGACAATACTTTGCGCAGGTCATTTGCGTGTGCGGCAGCAGAGGAGCTGCTGTGCTTCCCACTTCTGATTGCAATATACGTTGGTCCGGAGTATGTGACCGCCTCACGCCTGCCAGCGGCATCAGGCTTAATTACAATGCCTGCGTAAACGGACGGTGTAAGCTGATGCTTCGGCCCGACTACGAAGTCATGGTCACTGAGGCGAATTTTGTATTCCACGTGCATCAACACAGGGGCCTGAACTTTGGCAGCCGTCTTGCCGATTGGCACCTTTGCTTTGTCGTCTTGAGATATGAATACTACCTGCAAATAAAAGTATGTTTTAAGATGCATGGTTTGAGCTGAATTGTCGACTTAAATGCGTTTTTTTATTTTTTTAGGTACCTGGTCTGGCCCGAGAATCGATGCGAGCTCCTCAAGACTGTTGATGGTTGCCCTGCAGAACCGTTGATCGGGGTGGTCATGATGCAAGTCAGCCTGGGCTCGACACAACCGCACAGGTACAGTATTGACGTGTCGTCGCCCCTCAGTTGAATCTGACTTACGCGGAATCAGCCGTAAGTACAGAGCACTGTCCGAAAGCCGGAATCCCATTTCCCGGAGCAGCTCTGCCATCTCGTGCAGGGTGCGGCAAGCACGCAACTCATTTGATCTCCTTTTTCAGCTGCGCTGCTCCCGTGCATCGCTATGTCAACGATGGCATCCATGAGGCCCGGCTGATCGCGATCAAGCGAGGGGCGGCCAGGGTCTGATCTGAAGGGGATGGCAGTGACGGTTGGATTGGCTTCGATTAATTTTTTAACGGCTTCCTTTTGGCGGGCCCGTAGTTTTCTCATTGAGCGTGCCTTGCTCTGTTTCAGTTTCAGCTGCTTCTGTTTGTCATCTATATTCTTTCTGAGTTTTTTAATAGTATTTTCAATTCCTTCATCCCCGAGCCCCGCATCACGCTTCCTAGTTGCCGCGTTCAGTTCGCTTTCCAGTACGCCGATCTCCCTTTCAAGCAGTTCTTGTCGAGGCTTCGGTGCAGTGGAGCCTGGCAAACCGTCCGCTTCCCCTTCGTCTTCGCTTGTTACGATACGAGGGACTTTTCCTGAAAATGGAATAAATGAAGATTAAAACGACATACATGAAAATTTTTATCTCGAGCATTCCTGTGTCCCAAAACATCAGAGAAAACTCTTCGCTTTGAACGATGTGTGGTGGCTATGCACTGCACATAGTTTTTTTTGTTTTTTTTTCACTTAAGGGGAAAAAAGGGCTTTTCTTCGGGCACCGTTGTTGCGTTGTGGCGCAACGGGGCACTGCCCCACCCGCCAAAGCCTAAAACTTCTAAAGTCAGCAAGACTGCACCGAGCAACCGAGTCGCGAGCCCGCCTGACCGAGCGGAGCTCGTCAGTCGGTAAGTGCCAGCTGAGGGGCGCAGAGCGGACCGGGGGAGGCCGGGACGTACAAGCATTGTAAAGGTAATCCAGCGGCCTCTTTATTCCACTTTACCTTCAACCCTTAAGGTTCCCCAGACCAGAACTGGGCTACATTCCCGCAAGCCTAGCACTGTCCTCTAAACAGCCTGAGGGCGGTGCCGAGACTTGCACACCGTCGAAAGCGTAGGCTCGTCTGAAAATTTCAATTTAATTACATTGGACAAATTATACAACGTCCACAACAGGCGTACGTCGGCCAACGCTACGACGCGGCGTGCTGGTCGCGCACTCAGCAGTGAAGTTTACGCAGAAATTTTTTAAAAAAAGGATGTAGACTGTTTCAACTGCAAATTGAAACAACAAAACAAAAAAAAACACCTTTAACGGCAAGTTTGCACGGATCCAGTGAACGTTGAGTCGTTGAACGCCGCAATTTTGTAGGAAATGGGTCTGAAGTGGTGTGTACCTTTCTGCCTGCCAATAACTTCCTGCTCGTCGTCAACAGCCTCACCAACGTCGGCCTCCTGAACCTCGCCGCCAGCATCGTTGGATGAACCCGCCTCGCCAAGCTCGGCGTCAGCGCTGGAAGTTCCGGCAGCATGCTTCGCAGGCGCTTTCTTTGACAGCTACCATTCCAGAAGAAAGCGAAGAATACAGCGATAGAATTCAAAGCGAAGTCTCAATCAGTCCAACTCCGGAGAAACCAGAAACGGAAGTTCGAAGTCGTTAACGAAGAAGAACGCCAGGAAAAGTACGAGCAATCGCGGGCAAGTCACCATTAATCGTTTTACTCCCGCACGTTGCGGTGTTTCAACGGGGTTTGTACCGCATAAATAAATTGATTGCGAAAGTGATTTTAGAAGTCGGGTAAAGTTCCGAACTTGCACAGATTTAGACGTTCTTTTTCTTTGTTTCGACTGTTTTTCTTGCGTTTCTAATTTCGACAGGCATTTGCAATAGGGCTTGGAAACGGAAGTTCAGAGACTCACAGAACGGAGGAAGGTAGTATGAGAAATCACATTCGGGGTATTTCCGTCGCGCCGAGGGTGGGCTACGGGCCCACATTAAAAAAAAAACAAATAAAAAAACGAGCGATTTCTAATACCGTTTCCGCACTGTAAAGCGTTATTGCTCTCCACCTTCCGTTTCGAGGACTCCTTGGAAATGCCTACTCTCCGTAGTCCAACTCTGCTCCGGAATACCCTATTCAGTCAAACAATGCAAAACATTCGCTCAGCCCATTCCGTTCTTGTGGATCTTCCGTATTGGAATCACCTATTGACGGGAATCATACAAATGAATGTCAACTCGCGTGCGTGAGAGAAAGGAAGCACCATGAACCCCAAAACCCCGTTCTCGACTAATTTCGAAAAATTCGTGAATCAATTGTTCTTGTTCCAACGACATAGGAAAGAAAGCAACAAGCAGAAAAGATTCCAAGCGCACTCAAAAAGGAGACATGACTCACCGTCGTGAAGAAGTTGAGGAACTTAGCATTCCTTGCGGTGCCTTCTTGCCTCAGCTTCTGTATCTTCTCCAGCGCGGCGCTTTGGAGTGCGGCTGGCTGCTTGTGGGCAGCCTTCATGTCCCGCCAGCACTCATTGCACTTCTTCTGAATTTCCTTGCTGCTCAATGTTGATTGGTAACAACGCCTGAACGCTTCATGTAGCTTCTCGTACATCTTTAGCGGATCCGGCGGGCACAAAAACAAAGCTGGCAGCGAGATTGCTCGCGGCAGGCGTCTCGTCTCGATCGCCGACGCTGAGCAGCGCACAGCACGCCCGAACAAGACACTGCTGCGTCGCCCGGCACACCGCGCTGGCTCGCCTCCTCACCGCTGGCACGGCACGCCACGGCACGGCAGCGAGCCAGTGTCTGCTAGCGATTCGCTCGTCGCGTTCGGAACGTCTGTAGCGCGCGAATTTTACAGCTGTTCATAACGAAAAAATTGTACCACGTGACACAGCGTATCCCCCCCTCCCCCCGTGACCGCGCGTAGACATTCGCCAAACCCCCTCCCCCCCCTAATTCGGTCACGTGGTATTTGAAAGGCCCCTAAGCAGAGTGTTTCTTGAAAACACACCACTGACCAACTTTGAGTTCATGTTGGTGACAGTTCATTTCAGAGTCAGAGCACCTCGTAACGTTGCGAAAACTGAACAGTACCTTTTCTCGAACACGGTGCAACCTGTCAGAGCTTATACGAAGTCCTTCAGAAGCCAGCAACCAACACAATGTAGATTTCCTTATTAGGGTGTGTTGCTTGGCTTTGTTTCGTACTGATACAAAAATGCTGTTTTCAGGTAACACAGACGGATGATTTTCAGCATCCTCACCAGGCTCTATTGGCTGCACATCATCAGCAGAAGGAAAGGCAGCAAGAAGGCCAATAGGAATCTCATCTGCAAGATCATAATCTTCAGGAAAATCCACACGATAACTGGGAGTTTAGCTGGGATCTGATGTTTCCACCTCCTGCTCTTCTTCAACTGGATCCAACACCAGATGCAATCTAGCCAGACTCAAATTTGGCCAGCACTTAACACCAAGTTTTCCAAGATTTCTCTTGACTTCAGATTGAGCATTCATTACTATTGCAGAAATTTCCTGATCTGATGGCATGTAGTCGCGTTCCAGCTGATCTTTGGTTAACAAACCAAGCAGGCGCTTTCTTTTATCACGAGGAAACTCCAATTTTCCTTCCAGTTTACAGGACACATCAAGCAGCATGTGAATTTTCCTAACTTTGTACAAAAACTGCTTGACAGAGAAATTAATAATAGTTGACAATGTTGTAGTTAATGCCCGTGCCATTCTGAAAAAACCTTCACAGCCCTGACTTGAAAACAGATGAGTTAATAGAAGCTGAGGAGACCTTCTAAACTTAACAACATGGAAAATAAGACTATGGGCAAGAATTTCTATACAAACATACAAATTTGATGAAACAAAATTATGGCCAAGAGTATAGGTAGGATGATTCAAAATCCACACTTTTAAAAACCTGAAAAAAAAAACTGCATACCAAATTTTAAATATCTTTTCAGATATTGACAGGGACTTGTCTAAGTGGGACTCAATGGTGTACCTCATCACTTTTAAGTATTCTTGAGTCGCTTCACTACCAGGGACACTTTTTTTAAGATTTTCAGTCACTCTTTCACTGGAAATTTTTGCAGAGGAGTCAAAATTCATCTTATCACTATTGTCAATGTCTGTACAGGTCAGACCGTGGTCTTCTTTCCCCACACTTTGCACTAAGATCTCTAGATGGGATCGTGAGGCAATATGATTCCCAACAGGTAATATGTATGATGGACAAAGTCTCGATCTAAATTTGTTCGCAGAGTGAATTGTATCTTGAACTACAGTGTAACTATCCCTCAAGTCTCTTGCAAAAAACCAGTCCTTCCACTCTTCCTTGAATGGTTTGTCCTTTGTAAACATGTGTTTTTGCATGGCCCTCAGGAGCTTGGGGTCACCATCAGAAGCAAAGGACACTACCTCTACACCAATGTCGTGAAGTTCTTGGCAGATAAATTTCCATCGTTTTAAAACATCTTTAGAATTGAAACGGTTGTCAGTCCCAAACGCTGCCAAGCAAAAGGGTGGAGCCTTGTCTTCCAACGGCTGGGCCATTATAGCATACACATTTGAAGCTGGGACACCTTTCTGAAAATGAAAAGCTATCATAGCAGCGGACTTTGCTGGAAAACTCCCACAGATTGGTGCCCCAGTTTTGCTATCAAGAGGTAGGACTGGTCCAACAATTACATTCGTCACTTGATCGTATTCAAATCTTGAAATGTTTCTGGTCCCATCCTCTTCAATCACAACTTTAAGGGGGTAGTTACGCTCCACTAGATACTGTTTTAGCTCTTGAAATCTAAATTGTCCTTCAATGACTGGAGGCGCTGCATGTTTGATATCTTTTTCCACAGTACTTATGCATGGCAAAGCAGGGGCAAGATTAGCAGCCAGAAATTCGTAGACCATTCTACCACCTACAAGAAAGAAGTACCTTGAAAACATTTTAATTTCTTCATCAAATCTATAGCCATGTTTAGATCTCTCGAGGTTTTGTGATGCTGTCTTCAGAAGAATTCTAAACAAGTTAGAAAGTTTTGATTCCATTGGATTGTCAGATACCTTCAAGGACAACTCTTCACACCTGGCCAATAGAGATGTAATAACTTCTTTGTTGGTTTGCAAAATCATCTCAATCTTGTTCAAAATAGGGTAGAATGTTGTGATCCGAAGTTGATCAGGTGAATGAACACCTAATTTCCTCCTCCTTCTCTCCAGCCTTGAATATTTTCCACAGCGCCAAGGTGAACTTTTAATCACAGCAGAGAGGGAGGAAATGCCACTGTCACATTCCCCCCATTATGGAAAGGGATTTAAACTGTCTGAACTTCCTGAAAATATAAAGAAGCATTTATTAACTAGGGAACAGTTTCCTTCTGAGTGTGCAATCTTGCTGAAAATTATGGTAATAAATATTTACCTTGATCACCTGTGTCTTTTTCTGCAACACCAGCGTTTTCTTCTACACTTGTTTCATCTCCTGTTCCATGCTCCACCTGCTTTTCAGCATTTTCCAGCAGGGTTCTATCGAGTGCATCGTCAATGTCTGATTCTTCACTCTCTATTGAGATAGTACCTGAAGTATTACTCATACCACTTTGGCTACGAGACAAGCCATCACTCGAGCTATCATCACTGATAAAACGATTTAGAGACCCACTTTCAGAACTCTTCTTTGCATGCATTTTGATGTGACGGTTCATGTTTGAAGTCACCCAAGTTTTCCTTGGATCCCGATGAATAGTTTGTTTGGAATGGCAAAGAGGACATTTAAGTTCGGCAGAAAGTATTGAGCCCTTTTCATTGGATGAAGTTACAACTTTCACATTTGGTTTCACTTCACTTAATTTTTTCTTTAGATCCTCCGGTATTTTGTTCTTGTTACAGTATTCTCTGATGAGTCTTTTAATAGAGCTAACTTCTTCGTTCATGTCAAGAGACAGAACGCAATCAGTGGAGTCTACCTGATCTGTCCTCTTCCGTTTTCCAGGTTGACCAGACAAAGACAAAGTGTACTTAGAGCTGCCCAGAGCCTTGCTGCTTTCACTATGGTTTGCCTGGATGTAGGCAACCATTTTCTTCAAAAACTTTTTCTCTCCAGGCAAAAACCGAAATTTCTTATGGTCATTGAAGGTACCAAGGAACTCTGAAATGGATCCCTGAACATGGTCACTGATCTCTCCATTTTTCACAAACTGTTCAATTTCATTTATGTCAGCGTCACCAAAATCTTTCAAACTTTGATAAGTGCGATAGCCAGTGATTTCCAATAAATTGCATATATGAGGATCTGCCCTGCACCTCATTGATTGATGCAGCTCATGCCACATTGGATTTTTTTCAAAAATCTGCAACAGAAACAGGACGAGACTTATTTTTTATACAGCGGGATTGTTTGAGTATTTTTTTCAATTGATGCGTAAACAAGTTGAAATAAGAAATTTACAGATACAGAACTCCTGTCACCAAAATAAAGACCAGACAAAACCCTTTGCAAGGAGTGACACAAAATAATATAGGGCATGTTACCTGCATTGGAGACTGTTGATCCTCATTTTCACTCTGCCTCGCAGGCTGCTCTATGCTTTGGCTGTTGCTCTGGTCACTCATCTCTGCTGCTAAAAGAAAGCATAAAATACATTAGAAATAATGCGTAATTACTGACATTCGGCAACATTACTGAGTTACATACAGTTTTACCACACAGCAAACGCTATCAGTAACAAACATAACCTAACATCGTCAGTTAGAAAAGCATTGCAATATCACGTTGAATCGATCAGGTAAAACGGGTACAATTTTGAACACTGAACGTCTTTTTCTTAAAATACTCGAAATTAATGAAACTCCAAGAAAGACCAGCTGAGCCGGGGTGAGGCTGCTCCGACGCGCTCGATCACGCAATTGCACACAAATATCTTGTACCGCCGATGAAATGATAGTTGGATCATTTTTCCGTCGCATAGTGCACTAATAGACGTTTTATCATCATGCAAAGCCATAAAACCATTTACAAGGCAGACGTAAATACGTACCTAAGCTAACTCGGTCTGAAAACCAAAAACCGGCGCCAAAACTGCCTGCGATCGGAAGTCACCCGAAGTCGACCCGAACGAGATGCGCGCCAAACAGACAAATGCTCCCTGCGTTCAGTCCGCGTGTGCTTACATAAAATTCCCCCTCCTCCAGTGACTGCAAAGTGACTGTAAAGTGACTGTAAAGTGACTGTTTGTGACTGTAAAGTGACTGTTTGTGACTTTTTGTGACTGTTTGTGACTTTTTGTGACTGTTTGTGACTTTTTGTGACTGCACGACTGTGTTGACTGTTGATTGACTGCGTGACTGTCGGTGACTGTTCATGACTGTTTTCATGACTGTTTTAAGGGTGTACAGTGACTGTTCGCAGTTACGCACCCCTCGTGTATGTTAGTCACTTTGACGAAGACAGTTCCAGTGCGGAAAATATCCTGGAGGACATGAGGATTCAGTTTGCTGCCGCAGGCATTGACCCTCCCTGACATGCACCTGCCTCAGATTCATTTTGTCACTGATGGGGGTGGAAATATTGTCGCCGCCATTGATGCCATTTCCAGCAGATCGTACTGCTATGATAACCTGCTAAACTGTGTCCTACAGAGAGCGTTTACGCCCCACCTAAAGCGGCTGGACTTGTATGGTCAGGAGGCGGGTGCGTTGGTAGACAAAGTGTACGCGGTGCACAAGTCGCTGAAGTCTTCGCGATCGCAGCAGGTACCGCGGCCTCTCAAAAGAGACTTGAAACTGGGTCCGCAGGAAAGGGCTAAGTCGGTGCTGTTCAGGTCTTCCCTCCCAATGCTGAAGTCCTTCGTGGAGAGTTTTAACAGGGTAAGTATTATGCACATGTGTTCAGACAAATTTCTAATGATAATTTGAAAACACACTCCTTAAAATTTTTCGAAAATTTCAACTGTGTGTATATCCGAAGTGACTTTTGATTTCAGATTTCAACTTCCTTGACTAGAATTGGGCGCGCGGAACTCTTAGAGGGGTTGAGTGAAGAGTCCGTACAGGTTATTCTGGATACTGTGCGGCCAGTAGAGGCCCTTGCAACCCGCCACAAAAACATGTTCCAGGGATCCGATTGGCCCAGCATTCAGCAGCTCACTGAGCCAAAGGACGGCGACTCGCCTATTGCCTCAGGGCTCAAGGCACACATCCGGGTTCACCTTGTAGTCGTGAAGCTGCTGAAAACAGTGGACAGGTGCAAGGAGGTTGTGGCCTACATGAAGAGGTCGGGGTTGAACGCCACCCTCTTGTTGACGCTGAAGCAGGAAGTTGAAACCCGTTGGAATTCGCTCCTGAACATGCTTGAGTCCTTTTTTAAAAAAAGAGGGCCACTTCAAAAAGATTAGTTTAAAGGGCTTCCTTGAAACACGTCACTGGGAAAAAGAGGGGGCGGGGGTAATTCAGGTTGAAAAAATTTAACGCGTTGATTTTGCAGGTGAACGATACATTGGTGGAACACAAGCAAGAGCCCCTCACCGAGGACGATGAGGCAGCGATGCAGGCTCTAATTCCCCTGCTTCAAGTGTTGAAGGAGGAGACCCTGACGGTGGAGGGAGATGGGCCGACCATTCAATTCGTCCACCTCAGCTACCTCCGTTTAAAAGAAAAGTGTGCCCCCCAGGTTACAGATTGCTCCATGATATCCCAAGTCAGGGAAAACCTTCTAAAAGAACTTGAGGGAAAGAACGAACCTCACCCACGGCACCTCCTGGCGTTGTTTTTGTGGCCAAAATTCCGGCGGCTGCAAAAATTGTCGGAGGCCGACCGGCAAATGGTAAGCCATGTCAAACTTTCGCGAAAGGTATTCGAACCCACCCAAACCCAACTCCTATAAGTCCGTATAGCTTGGGTTCAAATACCGGTACTGCAAATATTTTGAAAAACTGTTGTAAAAGCTACTGAATGTATGCAATGCCTATGCATTTTTCGTATGAACAAAAATTAAAATTGTCTCTAGGTTCACGAAGAGGCTAGACGCCTTTGCCAGAAATTCGCTCCCCCCCCCCCCGGCCCCCCACCGGGTGAAGTGCCAGTAGACGGAGAGCCCCCTGCCGCGGATGAACCCCAGTCGCCAAAGGTAGTGAACGTGATTTTGGTGATGTCCTTCCTGATGTCCTGGGAGATGCCAGGCCAGGACATCCAAGTGTGTCACTTCAGCGGAACATCCACAGGTTGTCCTCGGTGAGGACAACCATATGTTTCATTTCCGTGGATATTCGACAGGACTGGACGACAGGTACTTCTATCCAAAGTGTACCCCTCAACGTCCATTGGTAGTCTTGGCATCACTTTCTCTACGATCGCACAGTATACAGCACAGCCTCCGCCGGGCGCCTGCCATGCGGCGGGTAGGCAACCCGCTGATCTCCTAGCTCGACACGCAAAGATTGCTGTGCTCTCGTCGCCAAAAAAAAAAAAAAAAAAAAAAAAAAGTCCTCTCTTCTCGTCTCTCGTCTTCTTGCAACAATTTTTTCTGTTCGTCTTGCGCACTTACTGCGTTTTATCAGTCACATTCGTTTACATACGATCGGATATTGTTGTGTCCTTTTTGCTGATAAGGTGCGTTCTCTAAAATTCGTAATGTTCTGTGTGTATATAACGACAACATAACCTAAAAACTTTGAGTGTCTTTGGGCAAAGCATGGAAGACAAACGCTACTACGCTGTCACATTAGACTTGGAGACCGGTTTTACGGAGGAGATGCTGGTCGACGGTGGAAAGGAGTTGGAAAGCGGCGACTTCGTGGTGCACAGAGTTGATGGATCTGATGAGGGCCAGAATCTTGTTGTGTTGGGCTATGATGGTACGTTATTGCAAGTAATATTTTGATGTTTACAATTGCTATCCACATTCACTTAACCAAACGTTTCCACCTGCAGTTACACAGGAGGTGGCAAAAGAGAAAGCCAGGGAGTATGTGAGGCAGGTTTTTAAGATGCACGGTGAAGAAGATGTCACTCAATGGGCATCTGGGCTGTTTGGCCATGACTGGGACGATGTAACGGCTAATTCCCAAGTGGACATTTATACAGGCTTACAGGCCAAGACAGATAATAATGATGGTCTGTTCACCTCTCACTTTCCCAAATGTAAGTGTCGTGCTTCATTCTGTGATATTGTGTAATCTCCTGTACTTTATATTTGCAGACTCAGATGCAGATGACTCGGATGCAACATGGTTTAGTGAAGAAGAGAGGTTGGAAAGTTGATTTAGTGCAATAAATAAGTGCCAAATTCCAAATCTGTTTATTGTACCCTTCCGTTCTCACATCACTTGGAAATTGTACTATTCAGACAAGCTGCTGTAAAGGAAGGACAACAATGTCAGTTGTATGCACAGGGATTTCGTTGAAAGAGTTGGCCTTTGAAATCATTGCGATAATTTCAGTTAATGTAGTTTGCTAATTTTGTTCCTGTTATCAACTATAACAATCAGTATACATATGGCAAGTACTTGAATCTCTGTCCACCTATAAAAAAATGCAGCAGTGAGAACTGCTTATATAAAATGAGAAAGACTTTTGAATACGGATTTGCAAAGTCATCAGATATATATACATGAACTTAAAACACTGGTAGTGGGAATTAAAATGCTAGTTCTTGACTGTCAACCTAAGCTTGCCACAGTCACTAATAGCCACAAAACCTTCAGAATTGAAGACATGAGTAAAACATTTGAAACTTAATGGTACATTACATGATAATATACTGAGATGAAACAATACAGTAACTTTGTTTCCACAAACTGCACAATGCCACTATCATGATAAAGGCACAATGTTTAGTGATTGGTTGAAGAAATGAGAGTGAGACATAGCATCCCCCACAAAAATATTTTGTGCCATCTGCATTACGATGTTGTAATTACATTTCCTCTGGGCTGTCAAACAAATGCCCGCACAGATGTCAAGGCACATATGACTTGTTAACAAATCCAAGTGTTCATCACAGCTGCAATGGTACATGCATCAATTAACTGGGGTGGCAAGTAAACATTACAAGACAACTGACGCATCATATCTCAGCATTTGTGCAATGGTGCGTGATAATTAATGGCTGAGGAGCGGTAACACCTTCATAACTGTAATCTACGGCATATATTTCCGCCCATTTCTTTAAATGGATAGCAGCCTTCAAGGCGATGTGAGGTGACGACGCTCTGACCTGCAAGTTATAAGCACTGCCGTTGTCATACAACATAATGTGAGATAAAAGACAAACTACACATGAGTTGTTACTTGCCACGAAAGTTGAACACGCCTTGTCTTTCAGGGACCACTCTGGTGATGTCAATTGTTGACTTCGCCTCGACGGACAATTAGGCCTGCCAGGAATACTGGTGTCAGTTTCATGTTTCATAATAGCTTAGAAAGATGTAGGTTAAGGCGACTGACTGCTATGACAGTAACCTATTATCATCCATAATCATATGAGTTTCGGCAACGTTTACAGCACCATAAAATTAAAACAGCACCAAGTTCTCATTGAACAAACATCTTGGCTAACTGTCGTTAATGAAAGGTTTAAAATTGTGTGCGATCTCTTTCTGCTACGCTAGCTATACTCCGCGGCAACGCGCGGGGTACTGCCGATTCCGATAGGGCCGCTAGATGGCGCTGCGTGCCCGGCCGTAGGTTGCACTGCCCGGCTCGGCTAGCAGCTCAACGGCACGCAAACATTGCTACCCAACCATTTCTTTTCGTCGTTTATATTTTCTTAGTTCAATCAGTCACATTCTGCGCGTACTACGTTAACGCTTGGATATTGTGTCGTCCCTTTTGGGCGATCGACAACTGAAATACAAGGTGAGTTTTCTAAAATATTGAAAGTTTTCGCTTCTTGCAGAAAACATAACCAAACAATGTTTTGTGTGTTTGTGGTGATAATGTTGTAACGTCCACTCGGAGTTACTGTTTTGAATTTCCCTCCAACCTGGATTTGTCATTATGTCGCTCAATTGTTTGGTGCGGTCTTCTGTATTTTTCATACCGCTTGAATGTGTCTCGGTTCGGAGCTGCGGCCCGCTCAGGGATTGTGAGTGAAAGAGAGCCACTTTTAGATTTGGTTTTGAGTGAGCAGGGTTGAGTGTAATCTCATAAGTATTTGATGTGACCTTGAGTCCTTTTTTTTTTGTTTAACCTCTCCGTGATATATATATATATATATATATATATATATATATATATATATATATATATATATATATATATATATATTTGGATTAGCCTGACATTGCTGTGTTTTATATATTTGGCAATTTGTTTGTATTCCTTTACTTAATTGGCTTGTGCTTTGCACTGTGCGTTCTTTGATTTAGTCTATGTCTTCACGCTTACCTTTATGTCATGTCTGGTCATGGCATTGTGATATATGTTTCACGCTGTGATAATTAGTGCTCTACTTTTAATATTTGTCCGTGATTATGTGATGTGAAATACTAGTTGTACTAGTCTGATATGCCTTGTGGTTAAGCATTTAACCTTTATATTTATTTGAGTCTGTGATAGATAGTAAGTCCATGCGGTATCTCATTTAGCTTGAGTGTAGATCTGAGATCTGAGATTCCTTTTCTTAGGAATTTAATTGTTACTTTTTTTGCCTATCTTATTAAAGGTTATACTAGTAAATTGTTTGTACTGTAGCCAATCCTTTGGTGGTGACTTGTCACCTGGCGCCCAATTCTTTCAGGAGTTAACCATAAGCCAAAGAGAACCACTCCCCTTTACCATCTTGGCTAGCCGGATCAGTGAGACATTTTTTTCTTTAATAAGATCAAAGATTTGGAGGCTACAATGTCCAGAGTGACAACGTCGCCTTCTCTTCTCATTCTCTTGCCTAAAAGTAATAGTCGTTATAATGGTCTGAGCACCTCTCACTTTCATAAATGTCTGTTGGGCTCCATACTATGTATTTGTGTAATCTAATATGTGTTCTATATTTGCAGACTCTGATGCCTGGATGGCCTACGATCCTCAGGCATGGAAGTCTCAACAGGCTCAACGCCCCAGGATGACTCGGATGCAACATGGTTTAGTATAGAAGAAGAGAGGTTAGCAAGTTGATTTAGTGCCATAAAGAAGTTCCAGGAAACACCAGTCGAAAGTATCTCAGAGGTAAGTGTTTTTTCAGCAATTAAGGAAAATATCTTTAAGAGGATCATTGTAATGAACTTTTTATTTTCCTGACTTTTCAGCCTCAGAGAGGAGCCTACGCAGCCAGTGGCTGCCGAGTTCTAAAAGGGTCGCGGCAAGGGATTTCAGGGAGTTTGGAATTACGATAGAAGTTGGAGAGCAGTTTACCGTTTATTATCATTTTCATGTTGTATCACAATAAATTAAGAACTTAAAATCTTGTCTCACTTCATTACCACATCTATCACAGGTAACACACTACATTAAGAATTTAAAATCATGACTCATTTAACAATTCACAGACATTCTAATAAAAGAATAGACCAAATGATAAGATGAATCATTAATATTTACCTCACTTCATTACCACATCTATCAGCTATCACAGGTATCACAAGTATCACAGGTATCACTGTTATCACACTAAATTAAGAAATTAAAATCATGACTCATTTTAACATTCACAGACATTCTAATAAAAGAATAGACCAAATGATAAGATGAATAAAAGGATTAATTTAAATTAACAACACACCTACAGATAGCCTTGGCCGAAGTTTAGGCTGCCGTGACAACACCAAGAACGACAGGAAGGAGAGAGATTTGATTTGATTTATTTCAAAATAGGTATAAAGAGACTAAGAAGTCCCACGAGAATACCACTGCTAACATAGGTAAAACAACAGATCAGTTCAGAATTATGAAGAATACAAAGCGCTTGTGCTTAGAGGATAATAGTTTTACAAAGTATGACGCAAAAAAGAGAGATAATTAACATGAATCTATTGGCGTCCAAGTAGGTAATTTTTGAGCTTAAGCTTAAAGCAATTGAAACTATTTATTTTCAATATATCTTCAGGAACACTATTCCAAAGTAGAGGAGCAAGGACCCAGAAAGCACCCCGTCCTTTGTCCGTCCGGTGCTGAGGGATTCGAAGGTGGTACAGACTACTTCTGACAAAGCGAGTTCTTATATCTCAAGAGAATTGGAGTCTAGCCGCTAGATAATTAGGGTTATTGGACATCACAACTTTTTTTAACAGGGTAATCAAAGCATATGCAGAGCGGTTTGAGATATTAAGCCATTTTAACTGCTTTACGTAACCAGAGATGTGGCAGTCCCTTCTCAAATCAAAGATGAGTCTTGCACAGGCATTCTGAACTCTTTGAATCTTATTTGAATACTCTACGAGCATTTCAGAACAAACAGTGTTACCATAGTCTAAAATAGGAAACACGAGTGCTTCGACAAGTTTCTTACGAATCTCTACTGGTAAAATGTGACAATTTTTTTTTATGCCATGAATGGCTGCGTATGCTTTTTTACAGACAGAGGTAGAATATGCATCCCAAGAAAGATGTTTTCCAAAATAACTACCCCCATCTCCCCTGACTGACTGACTGACTCAGGATATGATTGTTGCGGCCAAACGGTTGGGGCTAGCGACTCGCGGTTTTCTCCATTCGATTCCTCCCGTCGACAATTGGGAAGGGAAAAAGTGTCAAAAGTGAAAAAAAGATCCGATTTAACCCGGAAAAGTTGGGTTTTCACTTGGGCCCCACCAGTAAAGTGGTCGAAATCGAAGCCGTATCGAAAAAACCCTCGAACCAGGGCCCCCCTAAAACGTCGCTCCGAACCGGGGTGGCCGGGTCCGAGGTCTGGAAAATTCCGGGAAATGCCTGAAAATTGGAAATTCGGACATGGGCGTCGGAGCCCGCCGAACCGTTTCGAACGCAGCCTTTTGAACGGGGCGTCCGCCGAGGATCGGACCGGGTTCATTCTCGGGCGTTTCACAACACCATTCCGGAAATGTAACGCTTTTCGCGATTCAAATTTTCCGCACGAAACGAGGAGCTGTGGAAACTTTTTCTCTAGCGGGGGCTGCGTTCGCAAGCGGCCGTGGCGGCGGCTCTGCGGAGCTGCAGACGCTGGGCGAGCCGAGCGGTGGCGTGGCTTGGCGTAGCAGCGAGGTAGCCAGCCGGCGGCCAATGGGAGGAGGGGGAGGCGGCCGAGCCTGCGGCATCGGCTCGACTCGGGTCAGTCAGGCGATGCGCTCGGTCAGGAGCAGACGTACGGAATCCGTAGGTTTCGGTGCTGGTGCCGGTGGGCGTCGTCGGCGTGCTGCTGGTGCCGCCGCCGCTCACGACAACGCATGCCGCCCGGTGTCGTGATAGAGAAAACAATGCGTTTTTTTTTCATATTTAGTTTTGCTGATTAATCTCAACATCCCGTCCTGGGTAAACCTAATTTATTATTATTATTTCTGTCAAGTGCAACTGGTTTAAAATGGGTTAGATTTGGTTCTTGGAAATTCTAGAAAATTGGGGTCATTTTGTTGTGGAGGGAGATCAAAAATTGTAGAGTGTCATTTTTAAAAAACATTGCTATCATCAGTGATACTGGTAATTCATTAGACAAGCGCGCAGAGACTCTTTACCCATGTGTCGAGGTGCAGCGGTATCAGTTCAGCCTAGGCAAAACTTCTAGGAACACAATACTTTCTTTACAACTGGTATTTTGGAGAACCCTCTGTTCTCTGGTAGATACTACTCGTTTTGACGCTTCTTCTTGCCACCATAACCTTTCCTTTTAAAAGTGACACTCTACACTTTGTATAAGTTGTTCTATTTCTTCTTCGACCTCATTAACCTTCTGCTCTTTTGTTGCTCTGGGACGTTTCGCCTTTCTTCTTACCCATCTGTTAGCACTTCTTGCTTTCTTCCTATTTCCGTTCTCAGGTTAAGCGGAATACCCTATCAGTGAAAGTTGTTCTGCAACCACTGCGGCGTCAAAGTACCAGAGAACCATTGCTCTCGTTTCATGACTTCCTTATAAAGAACAAAGCCTTCCTCCAGTTTGAGAAAGGATAGGTAATGGTTTGGTGGGAAAACAATTCGGTCACATGACGACTTGATAGCAATTGCCGTTCGTGCGGCAGGTTTCATACTTTTCGCGCACCTCAATCTCGCCAGACATGGGGAAATTGAGATTGTAGGGTTCCCTGAGCTTTGAGTGCAGCGAGCACGTCATACAGTTTGGTGGTTTGGGCGGCGCACACCTACATAGGCCTGTTCGTGGCTGACGCTGGGACATTTCGGAAATCTGTCTATGCACCAGACTTTAGTGCCATTGAAAAGGCCCTGCCCCAAATTGCTCATTATGAAGCACAATTCGCCGAACTTTAAGTCGAACTTGTCGAAAGTATCAATGACTCCGTCTGGGCGCACACCTACCTAGGCCTGCTTGGTCAAGGCAGGGGTGGGTTCGGAAAGAAGAGGGGGAGGGGGTTGTACACGTCGGGGAATGCTGGTTCCGGCATTCAGGCATGTTAGCAAAACAACGCGTGAAATTAGGCGTACACCGTTTGCAGGAATCGAACCCACCCGGGCACTGTACTTATGAAAAGTGCCAGTAGCCGTGCCAGTAACAGTTTAGTACACCATAAATTTTACACCTTGTTTTGCGACCACTCCGGCGTCAAAGTAGCAGAGAACCATTCCTCTGGTTTTATGACTTCTTTATAAAGGACAAAGCTTTTCTCTCAGTGGGTTCTACCCACTGGGCATGGCCTGCAGCTGCAGCCACTGGTCTTCGACGAGCGAGCTGGCGGCGATCAGCAGCTGTGTCGCCCAATCAGCGCACACCTACCTTGGCCTGTAGGCACACTTGTGTTCTGAAATAATTCTTGTCTGCGATTGCATTTTCCTTGGTCTGTGAATCGCTCTTCTAAAGGAAATTCCCCCTACCCTTTATACTTTGTTGTATTTTACATTTTGCCCTTGTTGATTATAAAGAACAATTTTGCTTTTTCTTCCTTCCACTGTTCTCTGGTGGAAGTTACTACTCGTTCTGCTGGTCCTTCTTGCCACGATAACTCTTCGACTCTGGAATATTCTTTGAACTTTATAAACCATCTTGTCTTTTTCTTTGTTTCTCGTTCGCAGCAATGGGTGATGGTAGCGTTCTGGCGTACGCATTAATTGGGGTCAGCATTTTTAAGCGGTTGGTGGAAAACAACTCTGATTTATTATTCCATGAGGATGTTGGTCCGTGATGTTGGTCTTATGTTGGAACAGAACTGGGATAGAAAAGTTCAACATTTTGTTTGGATGAGTGAGCAAGAAATATAAATATTCAAAGTTAACGATAAAATGAGCAGCTGAGTGCACTCACCTTCCGGTCCTCGGCACACTGCTTTACAAATTTCGGATTTTAGAGGCACTCCAAGCCACACCGGAATTGTCTATTGCGACCTGTGCCTATACAGCAGCGAATGTGTCCTTACCTCAGTGGTCGCTTTGTCGCAATTTGAAGTCCTTCGCCGACTCCGTTCCACTGCTCGGCCAACCCCTCCAGAAAGAGGGACACCGATGAGCGATAAGATAGCACGGAGCAGACGTATACCACACCTAACAGGTGTTACCAAGAACGCCACAACCCACAACACAGTTTTTGATTGTGCGTCACACGGAGCGGATAGCAGCAGCCAGACTGTTTCACGCCGCGTCGCTCGTCGATAACGTGAGGGTAGGAGAGGGTGGGGTAGCTTTGGTAATACATGCAATAAACTGAGGGAATAACGCGGGCGCAGCCCGCGTTCTGGCGGGCGAAGCCCGCCACCCAGGCGCCGCCAAACCGGATGTGCGCACAAGAGGAGAAAAAAAAGTTGTGGTCATCCGTGTGGGCTAGGTAAGGTTAGGGCCTGGCTCGATTAGGTTAGGAGAGGGGGCGGGGTAGCTTAGGTAATAGATAAGATAAAGTGAGAAAAAAAAACGCGGGCGCAGCCCGCGTTCGGGCGGGCGGAGCCCGCCACGGTGAGGGCCGCATGCCGGGGGACCGCCCGTAAATGACGACCCAGAAAACCCAACACGCATGCCGGGGGACCGTCATCCCATGTATAATAACTGAATCCGGCCCCACACACACACTTGGGCGGCCGAAGGCCGCCAAACGGGCGGGCGGAGCCCGCCACGGGGCGGGTGAGGGCCGAAGGCCCTCACCCCCCCGGGGGGGTCTGGGGGGCGGAGCCCCCCAGCGAGCGCAGCGAGTATCCACAATAACACCAAGGTCGTTCACAGATTCCGAGAAGGGGATAGCACAGCCATTAATGGTAACTGAGGGAATATGAACGGGTAACTTCTTGAGGATTTTATGATTACCTATTATGATGGTCTGAGTTTTGGCCTCATTTATCAGTAAATTATGCCCTAGGGAGTATTGAACAAGCTTAGCCGCCTCTTCATTGATGATGCTCACAGCATTATCCACATCAGAGAGATTAAAAGAGACATAGTTCTGTAAGTCATCAGCATACAGGTGATATTCAGAGTTGGAGAAGACCTTATCGATATCGTTAACATAGATGGAATACAGAAGAGGGCCGAGCACTGAGCCTTAAGGCACACCAAACAACAACACAATTAGGGTAGAAATGTCCGACCCGTTAATCACGCGCTGCGCCCTATCAGTAAGATAAGATCTAAACCAGGTAATTACAGAAGAAGAAAAACCATACAGTCTAAGCTTAGTAAGTAACAGTTCGTGATGAACGGATGGGAAAGCGTTGCTGAAGTCGTACAGAACCAAAATCGAAAGCTGTCGGTTGTCAATGTTTTCTCTGATATCACCAACAACCTTTAATAGGGCTGCAGCTGTGCTGTGATTTGATCTGAATCCAGATTGAAGAGGGTTAAAAAGAGAGTTCCTCAAAAGGTAATCGACTGTCTGAGCATGAACAATTTTCTCCAGAGCTTTTCCAAGAGTACAGAGGAGGCTGATGGGCCTAAAATCTTTTACAGCACAAGCCCCAGATTTTTTTGGCAACGGTTTTACATTGGCGTTAAAGATATGGAGGATAGCTGGAGAGAATTCCTCCAAGCAGAGCTTTAGCATCGATCCAGAAATATCGTCAATTCCCTTCGCAGTGGGGCTCACCCAATGCACGGCTTTCTTAAGATCTACATACGATACATCTTTAAAGTAGAAAGATTCATCAACAGGCCGTACAGGTTGTTTTTCATAGTACTCTACAGTTTTCTTGACAAGCTCCTCGTCGTGACATGATACAGCTGTGTAATGAGTATTGAGTTCCTTAGAGCTAGGGGCTTTACAGGACAGCACATTATTTGAGGACACAACATCTAGTTTTTTTAAGGTATTCCATAGCGTTTTGGGTGACTTACAGTTCGAGAGCATTTTGTACGAGTAACGGATTTTGGCGTTTCTAATTTCACATTTAACCTTATTTTTAAATCTTCTAAACTGGGCAATAATAAGTTTATCCTTACAATATTTAACCTTATCATAGAGTAGATCCCTTTCTTTCATCAAAATTTTCAACTCGTCGGTTAGCCAGGGAGTAGGCCTCTGCTTAATTTCAACTGTGACATAAGGCGCATGCTTACCAAAGAGGGCTTGAACATGATGGTTAAAAAATTCCACCTTGTCATTAACATTCTGCAGGGGAAACATATCATGCCAAGGCGTCTCAGAAACAGCTTTCCTGAAATCGTCAATGTTAAAGTTTTTAAAACTTCGGAAGGTGGCTTGAAAAGGCTTAAGGGAGCGTCCTTAAATTACGTAAGGGGTTTTGGGGGAGGGGGGGGGGGTCTGGCAAATTTTATGTTGCCCTTACGTGGGGGGGGGGGGGGGGGGGGGGGGTCAACGGCAAACATTACGTAAGATTTATTATGGGCGCAAATGCATCTGTCCAAACGCGTCTCCACGCGCTAAGCATTGAACACATCTCTTCTGTACAGGAGTGGCTGAGAAGCCCTTGGGCTAAGGCTCTATAAATTTTAAAGGCCAAGAATTTTCGTTTCTCTTTTATAACTTGTTACCTTAAAACATTTATTTATTTATTTTTTATTTTTGGACTAGACAGTACAAATAATTAAACCAGTTGTACCTTAAATTCAGTCTGCTTCATTAAATACCTAGCTCTCAACATTTCTCCTATACCGGTAAGCAAAAAATAACAAAAAACACTCAAATTCATTTATTTACGGTTTTTTTTCAATTTTGGGCAAATTTGGCAAAATCTTACGTAAGGAGGGAGGGGGGGGGGTCTCGAAATCTTACAGAGCCTTATATGGGGGGAGCGGGGGGGTTAAAAACACCCCAAAACGCCCTTACGTAATTTAAGGACGCTCCCTAATCTTAGGAACAGCAAAAGAGAACACAGGAACAAGAAGGTCATGGTTCGGTAGACCACTGGCAGGGTATTGGTTATAGGCCACTACAAGGTCAGGCATAGTGGAAGCAATCACATCCAAGTGAGAGTGACAATTGTTAACGTGGAAAGTTGCATTATATGGAATACGCTCAAGATTGTAAACATCTAAAAATTCATGAACTTGTTTACCATCTCTAATGTCACATAGATTTTTGCTGCCGAAGTGAGCATTGACGTCTCCTGCTACAACATGGTTGGTACTTATAATCGACTCCTAGCGAAATAAATTCGTAAGCAAACTCCTCGAAGTATCCAGCTTTTGGTGGTCCATAGACACAGGCGAACATGAGTTTGGTGTCAGCAAGAGAGATTTCCAGGATGGCATAGTCAGGTTTTTTAACTCCGCTGTCGCATAGCTCCGATCTAGCCAGAAGTCTAACATGGTGAGAGCTTTTAACATAGATAGCGACCCCTCCCCCACCTCCGCCGGTGGGTCTGTTAGCAACAAAAACATTAAAGTTATTCAGCCGAACTATGTCTTCATCACACCTATAAAACGTCTCGCTGACAGCTATAATATCCACATCGGAATTGCCAAACAGCAGCTGGAAGGCTGTGGCGTGGCTGCGGTAAGTAAGCGATTCCGCGTTTAGGTGAACAATCTTAAGTTTAGTAGGAAAGGATTCACAAATATTAATTAAAGCATTGACAGAATCACAGCCGACATTACTAGAACTAATAGGGTAATCACATGACATAATCAAGATAAATCACTAGACAACAGCAGACTAGAGTAAACAGGAAGCATAGTGAGAGTGACAGCCTCATAGGGAACAGAGTGAGGTTAGATGCAGGTCTGATTTTACCTGTACCTTTTCACTATTTTCAGTCCGTTTCACAAAGAGCTTCCCGTTGAAAAACCACACATCAAAAATCTGACTGTCTCTTTTCAAACCCCGAGCACGGTTGAAAATCTTCCTCATTTCGGGAGAGAGTGACTCATTCACGAAAATACTGTTCTCCGAGTGAGGCCCCTGCCCAAAGCACGACAGGTGTTTCACTCTGAGGTCCCTTTTCACCTTCCTTGCCTGCATAAATTCTGTCTTGTGAGACTTGCGCATGAAGCGCACGATGATGCCCCGGGACGTCGCCGACGGTTGCCCAATTCGATGCGCAACCTCGACGTTGTCGGCCTCCGAGAGGGGGAACGAAAGCGCGTTCCCGAGGCAGCTCAGAATTTCAGACAAGTTCTCCCCTTTCTTGTACGGAATCCCATGAACCTCAATGTCATTGACCCGGGAGTACTGCTCGGTTGCGGCGACACGTTCCTCGAGCTCGCGGACACGGTCGCGGAGCGCCCCATTTTCCTCGCGCAGGGAGGTGACCTCCGATTGCAAAGCCGCCGTGGCTGCAACGGCCTCCTCCACTTTCTTGTGGCAGGCCTCGAGCGACGACCCTAAGTTCATTTCGACCTCCCGAATCAGAGCCGTTTGGTCCTTCTTGAGATGTTTGAGTTGTGACGTGACGTCACGTAGCGCTGGCTCGGGCTCCGCATGACACTCGGAGCAGATCCACTCACCGGCCGCCGCTGCCCCGCCGGTTGTCACAGTTATTGCACTTGGCGCCGCTCGTCCCCGACTTGAGGGACCGCTCGCACACGAAGCAGACCACCATGTTGGGGGCAGTGGTCAACACAAACAAACACTTTTCGGAAGTTCGCACGGGTTCAGTATGGGCGGCGCAGTCACGGTAGGGCCTCTTCAGGAAAGATTGCGTCCCGTCATTTAAAACACAGTTCAATTCTACTGACGTGAACACTAGGGTGCGTCGATATGGACGACTTTTCGATTTCGACTTTTGGATAGCACTCAAAAGTTTCGTTTTTTTATGCTGATTTCAGAAATGACCTCGATTTTCCGATAGGACGACTCCTTCATGACCCTACCGGACGTTTTATGTGAAAAAGCGGAGTTTTCGTACTTTTTAATGTTTTTGGGCCCCGCGTTCCATTTTGAGATGTCGGGGCGGGTGTTGCTCGGTCGGATGGTCATCACTAACACTAAATACAATGTTTTCAGTATGGCCAGGCTAACAGACGCCCCATATGTGCGCCGTAGACCGCAATTTTTCTGTTATTTTGGTTAAAATTTTACGAGTTTTTGTGTTTTTTTCAGCTTTTTGCGTGGTTTTCGACAGCCTAGGTGGTCTGGTTAGTGACCAAAGGTTGTGAAAAGTAGTGTAAAGGTGGGTAGTACGCGACCCGGCCCCCGGCCCGGGGCTGGGTCGCGCAGGGGAGGGGCGGTAGGGGTGCGCGTCAATCTCTCAAAAACCGGCAAAATAGTAAAAGTCTCGTAACTACTAGTCATATGTATATATGTGGTCATATATGCCTCCATACATAGATATATATAGTCATATAAAAATTCATATATGTGTATATATGAGTTCATATAAGATCATATATGAAATCATTTATGAGCATGTATGCAGTTATACATAACCATACATCTGCTCAAATATGATCATATCTAATTATATATTGCCATATATGGACGCCCAGATATGACCATATATAATTATATATATTAATATGAAATCCCATATATGATCCATTTCATCCGGGTGAGC
Source organism: Odontothrips loti (assembly GCA_038380765.1). NCBI lineage: Eukaryota > Metazoa > Arthropoda > Insecta > Thysanoptera > Thripidae > Odontothrips > Odontothrips loti. The sequence continues at coordinate 407,052 of JAZGLN010000125.1, read as the reverse complement.
TAAGACCTGCACACTAATACAGCTTTTAGGGGGCTTATACGAGACTTTTACAATTTTGCCGGTTTTTGAGAGATTGACGCGCACCCCTACCGCCCCTCCCCTGCGCGACCCAGCCCCGGGCCGGGGGCCGGGTCGCGTACTACCCACCTTTACACTACTTTTCACAACCTTTGGTCACTAACCAGACCACCTAGGCTGTCGAAAACCACGCAAAAAGCTGAAAAAAACACAAAAACTCGTAAAATTTTAACCAAAATAACAGAAAAATTGCGGTCTACGGCGCACATATGGGGCGTCTGTTAGCCTGGCCATACTTAAAACATTGTATTTAGTGTTAGTGATGACCATCCGACCGAGCAACACCCGCCCCGACATCTCAAAATGGAACGCGGGGCCCAAAAACATTAAAAAGTACGAAAACTCCGCTTTTTCACATAAAACGTCCGGTAGGGTCATGAAGGAGTCGTCCTATCGGAAAATCGGTCATTTCTGAAATCAGCATAAAAAAACGAAATTTTTGAGTGCTATCCAAAAGTCGAAATCGAAAAGTCGTCCATATCGACGCACCCTAGTGAACACATGGTGTTTAACACACAAGCACTGTTAAACGCTTGGTACGCCGGCGCCGGGCGACAGGCCGGGCGTGGCGTGGCTGGGCTGGCGGAGCGGGAGCGGAGCGTCCGCACCGGTCGGCTGACTGAACTGAACTGCCGCCGAGAGAGAGAGAGAGAGATCCTTTCACATTGCGATATAGACCACGCTTGATGACCAATTGAATACAAGAATTGAAGTTATGAAATGCTAAAAGATCGTTTAAAAAACGTTGGTCACACTACTCACTTTAGTCTGGGATCTGCTGATCCCTTCATACTTAAAAAACATTGGCCATGGCTAATCTTGTCATGCTGCCTGCTAAAATCTAAATCGCTGGAAGGGTTCCAGAATTTCCCGGGGAAATCGGGGGAAAATTAGTGTCTCCGACCCGCGTTACCACTGGAAAAAAAAATATCACAACGTGCGATAAGGAGCGAGCTAGAGGTCTGAACCGTTGCTACCTGAGCGGCGCCCGCTGCAGCAGAGGCAAGCTGACCAGCTGCGGGCTCACGAGCCCTACGGAGGGGCGACTTGTGTAGGGGCCGTCCACATACTACGTAGCGCGTAACGTGTTTATTTCGGAAAGGGCCACTACGTGCGCTAATCTTGGTCTGCGCGACCGACTGTAAAACGCGGATCGCCCGGCCGTAGGACCGCAAAACTACACAAGTCGGGTTTGGAAAGTAAAAAAGCCGCATTCACAACGGTTACGTAACACTCTGCCCGACCCCTCCCCTCCCCCACGTAACACACCGTAACGTTCAACCGACATCTCTCTCGTCGGTCACGGCACCGCGAAGCTACGACACTGCACTCGCACGAAATGAGGAACACGCCGGTACTGCAAGACTTACCTTCCGCTGCACAGCATGCAGGTCCTGGGGGCGGCAGGGCGCAGGGATCGGCGGTGCGGCGCGGCGCTGGCCGCCGCCTTGTGGGCCGGGGGGCTGCCATGCCCGCATAAGCGCCCGCCACCGGCCGCACTCGCCTCAGCACCTGCTCCAGCCACACTGCAACACGACAAAAACATTGAAAGACCTTCTCCCTTTCGACACGCTCGCCTGTTCCCGAAAGCGGGCCGGCGAAAACGGATCTTCCTGAACCCTTCCGTCCCTCCCCTGCACACAGCCCCAGTACCAGAAACGAGCGTTTGACGCGCGCACTTCCCAGAGAAAACAATGTAAATACTCACTTCGCCTTGTGCGCTCCATTGGGAGCGCGCAGCGAGCCGCTGGCATAGTTGTCATGGTAGTAAACTGCTTCGTCTTGTGTGGACTCGTCGACACGACCTTGTCGGTTGGAAAGGTCTCAATGCTCTGCAGTGCGTTCTTCCTTCCGGGTCGGTCGTTGAGCGGTAGCGGTCAGATTCTGGCCAAACATTTCCGTCGCTAGAGGACGCTGCACGAAACGTCGTGTCGTTCCATCGCCGATTTGTCGGCGGTTTTTCGAACGAGACCGCACAGCTCGCTGGCTATAGCAGACGCTGCTAGCCAGCCACTACCCCCTTCCCGCTCTCTTGCCGTCTTGAGCCGGAAGGGTTGCCTACTCACCAGGCGCACCGATCCAAAACCTTGGGGGGGCCCTGCTGCCCTTATAGGACACGACCACCACCACGGCAAGCCCCCCCCCCCCCCCCCCTCGCCCCGGGCCGAGCGCAAGAGAGAGCGCAGCCTGCAGTGGTCCAGGTACATCGCCCGCGCGACACGAGCGGGCAAGGGGCCGGGGGGGGGGGGGGGGGGGGGGGCACGGCACAGGGCAGCGCAAGCAGGCGCGGATCCGGGGGGGGGGGGGGGGGGGGGGGGGGGGAACGGGTCCATCGCCCTGCCCTAGGGCGCTCGAAAGGTAGGCAATTCGCGTTCGATATGCAGGCACATTCTGCGCGTGCTAGGAGGCAGGGGGAAGGCCAGTGCCGATGGAAACCTGGAATCGTATGCTAAGGCGCGCGTGTCATGTGGCCCCAGTCATGCCCCTGCGCGCATGACCAATGCAGGTGTCAGTGGCCCGATGCTTGGGGATTGCTAGTGTCTGTGTGTGCGCAGTGCGGCGCCGCCACTGCGCGCGGGCCGAGCCCACCATGGCGGGGCCGGGGCGGCTCCGCTCCGCTCCCCCCGCGGCTCCCCTCCCTCTCCAGCGATGCCCCCCCTCTCCCCCTTCTCTGTCCGCTGCGTCGCGGGCTGGTGGTCGTGCTCGTTGCTGAATTGATAAGTGGGCGCTAGACAGCACAGGCGGTCTCAGCCTCTGTGACCAAATATTGTCTTAGCTCCATTCCGTCCGTCAATTGAGGTGAGGCACAGGCGGTCTGGTAACGCGTAGCGCAAGAATTGAAGTTGCAATTTAACCGCCACTGCAGCCGAAGATTTGGGACACGCAGACATCCTGGATCCACCGGGAGGTCCGTTGTGTGTTTCAGCTCCGACTGCCAAGTGTGCGCCCTTACGACTGACGCTCGCGGGGGCTGTGCGTGTCAGCGGCGCGCCAAACTGCAAGCGACCGTAGATCGGGTGTCGCTTGGTCCGGTCCCCGTTTCTCGCCGTTGACCGAAGCTAGGCCACAAATGCCGCGCACGCACGTTCTTCCACCAAGAGCCGAACAGTGTATACTTACTGCGGGGGAGGTACGCACGCCAGATGCCTACTTAGCGTCATGACTTCAGTACAAGGCGCTTACAAGTCGTTGCCTCCTCTGTCACGGGATATTTACTACTACTCCCGGGGCCTGCCCGATAGGAGCAATGACCGCCGGCAGTTGACGTAAAATACTATTCTCCCCCGCCCCTCCTCCCCTCCGCGCTCCATCCTCCCCAGCCTCGAACCATGACAGAAGGGATGGAACACCTGCCTCCACAGAACACAACGAGGACAGAGCAGTGCCGCAGGAGGCTAGGTAAGGGCCTGGCAGCGCTCAGTCACTCGTGAGCAAGCTAGCTAGCTAGTTGCATAGACGAGCGGCAGCATGACGCCGTGCTGCAGAGTCGCACTTGAGGATTCACGTCACTGGTGCTTGACGGGCCCACGCCATCGGTAAGTGCATTGCATTGCATATAAATACCAGATTTGTAGCAGCCGGGTGCAGCTTTGATATCATACTGTCGTGCATCGGTGTCTACAGAAACCAGCAGACGAGTCCTGATTTGCCGGGAATTGTTGGACTCGAACCTGTACTATTAATGGTGAGTAGTCGTAGCGCGCGCGAGTGTTCTGCTGGTGCGTGCGTGCGTGCGTGTGTGTGTGTGTGTGTGTGTGTGTGTGTGTGTGGGCGGCCACGACAGGCGGGGGAGGCTGGCGGCTGCGGCCCGTGCCCAGTGTTCTCAATCGGGCGGGCAAGGGTCTTGCCCGGAAATCTTCTGTCACTCTCTACCCATAAGGTCAGCATGAGTGTGACAGAGATAGAAGATGCCCTTGCCAGAGCTTGCCCGCCCGATAGAGAACACTGCCCGTGCCTCGGGATAGGCCCTCCGCTGCTTGACAGCCATGTCAATGATCTGTTGGCAGGTTCCGCGCCGTATTCTTGTGTCCCCCACAGAAGGACACTTCAGAGATGACTCGTCTGATGATTATTGTCAGCGGCCTGACGAATGCAGTTTCGCCCCAGCCAGGTATGTTAGTTACACTGTAGTGGGTATTTCAGGAGGTAAGGCCCGCCACCCGTTATTCGGCAGGCGCGCATCCGTCTCAGGCTCTGGCCGCCGACGGGGGGTGCGGGGGGGGGGGGGGGGGCTGGAGATCGACACTGGCCTAGCTGCAGCAGTCAGACGTGGGGGCTGCGCACGGCTCGCCCGCCTGGCCCCGAGGCGTGGCGTTCCTTGCTCCTGATGGGCCTGGCAAGGCGACGCCGAACCCTCATTGACCCACCGTGCCCCGCTCCCCCTCCCACCCCCGTCCCCCTTGGGCCAGCAGCAGGTACACAGTTGGCGCGAAAAGTGTACACCCCACCGCGGGGAAGGGGGGGGGGGTTGGTTGGTTGGATACCGTATATGAGCCGCTTTCCGTCTCAACGGGAAGCTAGGACTCCTAGATCTGCTGCAACGCGCTGTTTTGGGGGTTGGGTTGGCTACGAGGTTTGGTCGTTCTTGAGCGTTCTTGAGTTGATCTTGGGGCCTCCGCAGGTGCTTCCCGAGTACCTGCTGCGCGGGTCTTATTCCAGTTGACACCGGCCGCCTTCACCTGTCCCTGTTGAGCCTTCCCATCCCTTCCCTGGTGGGGACCATCACCAGAACCTTAGGATACACTTATCTGAAGTGGGAGGGGCATTCGCAGTGATGCCTCCGTCGACCCGGAGGTGCCCGCCGTGTTGGGCACTTGCTGCTGTGGTGCGCCCTCGCTGCATTGCTCTTCCTGTAGGCGGACCTCCCGGGTCCTCCCCGTCGCTACCCCGACACCAAAGGATACTTATCTGAGGCTGGAGGCTGAGGTTATGCGGCGTTGAGTGTAGGTCCCGGCGTGCCGCTGTTGGCTTGCAGCAGGTATGGACAGAGGTCGGGCTGCGTCCGTGACCGCCTCCTCTCCTCCTCCGTCCTCTTGGCGGGCGGGCGCTGTTTTCGCGCGCAGCCCCATCTGGGGTTTTCTCCGTCTCCAGTCGGCCGGGCCGGGGAAGGGAGGGGGGGGGGGGAGGTATTGTTTGCACTGGCCGCACTGCACCGGCTGCAAGGGGAAGGGGGGGGGGGGTTCGGCGACCACGCCGGGCATGGGGAACATAACCTCACTTTGCCGATTTACAAAATGCATTTGACGGCCTTTGGGAGTCTAGTGGGTACCCGGTGCCGGGTGTAGCCGCGGCGCTAGTGCTGCCTGTGCCGGGCAGGGGGAGAGGGGCGGGGCGGGCCAGGACGGCCAGGGGGATCACCGGCTCGCCGGTGCGCGGGGGGGCACACACGTGGGGACATTTTAGGCGCTTGAGGCGCTGGCGGTTTGCAGGATCACTAGAAGGGCACGATGCACTACACTTCACTTTCACTCAGCACTGGGCACAAGACACAACACTACAGGCACACTAATACTGCTACACAGAACATTACGGCTTCCCGCCATGGCACCCGGCTACCGCTCAGATTGACAAAACACAAAAACACTGATAAAATGAGAACGGCCGTGGGGTTTAACTTGCGACCAATTGCCCGGGTGGCAGTTTTAGTCCTGATCAATTCCCGAAAATTTCAGGCGGTAGGGCGAGCGGTAGGTGCGGTGCGGTAGAATCCCGCCCGATGCAGGAGAAGACGAGCCCCAGGCACGACTAGGAGCCAGGCACGGGGAGCTGCCGGTCGGGGAGCTGCCACCTGAGGGAGCAGACCGGGGGGCACCCCCTGAGCGACCAGCCCAGGCGCGCGCCGAAGTTGACACTTGGGAGCCCAGCATGGACGACCATCACGAGGCGGCGCTCGAGGCAGCAGCGCGAGCAGTGGCCGCTGCGTCCCAGGCCGACGTGGAGACCGCGTTGGCGGCGGGGCTCCAGAAGGTGGCGGTCCACTCGCCCCCGGCACCGGCCGCAAACAGCGGGGACCCCGAGGAGGCCATGCTCCTGGGCTCGGAGGAAGAAGACGAGTCAGCCGAGGTGCTCGCCGACCTGGACAAGATCTTGGCGGAGCTCGAGGGGCAGCGCACCCGGATCACGGAGCTTGGAAGGGCCGTCTGCGAGGAGGTGGACAAGTCCCTGGAGGACGGGGCGGGCGACGGTGTGGCCGGGAAGGCCCCGTTGCCGGACCGGGTCCCACGGCCGGTGACCCTGGACCAGCTCCAGGAGGCCCTGGCCGACAGTGCGGCCATGCTGGGCCGAGTCGTGAACGCCCAGAAGAGGGTGGCCCTGGCCGAAGAACGACTTTTCCTGGCCAGGCGGAAGGTAGTGCGGAGGCGGGTGGCTGCCACGCAGACCGAGGGCGAGCCGACGCAGGAGCCGGCAGCCCGTAAGCGCCCCTCCGACGGGGAGAGCCCCGGGGAGGCAAAGCGCGCCCGCCCAAGGAGCGCGGAGGCGCGCACTGCCCAGAACCGGAAGCGCCGGGAGCGCCGCAAGGCCCTGCGCGCCCGGCTGGGTGAACGGTACACCCCCACCCCGAGGGAACAGAGGCGGTCCGCCGTCCGGGCCGCGGGTCGGCCACGGAACCTGACCCAGGATCTGGAAGCCGCGACACCGCCGACGGGAGGGTCGGGGGGGTCCAACACCGGCACAGGTTCCAGTGGACGCAGCGGGGCAGCAAATGTGTCTGTTTCAGGTACTGCTGTGGCCGGGCCGTCCTGGGCCAGTGAGGCGGGAAGCAGTCCCGCCACTCCAGCGCAGCGAGGCCGTGAGGCCCGCGGGGCGCCGGGAGGACGCGGCCGCAGTCGGAGCCGAGGGCCGTCCAACCGTGGCCGCAGAGGCCCGGGTCGTGGGCGTGAGCCGCAGGAAGGCCGCGGAGGCCCCCGTTGTGGTGGTGTAGGGCCACAGGGAGGCCGAGGAGGCCCGGCTACCCCGCCCGGAGGGCGCCGACCGCGCCGACAGGCGCGGGTGCCGGCTCGGTACAGAGAGTGAGGGTGTAAGTTGTCCTTACAGGTGATCCTGATCGGCGGCGGCGGGCCCAACTGAGGCCCCCACCAGACGCGGCGTGTCCCGGACCTGAGTATTGGTTGGTTATTGCCTTGTTTTTGCCTTCCAGCCCTGGCACCAAGTGCCAACAGTGTTGTGTTTGTTTTTAGTTAATAAAAAAAAAGTCTGGAAGGGAGGGGTGGGGTATCCGGCAGTTGGCAATGCCCTAGTTCCAGGACCGGCCACCGGGTGGCGCCACAGGTGGCGCCCCCGGGAGGCCGGGACGAGCGGAACTCGCGGCATTGCTTCACGAGCCGCGGTAGCGGAGTACTGAGTCCAGCATCATCACCCCCAAACCGTGAGTCTTGTGATTTAATCCTTACCCGAACCCAAACACCAGTCAGTCACTAATGTAAAGACACAACAGGCACCTTTAACTAAACTGCCACTTATATTTTCAACTTGTGCCACAGTTGGCACTGAAATAGTAAGGGGTGACTTGATAAGGAATCAAAAATTCGTAGATTTTGTCAAACAAATGAAAGCTTACTCGTAGGTGGTTGAACATAACTTTATGTTTTTGACATTTGTATATTCTTTGTGTACTTTGTTTTTGACATTTGTATATTCTTTGTACTTTGTTTTGACATTTGTATATTCTTTGTGTACTTTGTTTTGACATTTGTACATTCTTTCTGTAAATGATTAGCCCTGCTAGTACTGATCTCAGTTTGTGACTTATGTTTAAATAATTGACATTTAGATATTACTTGTCTCAATAAATCACTAGTTCTCCTATCATAACTGTTTCTCTTTTCACTCCTTCTGCTGTAAAAGAGGTGTGAAAAAATAAATACTGCATTATAGTATGTAAAAAAAATTATTTTTATTCAAATACAATACTTCTGTAAAAAGGGCCAATACACTGAGGGGAATATAAATCTTGTCTATTTAACTTTACTTTTTTACTCATTTTATTTCCCTCAAATTCTTAAATTTATAAGGAAAAGGTAACGCCTTCCCTTGGAGGGCAGTACCATCACTTCGAGTTCTTGAAACTTTCTTGGATAAGTCAAGGCTTCATGAGGTTTTGGGAAAACAGAGAAGCTGAGGTGAGGCGACACTACTCCACACTTGGCCGACAAAACTGATGTCTGTATAATAGAAAAAACAACATTTAACAAGGAGCATCAGAACATCATTTGAGCCCCTCAACTTTTCTTCATTACATCCCTTTGCCAGATCATGATGGAATTACGACACTGTGGTGGACCAGAGTTGATCGAATGGAATTCCGCCACTGTGAAAGATTGGCCTTAAAGCTGCGATTATGTCTTTCTATTGGAAATGTACAATAGTGTGCATACACTCATAGAATTCAAAACCAATTTTTATAAAATGTTTCTCTCTTTATTTAACGTTACTACTCCTTTTTTTTTTATCCTGGATATGTTTGTTTGCCAACTGCCAGGTGTCAACAGTCCAAGGGGGACTGAGAATGTCATGAGCAATGAATTTTGATGAGTTCACTATGATAGCACCTTTACTTAGCAGTGCACAACCAAATAATTATTCGTGCATCAAAGTTAAATATACTCTTGCAATGATTGAGAGGCAATTATGGGGTCACGTCTTATAGTCGCATGTCATTTCCTGTTCCAGTTCCTGTATTACAATGAAAAGGCATTGGTATCTACCTTTTCCAGCACTGCAAGAACACTTCACAAATTAAATGTTTCAGCACTCCATCCACCAGCAACACTTGGAAGAAGCTTCAGCACTCAGTTCACCAGCATAACATCCTGTCTACATCCTTGCAAGGGAATAACTGCACCTGAAACAAAAACAAAAAGCCAGACTTAACTTGACGTACATGAAATATCTCAGGAGAAAAGTAAATTTGTATGCACATCAGAAGCAGATCCTAGTCAGAACAATGAGTCAAAAATGAAAACACCAATTGCAATAGCACTCTGTAAATAATTAAGAATAAGCATTGAGACACTATAAGACGACCGTAAAGAAAATTGTGAGAATTATCTACGAAAATAGAAATAAGGACGTGACAGTCAAAACACACTACTTTGGTTTGGGTAATAAGAGACGCAAATAAGGAGATACGTGTAGCAAGCAGACATAACCCTCAAACAGGTGTCATTCGTGCCAGTCAAGCATAACACATGATTAACATGTACTTACATTAGTGATGTAACGTAAAGGAACGCATGTCGCCACGAATCCACCTTGTGAAAATGATTAGAACTCGTAATTAATAAGCTAAATAGCACACAAACAGCCATGCACAGGCAACACGGAGCAGAACGAGCAGAACCGAACTCACAACATCGGTTTCCGCCTACGGCGATCGACCTAATCGCAATTCGAGAGTCGACGTCGAAAACCGGGGAAGCGCCCCGATTTTAAGCGCGGCAACTCTTTTACAGTTTCGAAGCGTCGCAAAACTGTTTTCGGTGCGCCCGTTGTAGGGGCGCCTCAAAAACCGGGGCATTCATCTCCAAAACAGAGAAAACTGTTTTACCGTGTGGGAGCCTTGGTCAGGACTCGGGACTGCGGGACGGTGTTGGCGGCGACGAGCATGTCGTACATGGACTTAATTGCGTCACGGGCGATAACATCTACGGATGTGTTTGCTGCTGCCGTTCTGGTGCCTCGCCGCTGGGCGCACGGGGTGCACTGGCGCACACCGGGGGGAAATGCGCCAAAGCAGCAAGCGCATCCACTCGCCGATTAAGGGGCCATCCATAACGTACGTCCGGGGTTGAGGGGGAGGGGGGTCCATCGAAAACGTACGCAAACGGATTGGGGGGGGGGGGTAAGGGTATGGAGCTGCGGAAGTCCAATTATTAATTAACAAAAGAAACGTCCCCTTACATGAAATGTTGAGAATTATCTCATTTTGAACAATTTTTTTATAAATTGGACGTCCAAAGGTGGGGGGGGGGGGGTCCTGGAAAACGGACAGAGGCGGACGGGGGGGGGGGGGGTCGACGAAGAGACCAGAATCGCGGACGTACTTTCTGGATGGCCCTTAAGGAGTCCGGTGTGTCTGCCATGATGCCCTGCCATCGCCCGGCGAACAGCGCCGTGCACTTGTTGGCCACGGGGGGAATAACGAGCCCCACCTGAGTGCGCGGCGCGCAGGCGACAGACATAGGGATGGGGAACATCTCGCCACGCCACAGAAACCTCCTGGCCTTCACGATGTCATCGTGGAAGCCAGGCCGTGGGGGAGGGGGCGAAGGCCCCGGGGCGCCCCGCGTGCAAGATGGTCAGTTGTCGTACGTGGCCAGCTTGATGAAGGTGCGGAGCGAGGACCTATAGCGCCTCCACCTAAGGATAGTCGACCTTGTCGAATAACACCTTGCAGCCGGCGGTCCATGTGCTGGAGCAGGGGCACCAGGACGATGGGGAACAGGGGGGCGTTCTGCGGGCAGGCCTGGCGGATGGACCTCTCGACGGGGAAGTTTGCGCTGATCCGGTGCATTTGGCCGGGCGATGCTCGAGGGTGTCAGGCTTGCCGCACTGCCCGCACGCCCACTGTCCATCGTCCCTTCCGATCCGGTGCAGCCGCACTCTTGTGTTCACTAGGTCGTGCACCCTGGACGCCGACCGACAGCAGAGGGCTCCGCACATTGGCCCACACCTTGGGCCCCGCGGTGTGCGGGTTGGCGGCCACCACTCGCCGGCTGCGCGGTGGCCCGCAGTTCGCCATCAGGACCCGGTAGACCTCGTGCTTGGCGGTCCGGGTGTCGGCAGCCCCGCCCGGGAGCCCACCGTAGGCGCCGACCTCGCAGTAGGTCCTGTAGTGCGGCGTGGCAGCATCCGCTGTTTTGATGATCGGCGGACTGCCGACTGGAACGGCGTTTCTCCGCGCGCTCAGCCATGCTGCAGAGAACCCCTCCGCGTCAAGGCAAAGCACGCTGTGCCAGCGCCCGACGGGAAGTGCGGTACAATTTGCGCCGACGATTAGGAGCCCTGCCCCCCCCCCCCTTCCCTCGGGTCCAGGGGGCGGGTCAGCGTGATGGTTGACACCCGAACAGCCAGGCGAAGAGCAAGCTGAGAGGAAAGTCAAGGCTGTGCACGGTAACAGCAGCGGCAAAGGACGAGACGCTTGGCTCCTTACAGTAAGAGTTGCAGAGTGTGGTTTCAATATGTGTTCCAATTGTGTACTTTTTATTTGTTCTTTTATTTTTACCCTTATTTTAAAGATTTGTTTCGGAAGTGAGAAAATTGCCATGCAATCTAAATCTAGTGCGATCAAAGCAAAGCAGCCAAGCAGACCTTGTAACAGAAAACAAAAAGTTAAGAGAGGAGAACACAGCTTTAAAGGCTAGGGTGGCAGAACTTGAGGGCATCCTAAATGTAAGTTTTTTGATACCTCTTAGTTTAGTGCGATTCATTCTTTAGATTTATATGCTTCCTCTGTTTCAACGTGACGACCTTACAAAAACAGGAGCGCAGAAATAAAGCAGAAGGTGAAGAACCAGTTGATGAGGTAAGCGTGATCTACCAGATCGGTAAGAAACGGTTGGTGCGATTCTTTCTTTAGATTTATATGCTTCCTCTGTTTTTACGTGAAGGGCGGACAGAAAGCACAAGGAGGACCAGAACCCGAAAAGGTAAGCATGGTCTACCAGATTGGTAAGAAACGGTTGGTGCAATTCTTTCTTTAGATTAATATGCTTCCTCTGTTTTTACGTGAAGGAAGAACAATAATTGGAGCAGGCACCCTGGCAAAAATTCCGAGTGTAAGATCACGCTTATATTACTGTTTACATTGGGTGTCACAGAGTGTGTGAAAGAGCGTGCACTCACGTCTGAAAAGGTGTACAATCAAGCGTAAATTGAAACACTCAGACCGTAATCGCACGCTTTCCTTGCCGTGAGCAAGATGTGTGTCTCACAGCAATCGCACGCTCCCCTGGCCGTGAGCAAGGTGTGTATGCTACAGTAAAAACACGGTTTCTCGGCCGTGAGCGGGGTGTGTGCGCCACAGTTTTATCACGCTGTGGCAGCCGTGAGCAAGGCGTGTCTGGTACAGTAAAAACACGGTTTCTCGGCCGTGAGCGGGGTGTGTGTGCTAACAGTCTAAGCACGCTGTGGAGCTCAAGGGCGAAAAGCCCAAAATCAAAGAAATCTTGTGTAGAAGTAATCTCAAACATTTATTTTCACAGCCTTGTCTGGCAAAGTAACTTAAAATTAGAATCACAGAAATTTTGGAGTTTTGGAGATCAAGGGCTTAAATATAACATATTTTCTAACAATTCAATCATTATAGTTACTATAATTTTAACCAAGGGGGTGAAGCCTGTTTTAGTTTTGGTGGGAACGACTTAAGAGCCACAAAATCATCACGAGTCTTGCTTCCCAAAACGGCCAGTGGAGGTAAAAGTCTGCAAAAAGAATAAACACAGGATCAGTACAAAATTAGAAGAATATTAAAAATGAAATCAGGGGTGAAATACGGTTACCCAATATTTTTGCCATTTTTACAGCAAATTTTGACTTTAATTAAAATGCTAACGGCACCAATGAATTTATTGCAATAAGAGGATTCAAGCCATGGGGGTCACAAGACTTTTTCAAACAATATTTGTACGAGTCACTTTTTACCGAAAAGAACGACTAAACAGTTTTAGCTTTCAACTAAGTTGTTCGAGATGCAAAAGTCACCCATTTTCAGAATTGTTCCACTGAGATGAACCTGGTGCTTTATTTAAATTTATTGTGTCCATTAAAACACAGATTAGAACAATAGATAACAATTAATTTTGGAATTTACGCATCTGGGATAGCATAAAAATTAGGTAGGTTTGCGCTTTAGTTTTGACAGCTATACAGTGCATCTCAATGCAATCTCACCTGGTTCAGACAATGTTTCTTCTCAGGCCTCTGTGAAGCTTCTGGTCACAGCAGCTCATAGCAGCACACTGCAATAAATTTGCACTGAGTTAGCAGCAAGAAAGTCAGGTCCACAAAACGTTTAGAGCTTTGGCCACTTACAGTCTAGGCAGGCTGGAGTTGAAGATTGTAAATACCCAATGGCTGGAGGTACTTTGGAAATGGCAACTGCATAGACTTGTGGAGATCATCCGGAGACACACAACTGTGAAGGAAAATGGAAAAACAGTATTTACAGAGCACACGTAACAATTGGCTGTCAGCAAAAATCTTAAGATAAACAAAACACAGTACTCACAAGTTAGGCTTATGTTGTGATTTCCATGTCCATTTTCATGTCCATGGTTTAAAAACGCCCAGTTCCATCCTCTTAGAGTTGCAACACATTTTTTATGTATCTTGCGACACTCACACAGATCTATGCAACTTTAAATCTTCCACGTACTTCACGTAGAAATACAAAAACAGAGCTGCTTTAGCTGAATAGGCCACTCCACCTCAGCACAGGTTTTTTCAAAACCGACATTTTGGCAAGCATTTAAACTTGCTTGACTGCGCCTTCATCACTGTTCACGCGCCATTACTCAAGGAACATTAACAGCTAAGAAGTGCACACACATATGCCCACAGTTACTTGAAAACATTTTGAATCAACTCGTTGTCGTGTTCCCGTTGCTAGTCCAGCTCCGCTGTTGCAGAGGTTAAGTTGCTCAGTACAGTGCGCTGCTCCAACTGTTCAGCCTGGTAACAGGGCTGACCCGGCAACTTCGTTTGATATTTAAAGAACAAATGCTTTTAATTTCATTGAGGTCTTCTTAGAATGAGTTAGAATTCTTCTATTAATGGTGTGAATCTCCTGGCTTACTGTCGTTCCTAGCATTTTTCAGAAAAGCAAACCTTCTTTAAAGACTCAGTTTCCGTCGCTTATTTCATGAGTATGGTGAAAACAAGATATGTAGGACTGTTGAGGCTCACTTCAACTGAGTTAGTGCTCTTGAAAGCTTCCATTTTTCTGCGTTCTTTGCCATGAAAAAGAAGGCAAAGCAATCATATCTAAATTTTATTTTAAAAAGTTCTAAATTGGTACCTCAATTCAATTTTCTCATTAGCACATACAATGTAAAATTTCTTGGCTTCCATTTGGAACTTTATTTTCGGTTTGGTGTCAAAAGAATTAGAAATTGATGGCCCTTCTTTTGCATACAAATTAAATATTCTCATGACTAATTTTTGAACACTTAAATAGCAGGCCTTTTATCAACACCACCAGCAACGGAAACTTGCACTTTTGAAAAAACCTTATGGGCTCAAGTCTGAAGTAATAATGCTATCAATTTCTATGTGGTCTTGTTAGAATGAGGCAGATGTCTTCTATTTATGGTGTGAATCCCTAAGCTCTCTGCCAATATCAACATTCTGCCCTAAGGCCAACCCTTATTTAAAACACATTTCACGTTGCTTGTCTCTACATTATCTTGAGAAGGAGCGGTCTGGGAGGGTTCAGTCCACATCCATTATGTTGGGACCCGCTAGAGCTTGTGGTTTCCTTAATTTGTTGACATCAGCAAGAAGTCTGAAACATCAGTTCTAAATTATGTATAGTGGTTTTCATTGTAAACAATAACATGTGTTTTCATGAGATTTTTGGGGAATCATCAAAAAGACACATTTTCTCATTTTCATGTCAGAAGGTTCAGATATGGTCTTCTTTATGTTCGTGAGTAAACTGTATTCTCACAGCCCCGTGCACGCCCTGTAGACAGTGAACGTGGTGTGTGGCGCGCGGAAAAGGCAACCGTGAGGAAACTGTATTCTCACAGCCCCGTGCACGCCCTGTAGACCACGTAACTTAACAGCTGACAGAAAATAGACGGACAGAGAGAGAGAGAGAGAAAGAGACCGTGAAGGTGCTCCCACAATGTTGTCATGGCATGACATGACATGTCATGACATGATTTCGAGTGATGTCGCCCCCAGATCGTGGGGAGTGACATAGTATGCCGTGGAATGACAAACCATGTCATGTCATGCCATGACATGTCATGACATAGTATGACATGGTACCTTTTTAGCCGTTTTTTCACTTATTGTCTTCAAAACTCAAGGAAAATTAGTAAAATTTGGCACTCTGAGTTTAGCGGCGTTGCCATTTCGTTGCAAATACTGCCTTGTAACCCCAACTTTCCTGCCAAACAAGCTTGACATGGCTTGACATGGCTTGTCATGAAACTCCATGCGAACGGTACAACGAAACATATCACGTGTTTTGTGACTGGCTCGCAAATGCCACTGATTCTGTCAGTTCTGAAAATAAAAAATAAACTATATTCCAACAAGGATCTCGGAACATTCTATTATTTTTCCGCGTTTATCTTCAAACATCAGTTGTTGGAATACTTTTCCCACCGCGGTTCCGCCGTTCTCCGCCCGTAACTGCGATGCGATAGGCGCGAAGGTTGGCCGCACTGCCTTCTCGAGCTTGGCGCGTATCTTTGACGCCTGCATTGTTGCGAGTTTGAAACCGGTACAGCAGTGCAACGTTTCTCGCCAGGCTTTCTTCTGCCTATCCTTTGGCCTACACACGCTATCTTCAAGCACCTTTCCTTCGTCTACTCCTCTATATAACGGTTGGTCTTACATCATAAAATCAGGTCATCCTGTGTTCCTATTCCTGTCCTAGCCTTCCTTAAGAATACCTTGGTCTATGAAATATATTAGCCATTTATATAGTACTGTATATATTTAATAACCCTTTACGAAAGGCACATAGAGCAGACAGGAAGAAGTGAGTGGAATCGGACACCATAGCCTCCACACTAAGACCAAAACACAGATATACCGGTACACCTAAACAAGAGCCCAGGCCAGCACAACCAAACAACACAAAACCCGACTCAACATAACGGTTCCCCTCCGCTGGGAGTCGGGCCGTGCCAGCGGCTTGTGCTGTTCTTTGGTGCTTGTGCTGTTGTTTTTGAAAGTGTATGGAATGGAGCGTGCGGAGGAGCTGATTAAGAGGTGCGAGGAGTGGAGTGCGGGGAGGGAGTTGGGAGAGATGATGGAGGAGCTAAGAAGTATAGTGGCGGAAAGCGAGGAGGTACTGAAGGAGCTCCATGAGGAAGAACCAGAGCCAGAAGTGGACGCGGAGCTCCAGGCGGCACCAGAGCCAGAAGTGGACGAGGCGCTCCAGGCGGCAGAACCAAAAAAGGTAAGCATGATCTACCAGATTGGTAAGAAACAATTAGTTTCTTAAAACTTGTTGAGGTGTTTGAAACATACATATTGTATGCACCAAACAAAGCGTTATAGGTACTTGACTCGCCCGGCTCAAGCGCGCTTCGCGCGCTTTCGCAGGGCTCGTTGGGGCCTTCGGCCCCAATGGGTGGCGGGCTCCGCCCGCCCGGTTTGGGGCCGGGCCGCCTTCCGAGCGAGAGCGGTCGAGAAGAGGGTCCGTTTGGTGAAAACCGCATCGAAATCGGACGTACGGTTCATGAGCTAGAGCCGAATCTGCACTTACGCCCCTCCGCGCCGGCCGGCCGGCCAGGTCCTGCCCTGCCCAGCCCCGCGGGCTGCGCGCGCGGGGAGCGCCTGTGGCGCGTCGGGCCATCAGCCGTCCGCGCGGAGCGCGAGAGAGAACGTGCGAGGATCGGAGAGAGAAAGCATTCGGATCGGCGGCGCGCCATCCTGTCTTCAGCCCGTCGAACTTTAGCTTGAGGGAGTCAGTCAGTCAGTGGTTGCAGCTATAAGGTTTATTGACTCGCTTTGCTCGCTGGGGGCTCCGCCCCCAGACCCCCGTGCAGGGCTACGCCCTGCTGTTTCTCCCTTTGGTACTGCATTTGGTAGTGTTTATGATTTCAAGCAGACCTGTTTTGCCCACCGGCACCTGCAACAGCACCAGAGGTCGGCTGGGTTCCTGGGATTGTTTAAGCAGGGACGGTTCTCGTGTTCCAGTTTGAAACACTGCACCTCCTAGCAGGTTACCATTCCGTTCCAGTAACTTCTGGTAACTTCTAGTGTTTTGCCTACCACCTGCCGCAGCACTGAGGGTCAATTTTGGCACTGTAACTTAGGTCAGGGGGTTGTTTCAGCAGGGCTCGGTTTTTATGTTCAAGGTTGAAATTCCACACCTTTAACCAGTTTGCCCTCCCGTTCGTCTCTCGTTCCCGTTCCTATATGTCCATGTTCGAAATACTGCAACCTCTAGCAGTTGGCCCTCCCGTTCCAGTGCCTGTGATAAATGAACCCATTTTATGTTCCAGAAGCGGGTGTGCCACAAGTATTCTGTCGAAGAAGACAAGTTCCTTTTGAGTTGCTTTTTAAACCACAGCGGAAAAAAAGCCGCATTGCAGATGATAACCACGGTATTTGCATTAATTCATTATCTTTTGCTGCAGCGTGTGCAAGCAGGTATCTTACAATTTTTAATATTTCAGGATTTTAACAATAAATTTAAATTAAACCAAACCTCCAACTCTCTATGGCTGCATTTTAAGAAGGTTAGGACAAGTGAGTCTCTATTCAAGAGAGCATCAGATCACCTGAAGGATGAGGAGGTAGAGAAGATCAGAAATTTCTAAAGGTGCTCCCACAATGTTGTCATGGCATGACATGACATGTCATGACATGATTTCGAGTGATGTCGCCCCCAGATCGTGGGGAGTGACATAGTATGCCGTGGAATGACATACCATGTCATGTCATGCCATGACATGTCATGACATAGTATGACATGGTACCTTTTTAGCCGTTTTTTCACTTATTATCTTCAAAACTCAAGGAAAATTAGTAAAATTTGATACTCTGAGTTTAGCGGCGTTGCCATTTCGTTGCAAATACTGCCTTGTAACCCCAACTTTCCTGCCAAACAAGCTTGACATGGCTTGACATGGCTTGTCATGAAACTCCATGCGAACGGTACAACGAAACATATCACGTGTTTTGTGACTGGCTCGCAAATGCCACTGATTCTGTCAGTTCTGAAAATAAAAAATAAACTATATTCCAACAAGGATCTCGGAACATTCTATTATTTTTCCGCGTTTATCTTCAAACATCAGTTGTTGGAATACTTTTCCCACCGCGGTTCCGCCGTTCTCCGCCCGTAACTGCGATGCGATAGGCGCGAAGGTTGGCCGCACTGCCTTCTCGAGCTTGGCGCGTATCTTTGACGCCTGCAATGTTGCGAGTTTGACACCGGTACAGCAGTGCAACGGTTCTCGCTAGAGAAATCTGTCAAGAGAATCTTGTTTCATTCGTCGCGGTACCAGTTGTCCTAGAAGTACCAGTTCAACATTAAATTACATTATCGAAGATTGGAATAATTGTGCCGGTAAGTATTAGTAGTTTCTTCTGTTAAGCGCAGATGCGCTTAATAATTAAGGAGGGCGGGGAGCCGATCATTTCACCTGTCGCGTCGTTTCTGGCTTGTCTCTGGTTCTTTGAAAAATGTTAAAAGCACCAGCTATACAGAGTGGTTGTTTATTTATTTAATCAAAGAAAGTGCTACAACGTTTGTGCTAGAGTCAACCGTTACGCGGAGCGCGTGCGCACTGCTGGCGGCTTTTGCATTGTGATGTAAATCATGGATAGCCCCCGGGTTGCCTACCCCATGGACACGCGCCTGCCTACTTTAAATTTTCACCAAGTGTTATTTTACTGTGCTTCTAGAACTGAACTTACTAGCAAAGAGAAAAAGATTGCATCCTCTCTACTCTGAGCTTCGTAAGCAAAAGGTCCGTGTGGCAGCTTTATAGTGCTAGCGGTACACGCCAAATAGCCTAACCTAACCTGCAAATCGACTAACAAGCAAGCGCTTCGGCACACATGTTCCTTAAATATGATTCTTGGATTTGAGTCGAAACGTTCAACGAAAATCTCGTGCAGACCCCCTTCTTGGGGGGTTATCTACCCCCTCCACCCCTTCTGTGGAAAAAGTTAAAATGTCGTATATATGCAATGTGGGTATCGATTTCGGACAATATGAGCACCAGAAACTCATTGGTGATGTGCAAACATGTCGACCGGAACCAGAAGAGGCAATTTGGCCGCCATTTTCGAAAATGGCGGCTTGTAAATGGCCAAATTTGGAAGATATTCCTATATAGTCGTGCGGGTAGTCGTTTCAGTGGTTTCTAGTTGGTTTAATTTCATTTCCGGTGTCTTTAATATTTTCCGGCTACCGGAAGTTACGTAAAAGGCCATCTGAACTTGCTAATCGACTAGGTATGAAATGTTCTGAACGGTTTGAGGATTAAAATAAAAAATACTATCCCACTGTGTGAGATACTGGTAGGCCTGGAGTTTCACGGGGGTTTGGTTAAAATAGAAGTTAAGTTTATTTTTTGTTCTTTTTGGTTTTGTTTGCTTTCTTTTTCTTTTTAATTCATGGAGTGAGGATTTTGCTTGAGCCTTGTTTCAGTTTTGGGGTGGTTTGGGGCTGGTTGTAGAAGTTAATTTTATATTTTTTTTCCTAATTTGTTTGCTTTCTTTTTTTTTTTGTATTCATAGAATGAGGATTTTGGTTGAGCCTTCAGTTTTGGGGTGGTTCGGGGTGGTTTGTATATCCTTCGAGAGGGAGAGGGAGTAGTTGCAGAGCTAGGGCGTCTAGGTAGCGGTCAGTGCATCGCTTGCATTCTCATACGCGGGTCGCCTAGCGCTAGCCTCCTGCAAGGCTCTCGCACTGTTGTCCCCACCACCAGTCCCAAACGGTTGTGACTCTTGAGTCGCCTCCCTTTTAGCGGGGCCCCGGCTTGCCTTGGCTCGGCTCGCCACATCGACAATGGGTACCCGGCAAAGGCTACGCAACAAAAAAGAAGGACGTCCGATTTGGCTGTGCTCTGGAGAAGGACAGAATGATCCTGAGTCAGGCAGAGGTTGCTGATGCAGCCTGCTGACGAGTTGAGCATAGCTCGTCTGGAGGCATTGTAACAGTAGCTCTGTCCGAGGGGGTCCCAACTTCGTAAAGTCTTTGTACAAGGCCGAAAAAGTCACAAAAAAGTCACGGAAAGTCAAACAAAGTCAAAAAAGTCGGAAAAGTCAAAATCAGTAAAAAAAAAGTAAAAAAAGTAAAAAAAAATCAAACAAATGTAAAAAAAGGCGACTAAAGTCTGCAAAAGTAATTAAAAGTCGAAAAAGTCAAAAAAAGTCACAAAAGTCACCATCAGTCAAACAAGTCAAATATAGTCCAAAAAAATCGAACAAACGTCAAAAAAGTCGACAAAAGTCAATAGCGGTCGGAACAGTCGCTAAAATAAATAGAAGTCGAAAGTCAAAAAAGTTAAAGAAAAAGAAGGAAAATTCAGTCACGAGCACGAGAGCTGTCACTTTTATAGCGTTATCTGAGCATACTCCGATGAGAGCACAGTTGTCTCCTTTTCCACATTTCAATTTTCGCGCGCCTCTAGTTCGAGGGTTGGTAGCGCGCGCCGAAGTCTCGCGCGCCAGTAGTTGGCACACCGAGCCAACGCTTGGCAACTCGGCAACGCCGCAACGCACCGGGCGGACGACAACAATAACAAACGCGACCGGCAGCGCAGCGACGGTGACCGTTCCTTCAGCCGTGCGGGGAAGAAAGACATGAACTGGCGTTTATTGTTTGCAATTGTTGTTTTCCGTTGCTGAAGAATCTTCCGTCTTCCGTTGATCGGTAAGTTGTACGAGAGTGGATGTCGTTAGTCCTTTCGTTTTTTTGCAGGCCTCATTTCATTTATTTTATTTCCGATCAGCACCTGGAAAAGAAAGGCGTGGGCTGGACGATTTGAGGCGACTTGAGGACAGACTCGACTTCGTGAGTGCGAACGTGGTCTGAACCTAATCGGTAAAGTTGGTTTTAGTTAAGCTGTTAGTTAGTATGGTGTGTGGGATAGGGTACTCCAGCGGTACTTCAAAAGGGAACTGTGAAGACGTAGCATGATTTCTTGCGGGTGAGGAAAAGGTGAGGAAAATGATATGGGGAATACTCTCCGCTAGCCCATCGCCTGAGTCCTAGCCCAGCCCCTTTGTTCTTCCCGTTTTCGTTTCACGATCTCGTTGGAATCCCGACCGTCGCAGACTGCGTCCGCGCACATCGACGCAACGCAATCACAAACGTAATGTCAGGATAGTGCAGGTGTAGTGCAGGTCAGAAAGTGACGATGTTATAGAGTATTCCGCTGAACACCAGAACGGAAGTAAGAAGATGGCAAAAAGTACTAAAGGATGGGCGAGGGGGAACATGTTGGACGGAACTTTTTGCCTTCTTCCTACTTACGTTCTGGAGTTCAGCGGAATACCCTATTTGAACACGGGTTTCTTTTCTGCCTCCCTCCCTCCCTCCGGCTGTCCATCTCCACTGGACTGTTCAGAAGTGAGGAAGGGAGAAAGGTAGAAACGATGGGACGTACTATATCTGCTGCTTGAGAAATATGCATTTTTCTACGATTTGCGGTCTGCAGGTGTTACGCGGATCGGCGAAGTGGAGTTCAGTTGTTTGCTGTGCGGTTCAGCCGGGTACGGTGCGGCACCTTACGTAGTTCCACGCGTGGGTCCACTGCGTCAACATCTACGTGTCGTCTACGTGCATCTACGTCTCCGATTCGCGGGGAAAATATGGAGGTAAGTACAACGACGTGTTCCCATTCTGTTTTCCCCTCTGGCCTGCGGCCACATCTTCGCGTCGTGTCGTTGCGTCTGGGGCCGCCGCGGCAGTGGTCGGTGACGGCGTGACGGCGGCTGACCGGGGCGAGCTGTCCACCGTGCAAGGAGCATTTCGGTATTTGAACCTAAGGTGGGTGGCCCATCTGTACTGCTCACTGCTCCGCCTGGCTGACTAATGGCGGGCAGCTCGATGCTCGGCTCCCACTGCTCATCGGCCACGGCCGCGACCCGGATGTCGACGGTGCCAGGCGCGGATCCAGGAACAACCTAAGGAGGGGCAATAGATAGCACCACTTTCTGCCTACTTACAGGCGGAAAAGCTTCGCCGATTGCCTTCCTTTCAGATATCTGGCCCGAAAGGGGGGGGGGGAATCACATTGCCCCCCCCCCCCCCCCCTCCCCTCTCTCTGGATCCGCGCCTGCCAGGGTTTCGGGTTCGGTCCCGGTATCCGGGGGCGAGGGGGGGGGGGGGGGGGAGGATGTCCGCGGGGGACCCCGGGGCGCCCGGTGGCTGCGAGGTGCGAGGGGGGGCGTTTTCCCGGGTGTACGCGGGGGACTGGAAGGGGGGGGGGGGGGCTCGGTCCCGGCCCCTGCCGGACCTGTCACCAAGGGATGTCAATATGAAATCACAGGCTAGTTAACAAATAGTTTTGGGGGGATAGGTCAGAATGGACTCCATTTTTTCACCTAATTTCTGTTAAATTGTTTTGTGTTTCGTTTTTGTAATGATGGCTTCCACGTTTCAGGACCAAGGCGTGCGTCCCGGATCTTCAATGTGGCCAATTCTGGAGTCAGCAATTCAGACACCACTGCCATCTCATCTCAAGCGCCTGCTGGAACTCAGGGGATTTGACAACTTCATATCCCTGAAAGAATTTGATGACAAAGATATGTTGAAATTGACAACTTATGTTAACAGTGGATCTTTGGTCAAGAAAGTAGGGGCAGCTCATGTTCACCTGTATGTGCCTGATGGTGATACAGAAAATTTTGAAATTCTTCCTGGAGAGGAGAAGCTTATTTTTAAAGTCATTGATTTTGTCAAAAAGAATCACCAGGTATCTGATAAGAGTCTTACTACCAAGAAAGTATTTTCGTCACTTTCCAGTTCTAGTCAGTCCTCAAGCCTAGCTTTAGATAGTGGTGATAGTGCTGAGAAAAATGTGACTGATAGTAGCAGTGAGAGAAATGTATCTAGTAAGGATAGTGACATAAAATTAGTACTCTCATGTGACAATCTTAAAGAAATCCGAGATGTTCGGAGATTGATTACAGCCTATTGCAAAAGTAGACAGGAACTCAAAGTAGGTATTAGAATCGAAAGCTAAACTGTTGGAGGTAAAGGTGTCTGTGGCCCATAGTGCTTTAGCTATGCCATACCTGTCTGCTAAGGTTAAATGTCCCCTGTGTGGAAAATTGCAGACTGCACTGCGGGAGCAGACATAAACATGGAACATATCCAATGTTACCAGGCATTTAAAGCTCCATATCAAAAAGGGGTTTTGGCGGGAAAGCAAGTGTTACTAATATGATTCAGACTGTGGCGTCAAGTGGTGCTGACAATGGGGATGAAAGTCTCGGTGAAAATAGTCTTGACCCTGATAGTGAGTTGGATTGTGTGGAGATTAGCTCTGACCATGATGATTTTGATTTGGAAAATGGTAAACCTAGTAATGAAATTTCTCCTACTTCTGATAGCTTAGGAGAGAAGTCTGTGCCTTCAGGTGCAGACTTGGAACTACAGTCAGAGTCTGAGAATACTGGTAATGGCAATGTTACAGGGAGGGATTTTTAAAATGGGGTGGGTACTTAATTGGGTCAGGTACCACCCCTATGGCCAATGATAAGAGGAATTCTGAATACTTCTCTCGTGATCAGAGGAACAAGCGTGCATTACAGCATCATATTCCAGGCCAGACCCTCATCACTAACTTTGTCGAACTTTCACTTTCCATTGATGCAATAATTGCGCAGAAAGACGATGTAATTGCTTCCTTATCAGACTATTGCAAAGAGATACTTCAAGAAAAGTTTGAAGCTGAAACTAAAATGACAGAAAATCTTTCTCATTTGTTGAAAATACTCATTGCTGCTGCACAAAAGAATTGTGGGCGTGACAAAAGAGGTCATAAGTTTCAGGATGAAATTAAATCGTTTGCAGCTTATACATTTATTGCAGCAGGGAGAAAATTTTATGAAATTATCCAAAAAAATATGTCTGATTCACTTCCTTGTCCATCAACAGTAGAATCCTTTATAGCACATACAGCTACTCCTATTAAACAGGGTGAATACCGTTTCCAGGAACTAGTTGGCTATTTAAAATCTCGCAACTATCCAATGAAAGTGTTTATTGGTGAAGATGGGACAAGGATAAAATCTGTTTTTCAATATGACTTTGCTACTAATCAGATTGTAGGTCCTGTTCTACCCCTCTCAGATGTTGATGGTACTCCATGTGTAAATTCATTCCCAGCAACATCAGCTGCAATGATTGCTAAACACTTTGTTCATGGTGAGCCTGCTTCAACAGCATATGTTATCATGGCCCAGCCACTATCTGAAGGTGCGCCTCCATTTCTTTTATCCATGCATGGCACAAATAATTCTTTCAAAGCAGAAGATGTCACAAAGAGACATAAGTATATTACAAATGAACTGGAGAGATGTGGGGTGCAGGTGATAGGATACGCTGCTGATGGTGATCCAAAGTTACTCAAGTCAATGCGAGCCCACATGTTTCCAGCCAATGCAGTTGTACCAAATATTTTCAAAGATCTGTTGCATTGTGATTTTTCTAAAAAGGAAACTATGATACAGGATACGATTCATGTTCTGAATAGGTTCAAAACTAGACTACTTAAACCTTCCGTTGTTTTACCAATGGGTAATTATATTGCATCTGTTTCCCACCTCAAGATTATCATTAACTGTGCTAGTAAAGCTGAACATGGGCTGACTGAATATGATTTGACTAAGTCTGACAAAATGAATTTCAATGCAACAATGAAAATGTGTTCTAAAAGAGTTGTGTTGAGTATGGAGCAGAATGTCATTGGATGTGATGCCACAGTAATGTACTTAAAACTCATGAAAAATGTTGAACATGCCTTTCTTGACAACTCATTAGCTCCACTGCAAAAGATTTATAATATGTGGTTTGTTGTGTTCTTCTTGAGAATATGGAGACAGTGGATAAAGTCATCATCAGTGTATACTATGGAAAATTTCATCACATTGAATATGTACATTGGAATGGAAATCAATGCCCATGGTATTATAAAACTGTGTAGACATCTTCGTGACATGAAAGCTGATGATTTGTTTTTGACTGATAAGTGTTCCAGTCAGTTTGTTGAAAAGTACTTTGGGAAAGCCAGGTCAATGACTACCACTGAATCAACAGTGATCAATTTTACAATGTGTGAATTTTTGCAGAAAGCAAAAAGAATTGAATTTCTGATTGATGTTACTTCTAAATTGGACAATTTTGTGTTCCCGAGGGATGACAGGAAAAGGTTACTGGAGATTCAGCATGCTTCTACCTCATGGTCAAAAGAACCTCTGCCTTGGGACCAGGAAATAAAGGAAACACTTAACAAAGCTCTTGTTGATGCTAAGAATGCAGCATCTAAATTAGGAATGGAAGCCTCAGCTGCAGTGTGTACCGAGTTAGGGGCTGACCTTGATTTATGTGATGATTTTTATGATGATCCTGATGATTTGGGTGTTCCTGTTCCTGTTGTGAGCGATTCTATTGATTTTGTAGGTGATGATGAAGACGATATTCCTTTAGATATTTTAGCCACTTTCCCCTCTGATGTGACAAACTCTGTAGATTTATTGTCTGATGATGTTGATAGTACTCCCCTTCCACCTACCAGTAAATTTGTTAATTTTAAAAGTAAAGGTAAACTTCTATGTATGCGGAAGACTACTCTTTGCTGGTTATTGAGGACTGAAGGGCCATCTATCAGTAGTGATAGATTGTTGAGAGTAAAGGCTAATGTCTTGAAATCATTTACATTTAAGAAAATTCAGTCCCCTAATGTGGAGTTTCTTAAGTGCTGTGAAACCCTTTCCGTTGGAGAGTTTTGTCTTTTTATTTTTGCTGACAAGTCTCTGGGCTGTGGCCAAATATTGTCATTTTGTTATTTAACGGGGAAAAATAAATCATACTCCCTCGACACAGCCCCTACAAAACCACCACCTGGCAAAAAAGGTAGGGGCCTTGGGTGCTTGTGTGCTTGGTTTTGTGTAGACAGGGGTGGGAGACTAAATTTAAAAGCTGGTGGAAGACATAGTTTTATAGATATTCAATTCTATAAATACACTATGCCTTGCCCGGTTCTGACTGAGTCAGGGATGGTAGTGTGTGAAGAGGTCAGGAAATTGTTTCATTGTTAAAGTTTCTTTTATGTTTAGAGGCAGGAAGTTTCTGCAAGTCGCAAAATCGCAAGATATTTTAGAATTCATCGTACGATTCCCTAACTTTTTTTTATAACCTACCCACACACCCCTGATCTGAAATCCGACTCGCAAGAAAATGCAAAATCGGGATTTGTTAGCAACAAGATCGCGCGATCGCAACAAAAGTCGCAAACTTGGTGTATAACTCGCAAAATCGACGATAATCCCGCAAAATCAACTAGAAACCCCCAAGATCAGTCGTAAAATAACTATTGCGTGACTATTTTGGGGATTCATTCACCGTTTTACAAGGTTCGAGTGTAGAATGATGTCGATGGCGGTGGCGGCGACAAGTAAGGGGACGCAGCGACCGGATAAATTATCGTACAAGTCGTAAAATTGGTACAAATTACTCGTCAAAAGTCGCACAATCGCGTAATTTTGCTCGCAGAATAGTCGCAAAATAGAGCGCAATTGCCCGCAAAATTGGCTGCGACAAAATCGCAAAACCGACGCCGAAAAATCGCAGAAACTTCCTACCTCTATTTATGTTGTTGTGCTCTTCACACCTTTCCTTCCCCTGGTATAGTTTGACATAATTTCATTGTTAAGGGTTTTCCTTTTTGTTCTGGTCTTGAATCTTGCCATGCCCTGGTATAATTGTTTCTGAAATACTTTCATTGTTAAGTGTTTTCCTTTGTTGTTCTGCTTTTGAACCTTTGTAATAGAGGTTTCCAATGAGACTTAAGAAACGGAAGCTGAAGAACAAAAACACTTCCAGACCGGAAACTCTCGAGAGCAGTTATGAAAAATATCGATGTACAAAGGGCCTCACCAAATACGGGAAATAACCACCAGAATTCACTCAGAACACCATTCAAGTTTCTCATACCTGCCCTCGAGAGTTTCCGGTCTGGAAGTGTTTTTGTTCTTCAGCTTCCGTTTCCAAGTCTCTATTGGAAACCTCTATTTTTTGTGAAATAATTTTATTAAAATAATTTTATTATTAAGGATTTGCCTTCTGTGCCTAGCCCTGGGCTGATTGTATTTAATTTCATTTTTGAAGGTTTTCTGGTTTTGGTTCTGGAATAAACCTGGTCTAATCTCAATTTTATTTTATATCATTCCTCCTTTTCTCTTTAACTCATGCTGTAACCGAGTTGTTTCCAACGCTCGATTTAAGTCATATGGTTATCCATCTGGTTCAACATCTGAAGTAGAAGCTTTGAAGATGTAGGTTCTAGTTCTGAAAGTGGAGTAAACTGAATAGAACTAAATTAGTATATGAAAAACAGTCCAAAAAGAGTGAAGAAGTCAAAAACGTCAAAATATCTAAAAAGAGGGTCAAAATAGGTATCTAAAAACAAAGAAGTCAAAAAAAGTCAAAAACAGTCACAGAAGTACAAAAAAAGTCGGAAAAGTCTCAAGGAAATCGAAGAAGTCAACCTTCAACGCACAAGTCAACTAAGTCAAAAAAGTCAAAAAAGTCAAAAAAAGTCAAAAAAGTCCGAAAAGTCTCAAAAAAATCTAAGAAGTCAATCTTCAACGCGCAATTCAACTTAGTCAATAAAGTCAAAAAAAGTCATTTGACTTAAAATCTTTGTACACCTTTGATGCCAGTTGGGACCCCCTCGGCTCTGTCTCTTGCTATCACCATTGGATGGAGAGAGCAAGCTGAAGTTTGAGGTGGTTTTTCTGATCACTATGATATTTTTTGAATGTAACAACTTGCTAGACTATTTAATACGACTATTATCCGTAATTCTGTTAGACAGATTTTTGATTTTTTAGATCGTTTTGATTTTGGACTAGTGGTACCTGTTGACGAGGTGCTCTGTCTCTTACTTTTCCCATTGAAAGGAGTGAGAAAGCCGACTTTAAAACTCGTTTTTAAACGGTGGTGTGATATTTTTGAAGTGTAAAAACACGTCACCGTGTCTTGTGCGAGTACCCTTCGATAATATGGAGAGTTTGAAAAACTTCTGTCAGAGGGCCATATAGGGCTATGCTTCCAAGGACGAAACTCTAAGGCAACTCCGTTTCACTCCGTGCCTAAAAATGAGCATGTTTAAAATTCTGGTATGATTGTGTAATTGTATGATCTACATACCATATCAAGTGAATAAATATATGTACAATTGTGTACATAACATATTAACATATACTATATGTATACTGGTGCGTAAAAATACATGTATAATTTTTTATACATAACACACAAACATGAAGTCCCAAAAATGAAAATGTGAAAAATCTTCAGCGGTGTTCCGTCAGGTACTGCGACCTGAAATTCAGATGGGTGCTATAAGCCGCTGTAACTTCTATCGCTGGTAAGTAATCACATTGCGAACTATTATTCTTGTGATTGATGCAGGACAACACCATCAGTGTCTGAGCTGCAAACATCATTATCAGGAACTCAGACACAGGTGGTGTTGTCCTGGTCTTGTCTCATTTCCCTGAACTACGCGCCAAAGGGTTACAGAGCAAAGGCTCGGATACTTTCCTCCTCGATAGCAACAGAACGGTACATAAAATTCAAAAAATTCAGGTGAGGACGGCGTTCTTGCCGAAAATTGGTTGAGACTATGGCATTTTCTCGTCAGCATTTAGGCGAAAATGCCTGTCTCACCCGAAATTGGGTGAGGTTCCTCTCTCCAATTTGGGTGAGGTCAACATCTTCCCCAAAATTTGAGTAAGAAGGGTTCCTCGCTCTTATTTGGGCTGAGCTCACCCTTTCATTTTCATCCTAACAGAAATTGAAGTCCCCTGCAAGGCTTAAAGGCGAAGTTCCGTGGAGGTCCCAAAGGCCAAATCCCCTGGAGGTCCCAAAAGGTGCCATGTGGGGGGCTTGGGTTTTCGCTAAGTCCATCTGCGTTTGAATCCTTCAGACTGCCAAAAGGCATTTTCTTTAGTTTGCGCTAGCTGCGCCCAATTTCTACCACCAACGTTGCATTAGATAGGCAATGAAACCCCCAGGGCTACTATGTAGAACTGAAATTCATAGGGATACACGAAATTACTCTAAAATTTCAGGAAAATACTGCAATTGGACCGGGTGCTCCGAGGGAGGTAAAAAATAGGAGGGACTTCCGAGGAACCTCGCAGCAATGAACTTCGGAGGGATTTCAACCACCCTAGAATCCCTCTCAAGTACCAATTTAAATGAGGAACTTTGGAGAGATTTAATTGGGCCCAAAGAGGGGCCTCGATTTCTGTTAGGGCAGTGATTTCCCTGAATTACGCGCTTAAGGGTTACAGAGGCTTGGATACTTTACTCCTCGGGTGCAACACAACAAAACACAGCCGCGTGGGGAAATAAGATCTGTGTCGCACTTAGAGATTTTCATGCCTTCACTGGCCTTTGTTCTGTAACCCTTTGGCGCGTAGTTCAGGGAAATGAGACAAGACCAGGACAACACCACCTGTGTCTGAGTTCCTGATAATGATGTTTGCAGCTCAGACACTGATGGTGTTGTCCTGCATCAATCACAAGAATAATAGTTCGCAATGTGATTACTTACCAGCGATAGAAGTTACAGCGGCTAATAGCACCCCTCTGAATTTCAGGTCGCAGTACCTGACGGAACACCGCTGAAGATTTTTAACATTTTCATTTTTGGGACTTCATGTTTGTATGTTATGTATAAAACATTATACATGTATTTTTACGCACCAGTATACATATAGTATATGTTAATATGTTATGTACTACAATGTACACAATTGTACATATATTTATTCACTTGATATGGTATGTAGATCATACTATTACACAATCATACCAGAATTTTAAACATGCTAATTTTTTATTTTAATCCTCAAACCGTTCAGAACATTTCATACCCAGTCGATTAGCAAGTTCAGATGGCCTTTTACGTAACTTCCGGTAGCCGGAAAATATTAAAGACACCGGAAATGAAATTAAACCAACTAGAAACCACTGAAACGACTACCCGCACGACTATATAGGAATATCTTCCAAATTTGGCCATTTTCAAGCCGCCATTTTCGAAAATGGCGGCCAAATTGCCTCTTCTGGTTCCGGCCGACATTTTTGCACATCACCAATGAGTTTCTGGTGCTCATATTGTCCGAAATCGATACCTACATTGCATATATACGGCATTTTAACTTTTTCCTCAGAGGGGGTGGAGGGGGGTAGTTAACCCCCAAAAAAGAGGGGTCTGCACGAGATTTTCATTGAACGTTTCGACTCAAATCCAAGAATCATATTTAAGGAACAAGTGTGCCGAAGCGCTTGCTTGTTAGTCGATTTGCAGGTTAGGTTAGGCCTACCGCCAGCACTATTAAAACACACAGTCAAGAAAAGGACATGTTGGAGGAGGCCCATTTTCATGGAGCACAAAAGCCAAGGTGCTTGGTTCACCCTAGTCCCTAAGCTCAGAGAGTCAGACCCAGAGATATTCTACAATTTTTTTCAAATGAGGCCAGAAGACTTTGATAAGCTGCTGGGTCTTGTCGAGGGTCCATTGAGGAAAAAATCCTTTCGGGAGTCAATTTGTCCTGGGGAGAGACTGGCTATTGCGTTGAGGTATATATTAATTTTTTTTATTCGTCAACAAATATACTCAACTACTGTGAACAAATAATACAATGCATAATGTTTTCTTTTGGCAGATATTATGCCACTGGAGACAGCTATAGGTCGTTGTCATACCTCTTCAGAGTGTCTGACCAAGTGATTTCAAACATCGTTTTTGAAACATCAGTAGTGATATGGGAGGCTCTGCAAACCTCAGTGTTTGAGCCCTTAACAGAGGAGACTTGGCTGAGAGTGGCAGCTGAAATTGAATCCATGTGGCAGGTCCCCCACACATTGGGCTGCATTGACAGCAAGCTGGTGTACATGAAGGTCAGTAAAACACTAGTGACATTTTTTTTAACAAATAGAGAACCATCGAATGTCATACCTTGTCTTTTGTAAGTGTCCTCAAATGCAGTATACCGTTGTTCCATGCTCCTGCTCTGAGTGGATCACGGTTCTTCAGCTACAAGAAGCGTTTCAGTTTTAACCTCATGACCGTCTGCGATGCCAAGGGCAAGACCCTGGTGGTTGATGCAGGAGCCAGTGGTAGGAGAGGGGATGGTAATGTCTACCACTACTCCAAATTCGCAGAACTGCTGCGAAAAAAGAAACTGAACATTCTTCCTCCTGGCCCTTTTGATGGGATTGAGGGCAATCTTCCCTTCATGTTTCTCGGAGATGGGGCCTTTGAGAGAGCCATGAACATGATGAACCCATTTAGGGGGGAATTCCTCAGTGAGCCATTAAGACTGTTCAACTACAGGTTCTCAAGAGGCAGGCATTGTGTTGAAAACTTGTATGGGCTCATGACTCAACGTTATGAAGTCTTCAAAGGGCCCATGGAGGGCTCCAAAACCACCAACAGGGTAGTGGCATTGGCATGTTGTTCACTCCACAACTTCCACTTGAATGAAGAGGAAAGTGTACCTCCCACTAGAATAAGAAGACCACCCCAGGCCTACTATGACTTCATTCGGGAAGATGGAAAATTTATTCGTGGCCGGTGGAGGAATGAAAATCCAGACAAGGAGAAGGCTGCACTGCAGAGGCTTCAGTACAACTTGGAGAAGGCCAGAAGTACTGAAAGTTGTGAAGAGCTGGTGGGAGAAGACATCAGGGAGATTCTTGTTGACTTCTACATTGAGCACCCAATTCCATGGCAATGGAAGAAGGCCCACCTCTGCTGAAACAGTAAATTTGATTACGTTAATTTTATTATGTCAATTCTCTTATGTCCTCCAGTTTAAGCTTTTCTAAAATTCTAACTTCAGTGTATAAATCCTTCACTTACTTTAATTTTCTGTTGTGTCTTGGTTTCTCAGTTGGAGACAATTGTGGAGCCAATAACTTGCACAGGTTAATTTGTCAGAAACTGCAAATTTGATTGTTATCTCAATTTTAATATGTAAATTCGATTATGTCCTCCAGTTTAAGCTTTTCTAAAATTCTAACTTCAGTGTATAAATCCTTCACTTACTTTAATTTTCTGTTGAGTCTTAGTTTCTCAGTTGGAGACAATTGTGGAGCCAATAACTTGCACAGGTTAATTTGTCAGAAATTGCAAATTTGATTGTTATCTCAATTTTAATATGTAAATTCGATTATGTCCTCTAGTTTATGCTTTTCTAAAATTCTAACTTCAGTGTATAGATCCTTCACTTACTTTAATTTTCTGTTGTGTCTTCTTGGTTTCTCAGTTGGAGACAATTGTGGAGCCAAGCCAGAGATGACTGTTCCTTTGCAACAAGGCTGTGAACGCTTGAGCGAGTACCGCGACTTGTGCTGGATTTTAAGATCTTTTTAAATTCCATTTTGTCCGTGAACTTGCATTCCTGGTTGAGGTGTTGAGTCGAGGCGATTTCTCCGCATCTTTGGCATAGTGGGCATAGGCGTGTTCCAATTTTCTCTAGTGTTGTGAGGAATTGCGTCCTCTCCAGTTAATGTTTTTCTTAAATTATAACTTGAATCCGTGTGGGTTTAGTAGTTAGTGTATGAATCCTTCACTTGCTTTCATTTTCTTTGCCCTTTGTTATGTTCCAATTTTGTGTATGGGCCAGAAAAGTGCAGATCAAAAATGGAAGACCTCAGCACAGAGTATGTCAAGTTCGTTAGAGAAGCTAACAGGACGGGGGCCCCGGGACCATTGGAAATTATTTCAGACGTAAGCACAAGGAAAATCATGGCTTTAATGCACGAGTTAAAATTCCTGGATGTCACTGTGAACCCCAAACGGGTGTTAGGTGCAGGCGTGAAGAGCTTCTGCAAAGAACCAAAGGTAGACACTGCACTTCAATCTTCTTACCACTTGTCTTCAAGATTTCTTGTTGTGAATACTAAAATCTTTGACCTGTTATCAGGAGGAGGTATTAACAGCGCAAAAATTGCAAGCTGGATTTCGTGGTAGAACAAGACCAACAGAATTAAAGAGAGCGATAAGCACCACTGAAAGGAAACTTCTTTTAGAGGAGAAAAAGGTTGAGGCTGAAGCTGAGAAAGCAAAAGCCATGACGGGCAAGCTTTACTTCATAGGTCTTCGATCTAGTTTTTGTGCTTCATTAATTTGAGAGATTGAGGGAGGGCAGTTTGTGATAAACTATGTCAGATCTTTATTTGCCAAATATTCGAAGACTTGTAATATCTATAATTTAGAGTCAAGCACAGCTGGATGGCTGTCCTCAGTATTGATACTGAATTGTGGATCGGACACTTTCCTGTTGTATGCCATAATGAGTAATGTTTCATGAGACTGTTCCAAGTTTTGGAACCTGTGATTTGATTTTAGTTTTAAGTGAGCAGTGCTCAGAGATTGTTTCCTGTTTAATATTCTATGAGACTTCCAAGTTTTGGAACTTGTGATTTGATTTTAGTTTTAAGAGAGAAGTGTTCAGTGCTTGTTTCCTGTTGTTTGCCTTAATGATTAATATTTTATGAGACTGTTCTTAGTTTTTGAACCTGTGATTTGATTTTAGTGTTAAGTGAGAAGTGTTAAGCGCTCTTAAGAATTACCTTGGATGTAATTACCATTAACACTTTCATGGTTTTCTGAGTACTTGACTTGTGGTTCATAAAATTTGATTAAAATTGTTTCATTTTTTAATTGTACTTTATTTTACAAGTCACCTCTGTTGTAGTGAAAATAGGAATGTCTCATATGTAAGATGTGATTAGATAAGGATCGCAATGATAAGGACACGTCTGCTCTGTAGTAGATTTCACAAGGAAGTGTTCATTCATCAAACAGGATACAGTATGGCGGGGTTTCTACATTTTATACAAGGCTGTGTATATTCAGTTAATACATTCACACAAAGCGGTAGAAGACAAAATGAGAGTAAATGTGTCAGAGGATTAAATTTACAACATCTGCAATCTCTGAAAAATTACAACAAGCTTAATTTTACTGAATTAATGATCTCCAACATATTAAAAGTCACTTTAATGATATCATAGAATTGCTCATCCTTCAGAAATGCATTCATTTGTGCTTCAACACTAACAAGCAGTATGAGAAAGTAGAAAATTAAGTTATCACAGTAATAGAACAAAACGGTATGAATAACATACAAAAAATCCAGTGCTACAAACACAGAGTCCCCAGTTGATTTCAAAGCAACAACTGCCCCAAGAAGCAAACTCAGCCACACAATTACTCATCAGGGTGCAGCATAGCAGAAATATATTCCCTCTTCATATGGCCTCGAACTTCAGCCTCCTCCAGCAGTTGAGCTTACATATCATTAGGGACTACATCGCCATCCAACTCTGTTCCCTGTTGGAAGATAAATCACACAGTCAAGCAAATCATAATTCATATATTCAGTATGCAGAAACAAAGGGAGACCTCACCTCGCATTCTTCCCCCTCCAGAATAACAAAGTTGTGTAAAACAATGCATGCCATGATGTGGTCTAGCGCATACTCCAAACAAAAACTAGGAAAGTACTTGAGCCGTCTCCATTTCCCTTTCAGGAGGGCAAAAGCTCTCTCTATCGAGGAGCGGCATCGTGATAGCATGAAATTGTGATTTCTTTGCCTTCGATTAAGATTACCATAATTTCTATATGGAACTAGCACGTATGAATGAAAAGAGACACATGTAACAAACATTTGCCCAAAAATGGTAGCCATTACAGCAGAAATGACCCATACCTTATCAGTTAGTTGGTATGCCCCATCTGCCACAATGTGGTTCTCACCAACAACATCTGCATCACTTAGCAGCAAGTGACTAAGGGGACTATCATTGAATGTGTTTCTGTCTCCAACAGCACCAGGTTGTCCAAGAACAACATCTCGGAACACGAGACGATCATCACAGACTGCCTGCACTAGCAACGAGTAGTCGTGGTGATAATTGAAGTAGCGCTGAGGCTGTTCGACAGGAGCAGTTATTGCTATGTGGCAACCATCCATGCAACCACAGACACCAGGATACCCATATCGGTCTTCGAAATTCCTGGCAATTGTTGCTCTTTCAACAGCTGCTGGCCACCGAACGTAGCGGTCCCTCAACTGCCTCAAGACCTCTATTATAGTTCTGTACTGGTTGTGCACTGTCCCTTTCGCTTTTCCAAATATAACTCCAACCTCCCGGAAGGATGATGGGGTGGCCAAAACCCATAAGGTCATCATTAACGCCACATCAATGGACTCGCCTTGGCGAAGAATGTAATTGTTGTCGTCCATGTATCCTCCCACAACCAGCAGCAGATTCTGAAAGCAAAGCAGTTTCAAACAAGGCTTCCTACAACACTTAAACATACAGCATAGTAACATTTTCATACAAACCTCAAACACATTGCGATTCATACGAAAATGCTGCTTGAATCCAGGATCACCTAATCTGCGATAACATTCCAAATCTACATTTGGAAATGATCGAACTGAAAGAAACACACAGAAGACAGATTGTACAATATGGAATGCCACAGTCATCAACACAACTTCACTGAAGGATACAACTTCTGCTATCGTAACAACTCACCGCGAACTCTATCTTCCTCCTCATCCTCATCGTAGTCACCGTCTCCAGCCAGCACGATGGCTTGTAGGACAAGATCAACAACATCTCTCTGATCTCCCATTGTACGTAGACATCAACTGAAACAAAGCAATTTCACAACATATCACATCTCAGCAAACGTCAGACTGCAACTAAAAGCGAGTGATACGACGTGGCGTATCGTGAAAATCGCTAATCATTACATTAAAATGTTATCGAACAGTAAGATTTAAGTTGATGAATAACAGCCTATTTCCAAGGGTTATATTCGTATAAGAAGTTCTCTAATTTTGACTCATGAAATACAAAGACAAGAGCAAATACTTACCTTATGAAAAGCACAAATTGGAAAACAAAGCCTTCAAATAGCAAGCCGAATGACAACGCTGTCCACAATTAGCACACTCCGCTAAAAGTATGTACACAAATTCATATTTGAAAGGTTAAAGACAGCCGGGGATCGTTGACAGCAGCGCCATCTGCACCGCCATAGCGAAAACAAGCGAGAGCGACCCCCTACTCTCGCGCACTCCTGCACGCCCGCACGCATGCACGCACGCATGCACGCAAGTACTCTTGCCGCTGTTATTTTGACGTACCCCAGCTTTAGCTGGAGGCGCGGAACTTCAGCCCATGGCGGCGTGTGGCGTCGCGCCGGCCGCCACGACGACCGCCGGCGACGTCCCCCACTACATCACCCCGACCGGGATGGCCACAGCTGGCGCGCCTAGCCGCTCATCCTGTGCGCGACGGCGACAGGGAAACAGCAGTCGGCGGCCCACACACGTCGGGTCAACATTAGTTGTTACTGCTGCAAGGGGAAGTTAGGCCCCCAAGCGGGGCTCGGTCGGACCCTTTAAGAATTGTCCGATATTAAAGTTTCAAATTTTCTGATTTTTTTTCTCACCAAATCGCCGAGGATTTTCCAACGCGTTTGTTAAGTTTCGCAAAAGTGGGAACGACGACCGCCTATTGTGGGCTACTTGGCAGAGGGCTGAGCCTGCTGAGCCAGCTCAACAGCGGGACACCGAGTGGTCCGTACACGTCACACTGTCAAAATAGTTGTCGTCACGTTACGACAATCCTCTGGATAACGAGTGAACGAATGAGTCGTCACCTAATGTAGTTTTTCCAAACAGTTAGAAAAGTATGTCTCCTTGCAGTTTGCTCAGATGTGGCGATGCAATGTATATACATCGTCGCGAATATATATCGTCACGTGACGAATACACGTCTTCAAGTGGCTACATATTCAGGTGATCAATGAACGGCCACAGCTTTTCTCGTCATACGACGAACAAATTCGCAGTGATTCAAGCATCGTGTGGATTCTCGTAGACACTGTTCAGTTTGTATGGCAAGCTGTTTGGAGTACCCAGACGGGGCAACTAGCCACCGTCCGACACATGCAAAGGGCCTTCGACTGTATTCGACTCGTAGGATACCACGTGCAGTTCAGTACGTGATGCACACTTATCTGTGCCATTGCAATACAATCAAGAAATTTTGAACGTATTAAAAACATTTTGTTTGTAATGCCTGCATTCAGTGAACGTACGTACTCGTACTCTTCCAGTTTGGCCAGAAAAAAATAAATATTCCTGGCAAAAAGAATAAAAATACAGGAAAAAACAGCGGGAACGCCACTAAGCAGCGATCGCAGGCTAAAACGTTCTTTCTGGCCAGAGTAGAACAAGCTGGCCCGTCCCTCCGTCAAACCTCGGTGCCAGTTCCGCTGCAAACCTCATCACACTGAAGTACTCACGAAACCACGCCTGCAAGTAACATTAGGGTATTTTGGAGACGCGCAAACCGGAAGTCAAGAAGACTCGCAACAAGAAGAAACTGTTGGTTCATGAACGGGGATTCTAAATTAGCGCCCCACAGTTAAACAAAGTGCCTGGTGGAGTGAAGACACCCATCCGTTCACACTCTACGAATATCACTGAATCGACGGAGATAGTCACAAAACCTCCTACTTCGTAAGTTTAATTGCGCCCTGGTGCCGGAACGCGACAAAAAAAGCGTTGTTTTTCGCATTTGTCTACTATGAGTGAAGAGACATCACCCAATTTCGGGACCTGAAGAGGTGTTATATTCCTGATCTGAAACATACGTTAGACTATTGGCGTCAGGGTTCTTGTTGGCCCGAATGTGGCCTCTTTAACTTATGTGTTCGGCATTTCGGATCACAAGCCGTCTTCTGGTTCGGGAGGCGGGTTTGGGCGCGCTGAGGCTCTCGGGTATTGTTGTACGCGGCACCCCTCGGT
Organism: Odontothrips loti; assembly: GCA_038380765.1. NCBI lineage: Eukaryota > Metazoa > Arthropoda > Insecta > Thysanoptera > Thripidae > Odontothrips > Odontothrips loti. The sequence continues at coordinate 369,179 of JAZGLN010000125.1, read as the reverse complement.
TTCCCGTCCCCTACTTCTGATGCGTCCGCGTTGAATATCCTATGAGACCTTCTAAAACCGATTGAAATTGAGGGAGGCGTTGGGAAGATCCATGCACAAAGCTTTGTGAACCAGGCGCGGATCCAGAAAACATTTCCGACTGTAAGTAGGCAAATGGTCATTCATGGCCCCGTCCTCGAGCAGATCCGGGATCCGCCACTCTTCTTCTGCATGTTTTCAAGAGAAATGCGGCTGCGTCTTACAAACTCTTTGTACTGCATTGTATGACACAGTTCTTGCGGAGTCGTTGGTGCCGTGGTGTGTGTGTTGCTTCCCGCAGCTCAGCCATGCGATCAATTTTTCGGGGTTAGCCGGCTCTCTGCTGGGGCCCCTTACCCCTCTGCATGGCGTCATGCCGCGTCTAAGATCCCATCGCCCGCTCCGGCAGCCGGCCGCCGGCCCCGCGTCGCCCCGCGTCAGCATCCGTAGCCGTACACTTGGTACGAGGGGCAAATCACTCGCGTAACCATGTGTCATTAGCACTTCCTGAGGGTGTACGCCCTACAGTGTGTTGCGATTTATAGAATGTCTTTGTTTTTAGAAAAAATGTGTGACTCTACCAGTGGCGTCTCATCCTAATTCCTTACCGGTAATTTCCTCCACTTTAATTTTTCCTTTGGTTTTGAGGTTATGCTACCATCCTATTTGCACTAAAATGCCTTCTATTACTATGCTTTCACCAGGAACTAACCCACACAGGCTGCAGCTCAGAAGAAAGTGGATTGATTACCAGCTATTCCAATGTCAATCGCTCAGAGTACACTCAGTCTATTGAGCTTGAAGGCACAGCACATATGCAAGAAAACAGTCGTGTTGGATGTGAGCAAGATATACATGACATCGCAGGTCTTGGGGTAAGTCTAGTATCTGAATAATGATAGTCATTGATAAATACGTATTCTAATTTGTTTTCCTTTGCCTTTTAGGAAGACTGCAACCCTGCGCATATGGAAGTTCCTATACAGCTAGAGATAGAATTTGACCCTCATGAAGAGGCTTCTGTGAGGAGATGTGAATCCGGGAACAATTTTAGAGAGGATACAGGCGAAACAGTCAGCAGGACAAGTGAAGCAGGTAAGGAAGAACTGTTTATCGACCCAGAGGAGATCTCTGTGTTTACACTTGAATCTGAGGAAAGTGATTGTGGAGAGCACATACCAGAAGCAGTGGGTAGCACGGGAGCTCAAATGGAACAGATGATAGAAAACGGTTCTGTAATGTAATTGAAGATGAAAATTTATCTGAAATGAGCAAGCGTGTATGTCAGCACTGCCCTGAGAGCACAGCTGGAGACATATTAGTTATGTGTCTTGCTCTAGGGATTCGTCATAATCTGTCATGGGCAGCACAGGTCGATATCTTGGAGATGATAAAGACAATATTTGGTAAGGATGTGATCCCATCTAGCAAATACAAGTACTTGAAAGCACTGGATGATAACAAAGTGGTGTCCGAGTTCCACATATTTTGTAAAAATTGTGATGCATACATAGGATTACGAACTGGAGTCAAGGGATGTATGTTTTGTGAGAATTGTCAGAAGGATGTGAATGTATCTGACCCTTCGAATTACTTTGTGTCCCTGCCCATTGAGTCTCAGCTTAAGAGAATCTTGGACAGTGACTCCATAGCAGAGTTAATGCTAAATTACAGATTCACTCGTGAAAAGAAAATGGAAAGTAGTTTGGAAGATATATATGACGGGTCGGTGTACAAATCACTCAGTACCAACGGAGGTATCCTATCCTCCAAATACAATTTTTCATTTACTTTTTTTAAGGATGGCTGTCCTTTTGGCAAATCATCCAATAAGACTATTTGGCCTATTTTTATTCAATTTAATGAACTACCTTCAGAGGAGCGTGCAAATTATATTTGTCTATCTGGCCTTTACACCTCTGTGACGATAGCCAACCCACTTGCGCCGATTTACACGAAAATCATGTCACACACGTGTTTTAACTTGTTCCGCGTTGTTCCACATTTGTTCCAATTTGTTCCAAAAAATCCGAACGGATTACAGGGGTTGAAAATAAGACCCTGGGTTGGCCATCAACACATTTTTGATATTCTACGAATTCACACTAAAATGACGTCACACACGTGTTTTAACTTGTTCCGCATTGTTCCATATTTGTTCTAATTTGTTCCTTAAATCCAAACGGATAAGAGAGGTTGCAAAATAAGACCCTGGGTTGGCCATTAACAGATTTTTGACATCCTACGAATTCACACGAAAACCTCGTCACACACGTAGACGCAGACCATCTCCGAGTACACTTAACCCACATGGTAGAGAAGCCATTCGTAATACTCCATACTATCTGAACCTTGGACTGCTAAAATATGATGATAGGCGTAGCTTGTGCTTAGCCACCATGGTTTGGAAACTTCTAAAATTTCAAAATCCTCGTTATCTCCACGAAATGTTTCAATTCTCCAACAGACATCCGGATAGAATTTTAATTCCTAAGCATAGAACTGCCAAATATGCACATTCTTTCTGCATCACTGCTTCCAATATATTTAATCAATATCATTGTAATAAATACCTACATGTGAGTAGTGAGAGAAGACTTAAAAATGATGTGAAATTGCAACTTGAAATAGCTTTATGTGATGTTAATTTCTGAGATGTTTATGCTTTACTGTCTTTTCATTCTGTGATACTTTTGATTTTGTAATATTTAGTTATACCATTTTTACCTATTTCTGATATACTTTTGCTTCACTGTCTTTTCATGCTGTTATACTTTTGATTCTTTAATATTTATACATACTGTTCTTACTTCTTGTTACTTATATTTGAGAGCGGTGCGGGCGCTAGTAGTCCTGTTGTCCGTCACCTGAAATAAATCAATCAATCAGTCAATCAATCTCTCGCACATTCCTGCTCGGGCTGCCAACCAAACATCAGAACCGAAGGGGAAAATCCCTACGTTCGGGGAGGGAAATTTCCCCTCTTGCAGGGCAGGCTTTGTCGACTGCGCCAAAATCTGATAATTCTAAGCCAGATTATGAATAAATTGAAATACTGCAATGCAAAGTCGCTTAGCAAGAACAAAATGACAGTACCTAACACTTGACAAGTAGTACATAACCTGACAGCAACGACTGAAACACTGTAAAAGAAGATGTACTAGTCAATTTACCCATCTCCGAATATTTCCTAGGAACAAACCTATTTAAGAAAGGGCTGGGAAAAATTTAGGGTATCCGCGTAAACTCATTATAAAGATAACAAACTGGCCCGTCCCTTCCGTCAACCTCGGTGCCAGTTCCGCTGCACTCCACCGGCAGCTCGGTTCGACAGGGGGACTGGGCCAGCTTGGTCTGCCGGCGGCGTTTCATTTAAATACAAAAATACGTGCTCATCCATCAATGCAGTTGATACAATTCTATTTTAGGTTCGTCAATGAAACCACATGTTTGCTACAATAGCAAAATTAGTTTCACGCGAATATTTTTTTAATTTCAGCGCGTGTGTAGTGGTAGCCCGAGCGTGAACTTTTGACAGTTCACTGTGAGGAAGTCGGGTCCAATCCGAGTTGTAGGGGGTTGAGCAGGACAGTTCATTCGGACCGTGCAACAACTCCGCTGGTCCCTGAAGAGCGCACCGAATGCCCTTGCGCTCTGCGCTAGGTGACGTCGGAGCGATCCTCGTTACATGCGGCGCTCACACTCTTCAGCTGGCAGTTCATGATGCAGTGAAAGGCACCGCTGGAGTACGCTCTCAAAAAAGTATGCCTGAATCGTGCATAATATGCCTGTTTCATAGCAGATTATATGCCCGAACCTAAAAATCTTCCCTAAGCATAAAATACTCGATACAAGAATTTCGTAGTGGCTATGCAGCTATTCCTGAATCAAGCCATGCCACTAACTATGGATGCCCGATTCAGGCAGCAGTCTACATGCCTAACTCAGGCATCAGATTGTGCCGAATCGTATGCCTGTAAGACGGCCTGTTTTCTTCGGGTTACGATTTCGTTTCGTTAAGTTTTCACTCCCTGCATTGTGCTATCGCAGCATATTGACAGTGGAAAAAATTCTCCCACTCAAGGTCAATCCGCCCCATGGCACTAAGCGAAAAACCAAGACGAACTGTTGATGGTGTGGATGGTGAGGTGAAGAGACTATCATCGAAGCTAATGAAACATAATTCTTTGTTTAACCTTCCATATGATGAGAATGGGTTTGATTTAGATAATGAAACTGATGATATTTAGTATTTATAGTTATACTAGCATTTTCAGAGCCTTCATCTTGCCCAGTTTTCAGAATTTGTTTATTTAAATAAGGGAAAGTATTTTTCAGTTTTCTTGCAGGCAAAATATTTTTCCACAGTACAGTAATACACAGCTATTGTTTCCTTTTCCTTGTTTTAAAATTTTACTGCTTCTGTCATTGAAATCTATAGATTAGTTTCCCTGAATTATTTTTAAGTGTAACTGTAAGTGTTCATGAGAATTTCTCTCACTGCACCACAGTTTGTACATAGAAAAGTTTTACATATGGCTTTATATATGAATGGCTAGGTGATGCAAAGCCTTTTTATATTTAATTTTGGAGGAAATTCTGTTGACTTCCCTTTTTCTTGATGCCTACAAATAAGTTGTTTTGTTGTATTTTTTTGTTCCTGTCAGTCAAATGTTATTTTTAACTTCGTTCAGATTTGTATTTTTAAGACAATAAAATACTGAATTATTTATTGGCTTTTAACTCTATATTATAACACTTTTTGTGCTTCCTGTAACATTGTTATAATGGTTCATAACATTTCGTGTACAGGCTGCCATAACACGGTTGTTTGAGCCTGTAACACTGATAGGCTACTCTGTAACATTTCCTCGTAACATCGTTATGAGACACGCTAACATTTTTGCTATGGTCTGGCGTAACAAATGTTACAGGAAATGCAACATAACGTGCACTTTAGATTTCTCAAATCGGCCAAATAAGGAAGGGTCTACTGTGCCTAGAAACCCACAAACGCGCGAAAACCGTCAGTGCTCAAAGCCGCATTCGTTCTAATTTACTCCCGTACTAGCCTTAAGACATGGTTTAGCTGTAGCTTCCGCTTTCCTTCGACCTTGTTCGTGCACTTTAAAGACATAGATTACGGCTTATCTGAAAATCAACTACGCAACAAATAAGAAGCAATATTGATCTTTTTTCCAATTTTTCCGACCTATAGGAAAAAAACAGTTTTTTTTTGTTCTTTCCCCGAATTTTTCCGGGTTTTCATCCGGCCTTTTAATTCCTATCTGTCGCACTCACAGCGTTGCTAGCCCGCCACCGTTGGTCCGAATAGTCCGGCCATCTTCAGGCGCACGCACAGAGGCTAGGTGACCGATAGATTCACACGCAGTTAAGATTCTCTTTCCTTGCCCCATCCGATCCAATAGCAGCACAACAGAAGCACCTGGGTCCGACGACACGCTGCGCGGTAAGAACTGATTATGGAGAGTTTTTTATGCTAGAATCGCTTTAAGCGATAGTAATACTTTAACGATAAGTAATACTTTCACTGGCCCTAACGGTCCGATGGAAATGCGAAGGCTACCGATCAAATCGTGGTGGAAATCAATTTCTTTTGTTTTGTCCGGCAGGAGGGGCATTCGTGCGGAGGTGAGAGGGGGGTGATCGTGGGGTTCCTCAGAGCAGGGCTCACTATTGACGAAATTCTGAATCACCCGGATGTGTGGCGGTCCAAGAGCACTGTAACGCGTTGGATTGCAAGATACGGCAATGAGGGGTACAATCGAGTACAGTGAGCTGAAGACCCGACCGCGGTCGGGACGGCCCAGAGTTGAGTCCGAAGAGGACGTTTTGGTTATCAGGGCAACAATTTTGGCCCGGCCCTTCGCGTCAATGAAGGATGTCATCCAAGAACTGACGGGGCGCCTCACCGGCCAGACGACAGGTAAGTAGAGCGCATTCTCTGATTCGCAAACAGCACGTGGGCACTCTGCTGCCACATGCGCCGCACCGCCGCACCGCGACAGAAACGTTGCCCCGCAGCGGACACAGTTTTTACTTCCGACTCTTAACCTAAAAGGCGGGAGGGATTCGGGGATCGGACTACGTGGTTTGAAGCTGGGACGGTAATTATCTACTTCAGCGGCTCCACTGAGTTCAGACACATGGCAGGTATAGTTACACGCGGGATTGCACCACCATACCCGCACTATGATCCATTTTAGGTACTCAGTACTTTCACCGCTGGAACATTCCAGCTTCAAAAAAGCACATCGTAAACATCGAGGTCCACATTAGATACTACCGAAATTTCTTTGTTCGTCTTGTCATGGTCCGCAACGAACTAATATTGTATCTAAAATGTTTACATCTAGCCGTTTAGGTTTCAGAAATCCGTATTGTTGCGGAAAACGCAACTTTGAGAATTACTCGAGAGAAAACAGTTCGTCACGTGGGTTCAAATGTAGTTTGTGTTCTATTGGGAATTTTCGCAGAATGTTGTAACACGTCTAACATGCTGAAGCAGGACTTTATTGGTGTTTTTTTTTAACGGTATTAATTATAATGGTAAGCTCCGACGTTAACCTAAATTTGTGTCCTCAACTACCCTGTAAATCTCAACACACGCATGACCTTCGTTCCGGAGATATTCAGGGGGGGGGGGGGGGGGGCTCTTGGCCACGGCTGGTCACGGAAGGGAAGGGACCCTAGCGCAGACAATGCTCAGCATGTAATAGAGCTTTCCAATGAGACTTTATCCCCGCATTATCCCCTGTATACTGCATAATGCCCTGCCTTGCAATCTTTTATACTTCCGTTTCCAGATTCGCTGGAATGGTCGTTCATAGTCGATCCAATTACTCTTGAATAATAGTTATTTAATCTATTGTTTCTTTTTTTTTTCAGGGTGAAGGAAAAAATAAAGTGCTGCGTCGCAGCGCGAAAGCCTATGCTGACCAATGCGCAAATGGAGCGACGCCTCCAGTTTGCGTACGTGCACCCCAACGAGCCCGTCCAATGAGGTATTTTGTCCGAAAGAAGAAAAAAAGGGAATCTCAAAGACAGCCGTCGGGACGAGACGTCATGGCGCAGCAATCAGGGGCGGGATGTCAAAGTGTGGTGTTGCGTTGTGGCGCAACGGAGTACTGCCCCACCCGCCAAAGCCTAAAACTTTTGAAGTCAGCAAGACTGCACCGAGCAACCGAGTCGCGAGCCCGCCTGACCGAGCGGAGCTCGTCAGTCGGTAAGTGCCAGCTGAGGGGCGCAGAGCGGACCGGGGCAGGCCGGGACGTACAAGCATTGTAAAGGTAATCCAGCGGCCTCTTTATTCCACTTTACCTTCAACCCTTAAGGTTCCCCAGACCAGAACTGGTCTACATTCCCGCAAGCCTAGCACCAAGAGATTAGTGCTTATGGCTCCCGTATGTTTAGTCGCACAGACTTCAACCGCGCCTCAAATTATCGGGGAGGTTTTGGCGATTCTAACGGTGTGCCGCTCGATCACCAAACGTTCACCCGAATGGAGCTACGATCGCGTTAAGTGCGCGAGTTCCAGATGAGGCGCTCCGGCGGGGCTGCCAGGCAGTATAGGGAGTTTCAACCAAACTTAAACATGTAATAGCTTCATATCCAGTGTGCAGTCCCTCCCCCAATCAAATGTATTCATGGACATGCGAGGTAAAAGGGGCTTTAGAAACAAGTGGAGTGAGTGTAATAGCCTTCATTTGTGATGGCTGTCCCTCGAATAGGGCATTTATTAAACTTTACAAGCCTTTCGCAGTCGTTGCCTCTGGTGGAATATTTGACACCGTCAACAAATTTGCTCCTGAAAGGGTCCTTTACTTTTTCTCAGATGTTCCCCACCTTTCAATAACTATAAGAAATGCCTTCTTTAATTCAAGGAAAATCAAGAAGAGCACCCGTTTGCTGAAAAAAAAATAATCAGCTGATAGTGTGGGAGACCGTGATTACATTATATTTAGAGAAGAAAAATAAAGTTCTGAGAAAAGCTTCTAAATTAAATGCCCAGAATGTGTTTCCGGACAGCTACAGCCGCATGAAGGTCCATCCTGCAGCCGAGGTGTTGAGCCACAGTGTCAGCATTGATTCACAATCTCAAGGATGGACTGGAACGTTTGAAACTGTTGAGTTCATACAAAGAGTTAACAACTGGTTTGATTTGTTAAACGGTGCATTTTCAACCCAAGGATTGAGGAAGAATAACCGCAGACTCGATCCTTACACACTGAAAGATGCAGAAGAAATTGTTAAAAATAAAGAGAAGAAAAATGTGGGAATCGAACCCATGCTCATGGGAATAGCGAGCGCGCACGGTTCCTCCATTCTATCTCCCCGGTCGCTGATAATAGTGGTGGGCTGCTAGAATGTGCCGTCCCCCGCGTGAACTTGAGAGCGGCAACTGGCCCTAGCTGAGGGTAGGGAGACGGGTAGGAAGGAGATGGAGAGATTTGCCGCCGTCGCTACCCGACACGCGCAACCACCGCAACTGCGGCGCTCTGGCCGCCCTGAGCGCCCTCTCACTCTCTTTCTCAGTAAGAGGTGGTAGCGGCGGTAGGGGCGGTAGCTGTTATGAGTCAGTGTGTCAGAACACGTCGAGACAAGACGCATTGAAGTGACGTCTTGTTTGAAGGCGAAGATCTGTATTGAACGGGCAACGAATAACGTGTGGAAGGATTGAGAAAAGGTTAGTACCACTTGCGTTTATAAGTGTTTCATTGAAGGTGGCTCGGAAGAAGATAAGACGTTCGGTGCATGCGGAAAGCCTGTGAAACGTCCACTCGCACGTGCAAGCCGAGCGCCTTTAACCTCTCTTATGTCTTCTTATTCGAGTCACCTTCTGCCCATGTGAGGCCTAGCATAGACCCAACCCCAGTGATATAATCAATTTACTCTCTGCACTTTGTATTTAAACAGGAGTGAGTTGACCGCCGTGTTGTTATCAGTGAACGGCTGTTGCCTACTCGGCAGTTTCTGACTATGGAAGGAGCAGGAGGAGGCGGCGTCGGTGGGAGCGAGGGAGATTATGGCGGGACTGCAAAGGTGAGTGTAAGACCACGGCTAGTAGTTGAGTATGTCTCGGCATGTCCAAAGCATGAACCCGAGTCCGTCTGGGGTCCCCGACGACGCCCCTGCCCGAGGCCGCCGACTACACAGTTTGCCGGCGGGCTGAACGGAGACGTGTCGGTGAACGGCGCCAACAGCTAGGCGTCGGGTGTGTTATGGTCTGTCCGGGGCGCGAACGCATGTCCTTCTGGGGTCCCCGACGACGCCCCTGCCCAAGGCCGCCGACTAAACAGTTGGCCGGCGGGCTAAACGGAGACGTATCGGTGAACGGCGCCAACAGGTAGGCGTCGAGTGTGTTTTGGTCTGTCTGGGGCGCAAACGCGTGTCCGTCTGGGGTCCCCGACGACGCCCCTGCCCGAGGCCGCCGACTAAACAGTTGGCCGGCGGGCTAAACGGAGACGTATCGGTGAACGGCGCCAACAGGTAGGCGTCGAGTGTGTTTTGGTCCGTCCGGGGCGCGAACCCGCGTCCGTCTGGGGTCCCCGACGACGCCCCTGCCCGAGGCCGCCGACTACACAGTTGGCCGGCGGGCTAAACGGAGACGTGTCGGTGAACGGCGCCAACAGCTAGGCGTCGGGTGTGTTATGGTCTGTCCGGGGCGCGAACGCATGTCCTTCTGGGGTCCCCGACGACGCCCCTGCCCGAGGCCGCCGACTACACAGTTGGCCGGCAGGCTGAACGGAGGCGTGTCGGTGAACGGCGCTAACAGCTAGGCGTCGGGTGTGTTATGGTCTGTCCGGGGCGCGAACCCGCGTCCGTCTGGGGTCCCCGACGACGCCCCTGCCCGAGGCCGCCGACTACACAGTTGGCCGGCGGGCTGAACGGAGACGTATGGGTGAACGGCGCCAACCGCTAGGCGTCGGGTGTGTTTTGGCCTGTCCGGGGCGCGAACCCGCGTCCGTCTGGGGTCCCCGAGAGCGCCTTTTAGCTTACTGTTCCGGCGGAACGCGAATTGGTCGCGTGCAGGCCGATTGTTAATAAGGCCTCGGGAGGGGCGGTTTTATAGGGGGTTGGGGCAAGGGGGGGGGGGGGGGGGGGTTGTTTGGCACGTGCACTTGAAACGTGTATTTGGAGATCTCTCGCTCCCGTCATCGTGTCATTTTGACTCGATTGCCCCCCCCCCCTTACGAAAACCTTTTTATTTTTATTTTTTTTTATTTTTAAGATAGTGTTCTTGGATCGCCGGTTGCGCGGGAAATAGCAGTACATAGCACAAGATATCCGTTCATTTGTATTTTTTTATATTACAATTAAATTTTGTAAAGGTTAAAATTCCAAAACTTAATTCAGAATAATTTGAATAATTCAGCACCGCCTGGCCGCCGCGAAGCCCGGCATGGCCCAAGCAGGTTGCGGATGCACCCGTGGTAAACTGCGTGGGCCTTCCCCTAAGAATGCAAGGAATGCGGGGTAAATATTAATTTAATTTTATTACTTAACATTCATTATCATCCACACAAGTGTTGCCAATAACTCACTAAATAGCCAACAAAACAATTCTGGACATGGTAAAGAACGGGTATCTTGCCTTTTATCAAATCCCTTTGATAACATTTTCTCCTTGTTTGAGGTTCGGGTTGGCCGCCGCGCGCTCACCATTACCATCGCGGCGCGCACAGGGACGGGCTCAGGTTAACGATTTCAATCGTAACAAATACATCTGCTATCGGGCACTTCTAGGGAGACCTGAGGCGGGGGCCGAAGGCCCCGCAAACGCCTCCGGCAGGCCAAGCTGGCCAAGTCCTCCTGTCGAACCGAGGTGCCGGTAGAGCGCAGCGGAACTGTCACCGAGATTTGACGGAGGGACGGGCCAGCTTGGCTTCGATGTTTCTGGCGCCTGCGCTCAACATCAAACCATTTCTGGTCAAAAAATCCGTTTTTAAAATTCACTGTTTTAAAAAATGGCTTGCAGGTGTACACGCCGCAGCATTTTAGGGGTTGAAGTCGTTGAGATACCGACTTCTCAGTCTGACATCTTTTTCCTAAAGGTTGGAACCTTACTAAATCGGCTTCCGCTTCTTCCTACCCTTATCAGGAGGAACCACAGAAAAGCAAGAAGATATCGTTAAAAAGTGTCCAATTTTTCAGTTTTTTTCGGATTTTTGGGACTTTTGAGGGGTTGATCTGAGTCGCGGCGTTCATTATCGGAACTCCACAGTCCATCGCTACCGCTGCCGATCAATTTTGGAACCGTTCCACCCCTAACTCAAAAACTACCCCTCACCCCCTCCTAAATTAAGGGATGGTCGGAGAGGGTTGGAATGCGAGATTTGAATGTTTTAGGCACCCATAATGCCACACTGACTGTAATTTTCCTAATTTTCACCCTAGAAATGGGTTTTAATGATCCCCTTCACGGCGTTTTTCGAACTTGCTACACATAAGGGGTGGCTGTAGCCGGAGGGGGTGGCCTATGAACTTAACGCTTCGGGAGGCTCGAGACCAATGTTGGGGGCAGGTCTGTACCAAATTTCAAGGTTCTATCTTGAAAAACTTAGAAATGGTGGCGCCAACCACAAGTGGACCGCTAATTTTGACGTCCAGTAGTTTCTCATATGTGGTATATGACCCATAGTGCCATTATACTAACTGTTCCCTTGTGTTTCAGGGTAAGGTGTCCCAGGTTCAGTTCGACTAGGGAACGCCTGCGTAGGCTAGTTAGCTTTAAACTATCTACAGAAGAGGTTCTAAAATTGGGACATTTGGATAGTGGGATGGACACGGAAGTGGCCCCGGACTATTTAGAGTCGAATCCTTTTTATCCAGTAGGTGTATTTGTGCTGTTCAAACTGAAGCGCTTATGAAGATTTCCTGTCTAAACTCGACAATCGACTTGGCAGGCCGTGCGAAAGGAGACTGCGTACATAGTTATGTATTCCAAGCCCGAAGAGTAACGTCCTGTTCTTGTCATCTCTATATATATTCTAATCAATAGACATGTATTCTTAATTTTATAACATATTTATGACCATTGATATGCATGAAGGTATTTTTTTTTTGTACTTAAAGGTCTATTTTATATTTTAGCTTCGTTGTGGAATGTTTGTAGAAGTACTGTGATGCAAGAATGTGTGTACTATGTGTTGCACCGTACCTATTTTGTGATAATAGTTTTCATACGCATCGAACCAAATATATCTTATGATTGTTAATTGTTGAACAAATGTTCTCTTCTGCGTTGACATAATTTTACCTTGCATTTTACATTGTTGACGATTGAAATGTACAATGTATCTGGAGTGCATGTATATATATTAGACATATCTTATATTGTTGGTTTTAATTGTCAGAGGACTGTACTGTTAGTGCTGAGTGCCTTGTTTACTGTAGTCTTTTGTATAACTGTGAGATATGTAATAAAAATGGTTGGATTTACATATTTCTAAACATAAATATCTGAACAGAGAATAAAGTGGTATATCAATTGTCATGCCAGTAGGTTGGCACCACTACGGGAGCCTGCTAGGGTGGCAACACTGGCCGGGTCAGTCTAGGGGCTAGGTCAGTCCAGTTCTGGGAGTATGCCTGTTCACACCTATGCTGAGTGAATAAACTGTGACTCCACATCGCTGCTGGTTATTTCCTACACCCGAACCACCGGCACCACATTGGCGACGAGCGAGAAGAACTGCGGTGGGCCGGCAGTGGTGTGTGTGAAGTTGGAGCGTGTGTGCGTCTGCGTCTCGTCAACGGCGGCCAGCGGTCAACGGCTAGGCTGCGTCCGAAGACAGCGAAAACAGCACCAGCACCAGCACCATGCCCGGCGGAGGCAGCGACGCCGGTGGAGCGAGCGGCGGCATGGCTGCGGCAGCATCGGCTAGCATCGACCCGTTCGACACATCGGACCCGTCCAAGTGGAAAAGGTACAAGCAGATGTATTTGTTTGCCTTCAAGTTTTTAAATATTGATGCCCCGGAAATGCAACGCGCATACTTCATGATGCATGCTGGCATGCCCACTGTTGACATAGCAGCGAGGCTGTGTATGCCGAAGGAGTTGCATGACGTGCCCTTGGACGGGGTGGCGGACTCGATTTGGTCAAAACTGGATGCCCATTTTTCACCAACGGTCAATCCGGTTACGGCGTATGTAAAATTTTACCATCTGCACCAAAAATCTGGTCAGAAGGTCGCCGACTATGTGGCCGAGCTTCGCCAGCAGGCAAAGGAGTGCAAATTTGAGACCATCCCTGCCGCACAGATTGTGGACACTATGGTATTGTATCAAATGATTTGTGGGCTACGAGATTCCCATTTGCAGCAGCGGTTGCTAGAGAAGCAGAAGCTAACGCTGGCGGCAGCGCTCGACGCGGCTGCGGCGGCGGAAGCAGCGTGTTCCGACATCGCTTTCGTCCGGAACGGGAACGGCGTTGGCCGATCCGGGGCGTTTATGTTGGATGGGCAAGCCGGCGAAGTTGACGAAGCGGCGGACCTGTTCGCTGTCCACCATGGCCAGAGGGGCCGCGGAAGCGGCGGCGGATGTCGGCCCGGCCCGCAGCAGCAACCGCAACGACAACAGCAACAACAGCAACAACATCAACAACCAGAGTCTAAATCGGTGATGTGTTTTCGTTGCGCCAGTTCGCACTTTGCAAATCAGTGCTCTCTAAACCCCGCTGATCTCTTCGGTACAGGCTGCAAGCGTAAGGGGCATTTGAAACCAGCGTGCGGTTTGACAAGCCGGAACGCCAGAAGAGGCCAGAAGAAGAAGAACCAGCAATCGGGCCAGGGTGGTTCGAGCGCCGGAGGGCCGGCTGACGGCGGCGCCAAGCAGGGCGGCCAGCCGCAGCAGCAGAGAACCGGCTCGTACGCCTTGCACACCAAGCAGTCCCAGCGGCAGCCGGATGGTGCAGCGTCGATACCCCCAGCAGATCCAGGTTCAGGTACCGGGCCGTGTGCGTACTTTGACATTTTTGCAGTGCACGACGGTCAGCTGGGCGGCACGTCGGCAGGGCGAGGCCCGCCGATCCCGCCACCGGCCATGATGGACCTCACGCTGGACGGCAAGCAGGTGTCGTTGATCGTTGACGGCGGCTCCGGGGTCACCACGATCACGTGGGACACCTTCCAGCGGCTCTGGCCGGGCGCGCAGCTGCTGGCGCCAGAGATCATGGTGAATTCCTACGCGTTGCAAGGCAACATCGAGGTTCGTGGCGTGAAGTGGGTCACGGTTCGCTCGGGTAGTAGGGTATTCCCGAATCTGCCGGTGTACGTCGTTGACAAGAGTCGCGACGTGAATCTGCTTGGGAGGCAGTGGTTCCCCTTCTTGGGTCTTGCGGTTGAAGGGGCAGGCGCGGGCAGGCGTGTACGCTGTGAACGCGACGCCGGCGGCACCGGAAGATTTCCGTACGCACCCCGCTTTGTCACACAGGGAGGACGAACAGGGCGGGTTCAAGGGACCGCCTATTTCTCTGGATGTTGACCCCGATGCTCCCCCGGTGCTTTTTAAAGCCAGAAGCGTACCATACGCTCTAGAACCTGGCTATTTAGCCGAGCTGGACCGGTTGCAGAGGTTGGGAGTGATTCGGCCCACCAGGTTTTCCAAACATGGGACTCCAGTGGTGCCTGTTAAACGTAAAGATGGATCAATTCGGCTCTGTGCCGACTACAGCTGCACTGTGAATTTAGTGTCCCGCCCAGACAAGTACAAGCTTCCTACTTGGAAAGAAGCTTTTTCTAAACTGGCAGGAGGCCGAGTTTTTAGCAAACTGGATTTTAAGGACGCTTACACCCAAATGCCGGTGGATGATAAAACTGCTGATTTGTTAACTATCAACACCGTGAAAGGGTTATTCACAGTTCATACTTTACAGTTCGGGCTTACGGACGGACCCAGCCGTTTCCAGCGCACAATGGACATGTGCTTCAGCGGAGTGCCCGGATTGGCTAATCTGCTGGATGACTTCGTCGTGTCCGGGAAAACTGTGGAGGAGCACGACCAGCGCCTCAAGCAGGTACTTGACGTCATCGAGGAAATGGGGCTGCGTCTGAACGTGCGGAAGTGTGTTTTCCGGGTTCCTTCTGTGGAGTTTTTGGGGCATAGGATTGATGCCGAAGGGATTCACCCCATGTCGGACAAGATCCAGGCGATCATGGAGGCGCCTATGCCGCAAAATGTCAAGCAGCTGCAAGCGTTTCTGGGCTTGATCAATTTTTATGATCACTTCATCGACAAGAAGGCTGCGCATTTCGAGCCCCTGTACAGGCTGCTCGAGAAGGGCGTGAAATGGTCATGGGGGCCGGAGCACCAGGCAGCTGTGGACAAGGTCCGCGCCGTCCTGACTAGCTCGGATACCCTGGCGCACTACGACGGTGCGCGACCCCTGATTCTTGCTTGTGACGCGTCGCCATGGGGCGTCGCGGAGGTGCTGTCGATAGTGGACGAACGGGGCGTGGAGCGTCCTGTTGCGTACGCGTCGAGAACGCTGTCCAAGGCTGAGCGAAATTATTCGCAGCTAGATTTGGAAGCGTGTGCCATCATTTTCGGACTCAAGAAATTTCACCAGTACGTGTACGGGAGGGAGAAGATCAAGATCTACACCGACCACAGACCGTTGCTGGGAATTTTTCAGTCGGGTCAGCCGACCCCGGAGCACCTTAGTCCGAGGATGATACGATGGTCCTTGTTTATGAAAGCTGATGATTACACATTGTGTTACAGGCCAGGAGACAAAAATGGAAATGCGGACATGTTGTCGAGATTGCCTCTGCCGGAAGATCCATGTTTTGAATCGGAGGTAGACGTTGTCGGCATCCATCTCCTGGACCTGGGTGAGCAGAGCCCCGTGTCTGCAGCAGAGATCGCCAAGGAGACGGCCAAGGACGCGCTCCTTACCGAGGTTCTGGGCTACGTCCGGAGTGGCTGGCCGAACAAGGTGACAGAGCAGCGACTTATGCCCTTTTTCAATTCTCACAAGGAGCTCTCTGTGCAGGCCGATTGTTTGCTGCGTGGGGACCGCGTTGTCATTCCTGCGGCACTTCGGCGGCGGGTCCTGGAAGCAGTGCACGCGTCTCACCACGGCACCAAGACGACCCTCGCGGTGGCGCGGTCGTATGTGTGGTGGCCCACCATGAACAAAGATGTCATCGACTGGACGGCATCCTGCAAGAACTGCATCGCGGTGCGGCACGACCCACCGAAGTCCTTCACTCCGTGGCCCGCCCCTGCTGAGCCTTGGGAAAGGATTCACCTGGACTATGCAGGACCTGTCGATGGACAAGTTTACCTTATCCTGGTAGATGCTTTTTCCAAGTGGCCCGTTATTTGGCCTGTGTCGTCACAGACAACGAATGTCCTGATTCGTTGTCTCAGGGAGGCTTTTGCAATATACGGGGTGCCCAAGCTGGTTGTAACAGACAACGGTGCTTCATTCACTTCGTTTGCATTTGCAGAGTTTCTCAGCCGGAATGGAGCAAAACATCTGACGCCAGCACCGTTCCATCCCGCGTCTAACGGCCAGGCGGAGAGGGAAGTGCAGACGTTCAAGGAGCAGCTGCGGAGGCACCAGGAAGGCGACGTGCACACCCGCACGGCCAGGGCACTGTTCTCTATGCGAACCAGAGTGCACGCTACAACGGGTGTGTCGCCTGCTGAGCTCATGTTCGGCCGGAAGATGAGGAGCCCGCTGGCCCTCATGTCGCCTTCGGAGAGGCTCAAGCTGCAAGACGACAAGGAGCCCCAACCACAGTTCATGCCAGGTGATTTGGTTCACTACCGCCGGTACCCAAAGGGCCAAAAGAAAAAATTTGTTCCAGGAGTGATCGAGTCACAGCTTGGGAGCAAGTTGTTCCAAGTCCGGGACGTGTCCGATGGCGCCGTTCACAAGAGGCACGTGAACCAGATCATAAACCGTGTGAGGGGGCCATCTAGCCAGTGGCAGGAGGGAGAAGACAAGCCTGAGGACATGCAGCGGAGAGACAGAGACCAGCACAGTCAGGACCGGATGGTGCGTTCTGAAAATTTGTGCCCAAGAGTTGATATCTCTAATGCTATGCCCGAGGAACCCCGTTTGTCCTACGGTGCAGTTGTCCTACCAATATATTTATTAATATAAATATTATAAATATAATATAAAAATACTACGGAAGGAGTGCCTAAAATATTCACGCTCCATTGTCCTACCCGAATAAAAATATTCTGCTCTTGCGGCGAATATAAATATTGCCGCCAGGAATATAAATATTGCGAGCGATAATATAAATATTCAGGATGCGCTTAGTGACCTTCCCCTCCGGCCCTGCCTACTTTGGGAGTGGGGAGAGAAGTGACGAAGGGGTTGCCCCCCCCCGACGGATGGGTTGCATACCTCCCAGGTGGCCCTGACGGCGGCTCGGCTACCCAAGTCCGTGTGCCATGCCGGGCGGTGCGGTGCGGCGGTGCGAACCAAGGATGAGGTTCATCCGAACCTTGCTGCAGTGTGCCAGGACGAGTGCATTTGTGCATATGTGTACCAGTCCACTGTCCTTGCCAGGACGATTCGCTGCACAAGATGTTGTCGACCACCACCTTGAGGTACCCGATGACGTCCCAGGTACGAGATCCGGGGTTCCGTCCGATCTAACTAGAGCAACTGACATCGAGTACCTTGCCCACGGCCGTAGCCGGGGGGGGGGGGGGGGTTAACCCCCTCCGAAACCGGCGACCGGGTTAGGCAACCCGCATAATAAACGCCTGAATGTAGGCAATCAGCGCGACATATCCCCCTCCGAAACCCAAGTCTGGCTACTACGGCCCTGACCTTGCCTTCTTCTTCATCACTACCTAGTGTCCACAAGTTGTTGACGGCCACCTCGAGGAGCGCAATGAAGTCCCCGATGAGAGTACATGCTTCCCCCCCCCCCCCCCCCCAACCAGGATTCCGGCCCCCACGTACCGTGGACGACGTTCCCTTGGACTAGCCAATGAGCGTGCCGATAGAATGGTCATAACCCTAACGTGCGGCGTACGCAGTGTGACCAGCGGACCTTGCACGTAGGTGACGACCATGTCGAGGTCACCGTCGAAGACCTCCAACAACTGCCCCCTAAAGTAACCAGCGGGCCTTTGACATCGTCTTCCAAACCGGTATTGGCGACGTCCGTGTTCGTCCGAACTTTCTCGCATCTCGTATACCTTACAACGCGGATGGCGGCACTGAGCGCCTGCGAATGCCGGGGTAGGCAAGCCTTCCCACACGTGTGTAAGTAGATGTCACAGTTGCATACCTAACAGGCGTTATATATGCGCAGACTCGCTAAGGTGGCTCCAGCGGTTAATGTAGTGTACGTTCTGAATACAAGGTCCCTACTGGTCCCTACGTCGTGTCTTCTGTTCCGTAACAATTATGATAGTTGCTTTTCCGAATCATGTCAACTCTGTCCCAAGCTACTGTTTACCATGTCACCAAATGTAAAGAAAGGAAAGTGAATCAGAAACAACACAACACATATGTTGGATTGATATTAATTTTTTATTCAATACTTAGGGATTGCATACCATTGTTATTACATAGGTCATTGAAATATAACTGCTGGATACATGGCAAATTTTCACTTGGACTCGACCCATTCTACACCATTTCAAACGCTTACACTCACAAGCCACATGTTACATTTGAAACAAGACCCCAAAACAGACTCTATGTAACATCAAATGATAAGAATCAATGTCGTGAAAATTAAAACGTAAGAGAAACATTGTTGATAATTGAATTGAATGAAGATTTTTCACTTTTGAAGAATGTACAGGAAGTGAATTCACGACAACAACGCCATCTCACATAGATCTACCAAAACAGGTATGTTGACTTTCAAACAATTCGTTGGTTGCATGAATTTGCATGAAGTTTCCCAAACAATCTGTAAAGAAGATAATAATACAATCAATGAAGAATAATTTCATGCAGACTGATGAATTGGTGCAATATGCAAAACTCTCACCTTTAAGTTTCACATCTACAGTAGTTAAATAAGGCTCCTCCCTTCTGCCATGTGTTTTGAAGATAAATTATATAGTCATTTACAACAGTTGAAATTGTGAGACCTGCAACATAGAAAAGTATTTAGAGCAGGAAAGACAAAAGGCAACTGTCTGCTGCTGCTGCTGCCGCCGCCGCCGCCACCCTCTCTCCGGGTAAGCCGCCATCGCCAAGCTGGCGACGAGGTGGTCCTACGAGTAGCCGAGGCTGAGCTCCGACAAGGCACTGCCCTCAGTCGCTGTCACCGACACCACCTGTCATGCTGCCATGTACGCCACGCTGCCGATGACCCCCGTGCTGTGCTGGCCGCGTGCTGTCAGCTGGGCCGCCGTGGACGCCGTGCTGCCGATGACCCCCGTGCTGCGCTGGCCGCGTGCTGTCAGCTGGGCCGCCGCTGACGCCGTGCTGCCGATGACCCCCGTGCTGTGCTGGCCGCGTGCTGTCAGCTGGGCCGCCGTGGACGCCGTGCTGCCGATGACCCCCGTGCTGCGCTGGCCGCGTGCTGTCAGCTGGGCCGCCGCTGACGCCGTGCTGCCGATGACCCCCGTGCTGTGCTGGCCGCGTGCTGTCAGCTGGGCCGCCGTGGACGCCGTGCTGCCGATGACCCCCGTGCTGTGCTGGCCGCGTGCTGTCAGCTGGGCCGCCGTGGACGCCGTGCTGCCGATGACCCCCGTGCTGCGCTGGCCGCGTGCTGTCTGCTGGGCCGCCGATGACGCCGTGCTGCCGATGACCCCCGTGCTGGGCTGGCCGCGTGCTGTCTGCTGGGCCGCCGCTGACGCCGTGCTGCCGATGACCCCCGTGCTGTGCTGGCCGCGTGCTGTCAGCTGGGCCGCCGTGGACGCCGCGCTGCCGATGACCCCCGTGCTGCGCTGGCCGCGTGCTGTCTGCTGGGCCGCCGCTGACGCCGTGCTGCCGATGACCCCCGTGCTGTGCTGGCCGCGTGCTGTCAGCTGGGCCGCCGTGGACGCCGTGCTGCCGATGACCCCCGTGCTGCGCTGGCCGCGTGCTGTCTGCTGGGCCGCCGCTGACGCCGTGCTGCCGATGACCCCCGTGCTGTGCTGGCCGCGTGCTGTCAGCTGGGCCGCCGCTGACGCCGTGCTGCCGATGACCCCCGTGCTGTGCTGGCCGCGTGCTGTCAGCTGGGCCGCCGTGGACGCCGTGCTGCCGATGACCCCCGTGCTGCGCTGGCCGCGTGCTGTCAGCTGGGCCGCCGTGGACGCCGTGCTGCCGATGACCCCCGTGCTGCGCTGGCCGCGTGCTGTCTGCTGGGCCGCCGCTGACGCCGTGCTGCCGATGACCCCCGTGCTGTGCTGGCCGCGTGCTGTCAGCTGGGCCGCCGTGGACGCCGTGCTGCCGATGACCCCCGTGCTGTGCTGGCCGCGTGCTGTCTGCTGGGCCGCCGCTGACGCCGTGCTGCCGATGACCCCCGTGCTGTGCTGGCCGCGTGCTGTCAGCTGGGCCGCCGTGGACGCCGTGCTGTGCTGGGCGCGTGCTGTCTGCCTGCTGGGCCGCCGTAGACGACGCGCTGCTATGGCCGCGTGCTGTGTGCTGGGCCGTCCCGGACGCGATGCTCCCCAAGACGCCGGCGAGACGAGCACAGCGCCGCCGCGACAATGAAGGCCGCGCCGTCGACAGCTGCGCTGCCGACGCGACCACAGCGCCGTCGAGAAGATGAAGGCTGCGCCGACGAGAGCTGCGCCGGCGACACGAGCACAGCGCCGCCGAGACGATGAAGGCCGCGCCGAGGAGAGCTGCGCCGACGAGACGATGAAGGCCACGCCGACGACGCCTGCGCCGGCGACTCGAACACAGCGCCGTCGAGACGATGACTGCCGCGCCTTGGGAGTAGCCGCCGCCGCACTCTAAGGCCCCGTCCTCGGGTACTGCGTCTGGGGCTGTCGCCGCCGCCGCCGCCGCCGCCGCCGTCTCCCCGGGAAGGCCGCTGTCACCACGCCGTCGACGAGAAGGTCCTGGGAGTAGCAGCCGCCGAACTCTAAGGCCCCGTCCTCCGGCACTGCGTCTGGGGCTGTCGCCGCCGCCACCGCCGTCTCCCCGGGGAGGCCGCCATCACCACGCCGTCGGCGAGAAGGTGCTTGAAGGAGCCGCCAGCGTGTTCCGTCAAGTCCCCGTCATTCGTCCCTGCGCCTGCGTCTGTTTCCGCCGCTACCGCCGCGGCCGTTTTCTGGGCAGGCCACCAGCATCACGCCGTCTGCTGCTTGTCGCCGTCCTGGGACCACCGCCGTCGCCGTCCGCGTCGTCTCGCATAACTGCGCTCAGTCCGCCCCAGCTGCTGCCCGTTCCGGGACTCCGCACGACGTCCTCCGTCATCGTGCCCGTGCTGGCGCCGTTCGCCTGTCGTGCACCCGGAAGGGGCTCCGCTGTTGTCACCAAGGTCCTGGGAGTGACTCGCTGACGCCGTCCCCTTCGTGGTCCCAGGAGTCGCAGTCGGCGAAGGTCCTGTCATCCGTGGTAGAGATTGGCCCCAAAGTCGTCTGGTGGCCAAGACGATACAGCGCCGTCATCCGCTCGTCCGTACCGTCGTGTCCCTGTGAAGATGCTGCCATACTCCGCTGTTGCCCGGCGGCTGCTGCTGCGGCTACGCTGACGACGGTGAAGAAGGAGAGCGGCGCAGCCGGAGAAGTAGACTCGCGTGCCCTGGTGCCGCCGTCGTCGTCTCAGCATCACTGCCACGTCCACGAAAAGCTGCAGGCCGTTGACCGGGGGAAAGGGTGGGGTGGCGGGGGTGCTCGTGGTGGAGAATTTGTCGCTGAGGTGATGGTCGTCCTCCTGCTGCTGGTGGTGGTGGTGGCATCGCCATGCTGATCGCCTTTGTCCTCGTCCAGCCGCTGCTCCCTGGCGCTGGTCTGTGCTGCGGCACCGTCATGGGTGTCACCATCCTCGAACGCAGCGTCATCGTGCTGCTTTACCCTCATGGCTTCACCGCTGGCACGGCACCCTGCGCCCGCGACCGCTGTCCTCCACACCAAGGCCACTTTCTCACAATAAGCCATCAGGATTCAGGAAAAGTTTGCTTGAGTCGAGCATAATATGCTTGACTTAATTCACTTTTTATGCTTTATCCACAAATTCTCCACCACATATTATGGGCTTGAAACTTTTGCCAAGAACCGGGCTACGCTTTTATCAAGAAATCAAGCATTTATATTCGACAGGGTTTCTCAATTCAATCATAGTCCAGATTCCTGGCAAAGGTACTTGATTTAAAGCTTTACCAGATATGTTCAGCTTCTTCCGTCTAATGAACTTCTTACGAGTGCTACACAGAGACCTGAAATTATACAGGGAGACTCACCTCTCGTATCCTAACATAACATAGCAATTTTGAAAAGAAAACTAATGGTAGGTTGACATTGAGATCTTGTGCCTGGATTAGTTGGGAAAGAATTACTCATCAGCTTTCAAGGATTACCATGATTTCAGTCATTTCACATTTTTATAAAAAGTTTGCTCCAGAAAATTATTATGAACTTGTTCCAATTCAATTTATAAACATAATCCAAAGATCCTATACCAAGCACGATATGATTGAAACAAGAATCTTTTCTAATAGAATCTGGACTACACTTCAGTCAAGAAATTAAGCATTCATTGATAATGGTGTTTCTGGGTTCAAGGTAAGTTCAAATTCCTGTCAGATTCTCCACGCATAGCTTCCGTACTCAAAAAATTCAATTCAAAGCTTCCCCACTATCACCCAGAATGCTGCAAGATTTTTACAAATGACACTGCAGATAAACATGGCCATATTTCATGGTGCTCCATTTCTGTCACGGCCAGGACAGGTCATAAACAGCTTTTCAATTAGGCTCATCAGAGGAGTAACAAGTGAATCTGAAATCAACCCTGTTGATGTTATCACTTTGGCCAGTATGAACAAAGCTAAAGACTTTCAAAAGCTACGGGAAATGAACTTTTGATTAACCATCGAGCACATACAATGAGAAACCAAATGCCGCAACAGATCGAAACACATTCTCCAGAGAGAACACCTAATTTACTTTTGAAGTTCCACACCAAAGAGGTTATGTTAGCGTACTGTACTGGAAACCGTTACGACTTCTGTGCACCTAACCTGGGACAGTACTTACACCCACCGTTCGCGTCCTCCTCATGGTCCTGCGTCGACAGCTGCTTGGTTGAAGTTGCATTTCAACTTGCCGATAGCCTGAAGATAACATCAAAAATTACAAACAAATAGCGCAAATAGCGGTTCACCGAGTTCCACTCGCGACGATACGTAGTCAAAACGTAGCGAACTAAATAGTTTCGGTTAGGTCCACGGGGCCACGTCCCGGCCGACCTAATCACTTTCTTACCATAATAGAGCAACATCTCGAAAGTACTAAGCTATTACAAAAATAGTCAGACCCAATTTTTTCGAAACTTTTAAATTTCTTCTTGCGGTGCCGCGGCGAGTGCTGGTGCTGCCCTCCATCGGTGAAGTGGTCAATGAGTCAACTTAGGAGAGGATCCCTTGAACTTGGCTTTAATTTTCTTCGCTGCTTTGTCGCTCCTTTGTGAAGTACACACATTCTGCCACATATTTCAGGGATGAGACTGGTAACCGAATGATTTTTCTCGCCGCAATGACAATATCATACCAGGTATGTGAAGTGGTTAACCTACTGAATGAGAATGCCCTGCCATCTTCTGCATGAACCAAAGGAATATGCACCTTTCAGTCAACATGCCAGTGAATGAGTGCAAAGGCCTCAGAAAGAAAAGTCGATTTTTTCATCGGGGAGATGGTTATTACTATCACAAGAATCGTCGACTTCGCCCTGGTGTTTGGTCATGTCGCTGCTCTCGATGGTATAGTGATAACTGCAGAGGAAGGGCGATTATTTCAGAGGACCTTTCTCACTTTGAGCAGACACAACCTCACAACTGTCATCCTGACCAATTCTTTTGGAAAGTCAGAGCACTGAGACGTGCCATTCTGAAGAGGTGCCGAACCAGAGATCCCACAAGTTCGGTTCATATTATCGAGCAGGAGAGTAGAGGGTAGGTTGCTGGTACTCTTTGCCGTCTTAATCCTGTACCGTTAATAGTAAGAATAACATGAAATTAAGGATTGCAATGGGAGTGCTATTTAATGTTTATACAATAGTAACCAACCTTTTTTTTTTTTTTTTTTTTGACAGCTTTGAACGAGAAGTAAGGAGAAAAAACTCAGCCAAAATTTTACGTTCTGCAATAAGGAGAGCGCGTGTTGGAGTGTTTGGTGGTGTTTTGCCCTCTGATCTGACAGCATTGGATGAGATGTTGAGGTCAGACAAGTTTAAACATCTTACAAAAACAGAGGATGGAGATTATGTGTATGCTGGACGCTGTGGGTCCTCTGTTACACGGTCCCGGTGCCTTATATTTATGTCTAAAGCTCAAAGACAGCTATTGGCAAAAGCGAAGAATATATTTATGGACTCTACATGGGACGGCAGGCCTAAGAAACCTCGCAGTAGCCAAATGTTGTCGATTACAACAAAAATCTTAGATGAGGTTTGTGAAAATCTTTGATGGTCAATGTTTTTCCAGGTGTGGTCATTGACATGGTGAATATTATTAAGACAAATCTTTTTGTTTATCTTCTTACAGGTGATTCCGTTGTGTGTTGTTCTCATGGAAAGTAAGACCAAACATTCGTACCAGATACTCCTGCGAAGCATTAAACAGCTTGCTCCTGAATTTGAACCTGAGACTATTAACTGTGATTTTGAGGATGCAGAATATCAATCATGCAAAGAGGAGTGGCCAAATGCTAAAGTCCAGGGATGTCTATACCATTACAGTAGTGTATGTCATCGGAGTCATTGCTGTATTTGTAGACTATGTGTTGTAGTTCTGCTTTACTTCTCAACTACATTAGAATTATTTTCATTTCAGAATGTTAGTACCTATGCTAAAGGTCTCGGTTTCTACAATTTGATCATAGAGGACCCAGTATTTAATTCGCTAGTGAGGAGTACCTTGAGCATTCCATTGGTCCCTAGAGCGAGATTGGTTGAGGCTCTGGAAAGTATCATTTTGAGAGCACATAATGAAGGATATGGAGACATTATAGATGGTTTGCTACAGTATATTTACAAAGAGTATATTCAGAAGAGGGGTCATGTTCTGTCCGTGTACCTAGCTGAGGACCGTACCGATAACATATCCGAATGCTGGAACAGGATGCTGCAGAGAGTCATGGGAGTCCCACGTCCCAATGTCTACATTTTCCTCGGTGAGCGAATCATTAAGTGCTTCTTTGAACCCTGGCACATGCAATCTGTCCAAGCTCGTATACATTAGGATAACACGTAATTTAGCCCACTTTTCAATGATGTGTCTGCTGTTATTTCATAGGAGATTAAATATCCTTTTGAACGTTGTTACTTTAATCTCAAATTTTTTGTTGAGAGTATGTAAGTTTAAGAAACTGAAAACTTCCCTCTGGTAGACAGTTAAATGAAAAAATAAAGCAGCATCAGTCATATGTAATAGCTGTGTTGCTTAAAATTGCCATTTCCATGCTGGTTGCTAGGATCAATCTCACGTGACCATGTGTATTATTCCATCATTTCAGCAATTTCATTCTTCTTTGTTTTTGTTTTGTTTTAGATGGAATTGTCCATGCACATGACATGTTTGTGCAAAACTTCTACAACCTGGTAAGAGGAGATAAGAATACCAGGGGAAGAAAGCTATCATCCGTGAGAAATGACATTGCAATTCTGAATTTCACCCGGCTTCTGGATGGAAACATAATCTCCATGACTGATTTCTTGCGAAGATCTTCCATGCGCCTGCTGTCACCATATCGGCGTGTCTTCCCCCTCCCCCTGCACCTTGAGTTTTTCATGGTGTACGATTAATGTGTTAATCAGAACCAAAATTGAATTCAGGCTATTTTGGAAGATTAAATGTGATACTACATGTAAGTGAAAGCAGTGTTTTGTGATCTTTGGTGTGTGTAAAAATGTGACTGTTTTTGGACCACTTTTCAATGTGGTTTCTGGTGGTTAAAACATTGAATTTTTGTGAAAGAGGTGCTGATCACTAGATATCAATTTCAAAATGAACGCTCTGAATGAGGAAATTCCGTTCATAAAGTTATTACTTTTATTGTGGACTGTTTTGCTCTGTACTGTTGCTGGCAAACCTTTGTTTTGTTAAAGTTAATTGTGAATTGTTAATTATGGTATTTAATATTAGCAGTTTTATACATGGCTGTAGGGTGCATATTTTCAAAGTTTATTGCTTCAGTGGAATATATATTTAATATTTGGAACATTTTATCTGTTGGTACAGATTTTCAGACAGGTTTCTGTACATAGTTGAAAATTAAAAATTATTTTTCTTTCCTAAAAAGTGCTGTGTGATTTTCTGTAAAAAGATAAAACTGTGATCGACCCTTGAAGAAGATTATTATTACTGTGATGACGAGTGTTTGCAAGAGCAATGAAGGATTCCCAGAAGTTTTTTTGTTTTTCTGTTGTCTCTGTCATTATTGTTTTGTGATTTTATGTGTTGAAGCTCATTTTCACTCTTATGTGATTCTTTTATCGGATTAAATGAGTGCTTTGAAAGTAAGGCCAACTTTTATTTTAACCTAATCATTTACAAACATTGCAGAAGTGAAAACTCACCAGAAATATTGCAAGCCAACTAATACTGAGAACGAAATGAAATTCAGTATTGGCACAGTACTTGATGATGGTCACATGATGCATTTAATTTGTGTCTCAGGATTTGTTTCCTTGCGCTAGGAATAAAGAATGCAACAAAAGAAATTGTAACAGAAGCTGTCATTTGCAATGATTCTTATGAAATAGTGGTGTGGTGACATCCTATTTGTCAACAAAGGTGAAATCAATTAGAGATATACGGAAGTGGAGAAATGGTTGGAACCCTCTCAGCCACAGATTAATGAATGTAAGGAAGCACACAAGATGGATTCTATTCCCAATCAAAGTACTTGAAGAGGTCATGTCACCGATTCTCATGAAACTTTATATTTAGTTCTAGTTCCCTACCTGAGTCAAGACACAGAAATGAAATGTATAAAAGATTATTTAAAAAAGGCTGAGATAGAAAATATTTGGGTTTTGCATGGTGTTAGAGCGGGTCTTGACTCAAAAAAGTAAAATCTCCAGAATTTTTTTGGAAAAAATGATCTATTTGACGACTTTAAATGGTAGTGTAACTTCAAATCAATCATAAGCACGTTTCTGCATCAACTTTTACGCATAAAAGTCACTTTTTCTTAAAATTTATTAATTTATGATGATTATTTAAAAACTCCAATACTCCATGAGCAGAGCACTCAATGGTTTTGGCAAGGAAGACAAACAAGTACATAGGCTTCTTTCGGTACGGCAAGTATCAGCAACCTGTTATGCTTGGTTTGGTGTATACGGGGGGGGGGGGCGGAAATGTAGGCAACCGGCGTAACTTTTCCGTCTGTAAATAGGCAAAAAGCAGGACATTGCCCGCCCCCTGAAGCCGCTCCTGGATCCGCCACTGGCTGCCGTCGGGCGGGATACCATGGTGGTCATCGGGTAGCAGAACGTCGACGCGTCACCGTGTGTCCCAAATCCACCTGATACGTACGTGACTACGTTATTTCCCTCTGGAGGGTGTGCCATGTCACCCAAGTAGACCCAGAGCCAACCATGGTCGCCATCTGTGACCATTCTTGCCCAGGGAAGGCCACTACCTGACTCCCCAACCAATGGTCGCCAGTCGGCCATCGCAGGGGGTCCTTTTTGGGTCCTTTGGGTACATATCCGTGACCTCTCCAGGAATGATCACGGGGAGTCGACGAGGGCACCAGCACGTTCCGGTACCAGGTGGCGGAGTCGGGCCTGTCCAAGGCGCCCGCTGCTCTGCGGGGCGCGCGGCAGGCTGGGGAATCCGCGCAGTGACTGCGGGCGCGGGAGTCACGCTGAGGGGAGTGATGTCCACTGTCGGGGAGCCGTGCCGGCCAAGCCTCCGGAGTCCGGAAAATGGGAACCGGGACTCCGCCGTTGGCTTCTCCACGGTGCAGTACCCGACCCGTACACTACCGAGACCCAGACCTCGGGCCGGTTCTCGTCTCGAGCTGGCCTTCACGGACGGCCGCGCCACGCACCGTCGCGCAGCTCTACGACGAGCCTGCCGGCGTCCGCGAACGACGGGGGCCGTGTAAAACCGACAGAGTGGACTACCCCCGGGGCCCGGGGGCGTGGCACGGCACGGCACCCGTCCCGTTACCCCCCCCCCCCCCCCACTCCCCCCATTCAGTCACAACCACAAAGCGGGGTTCAAATACCACAAAAAGCCACATTTATTACTGCTTTTCAGTCCTTGATTCTAGATATGTAGGTACACCCTCCGAGTGGTCGTTACCGACTCCTACCTAGACGAATGCCGGAACGAATGACGAGTGGTGTGATACCGTTGATTCCCGATGACTGCCACACTAACAATTACCTGTACCTCGATGACTGTTGACCGCCAGTCATATTATTGATCACTCTCCCGTAACAACCGATGACCCCGTGCAATCTTGACCAAATCCTCCAATTATTGTTTATTTACAGCGATGACGACATGATTACCAGCGTGGACCCGGACCCAGGGGGTCGAGGTTGGTCGGGGGGGTTATCTGAGGTCGGCGTGGACCAGGGTGGTCCAGGTAGGGTGGGGTCAGCGTGGACCCGGGAGGTCGAGGTTGGTCGAGAGGGGGTCATCGAGGTCGGCGTGGACCAGGCTGGTCCAGGGTCGAGGTTGTCCTGCTTTTTGCCTACTTACAGGGTCGGCGTGGACGCCGGTTGCCTCCAGGGAGGGTCTAAGGCCGAGGGGGGGGGGGGTCGACGCCCCGGTTAGTCGAGAGGGGTCCTCCCCCCCCGAGGTCGGCGTGGACCCGGGAGGTCGAGGTTGGTCGAGAGGGGGTGTTTCAGGTCGACGTGGACCCGGCTGGTCCAGAGGGGTCTCTGGGGTCACCGTGGACCCGGGAGGTCGATTTGAGTCGACAGGGGGGTCGTTTGAGGTCGGCGTGGACCCGGGAGGTCGAGGTTTTGAGGTCGAGAGGGGGGTCCAGGTGGGTCAAGATGGGGGTATCTGAGGTCACCGTGGACCCGGGAGGTCGAGGTTAGTCGAGAGAAGGGATGTAGTGTCTTTGAGGTCGACGTGGACCCGGTTCAGGTCCCGAGACGCGTAACTCCGCGTAAGCGTACTCCCTGAAAAACATGAAACGTGCGATTCCTTTTCCGCACTTAGTGACTGAGTGAGGGGTGAGGTACATCCCCCCCCCTCCCCTCCCCGGGATCTGCGCTTAGGGAGGGAGTCCTGGCCGGAACGACTGCTGACAGTGTACGACGTGACCCCCATCAGCGTGGACCATCACCACGTCCACGGATCCCCTGTCCTCCCCCGCTGAGCCCTAGGCGGCTGACAGGGACGGTCCGGCTTCTCATCTGGTGCTAGTGACCTGTCGCCGCGTTGCCATTCGTGGCGATGCTCCAAGGTCATTTTGTGGCCTTCCCTGAGTCCCTGGGCGAAGCGTGTGGTCACGTATGGCGACTATGGTCGGCATTGTGTGTACATAGATGGCGGAAGTGGGGTGCGACACCGTCAGACCTCCCACTTTCGTTTCATCAGCGGTCTGATTGTCTGATAGGCTTGTCTGGTTACAGGCTGGGCGCCGATGGGCCCCATTCCGTTCGTCGCGCAGGTCACCTGCACCGTTGCCCTTCAAGGATGGATTGTAAAAATATTTCGTTCGGGTGAAGCCCAGGCAGGACTTGTGTGCCGGTGACTCGTTGGCCGGGGGAGGACAGAGGGGTGGGGTGGGGGCGAAAAACCAGAGCCGGTATTACACACGTGCTCAGCAAAACTGACGTGTGTGTGTGTGTGTGTGTGTCTGTGCGCGCACGCGTGTGTGTGTGCGGGTGCAGAAAGAATGTCCAATAATGGACCCAGTCTAGGTTCAAATATACCGGCACCTGAAGGGGGTGATTTTTAATGCATCAGTTTCTATGCCGCCTCGGAATCAAGCTTAGAAATCTGGTCTCGACGATCAGAACCGAGGGAGTGGCTCGGTCATCTTGAAAATGATAAAAATTGGGGGGAAAACGATTGTCACGGGGAATTACCAGCGATATTACAGCGTGATTGCCAAGGGCTGTTCACGCGATTACCGCAGTTGTCTGTTTGGCTTGCACGCTAATTGCTATATTTTTAGGTTTTTTGTATGCTTGGTAAAATCACGACTAATGCGCCTGCGAGTGCTAAGATAGACCAGCCCGCACGACACGCGTGCATGCAAAAGCCACAGTTGCCTACCCACTAGGCGTCACGTACGCTAAGACTGCTGGGCCGCACCTGTCCAGTTACTTGACGGATTTGTTGTCTTCACGCTAGAGGCAAACACCCACCCAGTCCGAAACCATCTTTAGTATGGATATGTCTATAAGGGGTCACCTAAGAATGTCCGTCTGCAACAGGGCGTGTTCAGTGAAAAGAAACATGGGGACGAAGATGAAAGAAACTATTTTTTTTTTTGGGGGGGGGGGGGGAGGGGAGGGCAATGAATACTTACGGGGCGATATAATAAATTTCAAAACAGTTCATCAGCAGCTTCTTCTACATCTCCATTATTTAGAGCGATGAAGGGCTGAATGGTCCTCTCGCCACACTTTTCCAGGGTGGTTTGCGAACCTGACAGGTAGTCAGTGGCCTATTCCGAGCCTCTGCTGGCGGTGCTACCTGGGCACCACATCCTACAATGAACCTTAAGGTATGTACAACATTCGTGCCAAACGGCATCGCTGTATCACGAATTGCAAGGTGGGTTCGGCATAAACTTCCGGACTACCCCCGTCTAACACTCCCTCACCGGGAGGGGTACGTTCTATTGCGCCACTGACATTCGCTCGCGGAGACCCTTTGCAAGAGTATGCGCCCCACCGGCGGCGCGCTCCTCGGCTGCCGGCTCAGCCTGGCTGCCCACAGCGTCACTTCAAGGAACGCAGTGCCAGTGTTTGGAAGTGAGTGAGTTGCTGTCGCCGTGCCGCCGCTGCCACTGGCGCTGCCCCGCCTCCACTACAGCCACGCCGCCACTGTCTGCAGTGAAGAGATTCTATTAAGGTAAGTTTGTTTCCTAGTTTGTTAAGAATGTCCTGTCATGTCCGGTCATGTCCGAAGGGTAAATGTTACCCTTACCAGCGGGACACCCACGTCCTGTGGCCGCCATTTCCTATGTCTCAACGACGTGGTGACATCAAACTTCCACCTCGGCGTGAGCTAAAATTGTGTGTGGCGGCTGTAGACGTACGGGGCCACCTCAGATATCGCTAAGGGTTGATAGGTTTTTGTTCCATCTTTGTTACGTCCGTAGCCGTTACTCGTATGCATGCCGCCCCTGTGCTGAGATACGTTAGTCTGGCACCGAGGCTCGGCTTCATGTGTGCGAAACGATTTTCGTCATTCATTATATGATTTCGGTTACTGTCCCGGTTCGTAAGCGTGTATGGAGATTGGGCTGTATCATTTCAGTAACGGTATTTTGCAGTGTACTGATGATTCGGAATGCTCCGCCCCGATTGGCATGAAGGAAGGAGCGACTGTGTGGTCTACACGCGCGTCATTATTTTCCGTTCATGAACAGGGCAGGATACAACTGGTTCTCAGATCGTCTTGCTAAACAATAAGCTGGCGGGTCAGGGTGCAGGCGCGTATTTAGGGGGGGGGGGGGGGGGGGGGTCAAGGGGCCGTCCACATATTACGTCATCATTTGGGAGGGGAGGGGGGGTTGACCGCCGTCATGACGGTAAATGACGTGGGGGGAGGGGGGTCGTAACAGTGTTGACGTCATATTTTGAAATACGAACTATCCCGTCGCAACAAAGGTACGCGCGTCTTCTTTTCGTGTGCGCGCTCTTGCATCGAGACTGGAGCATTGTTTCACCACGCGCTTGTTTACATCGGATGCTCTGGTTGAAAGCGGACGGCGCCGTCGCGCGAAGTCCTGTCTGGACGTGACCTGTCTACACGTCGCGGTGATTTCCGACGGCACCATGGATGGCAGGGAACTTTATTCCGGCTTTTTTAAAGCGTAATTGCGGGCTAATACCCTTGCATGGAAAAAATAGCATTTGATTTTACGAGAAATATGCATTTTCCTCCTTTTTGCAAATATGACGTCAACAGGGGGGGAGGGGGGCAGGGCTCAGATGACGGTTGATGACATGGGGGAGGGAGGGGTCAAATATAGCCAAAAGTGTGATGACGTAATATGTGGACAGCCCCCAAGGGGTCGTGCCCCCCCCTCAAAAACAAGCACTCGGCGCCCAAGGGCGCCGCTCGGAAGCTAGACAACCGACACGGCATTCCGCCTGTAAGTAGGCAAAAAGCGTGACGTGACACCCCCCCCCCCCCCCTAAACCGAAATCCTGCGTACGCGCCTGTCAGGGTGTCGGTACCGGCGTGACGACGCCACCCTTCCTTTCTGCACAGTTCCGCCGCTAGGCTCAGACGCTCAGCCCGCTCAGCCGCCGTCGGATAGGGTATTTCACTGAATCCTGAAACGGAGGTAAGACCTAACTCTCACGTGCCCGCAGTGAGACTGGTCTTGACTGTACATCAACCATAAGGAACCAAGAGCATGGCATTCGCGCGCGCGCGCGCGCGCGCGCACACACACACACACACACACACACACACCTACCAACACACACACAACACACACTCAAACACGCGCGTGTGGGGCAGGAGGAAGGCAGGGCGCCGCCCAAAACGGCGAGGCAGGGTAGGAGGCGGACCGGGGCACGGTGAGGAGGAGACGCTGCGGCGGCACGGCACACGCACACAAACATACACGCGCACGCACAGTCGTCGCTGACATACCCTCATCCGCCGCGTTGGCGCTCGCTGCGCGATAACATAAACCAAAACATAAAGTAACTGAACACCAGCGGCCAGGGAGGCTGGCCTGCCGGCGCTGCTTTGCTGAGCGAGGGAGGCCTGCCGGCTGTGGCTCCTGCTGTGCTGCTGGCTACCGGTGGTAAAGCTTAAGACGGGCGTAAGACCAGTCTGAAAAGTTCTTGAAGTATCACAAAGTCCCTACTTCCGCTTCAGGATTACGCTGAAATGCCCTTTTCCGCCGCTGTTCAAAACACCCGGGGCGCCATTTGCTAGGCTTCTGCTCGACTCCTATTAACGCTTCCGCGCGGGCTTGCCTATCCTATCAACGCGCGCGGGCGCAAGATGCCGTCCGGTACTCTATGTGAAGCCTAGGTCCACTGGTCCCAGCAGCGGTAGGCGAGAAAGCTTGCCGCTTGCCGGACGGTTGGCTCTGGCGGCGTTCGATACAAAGACCATGCTGGGTATGGAATTTGGGGGCGACGGAGGGGGGGGGGGGGGGTCAGAGCTCGGTGCGCTGATTGGTCGCTTCACCACCCACATATTATTTGCAACCAATCAAAACGGCGAGTCTGCGTTTCCGTCCCGTTTCCCGTCCGACCGACCACAAGACCGTAACACACTGTTTTCCTAATCTTCTTCAGATCATGGACCGCAGGAGCAGGAGCGCTGATCGGGTTGCCCGCCACAGCTCCCGCAGGAGCAGGGGTGCTGATCGGGTTACCCGCCACAGCTCCCGCAGGAGCAGGGGTGCTGATCGGGTTGCCCGCCACAGCTCCCGCAGGAGCAGGAGCGCTGATCGGGTTGCCCACCAGAGCTCCCGCAGGAGCAGGAGCAGGAGCGCTGATCGGGTTGCCCGCCACAGCTCCCGCAGGAGCAGGAGCAGGGGTGCTGATCGGGTTGCCCGCCACAGCTCCCGCAGGAGCAGGGGTGCTGATCGGGTTGCCCGCCACAGCTCCCGCAGGAGCAGGAGCGCTGATCGGGTTGCCCGCCACAGCTCCCGCAGGAGCAGGGGTGCTGATCGGGTTGCCCGCCACAGCTCCCGCAGGAGCAGGAGCGCTGATCGGGTTGCCCGCCACAGCTCCCGCAGGAGCAGGAGCAGGGGCGCTGATCGGGTTGCCCACCAGAGCTCCCGCAGGAGCAGGAGCAGGAGCGCTGATCGGGTTGCCCGCCAGAGCTCCCGCAGGAGCAGGAGCAGGAGCGCTGATCGGGTTGCCCGCCACAGCTCCCGCAGGAGCAGGAGCAGGGGCGCTGATCGGGTTGCCCGCCACAGCTCCCGCAGGAGCAGGAGCAGGAGCGCTGATCGGGTTGCCCGCCACAGCTCCCGCAGGAGCAGGAGCAGGAGCGCTGATCGGGTTGCCCGCCACAGCTCCCGCAGGAGCAGGAGCAGGAGCGCTGATCGGGTTGCCCGCCACAGCTCCCGCAGGAGCAGGAGTAGGAGCGCTGATCGGGTTGCCCGCCACTCTCCCCGCCCGCAGCCCGACACAGCCGGGGCTACTTCGTCCAGCTCCCGCAGGAGCAGGAGCGCTGATCGGGTTGCCCGCCAAAGCTCCCGCAGGAGCAGGAGTAGGAGCGCTGATCGGGTTGCCTGCCACTCTCCCCGCCCGCAGCCCGACACAGCCGGAGCTACTTCGTCTAGCTCCCGCAGGAGCAGGAGCGTGGCGAGCCCTACCTTCAACTGCAATGAGTCTGCCGAGCCCGCCTTCGCCATCCTAGACCGATGGGACGCCAATAGTACGGCCGTAGGGGGTGATCGGGATGAGCCATCACCATCGTGTTCCCCGGAACACCTTAATAAGGTATTCTATTTGAATTAGAAGGAATCATGCATTCCTTATGAAGTTTCATCTATGAAACACACCTGTGGGCTGACATTTTCTTCCCACAGGTTGACCACGACGCTCCCAAGCATACATCTTATGAGCAGTTGAAGGTAATTCTTCAGAGGTTGTCTTAGTTGCCAATTACGTGATATAATTTTTGTGGTTTAAGTTAATTGCTGTGTTGTATTTGTTTTCATCCAGGGTCGTGTGCTTCGGAACGGCAAGCCTTTTTCTGCCTCAGGTATTGTTGTTTGTTTATTTTCAGTTATATGTCTGCTTTATTTGTTGGTTCATGGTATTGCAGTCACTGACAAAAGATTGATGTATTCATGTATTACTGTATCGGTGGTGTAGATGATAATGACAAGGTCAAGGTAGCTGCCCAGCAGGCTAAAAAGGGTGCTGTTTCTAAGGCTTCGAGGGTTTCCAAAGGAACAAACAGTGGACCTGGACGCCCTGCTGGGAGCATGAACAAGAAGCCAACAAAGGCAGAACTTGAAAAACAGTTACGCAATATGAAGGCTGAAATGGACAAATTAACACTAGAAAGACTGACTTTCCCGGTTACCTTCTTTGTCTGAAGGGGTCATTTTGACCCCTGGTCGATCTACGTGTTTCGCATCGCCGAAAACGGCATATAAATTATGTTCTCGTTTTATTTCAAAGTGCTTCTGACTCGCATTGGTGAGAGTGAGTACTAACTTTACATTTTCCTGCCTAGGGAAGCTGTGCTGTTGGTAGGCAGCCAGCACAGCGTATATCACTCGTATCAGCGTATATCATATGTAAATGTCTAGGTAGGCGAGGTACGAATTTTTCAATAAGAATAGACCCCCTCCCTCCATAAATGACCCCAAATCCCAAGATAAGCTGGCAACATCGTCATCAGGTGCTGCTGCAGGTGCCCGTGGTCAAAACAGGACCTTCTGAGCCAGGAACTGGAACGGGACTTCGGTGCGAAATGTGAACTTCTCCATCGTGAGATGCAAACTTTTTCACAAGGATGAATCCCCCCCCCCCCCTCCAAAAAAAAAACAGGAACCAAGCTACAATGCCAAAAAGACCCCAGGTGCTGCTGCAGGTGCCGGTGGGCAATGCAGGGCCCTCTTGGGCAGGGACTGGAACGGGAGGGCAAACTTCTAAAAGTGCAGTATTTCAAACTTCATAATGGGAACGGACCCCTGCTTCTTTTGTCATGGGATCCCAGTTACATTTTCAAAATCGACCCCAGGTGCTACTGCAGGTGCCAGTGGTCAAAATGAGGGCCTTCTTGGGCAGGAACTGGAACGGGAGGGCAAACTCCTGAAAGGTGCAGTATTTCAAACTTACAACAGGAACCGAATATTACTAATATAATCCTTGGACCCCAGTTTCATTTCAAAAATGGACCCCAGTTGTTACTGCTGGTGCCAGTGGTCAAAACAGGGCATTTTAGGCTTGTCAGACGACCGCAGTCGCTTCGCTCGCGCTGAAGGTATTCCCTTCTCGATAAGGCGTCTATGTGGTCTCCGTCACCTTCCCCAACCAATTACTTCGACTTGCGCAGAATAATTAAGCGAGTACGCAGTGTTTAGGGGCAATTAGAGTGCATTATGTGAAAAATTACAACGTGTTTAGTGGCTGGTGTCAAAATGACCCCCTCAGACAAAGAAGGTAAAAGGCTTTGTAACTACCACAAAAATTGAGGTAGGAGGCTGAAATTTTGAGGGATTGCAGTTTTAGACGTTTTAGGAAAAGTCAAAAATCGTCGAGTTCAAGGCTCTGAAAAAAAGTATGAAAAATTTGGTTTGAAAATGAAAAAGGGTCAAAATGACCCCTTCCGTCTTTCTAGTGTTAAAGAAAGGTATGCGAAAATGATTAAATGCACAGTTTTCAATTTTTCAACTTTTGGACACTACTGTTGCTGTTGACTGAATGAAATCCTGTGCTGTGCTCTGTACTGACTTTCACAATTACTGTGATTACAGGTACTGAGGTGTCCAACCAATTTGGAAATGATGACGTCATACCTATTTCAGATGACGATGCTGAAGACGAAGTCTTCATGCCTTATAAGGTGAAGCCTTTGATGCCACCTTCTGCTCCTGCTCGGCCAAAGAAGGTATTTGTGACAGAATTTCAAATGATATTTTATTAATTGCATGAATTTTTTTTCCATGAAAGTGTCGTTTATATTTTCTGTTTGCAGACACACACGGCCGACCCTGGCATGAAGACAGAAATTAAAAAGGTGTTTATTAAGTGCATAAAAATTTTACCATGGTGAACCAGAAATAAGTGTCATTTATATGTTCTGTTCTGTTTGTAGACAAGGACCAACCCAAAACTGAAGAGCCAAATCATGGTTGAACAAATTAAATTTGAATTGAACAGCACTGGATTAATGAATGCCGGCAACTCAAAATACATTGAGCTGGTATTAAATGAGTG
The DNA here is from genome assembly GCA_038380765.1 of Odontothrips loti. Lineage (NCBI taxonomy): Eukaryota > Metazoa > Arthropoda > Insecta > Thysanoptera > Thripidae > Odontothrips > Odontothrips loti. The sequence continues at coordinate 331,961 of JAZGLN010000125.1, read as the reverse complement.
CCTAGACAATAGCCCTCAGGTCACATGGCAAGACATTAAGGGACTTAAAGAATTGAAGGATACAGTTCAGGTGAGTAAAACAAGACTGATCAGAGTTATTATCAATTGTGTAGTGTTAATAAGATGTCATATTTAACTTACAATTTCCTTCAGGAAACCGTGGTATAGCCCTCACTTAATCCCCAGTTATTCACGGGGCCCAGAGCCCCTGCCAGAGGCATATTGCTGTATGGTCCCCCTGGAACAGGGAAGACTATGATTGGTGTGTATTATACAGCTCTGCTTGTTTTTCTGCATTGTGTCTGACATTACATCACCTCACTGAAAAGAAAGAAAGCTCCATGTAATGAGACTTTTCTTTTCCTTAAAAAAAAAAAAAAATTGCAGCCAAATGTATAGCTAGCGAGCTTCTAAGCAAGGGGGAGGGAGCTTTCTTCGCCATAACAGCTGCAGCTATTGCAAGCAAGTGGGTCGGGGAAAGCGAGAAAATAGTGAGAGCTCTGTTTACAGCTGCCAGGTATTCAATAATATTTACATTTAAATGAACTAGTGTTAATGATGTCATCTTGAGCATGAAACATTGTTTTATTTCTATATCCTTAGGGCATGCCCTAAACGATGTGTAATTTTCATCGATGAAATGGAATCATTACTTTGCGAGCGGACATGCAAAGAGAATGACTCATCTCGTAAGATCAAAACTGAATTTCTGCCTCAGATGGTAAGTATTGCCACTATTTGTCCGATTAAAATCAGTCCGTCCCCTTATGAATTATGATCCAATGTACTGGAAACTGGTGTCCGCAGGATGGAATGGCAACTGATGGGATGCCGCCACTTGTAATTGGGTCAACAAACCGCCCGTACGATATTGATGAGGCGGTCAGAAGGAGGCTACCAAAGAGGCTTTACGTTCCTCTTCCTGATGGTGAAGTAAGTATCCGTATGTCATTTTGGGTAGGTTGATTAATGTGTAGTATTGAAGCAGCTTACTACATGCACCCTTTACTATTTTTCTGCATTTAGGCCCGACTTGACATGCTCCATAAGTATATAGATGGAGCTCAAATGGAACTGAGCAAGCGGGAGCTGAATTCAGTTGTAGAGATGACAACCATGTACTCGGGTTCGGACATGAAGGCTTTATGTAATGAGGCTGCCATGGGCCCCATAAGGAGGATACCAAAAGATATAATGCTTATTATTAAGAAAGAGGAAGTGAGTGTAACAAGTAATAATTTTGTAGAAGTTATCACCTTGACACCATTACATAACTGTTTGCTCTTGTTCTAGGTACCTCCAATCACATTCAGTGATTTTAGTGCTGCACTGAACGTGGTACGTGCCAGTGTCAACTGGGACCAGCTGCAGCAGCACCAAAAATTTGGAAAAGAATTCGGCATGATCCCCTAGATGTACCCTTTTCATTTATTTATGTACTTATTCTTATACCAACTACCAAATGTCCTGTGTGACATTTGTGGGTACATTTGTAAGGAATTACAACCTTCTTTACTCCTTCACTTAGACTTTTATAACATGCTGCGCTCCCTATTTGATTGCCAAATTTTTTAAGTCAAGATTTTTTATGGTGCGTGTGGTTTGGTGTTTTAGTTATGGAACCATGGTTTTGTACTGTTAATTGTGATAATTATACATTTCAGTTTGAACAATGGATTTTCATTTCTTTTCCCACATCTTATAAGCAGAAAAAATTGAGTAAAACACAATTTGTCATCTCACTGAAAAAGTGTTATTTGCTCATATAATTCACACCCTTTGTTGTATCTATGTCTCTAGAAGCAATTGATGTGTGTTAAGTAAATACTGTTCACGAGGTCAGATGTCCGCATCCTTGAGTATTGAGTAGGGCAAGGTTAAGAAAAATGCACAACACAAACTTTCAGGAGCTTCTTTTTTTTTTTTTTTAATCAGTGAAAGCTACTCAAGATGTCAACTATTATAAAAGTCTATTGTAAAGTATGATGACCTAGTTCTTCCTTAACTTCGTGCACTAGCAGCTCAACAAACACTTGTCGAAGAGAAATGCAATTATACATCAATACCATACATTTACAGAGACCAAAATATAAATGGAAAGAGACAGCTACATTGAAATTTATAACACGAGGAAACATGAAAACTATCAAACTGTACCACAGGCACAACTCTTTAACATTTTCCAAACTGGACGGGTGATGGATGGTTGTTTCCATATCATGCACCCAACCTGTGCATAACAAAGGATTATAAATTTAACTCCTATATATTCTTTCCTGTGAGGCCACTATTTGTTTGCCATACTTCAAAACTTTTTGACTGCAGGTCATGTTCACGTTGTGTTGCTATGTGAACCAGCTTTGTTTAGTACATGTCAATATCTGTCATTGTCTTTCTTTATTCAGAGTGTTGATAGAAATCTTTTGTACAAAACAAATTATAGTTTTGTGCCTTCGGAACATTTTGTTTATCTTCCCCTACCCAAGAAGTTGAGCAGCAAGTCAATGGAATTATTTCTACAGAAATGAAACGTTTCCAACCTTGTATTATCACTCACATCTTATAATCACTCACATACACATACATTTAAGGCTATAGAAATGACAAGAATCTCTTATGCACAGGTAATATCAGACAGACAAAATACTTACACAAAACAAAAACTGACAGGCACCACATAAGAGAACGCCAACAGAGTGCCTCCACAAGATGCAAGTGGTGGTCCGTGTGGTAAGAGTGCACGAAACAGTCTCCAGATAGCAATTGCAAGCAGTATTACAGATCTGAAACATAAATGATTAACTCTTTAGAAATTGAACATAAAAAAGATATGCTTTGCTTGAATACGCTCCAGCTTTGCATTAGCACATTTATTCTGTTGATAGACAACACAATAAACCTCATTATAAATCATCAAGACTGCAACACTTATTTCTAAGAGCTCCAACTTACAAAATAGGAATTGCAGGCATTAAAAAAAGAGAAGAAAAATTTGAAATGCTCTCACCATTCTTTAAGCATCACTGTAGTCTGCAACACCGCCCTTCAGTTCGGAAGCTCTGCTTGCTGAGCATTCGTGTTCCTGGCTGGTGGCATTCCCAAAGTTTCCAGAAAAACTGCATTGGCAAGACAACCCTAAAACTGAGACAAAGGTATTGTTCGTTGGTCATACCTGGTGTACATACTCCTGGCCATGATTATCAGTACACCAATTAAATGCACATGTGGTTTCCATTAACAATGAAATGGAGAGGAAGAAAGTTTTCTTCTACATCTGATCTAGTACGAATTGCCACGTAAATACATAGGTAAAAGAATAAACAATTATGGTAACTGAGGTCAAAACTCAGCTCTTCCTAACCTCTCAGAATGATAAAAAATCTACTTTCATACAATGGTCAGCAGAAATCACCCAAGCAATGAATACGGCAACTAGGTTATACTTCCCTGACGCATTCAGACACTTACGAAGATGGTGCAGACTGCCGTGACTCAGGATGCGAGGTAGACTTAGCTGATAATTTGTTTCCACTCTCTTCACATGGACGTGCATTGCCAGCGGGCTCAAAGGGGTTACCCACAGGTGGTTTTATTTATACCTGAGGCATCGAATTTGGATTGTACGCGATTGGATCCCCCACACGGGACCGCCCCCTCCCCCGCCCCACTCCCTGAACGTTGTTATATACAGTATAACGTACTGCACTCAAGCGCCCCAAGAATTATTTGCAGTACAGCGTACTGCAACTAGCGCTCCCAGCGGCCGCTCCGGGCATGTGAGGGGGCGGGAAGTAGAAGAAAAAAAATAGGGATTACAATTTTCGAAAATTTGGGTCTGATTGCTATGTATTTACGCAATGCTGCTTAAAAAGTGCGCATGAAATTATGTTGGTGACCGTTGGCGACCGTACCGTGACAAGGCCGATGCTGCGTGGTTGCCCCAACCAATGCAACTTTCGCTTTCGTTGCTGCGTACTTACTTCCGCCGGCCATGAAAAGCAGAGTCCTCTCTCTCTCTGCCTACTTAGCGCACTTCAGCGCACTCTTTCCATTTGTAATGTGATTGCTGGACAGTGTGGTGAAAATTGTGGCATTTAATGTAACAAAATCAATTCGAGACCCGGTTGTAACGTTAACGTTAGTGCCAGATGTCTTCGGAGTTCGGACAGTATGTTTTGAGAGTTCACATCGTCGGGTAAGAAACCTCTAACTGCTTGGAATTTGTTGTATTTCATCTTCATCGTCCTGTCAGTTAATAGAAGTGCCACTCTAGTCAAGGAGCCGTAGATGTGGGACGCTAATGGTGGGTAAGTATACCGTCGAAGGTTAGGTGCATAGGGCTTGTAACGGTTTTTAGTACGCAAACATAACCTCTCATGTTTTGGAATTGAGCTCAGAAATTGTGGGTGTCCTCTTCAGACGTTGTTTACAGTTCTGTGCTGGCCTTTGATTTCTCGTGCTCGTAACGGTTATTCTTGCAAATTTGAAGAAATATGAAGATAATGCATCTTCCGCAGCCTGCACTAAATATTTGTTTTGACTGTGCCTACAGCTATGCGATAAAACTGACATTTGGAACCTAAGCTGCCTCTGTTAATACTCTTGTGGACAGGAATGACTATGACCTTTCATTGTAATGTCACATTGTGCGTTATGAAACGTAAATAAATTTTAATGTTATGTACCAGTTTGTCCAATACTTACATGTTCTTGCGAGAGGCCTGTGAAAACTGTATGCAATGTTCATTGAATCGATAATTCGTGACAGTATCAGATAAATGTACCGGATTCAGTTTTCAGTCAAGAAGCTTTGCAAGCAATCTGAACCACACTTGAATAATGTAATCCTAGTAAATAAGAGATGCTTTATTTCTTGATTCAAGTGTAGTCCAGATTCTTTGCAAAGCTTCTCGCTTCAAGCATATTACATGATAAGCGGAGAATTTGGGGTCTGAAGGTTGAAAATTGGAAAAGATTAAGCACACTGTGCTTGATTCAAGCGGTCTTTTACAGATATCCTTATGGTTTACTTTAAGGAAGCTGATAATACGGATGCAACGAAAACTGAACTCTTTCTTGGATGACGCAGGTGCAAATGTTGGCAGCCTGTAGTGTCTACGGTGACGGCCCCGCCAGGATGTTGAGGACGGTGACATCGGGCGGTGTTCTCCATCCCAGCAGCTGGCAATCCAATGCCGCCGCGTTCCACGATGAGGGTGCTCAGCGGCAGCACGGCGACCAGCGCGAGGGCGGCAGCGGCCTCTACGAGGACCGGAGTCGAAGGTGTGGTGGTGACGTAGCCTTGCCCTTTCACGAGGGCGACGATCGCTGGGAGACGGTAGACGGTAGTGGCGGCGGCAGCAGACACAGTGACGGAGACCGGTGCCATGGCAGAGCACGGCACAGCGATCATCGCCTCGTCGGCGCTGTTCTCGTATCGCCGGCGAAGCCTTCGTCGGCGCGGCCATCACCAGGAGTATCAGCCGGGTGAACGTCGGCGCAGTGACGGAGGACGGGGCCCGATGACGCCACACGGCAATAGCGGCTCTAGCAGGACGGCAGCGTGGGCTTCTCCGTGGGGACGCGATGGCAGCGCCAACGCCAGGATATGGTGGTCCGCTACTGGGAGGACCTTGGCGTCAACGGCGAGGCGATTGAAGACGCGTTGACGGAGTCCGGGTCCTTAGAGTACGGCGGCGGCTTCTCCCAGGACCTTCTCGTCGACGGCATGGTGATGGCGGCCTTCTCGGGGAGACGGCGGCGGCAGCAGCCCCAGACGCAGTGCTGGAGGACGGGGCCTTGCAGTGCAGCGGCGGCTACCCCCAGGACCTTTTCGTCGACGGCGTGGTGCCAGCGGCCTTCCCGGAGAGAAGGCAGCGGCGGCGACAGCCCCAGACGCGGTGGAGGGGGCCTTGCAGTGCAGCGGCGGCTACCCCCAGGACCTTCTCGTCGACGGCGTGGTGCCAGCGGCCTTCATCGTCACGACGGCGCCGTGCTCGTGTCGCCGGCGGAGCTCTCGTCGGCGCAGCCTTTTTCATCTCGGCGGCGCAGCTGTCTTCAGCGCGGCCTTCATCGTCTCGACGGCGCTGTGTTCGTGTCGCCGGCGGAGCTCTCGTCGGCGCAGCCTTCATCATCTCGGCGGCGGAGCTCTCGTCGGCGCAGCCTTTTTCATCTCGGCGGCGCAGCTGTCTTCAGCGCGGCCTTCATCGTCTCGACGGCGCTGTGTTCGTGTCGTCGGCGGAGCTCCCGTCGGCGCAGCCTTCATCATCTCGACGGCGCAGCTCTCGTCGGCGCAGCCTTTTTCATCTCGGCGGCGCAGCTGTCTTCAGCGCGGCCTTCATCGTCTCGACGGCGCTGTGTTCGTGTCGTCGGCGGAGCTCTCGTCGGCGCAGCCTTCATCATCTCGACGGCGCAGCTCTCGTCGGCGCAGCCTTTTTCATCTCGGCGGCGCAGCTGTCTTCAGCGCGGCCTTCATCGTCTCGACGGCGCTGTGTTCGTGTCGTCGGCGGAGCTCCCGGCGGCGCAGCCTTCGTCATCTCGACGGCGCAGGTGTCGTCGGCGCGGCCTTCATCGTCTCGACGGCCCTGTGTTCGTGTCGCCTGCGTCTTGTGGAGCATCGCGATGACGGTGGCCCAGCAGACAGCACGCGGCCAGCACAGCACGGGGATCATCGGCAGCGTGGCGGTCATCGGCAGCACGGCGTTCACGGCGGCCCAGCAGACAGCACGCGGCCAGCACAGCATGGATCATCAGCAGCACGCCGTTTACGGCGGCTCAGCAGACAGCACGCGGCCAGCACAGCATGGATCATCAGCAGCACGCCGTTCACGGCGGCTCAGCAGACAGGACGCGGCCAGCGCAGTACGGAGATCATCGGCAGCGTGGCGGTCATCGGCAGCACGGCGTTCACGGCGGCCCAGCAGACAGCACGCGGCCAGCACAGCATGGATCAGCAGCAGCACGGCGTTCACGGCGGCCCAGCCGACAGCACGCGGCCAGCACAGCACGGGGGTCATCGGCAGCACGGCGTCAGCGGCGGCCCAGCAGACAGCACGCGGCCAGCACAGCACGGCGTCAGCGGCGGCCCAGCAGACAGCACGCGGCCAGCACAGCACGGGGGTCATCGGCAGCACGGCGTCAGCGGCGGCCCAGCAGACAGCACGCGGCCAGCACAGCATGGATCATCAGCAGCACGGCGTTCACGGCGGCCCAGCAGACAGCACGCGGCCAGCGCAGCATGGGGATCATCGGCAGCGTGGCGGTCATCGGCAGCACGGCGTTCACGGCGGCCCAGCAGACAGCACGCGGCCAGCACAGCATGGATCATCAGCAGCACGGCGTTCACGGCGGCCCAGCAGACAGCACGCGGCCAGCACAGCATGGATCATCAGCAGCACGCCGTTCACGGCGGCTCAGCAGACAGGACGCGGCCAGCGCAGTACGGAGATCATCGGCAGCGTGGCGGTCATCGGCAGCACGGCGTTCACGGCGGCCCAGCAGACAGCACGCGGCCAGCACAGCATGGATCATCAGCAGCACGCCGTTTACGGCGGCTCAGCAGACAGGACGCGGCCAGCGCAGTACGGAGATCATCGGCAGCGTGGCGGTCATCGGCAGCACGGCGTTCACGGCGGCCCAGCAGACAGCACGCGGCCAGCACAGCATGGATCATCAGCAGCACGCCGTTTACGGCGGCTCAGCAGACAGCACGCGGCCAGCACAGCATGGATCATCAGCAGCACGGCGTTCACGGCGGCCCAGCAGACAGCACGCGGCCAGCACAGCATGGATCATCAGCAGCACGGCGTTCACGGCGGCCCAGCAGACAGCACGCGGCCAGCACAGCATGGATCATCAGCAGCACGGCGTTTACGGCGGCTCAGCAGACAGCACGCGGCCAGCACAGCACGGGGATCATCGGCAGCGTGGCGTACATGGCAGCATGACAGGTGGTGTCGGTGACAGCGACTGAGGGCAGTGCCTTGTCGGAGCTCAGCCTCGGCTACTCGTAGGACCACCTCGTCGCCAGCTTGGCGATGGCGGCTTACCCGGAGAGACGGCGGTGTTGGCGGCCTTAGCAGCAGACAGGGTGACAGAGGCCGGGCGTTCTCGGAGACGTCATAGGGCGTCATCTACGAGGTCGTCATCGTCGACAACGTGGTGATGGCGGTGGCAGCAGCTGCAGACGCAGTGACCTTTTCGGAGCACGGCGTAGGGCAGCCAGAAAACCGACGATGCTTGTGGCGGCCAAGTCATCATGTACATTTTGACATGCTGGAAATATCCCGTTTCGTTAATGTCAGTCTTGCACATCCCGTTGCCTTTTGTCTTTCTTGCTCTAATAAATTATCTAAGTTACAGGTCTCGCAATTTCAACTGTTGTAAATGACTACATAGTTCATCTTCAAAACACATGGCAGAAGGGACGAGCCACATTTTACTACTGTTGATGTGAAACTTAAAGGTGAGAGTTTTGCATATTGCACCAATTTATCAGTCTGCATGAAATCTTTCTTTACTGATTGTATTATTATCTTCTTTACAGATTGTGTGGGAAACTTCATGTAAAATTTGGGACATCGAATTGTTCGAAACTCATAATACCTGTTTTGTTAGATCTATGCGAGATGGCGTCGTTGTCGTGAATTCACTTCGTGTACATTCTATAACAGTGAAAAATCTTGATTCAATTCAATTGTCAACACTGTTTCTATTACGTTTTAATTTTCACGACATTGATGCTTATCATTTGATGTTATGTAGAGTCTGTTTTGCTACAGAGTGGTTGTGCTCAACGCAAAAGTGTTTTTGGGTATTGTTTCAAATGTAACATGTGGCTTGTGAGTGTAAGCGTTTGAAATGGTGTGGAATGGGTCGAGTCCATTGCCGTGTCACAAAAGTGTTTTTGGGTATTGTTTCAAATGTAACATGTGGCTTGTGAGTGTAAGCGTTTGAAATGGTGTGGAATGGGTCGAGTCCATTGCCGTGTATTCAGCAGTTATATTTCAATGACCTATGTAATAACAATGATATGCAATCCCTAAGTATTGAATAAAACATTAATATCAATCCAACATATGTGTTGTATTCTTTCTGATTCACTTTCCTTTCTTTGCATTTGATGACATGGTAAACAGTAGCCTGGGACACAGTTGACATGATTGCGGAAAAACAACCATCATAATTGTTACGGAACAGACGACACGACGTACACTACATTAACCGCTGGAGCCACCTTAGCGAGTCTGCTCACAAATAACGCCTGTTAGGTAGGCAACTGTGACATCTACATACACATGTGTGGGAAGGCTTGCCTACTCCGGCGTTCGCAGGCGCTCAGCGACGCCATTCGCCTTGTAAGGTTACGAGATGCGAGAAAGTTCAGACGAACATGACGGACGTCGCCAATACCGGTTTGGATGACGATGTCAAAGGCCCGCTGGTTACTTGAGGGGGGGGGGGGCGTTGTTGGAGGTCTTCGACGGTGACCGTGACATGGCCGTCACCTACATCCTCGATGTGCGTGCAAGGTCTGCTGGTCACACTACGTACGCCGAACGTTAGGGTCATGACCATTCTATCGGCAGGCTCACGGGCTTGTCCAAGGGAACGCCCACGTTACGTGGGGGCCGGAATCCTGGTTGGAGGGGGGGGGGGCGGGAGCATGGACTCTTATCGGGGACTTCATCGAGCACCTCGAGGTGCCCGTCATCAACATCTTGTGGAGCAAATCGTCCTGGTGAACAGTGGACTGGTGTACACATATGCACGTATGCACTCGTCCTGGCACACTGCAGCAAGGTTCCGATGAACCTCAGCCTTGGTTCGCACCGCCTAGACTTGGGTAGCCGCCGTCAGGGCCGCCTGGGAGGTATGCAACCCATCCGTCCGGGGGGGGGGGGGGGGGGGGGGCAACCCCTACGTCACTTACCCCACTCCCAGAGTAGGCAGGGCCGGAGGGGAAGGTCACCAAGCGCATCCTGAATATTTATATTAGCGCTCGCAATATTTATATTCCTGGCGGCAATATTTATATTCGCCGCAAGAGCAGAATATTTTTATTCGGGTAGGACAATGGAGCGTGAATATTTTAGGCACCCCTTCCGTAGTATTTTTATATTATATTTTTAATATTTATATTAATAAATATATTGGTAGGACAACTGCACCGTAGGACAACTGGAGCCTACCCTGCTATGCCTTCAGGTGCTACACCCAGTCAAGGGAAGGACACGGAGAACCCAAGCCAAGGGTCCTCTAAGGAGGAGACGGAGGGTCCAAGACCAGGACCTAATGCAGACAGAACGGAAGACGTTCCATCTAAGAACCCAGAGGATGAGCCTGGAAAGAAACCGTCTAGAGGAAGAGGGACAAGGAAGTCTGGTGGACCAGACGACTTCATCATCCCAGGAAAGCGACAGAGGAAACAAACCGACCTGTATGTGGCAGGACATTGAGAGCATCCCCGCTGTTTTTTTTTCCTTATTCCTCGATTAATGTAAAATCTAACTTTCCTTGCTAAAACCACCATTGTCATGTTTAAATTAGTGTTCTCTGTTATAAGTTGTTGTTCAATATCAAACTATCTGTTATAGTACTCAGTCACTGTCTGTAAATAATTTTGTTTTTCACTTACTCTTAAAATTTTAGTGTTTTCATAATTCTGTTTTATGCCAAGCCATTATGTTTGTCTAAATATAGCAGAGTGGTTAAATTTTCATGCTACATTGTCTTAAATGGTTCATTAATAATGTCACTGTATTGTGTCTCTTGTTACGAGGATGGCTTTACTCGAGTCAGACAACCACCATGCTCGCATAACTTCAAGATTCCCGTTACTTAGCACAGTACATGTTAATAATTTTTTTTTATATAACTTCTGTTTTTATTTGTGCTTGGCATGGTTATTATTTATTCTTTTATAATTTTTAGGTGTAGGGCTAAATTATCCTGGCTGACAAATTATTGTGTAGTTAATCAGTGTTGCCTGCTAATCTTGTCTTAGCTCAGTTTTTTTTAAATTGTTGCATGTACACTTCTCTTTTTTTTTCCTTGCTTTGGCTAATTGTTTTAATGTTTTAAAGCTTGCTTTAGCATCCTTTAGCTTCCTAGCTCTCAGCTATAATTTTTAATGTTTTAAAAATCCCATAGCTTTAAGCTTTTTATGGGGGGGGAAGAAGTGTCATGCCAGTAGGTTGGCACCACTACGGGAGCCTGCTAGGGTGGCAACACTGGCCGGGTCAGTCTAGGGGCTAGGTCAGTCCAGTTCTGGGAGTATGCCTGTTCACACCTATGCTGAGTGAATAAACTGTGACTCCACATCGCTGCTGGTTATTTCCTACACCCGAACCACCGGCACCACATCAATAACCAAACGCTAGTGGGTGTGATTCTTGGTGTCGTCCTTTTTGTGTCGGTTTTTCAGAAGAGTATAATACTATACCGATCGATTAACTGAAAACGTTAACTAATTTCCCCAAAATCCTTTGAAGTGTCGCCGCTATTTTGCGAAACACAGTGTTATACGAAATTTATAAACTGAAAGATTATGATCCTGTTAGGTCCGGGAAAACAAAGCGAGATGGCTCACTTTTTGATAGTGCTTTGGGATCACTCAATCACCATTAAACGAAATAAACAATGAAGCACTGATTTGTGGGATAAACATAATCACACGGTACTGTTACTCCTTACGACGTGCACCACCACTTAGGGATTAACATCATCGCACGGCGTTATTGCTCCCCATGGCGTGCACCGCCATTTGGGGATTAATATTATCGCACGGTGATATTGCTCCCCATGGCGTGTATCGCCACTTGGGGATTAACATCATCGCACGATGGCTTTACTCCCCATGGCGTGTACCGCCACTTGGGGATTAACATCATCGCACGATGGCTTTACTCCCCATGGCGTGTACCGCCACTTGGGGATTAACATCATCGCACGATGGCTTTACTCCCCATGGCGACTACCGCCACTTGGGGATTAACATCATCGCACGGTGATATTGCTCCCCATGGCGTGCACCGCCATTTGGGGATTAACATTATCGCACAGTGATATTACTCCCCATGGCGTGCACCGCCATTTGGGGATTAACATTATCGCACGGTGATATTACTCCCCATGGCGTGCACCGCCACTTGGGGATTAACATCATCGCACGGTGATATTGCTCCCCATGGCGTGCACCGCCACTTGGGGATTAACATCATCGCACGGTGATATTGCTCCCCATAGCGTGCACCGCCATTTGGGGATTAATATTATCGCACGGTGATATTGCTCCCCATGGCGTACACCGCCACTTGGGGATTAACATCATCGCACGGTGATATTGCTCCTCGTGGCGTGCACCGCCACTTGGGGATTAACATTATCGCACGGTGATGTTACTCCCCCAGAGTGTGCTTATTCGCAGTCCGTGTGAAATTTAGGCGGTTATTCGCAGTCCTAATGCACCTAGTGCTGTCAAAACGCATTTTTAGGGGGGATTAATATTATCGCACGATAATTTTACTCCCTACGGTCAGCTGTGTGGGGATTAACATTACCGCACGGTGGTTTTACTCCCCATCGGGTTTGTAGGCTGGGGGATTAACATTATCGTGCGATGGTTTTACTCCCGGTTAACTTTCTCGGGGGAGTAAGATTATCGTCCCACAGGGAAATGGAATTTTTGTAGTTAGTAGCCGAGTATCATGTATTGTTTATTTTCAGCTTTGTAACAACAAATTTTGATAGTTTTGATTTTTTAGGGGCGAAAAAATCGTTAGTTCTGCGGGTGTGAGGTAGTGACCGAGGTGCCCTCTAGCGGCCATGAGTGAAAACATTGCCGGAGCATTGTAAAGGGCTTCTGGATGCAGCTTGCCAGTGGATGCGATAGCAAAAAACTCCGCATCCCAACATAGAGATCCATGGTTCAAATCTGGCGTAAATACAGAATGACGTAGATACGTTTTGGGAGAAGTTAGTGTGGTATATCTTTTTACTGTCTGAATCTGTAATGTTGATATGGTAAATGTTATGTGCGCGAGGCATAATTATAATGAAAATTAGAAACCCGTGTAAGGTGAAGATGAGGCGGAGCAGGAGGATGATGAGGATGCGGAGGTGTACAAGGTCAATTTGAAACAAGGTAGGTGTACGCCGGACCGCGTCGTGGCGTAACAGACTTCGCTCAACGGGAAGCACTGTTCCGCCCCTCCACGCCTGGCGTCGAGGGGTCCACAACTCGAGACAATCAGTGTACACATTTCCAGACAATCAAACACAATCATCAATTGCAAATCTTAAAACCTGCATTAGAATGAGGCCTGGGCTTCATTTAAGGGCTAAAAACGGCCATAAAAGGCTCTAACCAGTCTGAAATTTCAAATTTTCAGCGAATTAGGTGGAAAAATCGACACAATCAGCACAATCAGTGTGCACTTTGGGGCAGAGTTGTGGACCCCTCGCCTGGCGTACACCTACCTTGGCCTGTCGGCGGCTGTCACCGGGCGTGTGGGACCCTGCGGGGCTAATTAGTCAGCCGCGCCGCCGTCCCTCCCCCTCTGGGACCGCGGGCCGTTGACGGCCACACCGTCCATAGGACTACATCAAGAGCCATATGTGAGCCACCATGGCTAGAACTTTGTTTAGAGGTTGATTGGAGTCAGCTGGATTGCTGTGGCGTAGGCTGTGTCCTGCTGTGTCGGCTGTGGCTTTCGACTGACTGGTGGCGGTACGGAGGCAAAACTTCCAGATTGGCCTCTGATTTGGCCAGTTCATCAAAATCTTTCAATCGTCTGCTAAAAATAAGATGTGGTAAGGTACTCCTGACGATCTATCGGTTTTCATTTTAAGAGACAGCGTGATAGTGTCATGACTCTAGGTTGTTTGTATTTTATTTTTGTGCTCCCCTCTTTCATTTACGGTTTGACTTTGCGTTGTGTTCTTGATGTTCAATTTTTAAATCGTAAGCGAACTACAAATCCCGGCCACTGGTTCCTTACCAAAGCTAGGTGTCAACTGTTTCTCAGCCCACCATCAGTATTTGTCCAAGGAATGAAGATTTGTTTTTTACCTGTTTTTTTTAAAATCATTTTAGGTAATTGTGCTATTGTTCTTTTTTGTATTCTGTATCAAATTTTGTAAAGGTTGTTCATTATGTTTGCAGGAGTTGTGACCGGCCTAACAAGTAGCCGTACCTCTGGACTGGCAATTTGGTTGGCAATTTTACTGACACATCCAGTTCTGCTCTTCATTCCTATTCTTTGTGTCACTTTATATCCTGAATTTATTCATCTGTGTTTAAAGGTAAGCTGTGGTTTTTGAGTTGTATTGTCCTTGCAGTGGTGCAATTTCTTAATCTGTTTTTCCTTCTATGATGACAGGTTTCACTATGGACAAACTAGAACCTCAGTATTTGAAATGTGTACACTAAAATCCACCAAAACAGTTTGCCACTCTTAAGCTGCTGGATAAGCACTGGTTTACTGTACATGACAATTTACCTTTCCATACCTGTAGTCAGTGCAGAGAGTCTTGCATGCATGAAAGGTCACTAGTTCGGCACATCAAAGACAAGCACACTGACTGTGTTGATGTGCAACAAAGTGAACGTGCTCGGGTGCAAGGGCCCTCAACTTCATCTGTAGCATCATGTTCATCTTCACCATATGTCCAGCCTACAGCAGACGACTTTGATGATCTCGCAACTAATGAATCTGATCCAGAGATTGAATGTGTACCTGAATACAATATAAAGGAAGAGGCCGCTAAATTTCTCATACATTTACGATCTTCTGGAAACATAACTAGTGCATCTGTAACTCTGATACAAGAATATGTTAATGGATTAGTCGAAACCCTTGTAAAAGATCTGAGGAATAAGACATTGAATTTTCTGCAAGACCTGATGCATCACCAGATGATTTACAGAGGTGTTTGACTGCCACCTTTGAAGTGCCCAGTCCATTTTTGGGTCTAGAGACTACAGAGAATCAGCTGGATTATTTGCATGTAAATAGTGTATTCCGGAGAAGAGCCGAACCGGAAATAAGAAGTTACGAAGAATCACAAAAGCGGATCCAGTTTGAGGGTAACCGCAGCAAAGAGTATCTGCGCCACGGCGTCAACCACGAGCCGACGTCACAAATTTGTAGGCTTAGTTAGCTCTCGCTGATGATATATCACGATCATTTGGTAGTGTCACACAGCGCAGCATGCCAACCGCGCGGCGTCAGGAACTTCTTCCGAAAGGTCCCGCGGAAGGCGTTCTGCGCTGTGTGACCCTACTGAATGGTCGTGACATATCGTCAGCGAGAGCTAACTAAGCCTCCAAATTTGTGACGTCGGCTCGTGGCTGACGCCGTGGCGCAGATACTCTTTGCTGCGGTTCTCCTCGTACTGGATCCGCTTTTGTGATTCTTCGTAACTTCTTATTTCCGGTTTGGCTCTTCTCCGGAATACACTATTATGGATAGCCGATACCCTGTGACAAATACCTTGACAACTGCATTGAAAATAGGCTTGATCGTAAACTGAATGTGATATTACCAACACAAGTTCCAGAATCATTTCAGTCAATATCGCTTTGTGAAATTTTGTCCTTGATTATTAAGAACCTGTATTTGAGGCGTTTGATTCTTAATGAGAAGCCAAGTGACGATGGTGTGGTGTATATTGGTCATATAAGGATGGAAGTGACTTCAAGACAAACGCTTTTCTTCAAAAGTCCACTGCTATACGGATCGTTCTCAAATATGATGATTTAGAAAGTGCAAATTGTCTAGGAACGAAATGTATTGTCCATAAGCTTGGATGCTTTTATATTTTGATACAGAACCTTCCTCCTGAACAACAGTCTAAAATTAAATCAATATTTCTTGTGGCATTGTGCTATGCTGAAGATTTGAAGAAAAGGGGTGCTTTTTCTAAAGTCATGGGCCTATTCCTGAGAGATTTGGAACGCTTGAATTGTGATGAAGGAGTACCTGTACAACTTCCTGGGGGAGGCATTTTCATCCTGAGAGCTTGTCTTGTAAATCTTAGTACCGATGCATTGGCAGCCCATACCTAACGGCGTTATCGTGCAGGACGCCATGAGCGCGCTTTGAAAGTTATTGGAGGTCGAAAACCGTTTCATGTTTATTTTCCTCGTTTATTCTGCTTAAAATAAATTGCTTGCTGAATACTGAATACATGACCGATTTTGGGCCACTTATTGACCCTCTCCCGTCTCCCCCCTACCGTGACCTGGCTAACCTAACCTTACCATGCATTAAGGATAGGATCGTGACCATAGGCTGCCCCCACTCCCAATTGGTCACGTAGTTTATGAACGTCCCCTATGTCATTGACGCTTGAAAGTGAGCGCTAATGTCTTTTATTTCATTCCTAAATGGCTCGAACGGCTCCTTAACAATTTAAAAGAAACAAACAAGATTAACGGTAACGCCGTTAATCCGTTACCAGTAACGATACCGCCCTACTTTTTAAAAGCACAGTAACGTTAACGACTTCACGTTAACAAAGACAGAAATAACGGTAACGATGATGCGTTACTTTTTGAAGTATTGTTAACAACTCTGTAAATAGAAGAACGATGAGGACTTATACAGCTACTGCTTCCAAAATCTGCTGGCCTTCAAAGCGTCAAAACATGATCGGCTTTCTCAATCACAATGGAAACACTGATAATGCAATGTGCAAATGCCCAACCGTGCAAGACACGACAAGAGGCCAGAATGCAGTTCTCGAAATACATGAGGGGCAAGTAACTTTAATTCTGGGTGTACACCAAAAACTCAACAACTCAGCCAACTCAATTTCAGCTCAGCCAACTCAATGCCAACTCAGCCAATTCAGGAATCATCCATAAAGTACGCCCGCTCCACCTCCTAGTTCGTCCGCTTCTGTCCGATTTTGAATACCCCCCCCCCCCCCCCCCTTTCCCTTGGACGTCTGTTTTTACCAAACTAGAACCCCTAACCCGAAACAAATGCTTTTAATTTCATCGAGGTCTTCTTAGAATGAGTTAGAATTCTTCTATTAATGGTGTGAATCTCCAGGCTTACTGCAATTCCTAACATTTTTTAGAAAAACCTTCTTTGAAGACTCATTTCCCGTCGCTTATTTCATGCCTATGGTGAAAATAAGAAATGTAGGACTGTTAAGGCTCACTTCAATTGAGTAAGTGCTCTTAAGAGCTAACATTTTTCTGAATTCTTTGCCATAAAAAAGAAGGCAAAGCAATCATATCTAAATATTATTTTGAAGAGTTTAAAAGTAGTCCCTGAAGTAAATTTTCTCTATACCTCATACAATATAAAATTTCTTGGCTATCATTTGGAACTTTTGTTTCGGTTTGGTGTCAAAAGAATTAGAAATTGATGGCCCTTCTTTTGCATTCAAATTAAGTATTCTTATGACTAATTTTTGAACTCTTAAATAGCAGACCTTTTCTCGGCACCACCAGCAACGGAAACTTGCACTTTTAAAAATACCCTATGGGCTCAAGTCTGAAGTAATAATGCTATTAATTTCAATGTGGCCTTGTTCGAATGAGGTAAACGTCTTCTATTTATGGTTTGAATCTCTTGGCTCTCTGCCATTTGCAGCCTTCTGCCCTAAGACCAAACCTTATTTAAAACACATTTCACGCTGCTTGTGTCTACATTATCTTGAGAAGGAGCGGTCTGGGAGGGTTCAGCCCACAACCATTATGTTGGGGCCCGCTGAAGCTTATGGTTTCCTTTAATTTGTTGACAACAGAAAGAAGGCTGAACCATCAGTTCTAAATTCTGTATTGTGGTTTTCATTGTAAACAATACTATGTGTTTTCATGAGGTTTTGGGGGAATCATTAAAAAGACACATTTCCTTATTTTAATGTCAGAAGGTTCAGAAATTGATGGTCTTCTTTATGTTGTCACTTTTGGTTTATTCCGAACTAAATTTACAATACAGACCTCAGGTAAAAATTTTAAGTCCAGAAAAATTTCCAAGATTTTGGCCAATTGTGCGAACCTCAAATGTTGTGCTCAAATGACGTTTTAGGTGGCGGGAAACAACATATCAACAGATGGTGATGACAATTTTTGGGTTCTTGATTGGGACTTGGTCAATTTTCTGACCCCGCCCTGGTCCCAGTGGGACCAGGGGCTGGTCCCATGGGACCAGGGGTCTGGACCCGTGGGACCAGCCTGGTCCCATGGCTGGTCCCATGGGACCGGGTCCAGCAGGGCTTGACTTTAGTAAAGCATTTGACTGTGTGCATCATGAACTTCTGCTTGATTAAATGAAAAAAAAAATGGGCTTCTCTGATCATGCTTTGCTGTGGTTTAAAAATTACCTTATTGAAAGATTCCAAAGAGTTGTAATTAGCAGTGACTTATTTTCTAACTGGCTTATGCCTGAAACCTCTGTACCTCAAGGAAGTGTTCTTGGGCCTCTGCTCTTTGCACTTTATATAAATGACATTTCTTGTGTTATTCGTTACTGCCAATATCATTTGTATGCTGATGATGTTCAACTATACATACACTTTTCCCGTAACAAACTGTGTAAACGCAATCAATGAAATGGATAGTGATCTCATCAGAGTAAATGAATACAGTAAAGGTCACAATCTTAAACTGAATATTGAAAAAACACAACCTCTTTTCATAGGCTCACCTGCATACATTAAAAAGATTGAAACTGATGGATTAAATGAAATTTGTCTGCATGGAACGACAGTTCCAATATGTACTACTGTTAAAAATCTTGAAATCATCTTTGACCCCTACTTGAGTTGGGAGCCCTATATAATTAATGTCTTAAAGAAAGTCTTCCAGAGAATTGCGCAGATTAGGAGAAACATGGATACAATGCCTATGGAAATTAATAAAACTATTGTACAAACTCTTGTTGCCTCTTTTTGACTATGGAAGCCCTCTGTTCTCAAATATGCCGCGAACCCTAAGTGTGAAATATCAAAGGGCTCAGAATGCATGTGTCCGCTTTATAACTGGCGTTAGGAAATTTTATCACATTACCCCACTGTACCACTGTAACACTCCCACTTGTGAACGGGGTCGGTCACACGATGAACATAGACGAGTGACAAGCTTTATGACACCGCGCCTCGTGCCGAGAGACTTGCGAACGGACGAACTTCGTGTACCTGCTCCAACTGCACCAAGAGAGCTGTGCGACCACGAGGTTGTCCAGTTAGCGCGGATTCCGCACGGATCCCGCGGAAGTTGCGTCCGCACGCGGACGCACGCGGATTTTCATAAAGCCGTGAGAAGAAATTACGACCGGGACGCATGACAGGTATATTTCGAGAAGGCGGTGTGATTTGATGATGTTTTGTTTATTTTCAAGAGGTTTGCAATTTAAAAACTGTGGTTTTCATCCTCACGCGAAGTTAGTTAGAGGTTGTTGTTATATGAAATTCAGTGATAGGTCCATAGTCATCGACTAAACAAGTCCAATTCATTCATCGGTGTTCTCCTCTCGCGTGAACATTACAGAATGGAGGAAAGTGATACAGAAAGCAGTGGTAATATTGAAGCAAAGTATGAAAGTGAGTGAATCTTACAGGAGGGTGAAGGTTATAGTTTTCAATCCGTACGTTTTTCGCAGATGGTAGGACACCGAAGAGTAAAAGAATGTGTCAGGTGGAGACCCCGGAATCTTTTAACAATGCGAAACCAGTCACATCCACCCCTTTCACTTGCTCGTAAAGTCTTGATTTCGGTGGCCTAGGCGGCATGCAAGATTCCAAGGATGAGCTGGTTGTCGTTTGTAACGTGCCACATCCCTTTATGGAGGTATGTCATAAACAATGCTGTTTTTTTCATAGTATCTTAGTAAGTCAACACTTGTGTTTAATATTTTCAGCGAAGCTTAATTGCTGCTGTGGAGAAAGTGAGGACAAGAAATATGATCAGTCCAAACATCAGAAAAACTATAATTCGTTGTTTTGGATACAACAGGGACACCAAATCTGTTACGGTGGAGGTTAGTGTGTCTGTGATGTGACCTCTAAATTATTTCTGATACATTGTGTTTATTATTGTCTCCATGTGTGTTGCAGTTTTTTTCACCTGACATTGGTCGAATGATATTGGCTGCTGGAAGCATGAACTTCATGCACAGCACATTAAATTTCGAGCAGGTGCAACAAGATGAAGAGCCGAGTTCCATAGCTGCTCCAGCACGTGACGACGTTCATAGTGACGATGCTGAAAGTAATGATGATGAGGAGGAAGCCAAACATCCTAATTACACACTAGAGGCAGATGAAGGAAAATCTGAACTAGAAGAGGACAGTGACCTCGACAGCGACTCAACTGAACATATTGCAGCTGAGGCGGATGTAAGACTGTTTTTCTTAAGTGCGTAGCCTATGTTGAGTCACCTTTTGAGATGATGTATTCATTTTCTTCATATCTTCCTTCATAGAGTGCTACTTCAAAGAATTCTGCATCCAGTGGGACTGGATTTATTAATATGTTTAAGGGCCTCCTTCAAGAGGAGCACAACAGTCCTGATGGGAAGGTAAGATGAGTGTTTTTCATTTGTTCTGCGTTGCCAATCAGCGGCGTCGGAAGTGGGGTGCAGGGGTGGCAGCCTGCCCCCCCCCCCCCCCCCCCCCAGAATTTGGGCCCGCGAAGCGGGCCTTTTTTCGCTGGCTCGTAAAGCGGGCCTTTTTTTCCCCCAGGCCCGCGAAGCGGGCGTTTGGTTATTTCTCCAAGGCTTGATGATGAGCCGGCCGCTATTGCTTTTCGTCTTGGTCTGCATGGGAATCAGGATTTGTGAGCCGAAGAGCTTGCACCGCGAGGTAAGCGCGGGCCTTTTTCGGTTTTGCGACGTCGACTTCATGTGAGAGGTCGTTTAGTGGGCTTAAGCGCCCAAAAACATACATGCGATCCACAATGAAGCAGAAAAGGTTGACGCACTTGCTTGTCTTGCATACTCACAAGGACAGATCGCTTCATTTAAATCTGACCAGCATCCTCCGGGAGTTTGTAAGCCGAAACACTGAGCGTCGGAAAACTTTTGGCCTTGTAATTGTAACACCTAAGTATGGTCTTGTCTGGTTATAAATATAAATGCAAAACATTTAGTTAATAAAACACTTTTTCAATTAAGATTTTTTTTTGCCTTACATACATTAATTGAAATACCTAGCCAGCCCCAGCTCACACACACCTAAAACAAGTTTTTGTCTTTAAAAAATTGGGGGGGGGGGGGGGGGGGGGGGGTCGTAAGGGAAAAGGGCCTTCAAAATAAAAAAAACGCGGGCCTTTTTGAAAGTTTGCCCCCCCCCCCCCCCCCAGCTAAAATACTTCCGACGCCGCTGTTGCCAATGCATAGTCTTCACCTTAATAAATGCTGTGTGTGTTTTCCGTCACAGGGTGTTACATCACAGGAAGTGATTTGGGCCAATTCATTGCTCTGCTGTGGGTTACCTCCCATTTATGACCATGTAAAATTATTTCATTCATATGAAGTGAATGTGTTGCCATGATTCTGTGAGATGCCGTTTTACAAATATTCTCTGCTTTTCAGAACCTCTTGAAATTTGTTATCAACAAGGAACTTTGGCAGAAGGGAGTAGTGGACATCGTCTTCATTCGGGATGAAGATGCTCGGGTGGTCATTGAGGTTCTATCATCATCATTTAAGTACACTATAAGAAAAACAAATTCCTACTTTCATTTCATGACAGTGTGTACTCTTTCACAGGTCGTTAGTGATGACTGTCATGCCCACCTGCTTTCTTGTGCAGGCCTTACTTATAGGCAGTCACCCATATATTTTAAGAAATATCATGACATACCAAAGCAAGTTTCTAAATCAGGTACTCAAGCAAAAGCTGACCCTACGAAAGTAATGGTTTCCAACTTGCCGGACTGCTTTGATGCTGTAGGTTACAAAAAAGTGCTATTCAGTTCAACCTTCTCTCATTCATTCGCTTCCCTTGAATAACTATAAAATGTTGACTGTGTTTCAGGAAATGATGGAATACCTCACCTACACCATTAATGGCATTCTGTGAGATGCAGCTAAAATAAAAAGGGGGGTCAAGGCAGTGCTGTCCACTACTATATTGTCTTTATGTTCTGTGATTGTCAAGGTAATTGTGAGTGTTGTTATTTGTGTGGTTCAGTGTTACTTTCTTGCTGTAGCCAGTTTAATTTACCACCTTTAGTCTTTAGTGGGAGAATGAGGAGTGCGCGTCATTTATGGAAAATGTCAAGCACAATTTTCAGGCGCAATAATTACTTTTAGCCCTCCCCCGGAAGAGGTACTTGATGATGTGGGGAAGAAGTTAGTACGCTGTGGGGTACCTCCCATTTACGACCAGGTACATTTATTTCATTCAAATGAAGTGAATGTGTTGCCATGATTCTGTGAGATGTCGTTTTACAAATATTCTCTGCTTTTCAGAACCTCTTGAAATTTGTTATCAATAAGGAACTTTGGCAGAAGGGAGTAGTGGACAAAGGTCATGACACAATCGTCTTCATTCGGGATGAAGATGCTCGGTAGGGTGTTTCACAGAATGAAAATTGATACTGACTCGACCGCATTTAGGCGCGTCTTTATCTAGAATGAACGTGTGCAGAATTTGAGCGTGATCGGACGACGTTTAGCCGGTGCTCAAGTCGCTCGAAGTTTCTGTGCCATGTATAATGTGAGAACCTCGATGCCACTTAACGGTTCTTCTTTGCGATCGCACCTGGTCGCAGATCAATGATACCTGGTGTGTGAGTTCTTTGGAGCATCCTGTACCATTGAAGATGGAAAAGAAGGCAACCCGTCGACTCATCCACCGTTCACAGCTCAAAAATGTTCTAAATTCCTAATTTTAATTTTTCTAGTATCTGGAACATTGCTTTGAATGTCTTGCTTTGTATATATTCTGGGAGATCCTATTAGGGTGCCGTTGCAGCCCTTCCTGCATTAAGCGCACTTAGTTTTTTCTGAAAAAGGGAAAAAACGCCGTCTAGCGCCTGGAGGGTAGACAACAGTCTGACGCGTGTGTCGAGATCCTGCCTACCCTCCAGGCGTACAACCAGTCTCGAGAGACTTTTTCCGATTCTCACTATCAAAGGCGAGTGTGCTTAGTACATGAAGTGGCTCGGCCAGTTGTTTGTCGAATAGCCTCCACTTTCTACACAGTTACAATGAATGACCGAAGTTCAAAGTATCCGAAAACGCGATAATTACGAATCACTAACGTTTGTGGCAGTGTAGCGGAGGTGGGTAGCAGGATCACTGATATTTCCACCTCAGTAGGTGCAGAACAACCTGATGGACGCTCGTGTGCAGATAAACTCTTCTGGGATCACATGCAAAGGCACGAGAATGCCGCTAAGGCAGCCCTGTTGGGACATCTCTCAGGGGACCAAATTCTTCAATCGCCTTGAGCACCGGGCCAACGTTGTCCGATCGCACTCAAATTTTGCATACGGTCATTGCAGACCAGCAGGTGTCTAAATTCGGTCGAGTCAGTGGAATTTAATTTTTTCTTGTGCAGGCCTTACTTATAGGCAGTCATCCATATATTTTAAGAAATATCATGACATCCCAAAGCAAGTTTCTAAATCAGGTACTCAAGCAAAAGCTGACCCTACGAAAGTAATGGTTTCCAACTTGCCGGACTGCTTTGATGCTGTAGGTTACAAGAAAGTGCTATTCAGTTCAACCTTCTCTCATTCATTCGCTTCCCTTGAATAACTATTTAATGTTGACTGGCTGTGTTTCAGGATATGATGGAATACCTCACTTACACCATTAATGACATTCTGTGGGATACAGCTAAAATAGAAAGAGGGGTCGAAGCAGTGCTGTCCACTACCAGATTCTCTTCAAGTTCTGTGATTGTCAAGGTAATTGTCAGTGTTGTTATTTATGTGACTGAGTGTTACCTTCCTGCTGTAACTCGTTCAATTTACCATTTGCAGTTAGAAAATGAGGAATGTGCAGCATTTGTGAAAGAAATACAAAACACAGAATTTGCTGGTGTGTCCATCAAATTTTCAGGAGTCAATGATCTGGAATACATTGTGGATCCAGATATGGACAATGTGGACGCACAGGACATGAATTTAGACAGTGGCTCTAAAACTGTCCCTCTCGTTACATCCCTTGATGGAATTAATGCATCATGGGCATTTGTGAAGGAGTGCTTGAGGCTGAAAGGTTCAGAAAAATGTTTTAAAGGGACGGAAGAAGCCATGACAAAAGTTTGTGAAGCACTCCTTTCAAGGCATCGAATAAAGGTCTCTGTTTCTGACTGCAAGCTTAAGAAAAAGAGGATAGAACAGCACAGGCGTGCTCCTCATCATGCTTGGGGTAAACACTGGGCATATTTGCGTGGTGAAACTAATGAGAGACCACAAATTGATGATGAATGTGAAGGTCGTTCTCTGGAAGACGATGTTCTGGCAGTTGCAAAATTTACTAAAGGTGAGATTCAATTTTTCACGCATTTAAGTAATGGTGTGGTTCTTTTACTACCTTATATTCTCTTGCCCAGGGGCCCAAATGTTAGAGTCTCAAGTGCATGCTCTGATTGATGTCTGGCGCCTCTTCAAGGAAGAGTATTGGAGACCGCACAAAACCAGTCCTTCCTTAAAAAACTTTCTGCACAGATGGTCCTTAGAGGCCATCTGTTTTCACCTGACCAGTGCAAAATGAAGGTGGACGCCCTCGCGTCCGATTTCAAATTGTACGTCAATGCACTGAAAATAAACAAAATAGGAGACAGAGTGTATTTCTACCAAAAAGTCACCAGAACGGGACAAATGAGAAAGTTAACCTCACCTTGGCATGGACCATACGTAATTTTGGACATCATTAACGATTGCAAAGCTCAAATTCAACGATCCGCCACATAAATTGATCGTCCACATCGATAAATTGGCAGCTTATACACCGCAAAACGCGGAAGAAGACTTTGTCGGGGCCGCCTGGTTAACGTTTGTGTAAAGAACACGGCCACCTGGATATAAGCAACACCGCCAGCTACAAGTGCCGCGAGATTCAAACGGCGTAGATTGGTCGAGCAGGGCGTATTGACGACTGTCAATCCTTTAACCGGCTAGATCTGGTTTAATCTCGATAAAACGGGACCAAAGCCGATCAAAGCGGATCGAAGCGGATCAGTCTAGCTCCAGGCAACGCCATGGCACCACGCAAGCGGGTATCCAGAGTGCAGTCAGAGATCAAGCCCGAAGGAATCACAGCACCAGCACCAGTAGAGCAAGGAGTAGCGACGGAAGCAAAGAAGGGAAGACCGGCCACCATCCTCCAGAAATTAGAAAAGGATTTCCCAGTCATCCAGATTTCAAGGAACCAAGGAGCAAGTAAGCAAGTGTACGCAAGAAAGAGTGCATCGCTAGAGGAGGTCAAGGCGACCGCTCTGAAGTGTTTGGCAAGGGACAGACAACGGAAGGAAGAAGCAAGGAAGAGAAGGAGTGCTGAAACAATTCAAGAAAAGGAAGACATCAAGTGGAGGAGCATGGAAGGACAGTGGGAAGGAGAAGAGTTATGGTCAGTTGAGGAATTAGAAAAGGAGTTGAGGTTTAAGGGAAGAAGTGAGATGGAAGAGGAATTGGAGAAGATGGAAAGGATGATCAAGAAGAAAGAAGAAGAAATTCAAGAGTTAAGGAAACAGGACTCAGTGGAAGAAGAAGCAGAAGAGATGAGCAATGAAGAGCTGTGTTTAGATCTAGAAATGTTGATTCAGCAGATGGAAGAGAAGCAGCAGGAGGCCGAAGTAGTAGAAGAAGAAATAGCAAGGATGGACAGAATGATTGAGGAGTATTGGTCGCAGGAATGTAAAGTAAGTGGAAAGGAGAAGGACGAAGTGGTAGAAATGGAGATTAACCGAGTAGAGATAGAAGAGAAAAGTTTAGATGTCATGGAGCAAGAGTTAGAATGTGTAGTGAATAATGTTAAAGTAGTGGCGGGAGTAAACAAAAATCGGCAAATATGCAAACACTGTGGTTCTAAGGACCATAAAACCGCAGAGTGCAGCAAGAAGGGGCTGCGTAAGCAGTTTAAACTTAGAAAATAATTTGCTATTGAAATTGTTGTTTTTCAAGTTAAGCTACCAATAATTTGTTTTCAGGTTTGTGTTATCATTACTTTGTTAACTTTTAAGTATCGCTAGTGTTTAATTTTAGCCAAGTGCTCAAGTCAAAATTATTTTAGGGTATTAGAAATTAGGTGTTAGAAATCAGAAATGTGTTTTAAATTAATTAAAATGTAAATGAAGTTACTGTGTTAGTTAAGTATTGCTAGCATTGTATTGTTATTTAAGTTTGTAAGCTAGCTAGTTATCTTGTGCAATAAAATTGTGATCAAAACGAAACTGAATCTCATTTGCGAACGTGGAACTTGAATCACTGCACCTGTTTCGAACAGTTGAAACTGCGTGCTATGGTCAAGGTAAAGAATGAAAAGAGTACACAAAAGTGAAAGCCTAACAAGGCATAAGAGCAAATGTATTACAAAATAGTAACAGAATCTTTTACATTTGAAGTAACATTAGTCCATTTGAATAATAAAAACATTAGATAGAACGTAAAATGAACACAGCATTCAATAGGTCAGACAAAAAGGTCGAAGAACGGGTCATCATTCGGCCCATAGCCAGCACGAACATTCAAAACAGTCTAAAAGAAAAAGGGATAAAAGGAAAGATATAGCTTCAACAAGTGGGGATTAAATAAACAAGCATAAAGACGGGTAATAGAGATGGAACTTACATAAGTGTGGCCCTCGCCTCCGCCACAAATGGCGCAGCTGAGATCAGTGGTCCCGCGCAAGTAATCTACGGAAAACAGTCTAGGAGCCATAATCTTGAAGCCCACCGGTAACAAGAGTACAGCGGGCTCAGGCATAGGCGGGCGTAGAGCGTAGCAAGTAGGACAAATCTAAAACACATACAACAAAAATAATAGTAAAATAAACAAAAGCAAGCCTACAAAGGGGATAAAAGGGGTAAATTGTTTAGACTTACTTTTACTGGAGCATTAATCAAGGGGTCCATTGCTTGGTACACATGTACAAAGACGGCCACATTTTCTGGAACATTATCCAGCCCAGCAACACCGGCAAACCCCACCATGGCGTCAGCATCAGTCTCAAGTTCAGGTACCGCCTCAGGCGCAGGCTCCAAGTCGATGACTGGCACATTAAAATTTTGGCATCTATCGTTCAAAAAACGAATAAACACCGTGCCGTTCTCAACCCACACTTTGCGGCTCATTTTCTTCTGGGTTGGTTTTCAGTTGATGCGCACACGCCACACACAATACACAGACCGACTTCGAGGGACGCCAAAGACCAACTGACGCCAAGCCAAAGTGGGCGAGACAAGTAGGCGTAACGGTCGCGGGGAACGTACCGCGCATGCGCAAATCACACCGGCGGCTCGCTAGCCAATCAGAGCGCAGAAGTCAACCGCATGACAACCACAACCAATGTAGTTTCAATCCTTGAATAAAATCATAAGATCGCAAATATAACTTAAGTGAGTGATAAAAACTCTAACGCAGAGTTGTGATTTTGTAACGATATCTTGGTCCATAAAAGAGTCATGAGCAAATGAGTGAGTTTAAAATACGTGAGTCAGGTCAAGTTAAGTCTCGTAGTTTTTGGCGGCATTTCTCAGTTCGTGTACCCAAAATAGACAAATGAAGATCGCGCACGGAAAACGAACGAAGACGATTCAAAATTTGAAAATAGAAATTCTAGCAGGTAGTTGCATGAATAAAATGGAAAGAAATGACTAAAATAAATGATGAATCGTTGAAATTCGGGTTTCGGCAAAATCTTTTATAGCAAATTAGAGATCTAAACTGACGTCTCAAGTTTGGAAACCAAGAATAGAAATGTTAGGACTCCGACAGGAGAATTAGAGATTTCAGCTCAAGAAATTCCGAGAACACCAGAATTCATCAAGGACGTCGTAAAATCATGGACGAGAAGTCATCACGGCAACCAGAGCAACATCGGGCAGACTTCGGTTAACAGCAGCAGCCGCAGCCATTTCACAAGGGGAAGGAAGGACAGGATAAGTTAAGTCATCTTGAAAACTCAAGATAAAAACAAATAGCTAGTGTCAGTTAGTTTTGATTATGGTGTCATAGTCTTAGTGTTAGAATAAGTCTAGTCTGTAAGTGGGTAGGTCAGAACCGCGATAGGGATTAGCATGACACCAAGGGCATAGTATAGGCACCTTAACCTGAAAAGGTTATAAAAAGGTAAACAAAAATACTGTGGCCGATGTAATTATGTTTCAGTGTACGAGCATTATCTCCAGTCAAATTGTTCCACACCGTAGCCTCAGCCACAAGAACCAGCTACCAACACCAAGAGTCAACAAGAAGTCAACATGTCAACTGGAAGATTTAATAATGTTTTCTGATCCACTTCCTCGAGGGGATTTCTAAGTCTCACACGGGAGTAGTCTTACAGCCCTACTACTGTCTTCATTGAGAAAGGCAAGTGGGTTTTTGCATTCCTGGCCAGAATGCAAACCGGTGTGAAAGATATCTAAACTCGGCACGACTGTAGTGTAATAGGAAGGGATCAAATCTTTTTGTTCATTTGCTTTAAACCATGGAAATCATTTGGGCTTGGAACTGGACACTCTAAGCGAGCACAAGTGGAGTTGTGTCAAATGATGGAAGTGGTCTTACAGGTCAGCAAAAGTAGATTAGCTAGTGATAGGGTTTTTATTGCGGTGAGCTTCTGAGTAAGGTTTTTGTACCCACTGGGTTTTTCGCTTACTCCTTGTCCGAATGGGGAAGTCTCTAATGTCCACTTAAAGTCTGTAACGCGTTACTATAGTCAGGAATAGGTAAAAGTGACCAATTATGGATAAAATTGTAACATTTAAAAAATTTGTAAAGGACTTACAGGAAGGGAGCTTGGTATCTTAAAGCTCAATGATAAACGAATTATTAATCAAGCGGTTTTATTGTGGAAACTCATTAAATATAATAAGCCTATGTATCTTCGTGAAAATTTCACTGCTATGGCAACTGTTCATAACCGAAAAAACCGAAGCTATGTTAGTACCTCAACACAGAACTGAAATGTATGCCAGATCATTTGTAGTAACATCAATCAAAATGTGGAACACCTGTGAGCTCAACCGATATCAAATGTACAAATCCTGTGATTCAATGAAAAAGGCACTCTTTAACGTGCTGTTCTGTTACTAAAACATATTTACTACTTTCCTTTTTTTTCCTTTTCTGTTATTTTTATATTCTTTCCTTGACCGTTGCTACTATTCAGTAGATTGTGATATCCTTGTGTTCAAATAATTATGTACCAATAACACCGAATTTTATTTGTACTGTTGATATTTTGGGGCGGGTGCTCTGCTGCAGTGGGACTTTTGCAGAGCATCCTCAAAAAATATTTTTCTATTCTATTCTTTCTGCCTCGTGAGATGCGTGAGACAGAAAAAGACGGAGATAGTGCTTTGCGGGACTGCCTAAAACCGAAACTGCTCGGGGCCAATGATACACCTGGTATAGTGAATATGGAGGTTGTCTCCCATATTTGGCCCGGCTCTTGTGCATCAATATTTCTCATACCGGACCTAGAGAGTTTCCACTCTGGAAGTGCTTTCGTTCTTCAACTTCCGTTTCCAAGTCTCATTGTGAATACCTATTGCCATGCTCTCTTCCAACCCAAGAGTGAAGTCACTGTGCTGTAGGTACAGGTTTCAATAACATAGAAAACAAGTTCGTCTTACAAAGCGCATAAGTGTCAAGGCTGTAAAACTCTTATTATTACGTATGAACCACGTGCTTAGACACTTTTAACCGTGCGATTTCTCATCTTACCAGCTTTCGCTTTTCTCCGGAGGCATTCTTGTTGTGCTTCCCTTCTCGAGTATGGTTGGAAACGTCTGTCCAGCTATGACTGCCGACTTCACCGTGAACAACAAGAACAAGAAAGGAACATCAAGCGCTGACTCTACCGGATGCCTGTGCAGTAATGAATACCTTCAGCTTGTCGTTCCTTTCATTTCCTTGTTACGTCGGCAGTAGCAATGGATTAGGGTAATTCACAGTAATAACTGAATCTGATGTAAAGAAGAAAACCATGAGGCGCAGAACTGTATCTGCTATGACAAACCGAGGCCGTGAATTCGCTTGCTCTACAAGTTACCTTTTCGTGCCCCTCCTCGATTTTTCAGATTTTGAAGCACTGCCCACTGTTGCGATCATGCCCGTTAATGTCGAAAACTGTCATAACTTTCGCGGAACAGCAGTGGCCTTCATGCTCATTACGTTCCTACCCTTCACTTTACTCTCCCGTTACTAAACATTTGTTTACGAAAACAGTGTTGGCATGAAAACCCAACATGTCACACCTTGCTTTCGCCGAAATTAGCCATACCGGACTGAGTTAGTTTAGTCCGTCACAGCGCTTGGTTGAGGTGCATGGGGCTCAAAGCTTTAGAGGTGTACCACACTGTTGTCTGTTGTACCCAGTTGTCCACCTCCCGCGTTGGTCGCGAACCAGACCGCGCCGAGGCGCCGCGGAAAAGCGCGCAACACGTCACGTGACGTCACGCCTTCATGACGTGAGTTTGGCCGGAAATGTTAGTGGGCGCGTAGAAGTGACTAGGCTGGGTCTACGTCCATCTATATTTGGTCAGTTAATCTCCCCACGATTCCTGTTTCATACCCCCCTAAAGCACCCGCTCCGTCCGAGCGCATTTCGTACTGAGCGCGCTGCCACCTCGCAGCTGCCCGACTCGCCAAGACTCAGCCCCCGGCCCCCTGGTCCAGAGCCCTTCTCGCGCTTTGTCACTGACGAATGAAACTGGAAAGTTCGGTACAACTATTCAACTTCAGGCCCGCTGGACTTCAACTTAAGGTTGTCCGGTCGCGCTCAAATGCGTCGTTGTACTACAGGAGTAAATTGCCCCTCAGTCGTTCCTGACCATTCACTTTTCAAATAAACATCCGTCGGCGAAATCCCAGATTTTTGGCAGACCTTAAATGCCGTTTTGCCTTACCGGTATGCGTTTTGTGCTATCACTGCTAAAGCAAAGGCGGTATTACTACGCCCCATTGAGGCGTAAAAATATGTCAAGTACGGCCGTTTTGCGGTTATTTTTACGCCTCAATGGGACATAGTGCTATTTGCGCCTTTTGGGGCGTAGCGTAAGGCGTTGTACTGCGCCTAGTATTACCAGTGATTTAAGGCGTAGCAAGGACTTAGTTTTACCAGTAAAAACGCGTGTGTTACGCTAACATTTGAGTGTGATCTTCTTCGTTCGTTAACAAGGTTGTCCCGTTATTTTTGCAGGTTATGAAGTGGACCCGATTCAGAGGCGGCAAATGTATGCTCCACTTTTGACAGGGCAACCTCTTTCTGGCTGTGCACCACAGCCAAGGAAACGGGGCCAAAGAAGTTGGGAGGCAGAGGAGGGAAAGTGGAAGAAGAGGCATGAGAATCCTTCTGGGGAAAGGTAATATTTAGTTGTGCTACTCTCTTACTTAATCTTGAGCGTGAGTAGTCTGAGACAAACACCTTGCGTATTTTTGTTACAAATATCAGGCACAGGCACCGAAACAACGCCTTGTTTCTGTATGGAAAAAGGGGGAAGGGCATCAAATCGATATGAAGTTATTTGAAACCGGACTGTTCTAGACATCGACCTACTGCGATGCCATATGTATTACGGTTTGTTGAGTCAGAGTGGGGTTTCGGCTTACTCTATAGCTTGACCGGTCGAAGGCACTATGCCAAGACCTAATGGGAAACCAAAAAGGCTCTGAACATTTCCACACTTTTGCATCTGCGGCCAGTCTATTGTAACAGGGTATCTACAGTGGATGCAGTGTCGTGAGTGATGAGTGCGTGCTAGCCTCCTTGCTGGGTTACTTATCAATTATTTATCCATAAGTTTCTATTATAAACATACGAATGCGATGCAGGAGCGAGCGAGGCATGCTTTCACCAATCACTCACGAAAATAAATCTACCTCTAATGAGGGATTTGCCTAGGGACACGTTCAAAAACTACGTGACCAACTTGGATGGGGGGGGGGGGTCAGTCTATTGTCACGATCCTATCCTTAATGCATGATAAGGTGATAAGGTTACGTTAGCCAGGTCACGAGAGAGAGGAGGAGAGGGGGGCAAAGTGGCCTCTATCGGTCACGTAGTTTATGTACGTCCCCTATTAAAAAGAAGTGAAGTGGCCGACATTTGTAGACGCCAAAGGCTAGTTCAAAGAAGGGAGGTGAAGAGGAAGCGGTCGCCATAATAAAGCAGGAACTTGTTTTATTTCACCCTACAGCGGTCGCGTGACCATTATTGGCTGAGCGATAGCGAAGCCCTTACCCCTCTTGCCCAAAAATGTTTTGTCTGTTTGTCTGTCTGTCTGTCTGCGTGTCTGTCTGTCCGCGCGATTTCTCGAGGACGGTTCATCGTAGAGGGCTCAAATTTGGACCACAATCTCCTTGCATCATACCGGAGTCAACCTCACCTCGGGGGCATCCTACCTCAGGTGCTGCTGCAGGTGCCGGTTGACAAACCAGGTCCTTCTTGTGCAAGAACTGGAACAGGAGGGCTAACTTCTAAATCTTGCCGATTTTCCAACTTGAACATGGCTACCGACCCCTTCTAAAATCACCCAAAGACCCAAGACAAGATGGCGAAATCGACCCCAGGTGCTGCTGCAGGTGCTAGTGGTCAAAACAAGGCCTTCTTGGGCAGGAGCAAGAACAAATAGAAAAACTGCTACAAAAGCAGTTTTTTAAACTTAAAGAGCGGAATCGACCCTGCTTAAAATACACTCAGGATTTCAATTACAATGCCGAAAAGGACCTCAGGTGCTGCTGCAGGAGCCGGTTGGCAAAACTGGACCTTCTTGTGCAGGAACTGGAACGCGAGGCAAACTTCCAAATCCGTGTTTCAAACTTGAACACGGCGATCGACCCATTCAAATATCACCCTAAGACCCCAGTCAAAATGCCGAAATCAACCCAAAACTTAACGATGGGAACCGACCCCGCTAAACATATACTTAAGACCTCAATTACAATGCCGGAGAAGACCCCATAGGTGCTGCTGCAGGTGCCTGTGGTCAAAGCACGGCTTCCTTGGACGGAAACTGGCTAGGCCTGGGTAGGTTAGGTTAGAGCAGTATTGGATGGTGAAGAGAATTCTTCAGTGAGTTAGGTAAGAGTGGGTTAGGTTAGAGTTGGGTAGAAAAGGTTAGATTTGAGCGCAATTAAATACGGCAGAGAATCCCCAAATACGGTGGGAGTAGGTACGTCCAGCGGTTGGTGTGCTTTTGGTGTGCTCCAGGTGTGCTTTTGTCTAGCGTCCGTCCTAGGGCAATTTGCAGTCAAATATTATTTTACAACGTTAACAATTCAATTTCTGGTGTCCTTTTGCAGGCCACGAAGTCGGGTGCCTCGCCGGCCGTAGCCGCGTTGGTCACGCTTCCAGACTACAGCGACAGCAGTGACGAAGGACGAGTGGTAGTTGCCCCTGTCTCCGCGGCCGCGAGCAGCAGGTCCGCCTCTAAGGTTAGCCATCATCATCTCAACGTGCTTTTAGCTAGTGTCCGTCCGTTCCGCGTTGTGTTATCTTGAGTGCGGATCGGGCCGTAGGGGGCGCGGGCGCGAAGGGGACGTTGGCCGTGTGGTGCGGTGGTGGGTCCGGGCTGGGCGGGTGTGGTGCAGGTCGTGTCACGGCGCGACGGCGCGAGAGTGATCATATTAAACTGA
The DNA here is from genome assembly GCA_038380765.1 of Odontothrips loti. Lineage (NCBI taxonomy): Eukaryota > Metazoa > Arthropoda > Insecta > Thysanoptera > Thripidae > Odontothrips > Odontothrips loti. The sequence goes on along the minus strand of JAZGLN010000125.1, from coordinate 298,186 downwards.
TGTGCAATTTTCCATATCCTGCTTTATTACTGCAGACATCGCTCTCAACAACAGCTGGCTAACCTTTGTGCTTCTTTGACAGGTTGGGAAAAGTGCATTCAGTGTATGGAGGACGCCCCCCCCCCCCTTGAAGGGCAGCGCCAGCGGGATTGCCAGCGGCAGCGCAATTCTTCGAGCCGAGTCCTTGAAAGTCCCTGATACACACGAGGTGAGTCTACCGTGTTGCATATTGCCTAGTTCCTGGTCCTTTTTGCATGTACACGTTTCTGATATCTAATGCTGGTTTCTCTTTCTAGGATCGCGGTGATCGCACACCACCGAGGGCCTCTTCACACCGGGCTCGTCTACTTGTCGCTTCAGTCCTGGGCCCGGTGGGAAGCCCTCTGCTGCCATCACCGCAGTACACGATCAGTCCCTTGCACAGCAGCTCTGCAAGCCTTAATGAAGCGTGCACCTACGTGGCTAGCACGAAGGCCTCGCCCAGCGAGGAGGTGTTCGGGAAGGCCGTTCTACGGAATGTGCCGGCTTCGGAGCGTGCCACTTTCTATGGGGCAATGATAGCAGTCATCAAGGACCGTTCCTCCCTGGACATTGTTCGCGGACTCATCAAGGCAGCAGTAAGTCTCTTGAGCACAGTTCTTATCAGCCTTTGCACGTTAGCTCTGTGTGACACATGCCCTATCTAATTTACAGAGCCGCCGGCCACTTGAGGACGAGGTAGTCCTGACGGTGCAGGACCTCCAAGGAATCCCGCAGGAGGACATCAAATTCCTGTTCGGCGTAATTCGCATGTGCGTGTACGCAGCAACCACGGCCGGCAAGGAGGCGGACGCGTCGCTTGAGCTGGAAGCAATCGTACGTACGAATTCACGTGTGCTGTTGTTATTTTGTTCTGTGCGAATTGCATCAAAGTCAGATGTAACCCATTCCTTCCCTGCTCGTTTTCTCTTTGCTTTTAGAGACCACCGCCCCCAAAGACGTACCACAGCCTTGCCGGCGTGGAGAGTGCACTGCAGTCTAAGCTCGGACCAGTCAAGTTTGAAAGGCCGCCTTCGGCCGAAGTGGACCCCTCGGGGAGCAAGAGGCCACCGTCACCGGACCTTTTTGAAGAGGATTCTGCACCACCCAAAAAAAAAAAGGCGGCGGTCGTCAAAACTCGCGCGCCCTCAGGAGGAGGTATGCGAAATTGCCCAACGTGCGAAATGCATGTGCATATTTGCTTAGTAATATCTCACCTCATTTTCTAATTATTTTTTTTAACGTATGTTTCTAGATTGCTGCACCACCAAAACAGAAGGAGGAACGGGAGGAAGAATTAATTGTCTGGCCACGTCGGGTCCAGGACCTCCAATCATGGAAAATCGTAAGCATCATTTTTGTGTTCGTTCACAGCTCGCGAGAGCCATCTGATTCCACGTTAACGCATTTATTTGCTTCCAGACGACACCGGCGGAAGCAAGACAGTTGAAGAGATCTACTGTCAAGTGCGTCGAGCGCTGTCCACTTTGCTACGCGGTCACGACCGAGCCGAAGCTGCTCAATCTGCACATCGCAGAACACCACCCCAAGTCCCTGCGGCGGCATGGGCCCTTCCTCATGCGGCGCAGGGTGTGGCGGCTGTCGGGAAGCGGTGTCCGCCGGGTAGATAGGGCAAGAGTGACTCGGCACGTGCAAGACCTGCCACCAGCTCCAACAGAGACGCAGCTCCTCACATGCATGGAGAGGGTCCTACTGGAGGCCCTCGTGCTGGTAGGGGAAGAGGACAAAATCCCAGCAACAGAGTACACGTCCATTCGCCAACACTTCGACAAACTAGAGTAGGTCACTGGTAATTTTCCTGAGTGCAATTTCCGCATTACAATTTCCACAGTAGCTCTTAACACTCTTACTTCTGCTTGCAGTAAACTCTACCCGCGAGAATTCCCTAAAGTTTCCAGGCGCAGATGGATGGCCGTGAAGGAAGAAGAAGAGAGGGACCGCGGAGAGTAAATGTACGTACGAATTTTCATATTTTGCGGTCTCGACGTTATTTTCTGGACTGGTATTTTCCTAACATTTTCCTCTCGTCGTTTCAGGTCCACCCTTACCTCTTGGATCATGCCACTGTAATCACAGTTCATGTAACTTGATAAATAAATTTGTTTGTTCTCCTTCACGTGCATATCATTTGCTCCCCTCTCCTCGATTTTAACTCTGAATTGGAAGTCTTAGAACAAAAGTAACAGTAAATCTCACCGCCTTCATTTGAGAAATTGCCTTGATGCAAATTGTACATTCGAAATTAACTAAATAAATAAATGGCACAGAAAAGTGATTTTCCAAGGCGTGGTCTGTACAGAGAGAGGTCTCGGCTGCCGTTGAGCGCCCCCGAGAGGTAGGCAACCAATCCGACGTGCCTCTGTGGGTACACGCAGGTCGCAATCTGCACGCGTGTGACACGCACGGGCACGAAAAGACGGTGTCCGGAGGCTAGGCTGCTCAAGCACACGCTGTCGGTACAGTTCCATCGTGCCATAGACAGTTTTACGTCCAGTGCGGAATGCACGTTCTAAAACGAATGGCTCTACGTATGGAGGGAGTAAACGCCCGGAGAGTGGGCAACACATCCGACGTGTCTCGTCAGTCGTGCAGGGCTGTCGCAAGGACGGCGGGAGGTCTAGAGTGCCGGTGAACGCCCCCGGAGCGCAGGCAGCCCATCTGACGTGCCTCTGCGGCTGCGTGCATGTGCAGGCGTGGGATACGCACGGGCACATGGACTAAGCCTGCAGCGCCCTGTGGGCTGTCTTGTTCGACAATACCTGCACTAGCATGTGGCTGTCACAGATCCTGTTGCGTCGCACGGACGGTGTGTGTATATCGTTTTGCACCGTGCAAGAAGCACGTTCAAATTAGGTCTGTTGCGTGCTCTGGCGGGCAGGTGCTGTGCTGAACGTGAGGCAGTCGTCAGAATTCCCCCGGCGGCCGATATGTTGTTCGCGTACATTTTGCCGGTGCAATAACACTGTCTCCCGACTCGAATGGGGTATGTGAGCGGTGTGCGAAATGCATGGACAAGAAAATTAGTCACACGTCATTCAATTGACTGCCCGTCAATTTCATTTAATACTCGGTGGAGCATATCCTCGGCCTCGGGCTGGCGCCAGACAGCTGGCAGGCCTCTGACGGTCGCACGTACGTGCGCTCTAGTGTCGGATGGGTTTAAGAGCTTCACGCGTTCAGCGAGCGTTCGTACCAGCTCGGGGTGCATCCTATCTCGCCACAGGCAGGTGATCTTGCGGTAGGTCTCCTTCGAAGCAGGTGCACTGGGTACGTCCGTGAATTCCCACACAGACGCCAGCATTTCATTAAAGGCGTCAATCGTTGGAAATTTTCCTGTGGGCAAAACAAACAGTGCGTGCAGTTTCCTCGCGTGCAAATTGCATTATACGAAGTGAATCGTGCTACTTACCAGTTGGATTGCGAGGCAACAAGTTAAATTGATCAGAGACACACATGTCTACTGCGACGAGCTGTGCGACCACGGTCGAGACGATCCTCGCCTCCTGAACGATCGAATCGTCCGTGCGAAAACGGTAATGTAATTTTACCACGTTTTTGCCGTGACACATGCAGTGAGCTACAGACGTTTCAGCTTCCCTCACGTCTCCTGACGGTACCAGAAACACGTGAGACTCAATCAGTTTCCGCATGATATTAAATCTTGCTTCATAAGGCCCGTCGTGCAGTCGTAGTTTCAGATAATTATTCAGGGGTGCGAAGAGATAACGGGCGTTTGGTTCCACCCCATTGTGCGTAGTTAGCAAATTATCTCCAATGCCGAACTTCACTTTGACACGTGCGAAAGCACGTACGACCTTGTATTGGTATGTGTCTAAAGCGATCGCAGCTGCACCCATCGCACCGCTTGTTTCATGAGTGTGAACCCGTACGATAACGCTGTCTTGGCACCGTTTTGCATCCTCCACCTCTTTGCACGTCATGTGGACTGCTGCAGACAGGCGTACGCCTTGAAGGAGCAGATATGAAACAATCACACAGACGACGCTACGATATTCCTGCTGACAATGGGATGCTACGTCAACTGGCCCAAATTCGCACGCCGATTTAAGCTTGACGATTACATCTTCAATCGCACCAGACTCCCTCAGCTCTTTCAAGAATAAGAGAATCTCTCGAACCGGAAGCTCAGCAACATTTCCCTCGTTGATTTTAATTCGTTGATTTTAATTCGTTGCTTTCTCCGTGCGATTTTACCGGCCGACTTTTGCAGACCCATCCATATCTTCGCAACCCTCTCAATATCATCAGACATGCGCTCGGGGAATTCAGATCGTAAGCTATCATCGTGCTTGCACATTTCAAGAAATAAAACGATAGCCGATGCGTGATTCCGAGCCGTGTAACATGATCCGGCAGCCGCCAGCTTCCGCACAAATTCGCTTGGTAAATTTGCACGCGTCAAAAGTTCACTTGAGGACTTCCCTCTCTCTTCTCCCTGCGCCCACGTAATGAATCTGTGTAGCATACGTGCGTTGGCATACGCCTGGGTTCCCGTAACGCTCCCCTTATAAAGTTGGCGCTCCAAAAGATGTTTTGCAAGGTAATGCGATTCCTCTCTTTCAAAATGCACGACAAATCCATTTTCTCTCAGTAAGCGTTTTGATTCTGTCCTGGACTCCTCTGCTTTCGGAGCTGTGCGGTGACTGCTGTGTTCGTCCTTTATTTCGGAAGAGAGCGATTTGCCAGTCTCATCGTCACTGCTGCTTCCAATTTCCTCCGGGTTTATCCGAATCAAGTGTGCTCTGAGTACCTTCTGAGCAGCCTCAAGGCAGGCTGAAGTGCAGGTTTTGAGGTCTCCTAGGCAGTTTGCAATCCGTTTGCTGTTGGTGCGACGCCAGCCTGCACAACTGAGGTACTGACATTTGTTGAGATAAGAATTCATTCTGGCGCCCTTTCTCTGAATCTTGTGAATGACATGTCCATGGGACTCCATCCTGAGGTGAGGGCACTTTGCGCACAGCATGGCTGGTGGCTGCAATGTGCACAAGACATATGTTACTGCGAAATTGCACGATAATTAGGTTAGGAAGGCCCATGGTAAACGGGCCCTTCCGCTAAGCATCACTCACTTGATATGTTTTCCCATCGTTGCGTCTATAAATCCGCCTGACAACGGGAGCGTGCGGCAGATCGATTAGACTCGTAGAATTGTCTTCATCGCTCTCACTTGAAATTATTACCACACCCTAGAAACCATGACGATATTGAAGCCAAGCGTACGATAAAAAAAAACGAATCGAAAGCATTTGCTATTCTGCATTTACCTCGCTCTTCATGGCATGAGCCACGTGTCTCCTCCAACTGACCGATTCCTGCTAAGGCGCCGCCGACAAGTATTTGCGGTTAACCGTTCCCTTATTCTTCCCTTTTGGACCTTGACTACAGCGCTGACGGTGGCCAGGTGTTTCAAACCTAAAATGCGTGAAATTTGAATTATCCTGGCTCCCGCGCAGAGCGCGCATGTCGGTGGAAGGCCGTGCCGAACTGAGCACGTGATCGTACAGTTCACTTGGCCGCCACCAGTGCTAGGAAACTCCCGGTGGTGGGGGAAAGGAGGTGGGCGCGATGGGGGCACAAAACTGGAGGACGACAGGGGCCAACCTAGAGACAGCATATTTCGTCACAGGAATTATTTTGTTGTTTTAAAGACCCAAATAGACAATAAAAGAGGCCATAATAAATTATTTTAACAATTTTAGAGTCATTAATGTCACACAAAACACTCTATTTCCTTAAATAAGTTGTGAAATATTTTTAATGTTGTCTAACCTGCCATCCGCCATCTTGGTTCTCGTCCCAGTTCAAATTCTGCTAACGGTGCGGCAGGTCGCGTTTTGAATTGTGAAAAGTTTTTGTTTGTGCAGGAAATTGTGAAAGTAAGTTAACAAAGAAGTGCATGTATTCGACAATATGTCATTTAGTAGATGCGTGTTCGTGTAATTTTCATCAATTTTTGGCCATTTTATCATGTAGTATTGTGTGTCTAGAAGCATGGTTCAACCACACTAAGACTAATCTTTGAACTTTCCATGATTAATTGATAACATTCAATGCAATAGGCTTGCAAGAAGCTTGAATTTAGCTAGGGCTATGTTCATAACTGTGGAAAGTTCAAGACTAAAATTTTTATGCTCATTCTAACCTTGATCAGATAACATTTTTCTGAGTGTTCTTTATTTAGGCGTATAACTTTCTTCATTGCATGCTCAATCGTTTTGTAATGGTCGACCTATGTTTGAACTAATCATTTCTCTGCCTATGTGATAGGTAAAGATGACGATGAATCAAGGTTGTGAGGGTCCTGGTCCTGGACTGAAACGAAGGAAGGACAATAATGGAAGATCCTGTGAAAGTAGTGAGCTGCCAGTATCACAGGAGAAAAGGAAGCGGAGAATGGAAAGGACTGAAAGGAGTCACAGTGTGAAATGTACAATCTGCTCAGTTGTAAGCAGTGGACAACCTCCAAATTGCCAAATAAGTTTCAAGCGTTTTCCCTACAAAGATCTTTAGAGGTTTGTATTTTCTTGATATTTTTGTGTGTAATAATTTGTGTTCTAAACGTATTCCCTCTCAGGAATCCATTTCAGGATCAACTACGAGGGTGGGCAGACATCTATTTTGTGGTTACATCATTGGTGTTTATCAAAATGTTCATGTGCTTGAGTGCATTCCTAGCTGATGCTGCAGATCCAAAAATTTGTGTGTCAAACTTCATTGTGAAATAGGTATGCTGAATGTTCAAGAAGAGGTGATGCACTCCTTGCTACGGTACTGTGTTACTAGAGTAATTTCTTGAGGTTTGTACATATGTTGTGACCGTTATTCGACATTTTGCTTGTGAAAAACAAATAGTTTACTTTACTTTTGTTCAGTGTTTTCACTAGCTAATGGCATTGGTTTTCTTCTTGTGATTGCTATTTCAGTTTACCCTCCCACAGTTCACTTCTCTTGTCTAGAGACAGAACTACATGTAATATTCTAAAGTTGATTCAATTCCTTGTTCTGCTTACAATAAGTGGGGAAGCATTGGTTACTGTGGAGTATTCAAATTCATTTATGGTCAGAAAGAACGTGCGTTCGCGCAGTGACATCTGTTCCACTGTTTCTTGCCACCACAGTACTTGCTTAATAGGTTTAGAGGGACTGCATTGTTTACTGTGGAAACTTTTAATACATTTATGGTCAGAGAGAACGTGCGTTCGCGCAGTGACATCTGTTCCACTGTTTCTTGCCACCACAGTACTTGCTTAATAGGTTTAGAGGGACTGCATTGTTTACTGTGGAAACTTTTAATACATTTATGGTCAGAGAGAACGTGCGTTCGCGCAGTACTTTGCTTTTGCTTAAGAGTAGAGTTTTAGCCAGCTGTTGAACAAGGAAACTTAAATAATTTAAGCATTTTGAAATCTGCTCTCTCATGTTTATTTTATCTTTGTCGAAATACAAGTATTTACCTGGAATGAATAAATGTCATGGTAATGAACTTACTTTCTCTGAAAACCATTGCCTATGATAGTGAAAATAATTCTTTTAATCTCCGAACCCAGATCTTCAAATTATTGACCATGAATGTAAGCCCTCCTATTTTTCAGATTTGCACTGCATTGGATGTCAACCCTTAACTTATCAGTTTAGATTCCGTGCCACAAAATTGTGTCCATCACTTCCATATTCTGATAATGTTGTAAGCCAAAACAGAATTTGAAAAGCTTCTAACACAGGTTTGAATATTTTATCAAGACTGAAGTGGTTAAAGAAATATGGTTCCTGTTAATTTGAGCTTAGTTTTCATTTCATGAGAGAGTAGATTGAATTCCTTGCTCTAAGTTGGAAAGCTGAGTTAATGTGCCAAAGTTTACGACTCTTCTAGTCAAAATTTTAGTGGCATTCCTACAGTACACTTGAATTTAAATCAAGTAAGATTTAGGATGCAGCTTAGGGAACAGTGGAAAATGAATGTTTTTCTACACTTGCAGTTCACGTAGCGTTCGCGCTGTGAACTTGCATTCAAACTAATTAAACATTCCGTTCCACTTGAGATGTAACAGATTAAGGATGCAGCTTAGGGAACAGTGGAAAATGAATGTTTTTCTACACTTGCAGTTCACGTAGCGTTCGCGCTGTGAACTTGCATTCAAACTAATTAAACATTCCGTTCCACTTGAGATGTAACAGATTTTGGATAAAGCTTAGGGAACTGTGGAAAATGAATGTTTTTCTACACTTGCAGTTCACGTAGCGTTCGCGCTGTGAACTTGCATTCAAACAAATTAAACATTCCGTTCCACTTGAGATGTAACAGATTTTGGATAAAGCTTAGGGAACTGTGGAAAATGAATGTTTTTCTACACTTGCAGTTCACGTAGCGTTCCCGCTGTGAACTTGCATTCAAATTAATTAAACATTCCATCCCAGTTGTGGTGTAATAGCATTAGTGAAAGAACAAAGTGTATACTGGATTTGCATATTTGGTTTTCTACTCAACGTTGGGAAGCCACTTCAGATTTGATATGATTTCACATTGTTCATGTATGTACCATGTTGGAAGTTCCTTTTATTCTGATGTGGTTTGAACAGTACTAGAATTGAGAAGAGGTGAACAAAATTGTGTTGATTGTAGTGGTTCATTAACTGTAAATGTAAACCCTCCTTTGTTTTAGACGCGGTTTCAGATTACCGAGGCATTGGATGTCTTCACCTAACTCATTATTTTTAGTTTGTGACCACACAATGCTGTATATCGCTTCCATATCCTGATAGTACCACTGAATTAGAAAAAAGTGCTCACACAGGTTGCATTTGAAGTGACTGAATGATTGAATTACTTAGAAAAGTGTAGGTTTATGGTATCATGCAATATTTGCTTCGGTTTTAACTTTTGCTTGAGTACATTCAATTCATTGCTCCACTAGGAATTGGTAATGTTGCATTGCTTGCTGTGGAATATGTTAATTGTTTTCTGGGCAGAGGGAATGTATGCGTTCGCGCAGTGAACTCTATACCATTATAAATTTAATTTTACATTCCTACACAGTATTTGCATCATAAGTGTAAAGTGAATAAATAGTTTGTTGCGGTATTGTTAGTTTGAACGTAAAATAGATTTCATCATAGGGCACATAGAAAATGCATCTATCCATGTTAAAATGTATGCACAGACCTTTGATAGTCTTATACAGCATATGGCTCAAGATCAGTGAGGATTAATTGTAGCTTCTTTTGGGTCTGTGTGGATGTGAGCCTTGCTTCTGTTAATGTACCCATTACTTTTTATGGGTAGCATTTTGCTATGAGAAGTGATGTACGGAATACATTGTGTAATCTGTATGGCTGGCTGAGTTAATATAGCTAATATTTCTTGAATCCCTGTCTGCATGTCTGTTTTATTCTGATAGGTGCATTAAATTCAGCATTGACTGCTATCAAAGTAATGAAGATGTGGTAGGCTTTCATCATTGACTCTTTGCTTACACAAGTTCTTTGGATACAGAATTACATACCCTGAACATACTGGAAATAATTTAGGGTAAGGGGACCAGTGATGGCCCTTTTTGCTCTCTCCTGCTTCAGCGAATTTTCAAAAATTATTTCCAAGTGTTTGATTGAGTATATAACTTACTCCTCTACTTAGTGAATCGATTTAGAATTTTCTTGGGCCAGTAATGAAGTCCTCGGGGTAGTAATGAAGTCAGCTAAATCTAACTGCAGTTGTTTTTTTTTTTAGAGTGTTTCTAGCTGATGCTGCTGAAGGTGGCTGTTCCTGCATACAAAAATTTGCGTGTGCCAGTCAAATGTTTCACATCATATTTGTCATCATGCATACCACTTATATTGTGTGTTGTCTCTGCAGGTTTTTGCACACTAGCTACTGTAACATTTGAGTGAAATAAGTATGTAGAATGCATAAAAAAGAGAAACTCTTTGGTTCTGTGGCACCCAAGTTATTTCATGAAGGTTTGTATAATGTGATCACTTCTCCGCAGTTTGCTTTTGGTAAAAATAATTATTTTCTTCCTTTTTGCTTCATGATTTTCACTCTGTCTCACGGCTTTGGTTTGCTTCTTGTGATTGCTATTGTATTCCTATTATTTTGTCCTTCTGTGCTTTGTTTCGCGTTTCTGGAGAGGGCTGTGATATGAGAAGTCTCAGCATGAATTCACAGATGCTGATGTTTCCCTTGCCTTTTTTCATACCTTTTTTCTTTTACTTTAATCTCCTACCTTTCTTGATCCTGTGTTTGCATTGTGCCATGCTTTGGTGATTGCTTATTGCTATTAATGATTATGATTGACAAAATTCACTCTCATTCTGTCTCTATAATTTATTTAATGGGGATTCTTTACAGATGTAAGCTTTGGCTTGAGAAGTGTGGTGACAGTGATTTACTTCATATTCCATGGAAAACGCTATCAAACAGATGGGTTTGTTCACAACATTTTCAAGAATCTGACTTTCATCCTAGTAAGCAGCTGAAGAAAGGTACTTTTCCCACATTGGGCCTGAAGAAAGAGCCACTGCCTGAGACAGCCTTGTCCGAATGGCTACGAAAACATCAGACACAGATAGTGAATCCAGTGCTTGACATAAACCCACTCTCTTCTTCATCTAGTGTTATATCATCACAATGTGCATCTCTTGTGGATCGAGGTAAGCTAAACTATTGATTTCGACACCTCTGCTTTTGAATGCAAAATTGTCATGGTTTCTTTGTTAATTTTTATTTTCATGTCTTATAGGTGAGTCTATCCGCAATGGGGAAGAAAGTGTTTTGCAGACAGGCATTGATTCAGACTCTACCCCGCTTGATAACCCTGAAAGTGCAGTCACAACTTCACCATCAAGTAGTATCTCTCAGTTTTGTACCTCTTCTGATGTGATTGAAGGCAAGTAAATAATTAAGCTTGTAAGCTTGTAAGTCACTTGACACTTGTCATAAAGTTTGATATGAAGTTCTATTTAAAGTAATGTCCCTTGCAGATGGCCGTGTTTTGAATGATGAAGAATGGTCATGGGACAAGGATGAATGGTCCTGGTTAGCTACAAGCCCAAACCCAAATGACAGTGGCATGGGCTGGTCTTCGGATGGAGATGGCCTGGATGGTGATGTGCCCTCACCGATTAATGTTTGTATGGCAAGTGCATCACAGTTTTCTTTGGTGTCAGCTTCTGAACTGGGAAGAGGGAAACAATGCTGTGCTATTGCCACCATGTCCATTGCTGTGTCCTCCATTGTTGATCCAATGAATTGGAACACTGATGTAATGAATAAGGTAAATGAGAAACGCAATGAACTCTATGAGACCTCTGTGGCAGAAAACATAAGTAACAAGAGTAAAGAGACCGACTCGGCAGCCCAGCGTGCTCAAAATATTCAACTAAGTTATGCCCATTTATCACCTGAGGAAGTAAAGAGTACTTTTGAAGTGCTAGGTCAAAATGTTTTTGCAATTGTTGGAAATGTCATCACTGGTGCTCACACCCACGATAAGCATGAGCAATACAAATGGTTTGAAAATTTTACCTCAAGTAGCCTAGAAGATGTGATTGAACGTGTCACTTCCAGAGATGTGACGGGACTGCTGCTTACATCACACAGCTATACAATGGCCATTTGGAAGGAGCACTCTCTGTATTGGATGTTTGACTCCCATTCGAGAGATAACATGTGCAAGGTTGACCCAGATGGCTCTTCATTCTGTGGAAGTTACAACTCAGTGAAGGACTTATGTAAAGCCTATTATCAAAACTTTAGATATGCTGAAGGTTTTGACAAAGGGAAAATAAAGAGGGGACCATTTCAAGTCTTCCCTCTCACTATCATCCACCTGCATGAGCCACTAACTGTAAAGGAAATAGAATCTATCCTTGAAGATCCAACCACTGTGGAGGAAGTGAAAACCATCCATAATGATCCACCAAATGAACTCTCACAGAAACAAAGGAGGAAAAGAAAGTACAAACCAACGAAGCGTCAAAAGAGTGAGTGAATCTTTGTCGGTGCATTTAATCTGATCGAATTGTGTGCTCATTTTTACATTGTTGGTTTTTCTATTGCAGAACGATTTACAGTTCACAAAGTGGCACTGAAATCTATTCTTGGAACGGTTGGTGTGCATGATGTGGAGAAAGCCACAAAGACAGAAATTGCACTTGCTGAGAAAGTTCGGTGCCTGACCAACCAAGGATAAGTTGATAGAATCTCTGAAAGAGCAACGTTATCAGCTTCGCACTCAAAGTGTGCAGGAGTTCTTGTCACGACACAAAATCTCTAAAAATACCATAGAGCTCGTTGAGTGTGAAGCAAATAACCAGGGGAAAAAACCTCGTGGGCATAGGTTTCCTGCCAGTGTCAAAGCATTAGCTGTGTCCATCGCTAAGTCTGGTAGCAGTCGAGCACTACGTGCAGGTCAAAGCCACCTTCACTAAGAACTACCAACAAATGCATGCAGAATGTTGTATTGAAGTGTGGAGTTGACACGAATGGCCCACTTCTCAGCACCCTTAAAAACATGGCACGCAATATGGAGACCCGTGACCTAAAATGTACCTTGGCATGGGATGAAGCAAAGTATTCCAAATTCTTATTAGCTTCTCTGAATCAAGGACTTGTCATTGGCTTTGAGGATTTTGGTAATGGTGATCGTACTGATCGATTTGCTGATACCATATTGATATTTCAACTGCAGGGGGCATACAGTCATTGGAAATTCCCCGTAGCTTTTGTACTCTGCCAATCTACAGTGCCTAAGGATAGGCTTAAGACACTTGTTCTGGAAGTCATAGCTGCTGTGCTTGATTTGAATTTTGATTTGTTGGCCACTGTCTGTGATCAAGGTTCATCAAACCGATCTGCTGTAGACGATTTACAGGTATCCCATGGAGTCAAAAAGGATGGTGTAAAGGTGCCAGGTCAGATACTCGTCAATGGGAAAGAAATAATTTTACTTTTTGATCCGTCCCATCTCATGAAGTGTTTGAGGAACATGTGGCTCAAAAGGCATCTGGAGTGGTTCCTTGAGGTGAATGGGACATTGAAATCTGTAATAATCCCCTGGGAAGTCTTTGAGCAGTTGCAGCTGGAATGTGAAAAAATGGGTCATCCAGGAACGTTGATGAAATTGACTAAAGAGCATCTGGATCCGCAATACAGAAGAAAGATGAAAGTCAAATTACCAGCTCAACTTATCAGTGACACAAATGCAACTCTTCTGGATCTACATGCAGCCACTATTCCTCAAGCTAAAGAGGCAGCTAAAGTGGTGCGGGAAATAGATCGGTTGTTTGACCTTATCAATGGACACTCTTCTAAAGAAGCAAGTACTGGAACCATCAAGGCTGCCCGTCAACCTATGAGTGGTGACTCTTTGCACAAAGAGTCTTTTAAAAAATACCTGGAGATACTACCTAAAGTGCAATTTCTGAAAAAGGATCCAGCCACCAACAAGTACATTCATTGTACTACACCAACTCTGAAGGGTTTTGTGACTACAATTAGAGGGATGGATGCCTTAAGAGAAAGAACCAACAAAGAACTTCCTCCCATAAATCCCAGAGTTGGTCTAACTCAAGATAAGTTGGAAACTACAAATGGTGAATGTAGATGTGATGGAGGACATGATAGGAAGTTGACAGCTGTCAAATTTATAGCAGGTCTGAAAAGATTACTTGTGTACCAGGCGAGTATACCTCCTAGCTCGCATGGCAATGCAGAGGCAGAGGGTCTGAGTGTTCAGGAAAGTGTCAAATATTTCCTCTCAAGAACACCTGCTAAATGTGGTGCACCTGCTGCACCTCCTGCAGACTTATTGGCAGCGGCCACAATTGACCTCCATTTAGAAGATGAGGATAATGATGAGGCAGAGGAGGAGGAGGAGGAGGAAGAGAATGATGATGATGAGGAGGAGGAACAGAATCAGGATCTGAGTGACGACCTTCAGCTTGAGTCACGTAATGGAAAGCCGCACTCTGTGTCGCAGGTTTTAAGTGGTTCATCAACTGTGGAAAATCCGAATGCTGATTCCCGCATAGAACAGCTCCGCCTTCGCTTGGAAAACTACGATGACATCAAAATAGCCCGTGAACTGAGGATGGAATGCATCAAATCTATGAAGTGTCAAACATGTGTTTTTGACATGACTGGTGAAGTAGAAGGATCAGTCTACAGTGAAGTTGAGCGTTTCCAGCCTCACCTAACTGGTGCAGGAGTGCCCAGTAAGCATCTGGTACAGTTTGTAAGAAATGGGATTGATCTTTTTGAAGCAAAATGTGTGATGTATCTTTCCCTCTATAATATCTATGAAAGGGTGAGAAAGCAAGTTCTGGATTGTTTGAATTATGATTGGATAAGCCATTCTGAACACAAGGATGAACTGCAGAAGCTCCTATATGCCAGATTTTCACATTTTCTCGTAAGGAATGCGTGTAAAGTGTTCAATGGTGAATTCAAGAAAAAGGAAAAAGAGGGAAGAAAGAGTAAAACATGTATTGGGAAGGACTCTTCTGTCTTGTAATTCAAGAAAAAGAACAGTGAGCAGAAAAAGGGATGTGGAATGTGAAGACCTGACAGAAGATTTGACAGTCCTATAAACCCTGTAATATGGTGTAGACTTGTCCGAGTAAAAATCCTTACAGTTTCAGGTGCGGGTTTGCCCTCAGCAGCCCTTATCAGGCTGCATGGCCTCCTGTGGTCTTCTAATTCTGTTTCTGTTCCAGCCCTGCTCTTTCCAACTGCGATATGTCAAAAACCTCCATTGGTGCAGACAGTCTTGTTAATCCTGAAATATGGTGTTAACTTGTCCTCTATTGGTGCAGACAGTCTTGTCAATCCTGAAATATGGTGTCGACTTGTCGTCTATTGGTGCAGACAGTCTTGTTAATCCTGAAATATGGTGTTGACTTGTCTTGTTTAAAATCCTGAAATATGTTGACGGGTCCTGAAATTTACTGGTCAAGCATTTGCCTTGAAGTCATGTAAATACCTAGGCCCACCTCCCCGTGGTAGGACCTGGGATGAGTTGTGCGGCATCAGTTTGGATATGCTGATCTCACACTCATGCAAACGGGCCAGGTTTTTCATGTGAATCTAATGCCCATTCTCTCTTGATAAGTATTCAAATGGTCATATTCCCTTTTCATTACTTGCTGTATTCCTTCTTATTATTTGGCTTGAATTAGAATGCTCTCTATTTGACATTTCATCATTATCTTTCAATTTCCAGGGACACGCCTATAGTTTGGCTCAAAACAAGGCGAGATTTGACATACTTTAAATCCAAGGTTTGTGCAAGGTAAGTATAGGTGACATTGCTAATCATTATATTTGTATTTAGATGAGGGATTGGTTTTTAATGGATAAATGCACATTTCCAATCATCTTCATATGGTTTCAAACATTATTGGGATAGAAGGAGAGGTATCTCAGAGCATCATCAATCATTTTTGTGGACACATCAAAAATTCATTTCTTGGTTCCCTGTTTGATCTGATTGATTCTATTATATTACATTTTTATTGAGCTCCAAATCAATGAGTAACAGTTTCAGCTCTTAAAATAACAAAAAATGTTTACATTTATGATTACCTTAATATTAACAGCGAGTTCAGTGTAAAGAGAACACATCATTTGGTACCTTCTATGTTTTCTTAAGTGTGCTGTTTGTGTTCCAGATGTCGCAGAATAGAAACAATGGGAGACGGGAGCGTCAGTTTGTAAGTAGAACTTTAAATATTTGTACTCCTCGTCTCCAATTGCTTCGCTGGAAATGTCAGCCCTTAATTTTTATCGTCTTCTTCGTTGTGTTTACAGGATACAGTGAAAAGGCTGAGAGAGGAGGTCGAGGACCTGGCAAGACAAAACAAGAGGCTGAAGAGAGAGATGGAGGAGAGGGAGCGCCTGGAGGTGCAGCAGCGGCGGGGACAGCGGGAGTTAAGGCGATCCCAGATAAGCCAATGGTGGGACATCCAAAAGCGAGAGAAGGAAGAGAGGGAGGCCATGCTGAAGACCTGGGAGGAGTGGAAGGCAAAGGAGAAGAGAGAAGAGGAAAGGAAACAAGAGGAGATGGAGATGAAGATGAGGAAGACCCTAGCGAAAATATGTAGTACGAATGATGTGCAAGTGTGGTGCATCTCTTGTGGTACACAGATGTGCAGCCTGTGTGCAACCTGTGTATGGGGTGTGTGCACCCTGTGTGCACGTTGTGTGCAGATTGTGTGCTCTTATGGTGTGACTATGGTAGAGTGGCCCACTTATTTGTGTGCAGTGTGTGCCGTGCGGATGGTGCACGGTGTGTGCAAAAGGTGTGCAAGGTGTACAGGGTGCATAGGGTGTGCAGAATGTGTGCTTTGTGTGCACCAAAAGGACAGGGAAACAAATGACAATCAAATTTACTTTTAATTTACTTATTTAATCAGCTCCGATCAATCACAGTCATTATCATTACCATTATCATTATCATCATCATTATCATCATTATCATCATCATTATCATCATTATCATCATCATCAGAACGATTGTACGCCACCCTGTAGAATACAGAAAAAACAACGAAACTTAATATTTTTGGCGTTTGTCAGTAGTAATGAAAGAGGTAAATTTAGAACCAAATTGGAACAATTCCAAGTGTCTTTTGGCCATGCATCCTTGCATCTATATCTAATAACCGAGTCTCTCTGAAGTGACAAATGATACTTACTCTAATATTAATTCCGCATCATCAACTTTCTCCAGCACCCCACTGGATTCATTCACCAAGCTGAAAAAACAAGAATAAAGAAACATTTACAAAACAATAACAAAGCAGGAGTTACTTCTCAGATTGAAATATGTCTTACAAGGTTTCACTGGTAGCTGATTTTGAAGACGACCCCTTATTCCTCCGTCCCCCAAAATCCCTTGCCTTTTTGGAGAGGAAGGACAAGACCTCCCTCTGGCTTTTGGCGCAGAAGGGTGGCGTTTCCCCAGTACGTATCCTAAATTGTTTGTACAAGGCTGCAAGATATAAGTTCAATGAAACGCATGTTTGTAAGAAAGATAAACAAATCCATGACAAGCAGTGAGACTCACTCTGCGCCACCGATCGAAAAGACTTGCTGAAAGTCTTTAGCACCCCAACATTTTTGGATTGGAGTCGGTAACGGTATAAGTGTACCTTATTTTGGTATACTCCCCGGAGCAACGCTGTGCCCCATTCATTTTTGTCAAGTGTTGAGCTGAGAGTGTCATACGCACTCGGCAGGCACATTACCTGCTCGCCCAAATGCACCTGAGAGAAAAAAAATGATTAAGATTACTGTAAATGACTTGTACGTAGAGGTGACAGGCTAGGAAAGCTATTAAGATAGGAGTTTTGTTAAACATACCAGGTCGTTGATGACTTCTACAGTGGTTCCCACACTTGATCCACTGACTGAGCTGCAAATTCCACTGGCACTCCCTCGACACAGCTCCTGTACTACAGCCGACTGACTTTTCACAGCAATGCCATCTGCAAAACGACACATTGTAAGCACAGATGTTTGTTTCATTCATGTCATTATGTTACAAGGTAGGAGTACGCCAGACCACGTCAGGGCATAACAGGCTTCTCCAATCGCAAAGCATTGTTCTGCCCCTCTGCGCCTAGCAGACCCGTACCTTGGCCTACCGGCGGCAGTCATTGGGCTCGGTAAGGCGAGGCAAGCAAGTCACAAAGCCCGTCTTGGTACTGAACTGAATCCACTCCAAAGAGACATCCCTAAAGTTAGGAGGCTCTGCCCCCCAAAACCCCTGTTTTCCGAATATTTTATTTGTCGGGGGCTGATAAAGGCATATGCTGAAAACTAACTTGCAAACCACTTGAGCTAAAAATCACAGAATAGGTAATTATTTACTATAGCGGCTTCTCGATTTTGAAGTTGCGTTTGGTCAATTATGGTAGGCATGGATGTGTAAAACGTTACCATGTTTCTATTTTCGCGCGGCCTGCCACCGTTTCCTGGTACATTAATAACAAATGTTGCACCCATGATCAACGGAAATATAGTTTTCAATATCCTGGCTGTGTGGCTGTGTGTCAGATATCTAGATGACACTCTAGATATCGTGCAGACAAACAGACAGACAAAGAAACAGACAGAAACTTTTTACAGAACTACCCGAGTAAGGTCTTCGCTCTCGCTCAGCTAACAAAAGTTCACTCAATACTCCCTTTCCCAGGAAAAATTACGTGAAGATTACACGCAGCAGGAAAATACACACAAATGTGTAGGATTCGCACCAATAAATATATTATTCTAAATTTTATTTTCCCTCCCACTGAAACGTTAATAATATTCTCTCTGTGAAAAGTGAAAAATTCCAGAAATACATCTCTAAATACACATGAGAAAGAATGCCTCAATGTTCGATGGAGAATGTTTTTTTTTTCCTTAAAAAAAAAGGATACTAAACTTATTATCACAATATAAGTGGTTTAAACCACATCAAAGAAATGTTAGGTGACTTGCACTGAGATCTGTAGCGAAGTCAAAAGCCTATGGTGTCAATGATGTTAAAAGATTTTTACAAAAATCACCGGTGGAGCACACATCATGACTAGATCACAACAGAGTAAATAAATATGAGCATACAGGTAAATTTATGGACAATAGAAATACTCAAATAATAGAAAAACATTTGAATAGAACTCACTACTTGTCCACTTGTGACATTGCACCAATCATATATCCTGGTACCATACAACAAAATGTACATTGATTTAACAAAAAGAGGATTAAAGCTTTCAGCATCTAAAATTAAAATTGTTGTCAGTAGTTAAATTCAAACTATCACAAGTATTCTTTACAGAAAGATGTTTGAAACGATTTCACTACATGTCCTGTTAATGTTACACGAATGTCTTAAAAACTAATGTTGCCAGCCAGCAAGTACATATGAAATACTTGCATTGCAGCAAACCGTACGGCTAACTAGAACTAGAAACCTCATCACAGTCATTAAAGTACTTTTCCAGCCAGTATGTTGCACGTCCTTCTGAACTGGACAACTTACTCTGCTCTAGTGAAGACTCAATTCTCCCAACTCTTGCTTCAATGCCTGATATCTTGCTTACTTCCTGTTTGATATCTAAAAGGATGTCCATCACTCCATCTTGCTCCCTACTTGTAGCTAATTGTTTGTAAAATGCAAGACTTTCCTCAAGATGTCTAATCTTAGAATTGTATGAATTATTATCTAATTTATCTGATAGAATTGTAGCTGACTCATGATTGTGGGAACTACCAACACTATCAAAAGACTTTTGAGTAGTTAAAGCTGCACTTGCACCAACATCAACAACTTGTCTGATCTTAACATTGTATGAATTATCATTTAATTTATTTGGTTGAACTACAGCTGATTCATGACTGCGGGAACTACCAACACTATCAAAAGACTTTTGAGAAGTTTGAGGTGCACTGGAACCAACATCGATTAATAACTTGCATCCCTGAACGGCTCCATTTGATTTTAAAGGCTGCACTGCACTATTACACAATTGCTTGGTAACTTTGACTGCTGTCTTCTTGCCGCTGCTTGAGTTTTTACTGCTGATTAGCTTAGGCTTCTTGATTATCGAGGTGGCCGAAGCATTGTCTGTCGTTCCAGGGTCATGACCTCTTTTAGCAGCGACTGGCACCTTACCGCCTGGAGACCGATTGGCAAGATAATGCTCTAAACCCACAACACCCTTATCCACTGCACTCCTTTTCAACTTATCCACAGCTGAAGGTGTCTGTAAAAATAATGGCAGAAGGACAATTAAACAATACCTACTATCAATATTTCCACCTCGGGGCTGGAACTGTATTGCATTTCACGCATGTAAATATTGAGCGAACTTCATACTTAAAGTCTCAAAAAAGGCAAGTCTATCTCTAATGGAATGAAGCCACTCATACTGTTACAATAATTCTCGAAAATTTTTAAGTATCTGGCATGAAACAGCTACAGCCTCACATAGGACAAATAAGCAACAAAGTGACTGCCACTAACACTCACCTCTCTTGGATCCACCTTGTTCCTGCGCTCGACTTCAGATTCAGATGTAAGGATATCAGATTCTCTTGCATTCAATTGAGGATAGGAGGGCCTGCGGTTTGCAATGCTTTTATCTACATCCTCTATGGACTCTACAGGAACAGCAGAAAAGAAGCTGACACTTATTATTTTAAGTTCATACACAAAAATAATTGGACACATAACCCCTGCACCCTGAAGTACATACCGCCAATTCTTAAAATGTACACTTTCATTCTCTGAACTTTGCCCTCTTTGTTCCACTTTGACGTGCGAAGAACGTATTTCTCTTGACTTAAAAAGTCATTTTCATCACTAGGATTGAAATTTTCCACTTGATGTACCTGAGCGTACTCATTTTCACCGTCAGTATGGATCACCTTCATCCAGTAGTTTTGCAATTCGTCACCCTCTTCAGTTAACGCGGTTTTCATGATTAATATGAAAAGTAAACCTAAGCTAAGAAAGAATTTGACGTCGGTGGAGCCGATAATATTTTTGTTATATTTAAACTTCAAGAAAATAAAAGCGGTACAAACACGGAAAACGTGGCTCAAGTTTTGGGTTAGTCCACACTTTGTTGAAAGGGATGATGGGTAATCGAATCTACCACACTAACATAAGAAATTTATAAGTAATGATACTTTCACAATGTTCTTCAGGAATGAGACGGAAGGTTACATACTAAAATAATAATTAAACGTAGCTCAATGCGCACATTTCGGGTTAGAAAGCACTGTTAAACAACGTACGTAACGTTCTTGATTACTGACGGAGTGTTGGTACTTCAGCCATGAATGCGGTGCTTACACGTCCAGTGTACAAGGCTATGATAAACGTCGTCTGCGTGTCGTCTGTGTGGCGTCTTCGTGTGTACAAACAGAACGAAATTACAACCGGCAAAAAGTGTAGTGAATCACGAAAAAATGCAGAACAGGAACAGACAACAGTTTCGTTACCTGTACGAAAACGTACCGATGCCTAGGCGCACTGCGTACCGCCGCAGACGAGCGGCACAGCTGGCTGCCGCCAGACATTCGGTTTGTTATTTGGCATTTGGGCTGTTTTGTAAACCCCTTATTTCCAATTTCTTATGTGCTCTTTCTTAATGAACAGGACGGATCGGACAACGAACCAGAACAGCAGCATGAGCATCGGCAGGCTTTTGACTATAACGGAGTAAGTAAGACAGCTATACTGAGTGGTATACATTGTATCTTCTTGTGCTAAAGCTGTTGCAAATTTTTCTGTCAGCAGTTTTCAAACGATGACACTGATGATGGGAGCCCTGCTGCTCATGACAATGATTCCTCCGACATGACTGGTTCTACATCTGAAAATGGTGCAGTAGATGCCAGCACTGATCTTGATGACGGGCAAGATGACATAGATCATATCAGACAGGTAATTTCACTAGGTCATACACATTTGAAAGTGTCCATCTCCTGCAATTTAAAAATATGTTAATGTCTTATGTGCAGAGAATCTTCGGTGTTCTAAACAATGTTGATGGGAACACTCAACATTCTCCACGAAGGTCAGGTGGTTCTGAAGATTCAAGATCAAACTCACCATCCGAGTCATCAGATAGTGTCAGTGATAATTCAGACGAAGGTCGATTCTCACCCAACCAATTGCCTCATGGACATGAAGACGACAACAACATGGGACAGCACAGACATACTCATCTCGACGAACAGTTATGCCCATGTACAACAACAACAGAGGGAGACGCCCTCTTAATGTGTTTGGCTCTTGGCATGAGACACAATATGTCATGGCAGGCGATAGTCGACATATTAAAAATGATTAATGTTTTGTTTGGTAAGACTGTTATGCATGCCTCTAAGTACTATTTGCAGAAGTATTTTAAAGTGGAAAAAGATTCATATACAATGCACAAGTATTGTTCTAAATGTGAGTTGTATCTTGGCACAAAATCAGAAGTTGTTGAGGGAGATATTTTTCAATGTAGAAATTGTGAGGAAACTGTACAAGACATATCAACCTCATCATCGTATTTCATATCCATAGACCTTAAAGATCAAATGAAAAAATTTTTAACCCTTTAACCGGCGCCCCCTTTCAAAACGGCCTGGGAATTTTTATTTTGCTATTTTTGGTCTCTTTGAGTCACCTTAGATCCGAAACGACCAACCCCAAAATTTTGGCGCCACTGGTTAACCCGTTTGAGCTGTAGCCAGGTGGCTACATGGCCGGATCCCGGTAGCCCTCGTGGGCAGCTTTTGGGTGTGCACAGACGGGCAGCATTGGTACCCTCTGCACATCTCTCTGCCTCAGGAAATACAGAACTTTAAAATTAATTACGCGAACCCGTGTTTACAGGGAATACAAAACGCTCCAAATGCCTAAAATCACAAAGAAGGTATTTCACACGTCTTTTGTATGAAAATAAGTATTCTTTTACAGTTTCTTGACCATGTTGGTCACAAGTGACCCAAAACGACCATTTCCAAAATTTTGGCGCCCATCGGAGCGTGTTAGAGTTGTAGCCGGGTGGCTACATGGCCGGTCAGCAAACCCGGGAGGCAAGGGGCCTCTTCGCGACTTTACTCTGCAGGACGTCCCAAACGACAATTCCGCACAATGTATGACCCGCACAGTAAATTATACAGTCCGACATAAAAAATTTGCTTTTTATCATGAACTGGTATGCCCTGAATGACTCAAAGAACGAGATCGCCCGAAACGAGATGCGTTTCGATCATGACACTGCGGACCGGCCCTGTAGCCAAGTGGCAACCACTGGTTTCGATCGTCGATACAACCTATCATAACAGTGAATTTCGAAATTTCAACGCAAGCACATGAAAGTCACATGCATTCGCAACAACATTTGTCGTTTTGATGCTTCGACCACAACTTACCTAGCTGCAGTGGCATTCCACAAATTCACTGCAGAGCGTCTTTGCCAAGTTGGGCAATATGGCGGACTTCGCCGTGCCTTCACGGACTGAAAATGGCGCGTACGTCGTCGAGCTCTCAAATCTCCATAGGGGAGGATCACGACTGAAGGTTGGCATCGAAATTTTGGCGCCAATATCAAAACTGGCTCCACAGGGACGTTCGAAACGAGTTGTAGGCAAGCAGCAACGCGGCCGGGTAAAGGGTTAAGAGAGTTGATAGACACAGGGTTTGATTGGATTGATGAAGATGAGGAAGTGCACACTAGTAAAGTTATTCCTATACTGTCTCTTTTAGGGAGCAAGATACAAGCAACAAAGCGGCCGGGCAGAGCCTAAAAGGGTTAACCCAGGTCAATAACTAGGTTGCCTCGAGATCTCAGTGATATCAAATTCTGGAGAGCCAGTGAATGGAGATCCTTCTTATTGTTTTATGGCATTGTTTGCATGGACGAAATCATGGAAAGGCAAAATTTAGAACACTTCAGTATGCTTTCATGTGCCTTCTACCTGTTGCTTAAGAAGTCTATTTCTGAAGAGGACTTGGAGTTAGCAGAGAGGTATTTAAATCAGTATGTATATCTTTTTCAACAATATTATGGAAAAACTGCCATGACGTACAATGTACATCTTTTAAATCATGTGGTCTCTGGTGTCCGGTCCCATGGGCCATTATTTGCCCAGAGTATGTTTATGTTTGAAGGTGAAAATCGACACTTGGGCCAGATGTTAACTAGTGCAGGTCGTGTACCTTTGCAATTGACACAGAGGTACTTAACTGTAAGCGCATTTGGTCTATATTGTGAAATGTATGCGTCGTCTGAGGAACCTCTTGAATTTATAGAAGAGCTCACGGGAAAGCATTTAAAGAATTTCCTTAGATGTGGAGAGACAGTTCTTATGGGGTCAGGAACAAATACTGAATTAACAGAAGAAGAAATTCAATGTTTAATTCATTCAGATTTTGATCCAGCAGAATTTAATGTGTCTTCTTATCACAAAATCCTGTTGTCATCCATCAGGTCTACTACTAGTATGTACTTAAGAGACAAAAAAAACGATGATTCCTGGATAAAACTTAGGTCAGGACGTAGAGCAAGAATTGAAAAAAATTTATGTTTCCAGAATTGTGAGAGAAACTTTGTTGTTTTCATGGTTAGAGAAGTTAGAACTAACATACAACCACTTCTTAGAACACGTCATGTAAAGCTTGACCATATAAAAAAATACGATTCCACAAAGTGAAATCCTAGGAGGCCCGAAGTAGAGTCAGACGATATTGCCGACATTTTGTAGATTTTGTAAATTTTGTAGTTTTTTCTGATGGTTTGAAGTGTCTTTCAAATGCGTATGTGACAAACAGGATCTGGAAGGAGAGGAGAGTAGAAGGACTGAGAAGTGTGAAGAAGAAATATCAATGAATGATTCCTTGAGAAAATATTGGATAAATATTGGAATGCTATCAAAAAGAAAAAGAACTGTATTTTTTGGGTTAGTTAAACAATTGTTAAGCGAAAAAGTTGTTCGGAAGAGACTTTAGAATTTCGTGGGAAGATTGGCAAGTTGTAGTGTTCTAGGCTCTTTCCAGCGAGCAGCTGGCATTCTCACCACTGGCTACTCTGGCTAGCCCTAGTCTCGCTCAGGGTCTCAACTGCATTCTCAATCTGTACGCCAACAATGCAACGCGGCGCCCCGCGGTTGCTACAACAGTCATCATGTGATCGAGAGCGGTCTCTGGCGGTCGACGATAGCGCGCCCTGTCGGCTGGGCACGGAACTACCGACCGAACCTCAATCCTATGAACTTAAAAATATTTATTCTCAGCTCACATTGAATGACAGGAGACCTAACTCCTTTCAACGTCAGGGGCAGGCATGAGGCATGAGAACGTTGATAAATCTTACTTTCAAACACTCGTCAACATCTTGGCTGGTTCACTTGGTTGGAAATTTTTGAAGAGTATGACATAAAGCTACCACACTCATTGCACAGCATTGCTTCCCAGCATTTTTAAACACTCCATGGTATTGATAAGCTGTTCCTTGAAGAACCTTCATCATCTAATTTCTGCACGTCACAACCACAATCAAAACTTTCGCGCACAACTCAAAACCGATGAAACCGACGTCGGTGTCCTCAATTGTTTTGTTTATCCACCCGTCGTCATGGTGTTGGATGAAAAATTCGGGACGGGAGGGAAGTACAGTCGACTCCCGACGGCTACGTTTGAAAGTCTGTACATTTTGCCGCATTGTTGGCCGGCCACCCCAAGCTTGATATATCAACTTTTCAAACGCAGCAGTTATCGTTTTTCGTTGCGGCTGTACTACGCAACAGGCAGTGCTCTGATTGGTTGTAATTTTCATCTTTCCACCAACTATGCCTCGGCTCGGCTAGGCCCTTGCTTGACTCGATCTTTTCGCCCATAAGAGCCTGCAGCTCGACTCGAATTATCAAATTTTTCAATTCAAAATTCTCCAATTTCAGCCTTTGAGTTTTCGTATGGGCATTAGAATCTGAATCAGCGTGTCTCCTTCCTGCTCCTTGCAAACTCTCATCGAAATCGTACAATTTCGTTCGGAGAAGTCCATAAGGGGCCATGTCAAAAAAAAAAAAATAAAAAAAAATCGGAATCCTAAAGATTGCAATAGGCTACTTCGTGCCTAAAAAAATTGAGGGAAATGGTGAACTTAGGGCCATTCAACCAACAGATATAGCCGCACAATGTATTCAAATGAATTTAGACAACGGTAATTTTATAGTTGATATACCTTATGGCTGTTATGGCGATTAAAAATAAACATGAAATTGTGATATGCATTTGTCCTGGTGGTTTGAGACAACACTAATTTCTCCTTCCCTGAACAACACTATCTTATACACCTTCTGTATTTGACATTATAATCCAGGATACTTTGAGAACCTGTAACTTGAAAGATACCTCTATCACAACTTCACGGAGGTAACCTAACTTACAGAAAATAGGTGGACTTCATGTTCAGCTCCCAATATTTTCTGGCCATTCTTAGCTTTCATTAAATAGGGTATTCATACTGTGCACCAGAACATTGTTTCTGTGTCATATAAAATATTAGGAAAATGTTATACAGCATATTAAGAGAAAAACTGTAACTTTCATGGGTGTTTTTCTGGAGTGTTGCCTGAACCAGTACAGTAATGCTGTAAATCACATCACATCACAGTCCACGTCGTCGGGCGGAGAGTACCAGGCACCCCCGCCAACGTCGCCGCAGACGGTTACGCTCCGCAAGGAATACGAGCCCCGCGTGTACGCCAGCACACCACAACCAGACTGTGCAAGAGAGACGGCAGCGGGGCCGTCGGGTGCAACATTCTCAGAGGCGGACTTCGACACGGACCAGACAAACTCTTACTTATGGGATTTGGAATTTCGCTGTGATTACTTTATGGAAAAACCAAACTTGCAGAAATTGGTGCACTCTATGTGCAGGTAGACGTTGCCGGTTTGTGGTGCAATGTGTGGGCAATACGTGTGTATTACGTGCGTCGTGTGCTACTTGTGTGCAGCAACGATACTTGTGTACCAGAGATGTGCAGACTATGTGGAGTCACCACAATAGTTCTGTGCGCGACTGTGGTGCAGTCCGTGTGCATCGTGTGCACTGTGCGCTACTTGTGTGCAGCAACGGTACTTGTGTGTCAGATGTGTGCAGACTGTGTGCAGTCACTCAAATAATTTTGTGTGCGACTGTGGTGCAGTCTCTGTGCAGTCTGTGTGAATCGTGTGCACTGTGCGCTGCTTGTGTGCAGCAATGGTACATCAATGGTGCACTGTGTGTCACACACCACACTTGTACACCTACAGCCGACGTCAAATTTTTCGCTAGGGGATGAAGAAGAAAATTGAAGAGCTGCAAAAAAAGAAGACGTGGGTGGGGTGGTTAGGGAACAAATTGTGGGGTGAAAAGAAAGAAGAAGAGGACGACGAAGAGGAAGGGGAACAATTTAAATTTGGGGTTCATTTAGCTTAATTTTTTTTTTTTTTTTAATTTTTTTGGTGCGGGTTAACTTGACAGTCTTCTTCATCTTCCTCATCTTCATCTCCATTCCTCCTCTCTCTTCTCCTTTGCCTTCCACCCTCTAATCCTTGGCTTCCTGGAGAAACTGCTCCCAGGTCTGCAGCATAGCCTCCCTCTCTTCCTTCTGGATGTCACTCCACTTGGTTATCTGGGATCGCCTTAACTGCCCCTCCAAACTCCCTCTCCTCCCTATCTCTCTCTCTCCTCCCTCATGGTTTTTTTTTGTTGCTGAAAAGATGTAAGGAATAAAACCTTGTTTTGTGAAATGATCTATTCTCTTTTGTCCCTCGCCTAAACCCTGTAATTACACTTTAAAGTGCAAACCGAAAGCCTTATTTATTGCGAGGTCCAAACACACGATTTGCACAATTTTAATACTTCTAAAGTTGAGGATAAAGTCTCTTCAAAGCCAGAGATAATATACAAACATGTTAAAATGTGGCGTGAGAACTGAACAAGATTTCTTAACCTCCAAGTCCCAAATCAAAAGGATTCGATTATATGAACAGGACATTCTTCTTGTTCAAGTTATGCCAGTAAAAGAAGATTTACTTAGTCAAATCTCGAAATAAATTAAGAAACACGTTATACATATTGTTTACATGTAGCAGAAAGCATAGCAGAAGACGCCGTTTGTTTTGTAAATATTTATAACAGTTCTACCAATCTGAAAGTGCATTTCCTGGCATTAATTTATTATTATTCTTTCCCGGTAATATGAGTCAAATAATACTCTAATTTCACTTTTATGCTATTTTCGTGAATTATATTTGATCTGGAACAATAAAGAGATGATTTTTAAAATCTCCCTCTTTCATGAGACGTTTTCGTTACTGTTTCTCTTCGGTTGGCCCTCACCGTCCTCCAGTTTTCAAAAAGTGGTGGGGGAGGTGGTCACGAACCGTGATCGCTATAAGGCCGGGAGTTTCCTAGCACTGGCCGCCACCAAGAGCGCGCATGCAATCAGAAGGAGGCATCGTGGGCAATGCGCAGCCACGCAGTGCAGTTTCAAACAGTTTTTTTGTGTGTGCATCGTGAGTTAGCTGCGTGAAATGTGTGATAACGCTGAATTATCGGTGGCAGACGCCGTTCGAGCTGCAACGATGTGTTTCGCCGAGGACAGCTGTGACACCTGACTCTATACGTGTTTTAATGAGGTTAGTCGTTCCGTCCTGACGAGTCGAGTGGCGTGTCTATGATCGAGCCAAGCCGAGACCGTGTTTGCTGCCGGCGCCGGTGCACCTGCTTACACCATTTGACAGTGACGTCAGGAGGGCGACATTGGCCTCACAGTTATGTGACCGTTCAATTTGCAGAGCTTTTTGCCCGGATGGTGGCTACTCTACTGTCCATCTACTATTTCACCGCGGCGCAACGAATGACCCGCGGTTGAGTCGCGTTAGCACTGTCGCGGTTTCAATTCGAATATGCACGTTCTAAATATCGCGTTCCGTTTACTCAGCCGTGTTGATATTTTTGACACATGACTGAATCTGGTTACCCTGGTCATGTGAGCCTTTCTGCAACTCGCGAGGTCAAAGTGCGCAACTTTACGATATCAGTCATGTATCCAGTCATTGCACAAATCAGCCCCATTAAGTGAAACACCCTCAGTGCATATAGGCGTTTGCCCGCTTCGAACACTTTGAGTTTCACGCAATCACAGAAATTCATTTAGCACATCGTAAGTGCGATTTGCACTTGCTCCTCCTGTGTTTCCGGAATCCCCTATTTTGGTGATATATGCATCCATACTGACATGTCTTGCTCTCAGCGCAGTGCACATTCGTGTCTTCCTATATTTCGTACGCTTCTAACATACGGTGATTCATTTTATTAACGACGTTCATTTAGCACGCCTGAAGTGCAATTTGTACAAGCATCTCCTGTGGCGTAAATTTTGCACGTCTAAAATTCAAATTACCCTCGAATCTCATGTGTTTCGGAATCCCCTATTTTTGTCATATATGCACCCTCACGGACCTGTTAGGTTCTCGGCAGAGTGCACATTCGTGTCTTCCTATGCACGTCTAAAGTCCAATTTGCATTAGTGAATCGTGTGGTTTCAAAATCGAGTTTTCTCATATTCCGTAGTAATGTACGCACGCAAATCGATTTTGACTTACGCCATCAGAATATCGAGATAAACTTATTTTTGCGAAAACGAGGCCTCTACAGGAAGCCTCAAGTTCACTTGTCGTAAAACCTTACTTTTCGAAGAGAGATCGGGGTGTTGAACGATTCCGGAGGCATACCCTGCCCTACGGTACATTAATGGGTCTCCCCAGGAACTGAGAGGGGATCACGCGGTGCAGTGAGCCCCCCCGGCCCCTTCCCTGTGCAAATTGCTCTCATGGTGTGCGGCTGCGGACACGTTCGCGCGCAAACCACGGGACACCTGTACGTATGGATCTGGGGCAGCTGTGCCGCGCGCTAGGGTTCACGTGCTGTACGGCACCTGACTGTGGCGGCCAGGGTTCGCCGTCACTGCGTCTTTTTCACCGCAGGTGATTAGAGAAATACATGTTACGTACGAAACGCACGTGCAGAACGGCACTTTGACAGACAGATTAACCCCGCAGGGTCCCACTCGCCCGGTGACAGCCGCCGGCAGGCCAAGGTAGGTGTACGCCAGGCGTAGGGGGGCGGAAGAGTGGTTCGCGGTGAGCGAAGCCTCTTACGCCCCGACGCGGTCTGGCGTACACCTACCTTGTCTTACTAGGGAAGTGCGTCATACTATCTCTTGAAGCTATGTTGTTTTAACCTATCCTAAACTGAACCTTTAATTTAGGACTGAGCCACCAAAACCTACGAAGATGGCAGGGTACGTGCTCGTTGGTGACTCCAATCTGCGCCGAATGTCGGTGCAGCACCCGGGGTCCGGGAATTCCAAGACGAGTGTAAGTCACTCCATTTCAAAAACGCCGGATACATGCTAGTCGAGGGGACGGGGCATGGGTAGGTCAGACACGTTTGAAAACTGGGGCAGTTTAATTTGCAATCCGAAAGTGGACAGATTTTCATTGGATGTACCGGACTCATCTCATCCCAAATGCATTGACAGCAACGTGGGGGCGGAATGTGAAAGTCAGTGGCTGCATCCGCCACAATGCAGTCTGTATCCACAGGGCAGTCAGGAGGCTGCACATGGTGCGCCTCTGCCGAGAGAACCGCAACGTCCTCATTACTGGTGAGAAGCAAGCGTTGTGTTTCTTAATAGAGAACTTGCCTCTTTTTCTGTATATTACAAAAGTAAAACTTGCAGTCTCTTTTGTCACTAATTTAAAGCATCTTTGCAGCTATCCCACGTGCACCGCATGGGCGAATCCTCGAGGCATACTTATGCGTCAGAGACCAAGCACGCCAGCTCGGTGTTTACCCCTTAGTGTACCGCTAGTGGATCACGGTAGTAGGAGCCCGGGTCCTGTCTGTGTTCGGGGACTACCACTCGACCAACAACAACTGCGAAGTGCAGCATGGTGGAATGCAACCCATGGCTAATGTCGTACATCCGAACGCTTGGGATGTTGTCGGTAAGGCACGCCCATAAAGCAAAACCTCTTGTCCATCAGAACGTTTCCCTCTGAGTTACTTGTATCCCCTGTTTGCTTTCTTGGAGCAGAGTGGAGTGACTCTATAGTTGTTTGTGTCCACAGCGAATAGCTGATCGTGCCAGAAGCATCGGTCTGGGTCCCATAGACCTTTTATCCGTACCGAGCGTGCGAGCTACCCTAATGATATTACCTCGAAAAGCGAGATTGATTTTAGTAATTATTAACAAAGATGTATGGACTGACGATTCATGAATATTTTGAGACCAAGGTGAAGTCGTACATCGTTACGGTTCCGAAATCAGGCCGCGCTTTTTGCCTACTTACAGGCGGGATGTTACGCTCGTTGCCTGCCTGCAGGCGGTGTCCTTTGGGCACCAGGCCGTTACGGAGGGGGGGGGGTCATGACCCCCCATGGAGGATATCCTGTTAGCTACAAGCGATTTGCGATCATGCGATGCTATCTGGCGATCTTGCGAGGCGATCTGCGATACTGTTATGAAAAGGGGGTTGTACGCTAGGGTTAGGGACCACGGGGGCGCGGCCCGCCGGGGGCCGGGGGTTGGGGGGCGGGGGGCGGCTAAGCCAGAGCGGCGCCGTCAACGGGGTCCGGATCGCCGTCCAGGAGGGAGGGGGGGGGGGGGCTGTAGGTCTCTGTCCTACTCAGTTCGTGTGATCAGGAAAGGGTGGTAGAAGGTACACTTGCAAAAGATTCCAGTAAGGTATAAAAACGAATAATTTTACTATACCGCAGGACTGCGTCTATGTTGGCCGAGGGAAAGACTTGTTGACCATTGTCCACGCAGCATCACCAAACGAGGTGCATGTATGTCTGTATGTATTTACTAATGATAACATTACTTGCATCAATCAACCTTGTAAGGCCTGGGTCAACCAAATAAAGTGTTCCCACAGCGCTGGCTGACCCAGGCCATTTTTTTTTTTTTTTTAACTTTTAATCCTAAAACTTTAGGTATGAATACCAACATTAATTTTGTATTTATTTATTCTTCCAAAACTTCTTGTAGCTTTTTAAAAATTGATGCAATAAAATTCACCCATAACGATGCCAGATTCGATCTCAGTGAGGTCGATTTAGTCAGAAAAGATCACCCTGATAAAAAAAAATTGCTAAAAATAGAGA
Source organism: Odontothrips loti (assembly GCA_038380765.1). Classification (NCBI taxonomy): domain Eukaryota; kingdom Metazoa; phylum Arthropoda; class Insecta; order Thysanoptera; family Thripidae; genus Odontothrips; species Odontothrips loti. The sequence continues at coordinate 266,410 of JAZGLN010000125.1, read as the reverse complement.
GGTGTTTTAAGGTCGGTTACTGATGTTGCGAATTAAAAACAAAAGCCCATGTGGTCGATGAGGGTTCAAACGAAGGAAATGCAAAGATTTATCTGTACTCAACGCACCTATGGCGATGCCAGATTGGTTCTCAGCGAGACCGAAGATCACCCTGATTACAAACTTCGGACGATTTTTAACTGACTGTTCAATGTGTTCAGAGATTGAGAGGCCTGGGGCCAACGCAGATGTCAGCAGTGTGACCTACGTCCTCTACGACCCTAGATTCGTGTTTGGCGAGACTAAATCAGTCTGGAAAGACGTACTGATCACCACACAAGCCCAGTTTTAAAATAGCTGGTTCAAAGTGTCCAACATTTGAACAAGGTATAAACACTCTAAGGTTCTTGGCAGGCTGAACGAATGACCACTTAAATGCTGCGTATGCATACTGGTGGTCAGCGGGACCAAAGTAGGCGGGAACGCAACTCCTCTACATTTATCATAAAAACGTTCTGAACACAATGTTCAAAATTCGAACACTGAACGGCCTTGACTGCATAGAGGTGTGCTGTATATTCAACACGACCGTCTGCGAGCGGAAGGGAGCCGTTTTGCAACACTTCAGTGCGTTTTAAAGCAGCCTGCGAGCACTTGACCGGACAAATACCATATTTAAAATATAGGTGTTCAATAGTGTTCCAAATCTCAATTTTTACCAAATATATCGGAGTGGGCATCGATCCCTTTTCTAATATTGTGTTTTAGGAACACCCCCACAAAAACTCATGCCTCTATCACAATATGTTGTTAATTTCTGGGTTCTGTGGCAACTAAAGGGGGTGGCCCAGTGACCACGCATGTTCACGTTCAAAATCACTTACTGGGAGAACCGTCTATCGCAACTGGACCATTCTGGGCTCATTTTATTCGAAACACTTCATTGCACACGGTTTATATCGGCTGTGTTTGAATTTTACTTACGCGTTTAGTGCTCAAAACCAAAAAACACAGAACTTAAGTTTTGGACTAAAAAGTGGAATTATGGAAAAAGTCGGTATTTTCCCTTCAAATCCATAAAAATTGGCAGTTGAAGTACTTCCTCCTGTTACAGCATGATTCTTTTGAAGGGAAACGATCTTTGAATCACAAAGATCGGACATAGAGGTGCGGTTTTGTGGCTAAGTATGTTGTAAAACGGCATAACAAAAATAGGCCATCCGCCATATTGGATCCTAAGGGACAAATCGATTGCCTCTAGCTCGGAAATCCATCAGAAGGGTCCCAACTACAACCCTACCAACTTTCATGCTTGTACGCGAAAGTTCATTAGCAATGTCGTTAGTGACTCCCACTACACGGTTCCCAAAGTGCAGGGCTCACAAAATTCCAGAGCGGCTACTGGATAGAAGGTCATTTGCGGGAGAAAATGATTTGGTGGTCTCCTTCATCAGAAGTCTGTGCGCCATCCCTCTACTCCCAATGTGCCTGCTTTGGAGACGAGTCGTGGAGCTCTGGCAAGAGGTGGAAGCTTCAGGATGGAGAGATGACTTTCTTCCTATTTGCCAATATATTCAGCTGGAATGGAAGCCTCGATTTGCAGAACTGTCTGTGTTTGGTGTGGAGGACCCCACCAACAACTGCTCCGAATCAGACAATCACATGCTGGCTAATGCTATTCCTCAAAATCATCCAAATGTCTGGGCTCTTATAGGTAAGAGGGTTGTTGTGTACATTGGAAATGGCTTTTGGGTGTCATGTCTGTCATCAGTGTTGCCAGAAAAGTAGGCAAAAAGTAGCCCAAACACACTGGTGTCAAGATTGTGCCTACCTACGCCTGCCTACTAGACAACATGAGGTTACGGCTGTTAGCACTTTGTCTAGTAGGCAGGCGCACGTAGGCACAATCTTGACACCTGTGTGTTTGGGCTACTTTTTGCCTACTTTTCTGGCAACACTGTCTGTCATGGTCAGTAATGGATTTTCCCCCTTCTTTAGGAGGGTTTGTGGAGCTGGAGTGTCTGGCCTAGTGCGACAAGGTTGACATTTACGCATTCAGAGTTCCCGGGCATGCCCCAGGACCTCCTCCCTGCCCTCCCTTTGCCCTTAGAGCCTGCGCCTTGTCGCCTGTGTGAAGCGCAGTCCGTCACAGATGGCGCGCTTGCTGCGAACAGTGTCAGTGTACAGTGCAGTACAGTGTGTTAATGTGTTTTTACGACGAGACCCGACGAGACCTGTATTAATTCTTTTCTCGAAATAAGAGGGTTCAGTTCCGTAAATAAGTCGACGACGAGGTAAGTTTTATTAATTAGTTGGCGTTGTGAACGACGATCAACAAATAAGATACAAAGCGTGCTCGCGGAATGTGTTTTATTTGCGATTCATTGTCAATGAGGACTGCGTTGTTTTGATAACTGATGACGGATGTTCATGTTCACTCATCTATAAGTAAATATATAAGTTTTTTAAAGGTGGATTTAGATTCGTGTGTGACGGCTGTGTGAGGGCTGAAGCTGAACACGCACATCTTTTGTTTTGGGTCTGTTCACTGTAGTTCGGTCAGAAAACGGCCAAACCCAATGCCCACGTAAAACATCAAGTCAAAATTACATCACAAGATATCACACTTACGTTAAATTATACGAAAAAAATTACTTCTAAGAGCCATTTTGACGTAACATTGCTGTCGCTTTAACTTTTCCGTTTTCCTTGGGTTACGAAAAGCGGCGGTAGAGAGCGCTGTTGGCAAGTGAGAGTTCGGCGCGGCAAAGGCGGCAATTGCAAATGCTCTTCGAATCCGACGTTACGGCCACCTTGGCGTACCGGGAACATTTTTAACTATCGATGGCAGTAATAAACAGCAAAAATACAAAAGGTTGGTTTAGGGTTTCCCTGGCGCTAAACTCGACTTGGCAACGATGTGCTTCGGTTCCCCCCGCCTTCGTGTGTGAGGGCTGACGCTGACCACGCACGTCTTTTGTTTTTCACGGTGTTTACATCTTGTGCTGTGGTTCGAATGGGTCACTGGGGGTTTGTCGACGATCGTGTCCGGTCAGGTCTTGTTTGGAACGTGTGCTCGATTTGTCCGGCTCGTGTTGGTGCTCTACGGTGGTGAGGCACTGGCGCCGTAGGCGCCTGTTGCTGTTGCTCCAGCTGCTTTGGCAACGAAGAATAGGAAGTGAATGGGGAGAACAAACTGACTTTGGTGAGTATACCTGGTGTTCGTCAGGAAAGGCTGTCACGTGCACGTGTGGGTAGTGCCCCACGTGGTTAAGCAGGGATGTGATCAACTTATTCTGTGCCTTTGAACAGGATACTGGCTGCGACGGCTCCGCCGTATCCTGTAGCTTCGTGTCCTCCGGCTCCGCCAACGACGCTGTCCCCCTGTCCGTCGTCCTCCGCGGTGGTTTCGCCGGCCGTTGTACCGGAACCGCGAGGAGCACGGTGCGTGGAGAACCACCGCTGCTACCATGCTCGAGGAGGACCCGGAAATGTTTCTCGAGCACTTCCGGATGACTACACAAGTCTTCAATGAGCTTCTGGCACGTGTCGGCCCGCGCCTCCAGCAGATGCCAAGGACGGGGTATCTTCCACCTGGGGAACGACATGCCCTCACACTGCAGTAAGTACCCTTCAGAAATTTCACACGGGATAGTCACATGTGTCTATGAGAAATTAATTATTTTTATTCGAAGATGGAAATACCCGAAAGAACGTCTGATGGATTTTTGTTTTCTTTTCTCTCCAGTTACCTGACCTCTGGATCGTACCAGAAGTTCGCGGGGACTTCTTTTGTTGTGCCACCCCCAACAGTCTCTGTGGTGATTAGGGAAGTGAGCGAGGTTCTGTGGGAGGAGTTGGAACAAGACATGTTTCCACCGCTGACGGAGGAGTGGCTCACGTCCATGATGGACATGTACCGCGAGTGGGACTTCCCCAACTGCTTTGCTGCAGTGGATGGGCGGCATTGCTGTATCCAGGTTAGTCATCACCTTTCCCCGACTCTTCCAGCAAAAGTTAAAAGAAGCGTATAAATATCCAAGGAATTTTTCATGTTCCAGAATTTTGCAAATGGCGCTGGTGACTGGCGCAATTACAAGGGCAACTTCTCTATGGTGCTCTGGGCCCTTTGCGACGCCAACTACCGGCTCATCTACGTCGACATGGGTGGGCGTGGCCGGCGCAGCGACGGCGGGCTCTGGGAGCAGTCCGACTAGTCAGGCATGGCCGACGGCACCGTGCCGCTACCCCCGCCCAGGCTGATGGCTACCCCGCCCGTCATCGTCGCCGACGCGGCGTTCGAGATGAGCCCCAACGTGATGACGCCCTACCCGGGGCAGTTCGTAGAAGACCACAAAAAACATATTCAACTCCAGGTAAGGATATGGCGCTGAGTTGAGGGAGGGGCAAAAAGGAGTCCCAGGGCTCGGACACACACTTAAATTACATATTCTATCCTTGCAGGTTGTCCAGAGCCCGGCGCCTGATAGAGAATGTGTTCGGGATTCTGTCGGCACGGTGGAGGGTGCTGCGCCGCTCCTTTGTGGCATCAAGGAGAACGGCCAAGGCCGTCATCAAGGCCGTGCGCGTTCTGCACAATCTCCTGATTTTGAATCAGGAAAATGTGCCTCCACACCAGAGGTGGTATGTTCCTCCGAACTTTGAGCTCATCGAGGGCTTCAATGATGACCCTCTGCCCCGCATGGAAGAAGCAAGGGAAGCCGACTTGATTGGGGAACACCTGGCTGATTTTTTTCCTGGGGCCGGGGAGTGTTCACTGGCAATGGGAACAGCATCTTCTCCATGTGTGATTTATTTTTTCTTTAGATGTCTGTGCTGTTGTTTATTTTTTTACTTTTGTTTTTTGTACTTTTGTTTTTTGTACTTTTGTTTTGTTGTTCGTTTGTTAATTTGATCCTTTTAATGGACAAAGGGGATAACTCAAATCTCCAATATTAAGTAATTTTGTTCCTTTTGTTTGGTTCAGGGCACACTGGTGGTGTAAGCCTCATGCTCTATCCAGGCATAAAATACATTTTCTCAATATATTTGCTTTTTTCCAGTAAATTTCCAACTAAATTAGGGAATTGCACTATTTAATTCAGTGCAATGAGAGGATTCAAGAAAAGGGGGTCATAAGCCTTTTTCAAACAGTTTTTGTAAAAGTCTATTACCAAAAAGAACGATTAACCAGTTCGAGCTTTTGACTAAAACGTTTCAGAAGCAAAAGTGATCCCATTTTCAGAACTGTTATAGTGAGATGAATGTGACTCCTTTAAATTTCTTGTCGATAAAAACAAAGATTCATTTATTTGAAATGAGAAGTTTGTTAAAATTTTGAAATTGTTATTATGGACCAGTGCTGTATGTAGTGTATACTGCGACAGCTGTACCTTTACCACCTATACTCTTCATGTTCAATTTTTCAATCGATGTTGTTCAAATGTAAATGTTAATTTTAAGGGTGTGCACAGCAGGATAAAAATTTGATGAGTTGAAACGATTGACGAGGATAACTAGTTCTGATGTTTGAACCATGTCATTCCACTAATTAACCCAAATCCATGTTTGCAAAACATTTGCTATGTGTTTCCTGTAAATTTGATTAATGTCTGTTGACTTCCAGTGCATCAAATAAATAACTCTTTGTAACTTAATCTCCATTGTATTTATTAACTTAAAATTCATCACAAGAAGGAAAGTTTAACAGGGAAAGGGATACTAAATGAATTTGGTGGAGCAACAGCTCGTTTCTTTCCACGACATGTTTCAGAAGTGAGTTGTCTGTTATTTGGCTTCAAAAGTACATGGTCATGAGAGCGATTCACATGTACGGATGGCACTATTATTTAAAACACGTAGTATACGTAATAGAATATAACAGGATGTGTGAGGGCCATTTAATACAACATTTTTGAACCCTCTGTGAAATGTACCCTGGATACTTTTCAAAATTCACAACAACAAACTGAAAAAATGCAACTTGACTGAAGAGATTTAACGTTACATAAAAAATATAAGCTTCTCCAGCTTGAAGAAAAAATTAATTCTTCAGAGTTGCTATGGACAGATAAACTTAAAATATTTTTTGGGAGAAAAACCCCTAAACAGCCGTCTAATTTTCACAGCAACTCTTTCAAAATTCAGTCTTTTTAGCCCGTCCCGACACTTTTCTTTAGAAACGCCAGGAGCCGGGCTTATAATCTTATGCCGGATGTTCGGTCGTGTGTACGCCGACTTATAGTTCACAGAAAAACTTCAAATTTTGAGGATAAACTCCTTTCCTAACGTAGAATCACGTACGGTGGCAACAATTTTCGATTTGTATCGCATTTTTGATTAATGAAAATTTGTCTGTTCTTGCTTTTAGAGGTTAGGGTTGGCCGCCACGCGCACACCATTACCATATCGCGGCGCGCACAGGGAAGGGCTCAGGTTAACGATTTAAATCGTAACAAATACATCTGCTATCGGGCACTTCTGGGGAGACTTGAGGCGGAGGGCCGAAGGCCCCCGCAAACGCCGCCGGCAGGCCAAGCTGGCCATGTCCCCCTGTCGAACCGAGGTGCCGGTGGAGCGCAGCGGAACTGGCACTGAGGTTGACGGAAGGGACGGACCAGCTTGTTTGTAGTGGTGGAGCAAAAAGTATCATATTGATTGAATCACTGATGTGGCCTTTAAAGACATCTGACAGGTGTGCTCTCATCCGTATGGTTTAGAGCACATGCTAGTGCTGGGGGCTCCCTAGTGACGATGGTGTGGACTGGCGTGCTCTGGTTCTGGTCACGTTGTTTGCTTGCGCGTCATGATCTGTAATCTTGTGCCCTTTCTCTCTCTGCGCAACTCTTATTTGGTGATGCGGCGTATCACAACCTAACCAATATTGTTAAGCGGACCCCAGAGCAGAGTATACCAAAGCAGACTACACCATCTGCCCGTCATTTTGACTGCGAGGGCCCCAGTTCGGCGAATGAGAGGGTATTCCGTCGGATCTTGAAACGGAAGTTTCAAGAAGTATCACACTATTCTGACGATCACTGGAAGAATCGTGATTTAGCTGGATATACTTGTTTTATCCTACAGAGCCCAGTTTAAGGTTCTTCGATTAGGTTGGCACTACTGATCACCGTGTAACTTCCAATCAATGTAAAAGTGAAAGAATTTTAAGTTCACTTGTTTCGTCATAAAATTTGAAGATATTTCATCAACTTCCACATTTAAAACTTGCTCGCAACATTTCTGGGGAACCAGAGGTAAAAAAAAAATAAAAAAAACACTGTAGATGCAATTAATTAGGAGGAAGTGTCCTACCAATTTGACCAGGATATTTTCAGGAAGTTTAACAACAGACTTTAAAATATGAAGCCTTTTAAAGTCTTAAATTTTGTTCAATATGTCTTAAAGAGTAACAGGGTAGCCATACGTTTAAAAGTTTGATTTTAAAATAACAGAAAACGTCCTAGTTTAATCTATAGAACACTTCTTCATTAAATGCAGCTGAAGTGGTAGTTTTTATGACCTCTGGTTCTCGAGAAATGTTGCGCACAAGCTTTAGAAGTGGAAGTAAATTAAAAATGTTTTGTCCAAGCAAGCGAACTTTACAATCCTTTGACTTTGTAATGTTTAAAAGTTACAAGATGATTGAGACAGTCATCCCTGATCAAATACAGCCTAGAAAGACATATCAGTAAGATCGTTTTTTACAAATTGAAGTCATTTTTCTACGGAAACCACTTCAGTTAGCAATAAAAAATTTTAAACTTAAGAAGTCCTGCCTTGGGTCATCTCTCAGCCGTGTCATACCTGCATCTTTAGCTCTTGGTCTCTAATTCCGCATGAAACCTCCTGTGATACTTGTGACCTACTAAATTTTGAGGCCAAAGGCAAGTGAGCGATTGGTCAAAGGTCTTTGAAATAAATGTGACGTTTCCAAAAATTATATTTTGGAACACCACAGTGTAGCCCCGAGTGTTTCAATATACAATGTTTGGAACACCCTGTTTGTTTCAGATCTTTTTGCTGCCCTGAGATCCATTTCTCCTGCAGCTTGTGCCACAAGCTTCGGAGAGTGGCCATTACCAGCCGTTTCGCTCGTGGAGGACAGGCACCCATCCACGCCGCTTCTCCCACAGGCTGCGACCGCAACGGCCGGCCAACCCCGTCGCTTCCCTTCGCCCGCTGCCGCGAGGGACCCGACCTATCGTGTTGCTCCACATCTACCACCTTTGATTTCCTTGATCGTCTGCGCTCGAGGAGCCTCACTGCATCAGGCAGAAGGTCCCCTTCGCCTGACCTGTTCCTTGGTGAGGAGGGGAGGGTGTCTCCAGACTTCGCTGTGCCCAGTGCCAAAAGGACTGCTGGGTGAATATTAAAAATCAGGCTCTTTCTGGTTAGTAAAATTCCGAGAGAAAAAAGAGCATCGATTTTGTTTTTTTTTCGGTTCAATGCATTCCTAACATCACTATGAACGAGTAAAAATAGCTGCAGCGCTACACTACCATTATTCCCTGAAATCAAGGAAGATGTAAAAAATTTGATGCCACGGAGCTGACAGTTTTGCCACGGAGCTGACAATGTTGTTTCAGAGGAGCCTCCAGCCCCCCCCCCCTCCCCCCCTTTCTCCCCTCCTATGATATGTTCCCCCCCCCCCCCCCCCCCGTGCCCACTACCTCTACCCCCATGTGCTGTGCCCCATCCACCTTCCCTCAAACATACAGGGAGATATGAAAGAAAAACAAGCCATAGTTCGAAGCAGTTTAATGAAATGATTTATTTACCTAAACAACAAACAAACCAATAGAAAAGGCATCTGCCAAAATACACTTTGCATTATGTGTATGGCTCTGATTCATTATAAATAATTAACAATCAAAAATTAACGCAGCTTACAGCTTCCTTCTCTTGGAAGGTTTTACTGTTTCAGGGGCCCTAACACGCTTATTGTTGGATCCATAATAGAGGGAGCCTAATGTGAAATGCTTGCACGGTGTACCCGCCTTACAGACAAAGCATGACAGGGAATTGAAGAAAACCTCCTTCGGCTTACTTTTGTCCCAAGTTATTTGATGGACTTTCATAGTCCCTTTAAACTGAGGTACATAAAATGGCAAGCTGTCACTGACCTCTTCAATGTCCTGATAGGACACTGTTGCAAGAAAAATAGTTGTGACTCTATCCATTAGAACTTTAACTAAAGTGTCAAAGTCAGGAATGTCAATCCCTACACGAATCAAGGAATCCAGTAGTTTTTTCAAAAAACCACCAATACCATCAGGGGCCCCTTTCCCATGCCCTGCTTCAGAAAAATTCCATGTGATGATAGAAATATTCTTAAAGATGCTAGTAAAATACTGAGTGATCAAGTGAAACATAAACTTGTTGCGATACTGGGTCGTTGGGCCATCACTGACAATATGCAGTTTCCTAATTCTTTCAAATTTTGTCACGTAGTGCATTAACACTCTGTTAAGATGTGCTGTAATAGCTTCAGGATTATGCTTATTGCAGCTGGACAAAGTACAAAATCCCTCATTGAAACCTTTGGTGTACATCATTCCTGTATGGAGAGTTATCTGATTTCTGGATGCACCAAAATGCATTGACTGCACTTCTTCAGAATAACCACAACCATAGTTCTCGCTAAAATCAACATGGAGCACAACCTCATCTTCTCCCAAAGACTCTTTGAGGTTCTTTAACACTACAAATTGGTGATTTATCCTATGCTTATGCTCTAAATATAATTTGAACTGATTTTCAAATATCTTTATCACATTGTGGACAACATCAGTCTTTGTTTCCTTCTTAACAACACTAACAATAATATCCTTACCTAATGTATCACTATGCTTATTTTCTTTGGTCTTCACCCACTCCTGGTACTTAACAGAAGTCACATTTGCATCCTTGTTGTAGGCAATTTTTTTTCCCTTGCATTCTTTGCACGTGCGAGTGTCACAGTTTTCAGTCCTATACTCTCTGTCACAAAGCACAGACCTGCGTGCCTCATCTGAGCTGTAATGACAAATAACTCCCCTCTGATGCAACGCTGCAACAAGCAGGTCAGTATTGGCACAAACTACACACATACAGGTATTCGTGTCACTATTTTTTGGAGGTATACAGTATGCTGGCTTAAGTCTACAGAATGTAGTGTAACTCAACTTGAAACCTTTAACTTCATCACAGAATTTTATGTGCAAGTTTTTTAAAGAATCTTGCAAGTAATGCTTACTGTAATGCTTCCCTTTAACAGTTATGAATGCTTTCTTACCTGGATCTATTTTACAATTCTCTTCATAGAATTTAGTGACAATATCTACTACATAACAAGAATCTTTTCTTTTCCTAATATATTTGAGAGGATCAGAGCTTTCAATCTTACCTCGTGGATTAAACGGCAGTACATTTTTTTGAAAATACTTCTTAAAGAGATACCTGCGCACAACAGATCCACTTACCATTCTACCAAAGATTTGTTTAACTCTATAAGAACCTGTAGATTTGTATGAAGAACGGACCTGACTGGACAACACTTCATTAAAAACCAGCTGCCGCTTAACTTTATCACTGACTTTTTCTCCACCTAACAACTTTCTCACTTTAGTACGGGGAGTAATATCACAACCATTGTTCTTCTGACTCTCCTTTGCTCTATAATACCTTTTCTTCCTCTTCTCTGTTTTCTTTCGCAGTATTCTTATTTCTTCCTTTTGTTTGTTAAGTTTCATGTAGCACTGAGCCTTGTCTCTTCTAACTTTCTTGCGTCCCACCTTAGCTTGTTTCGAGTTGGTCGTGGATGCAGGAGTCACCAAATCACCACCTTCAGCCAACACTATATCTGGGTCATCGGCATCTTCAACAGTATTTTCCTTGTCTCTCTTTCTCTGCGCTGTCTTCCATTCTCTTTGGGCTTGTCTTCTCTTCGCTCTATCCCTTGGCTTAAGTTCAGCAGAAGACAATACTTTTCCATCTTGCTTTCTTTTGTGCCATCTCTGTCTTTCCTTCTCAGCATGTTCAGGATCACTTTTCAGATTTTCCCTTCGCCTCTTCTCTGCCAATTTTTTCTTCTCTAAACGTTCTGCTCTGTGTTTAGCTGACTCCTGACGCTTTGCTGGTTTTGTTTTCTTGCGCCTGGAAGCTGCCTCAGACGCTTTCTGGCGCCCCCTAGTGCGTATCTGGAAGGGTAAAACCTCAATTATTTAGCGAATGCTCCCATTTTTCGAAACTAGGAAATAATCCAACAAAAGCGCATATTTTGCCACGGAGCTGACATACCACGGAGCTGACATTTCAAGGTTAGTGGAGGAAAGCCGGCGAGCTTCGCGCCCAAAATTAAAATCCGCTGATATTTGACCTAAAGACATACTCTGACGTGGTATGATGCCCGGTATGACAAATTTTGCGCTACCTGCGGACGGGGGCAGGTGTCCATGGAGTTGACAAGCAATTTTTTCTAGGGGTACGCTCCGTTTTTCTGCGCGTAATGTGGCGAGCGTAGCGTAGCATTTTTTAAAAAATCTATTGAGCTTCTCTGAGGCGCCTGCAAGTGCGAGGGTAGGCCGACCCGCTATGCACGCGCCCATGCAGGAGTCATAGTTGCCTACCTTGCGGGCGCCGTGAGGCAGGACGCACAAGTGCATGAAAAGCGTGTGGGCCTGTAGTGCCTGTGAGAGTCCAGGGTAGGCCAGCCTGCAAGGCACAGGCGCAAGGGCGGATTTAGGAGGGGGGGGGGGGGGGCAACAGGCCTTTGTGCCCCCCCCCCCCCCTGGGGCTCGAAATGTAGAAAACCGGCATAACTTTTCTGCCTGGAAGTAGGCAAAAAGCGGGGCATTGCCCCCCCCCCCCCCCATTAAGCCGATCCTAGATCCGCCCCCAGCACAGGCGTATGATGGTGTCACTGGTTTGGTCTTCCTACTTGCCCTGCCCGCCTCACTGATATCCCCATCCCCCGCAAATATTACCAACCGCACCGGATATTTGAACCCGACCTCTGATAACCTAACCTTACGGGGTGAAGGTCCGCAATTTGCTGCTCTGCTGGTAACACAGGCGGTCATTTAACTCACGTAAACGTTCGTATCTCGCACTTTTCGCCCCATTCCAGTACCGGTTCAAGAAGGGCCTGTTCTGCTAAACGACACCTGCAGCAGCACCTGGTCTTGCACTCCGTACATTTCCGGGTTCAGAGGGCGTCGGTTTCCAAGTTGAAGTTTGTATCACTCACCGCTCCACCCATTCGAGCAGGTGCGGGGGGGACTGCCGTTTTGCCCCCTCCCCTTCCCCTCAAGCCGCTCCCAGATCCGCCACTGCATTCGAGTCCCCGCCCAAGAAGGCCCTGTTCTGCCCAACATCACCTGCGGCATGCACCTGAGCCCCCGGTTTTGGCAACAGGCAGTCGGCAGTCCAGCCGTAGAATATTCATAATATCTAACTGGATGTTCATTCTGATTCCTGGTCTGATTCTGCTCAAAGTTATAGAATTGGCATCAAGCATGATCTAAAATTAAAACCAGTCTCTATTTGAAAGGTTGAGTGGAAATGTGAAATTTATTTTTAACTACGATCTCCAAATAACTTTTTTGGTGCCTTAATGGTATTTTCACATTTGCTTTTAGTACTCCTTAGCTACAGCTCAAGTGTGCATAGCTTACCACACTTATTATTTGATTCAAATGGACACCACTGGTTTTTCTAGACCACTGTGTAAGTTTTGATGAGAATCTTTATATGTAATACTTAGACAGATTTTAAAAGAAATAAGGTGAACAGAAGACAAATTACTCGATGACATTTATTTCACACCTTGAGAGAAAAGAATTTAAGTATGACCATCACAACAGTATAAACCAAGGACTGTTAGAGCCCCACACGTGAGATTCCTTTTCGATCTAGTTTTAGTTCATAAATGTTTTAGATTGGAAATGAAAAGAAGCAAGTTGTCACCAAGAGCATGGAAAAAAGGTGTAGGGAACAGCATCCCTGTCATAAAATTTGATGCTTGATGCGATATCTGCTCTACTTCTTCACTCTCGAAAACAACCTAGAAGAACAAACAAAAACAATGTTAGCATTTTTAGTTGAGAATCAGTAAAAGGTTTTGGATCAAGTAAGTCTGAATTGATATTTGGGCAGCTACTTACAAATGAAAGCAGTACATTTGACGATAAATAGATTCCAGTCACAAACAGGAGGAGCCTCAGGATGCCGAACCGCACTCGATGATAAATAATTAAGTGCTGAAATGGAAATATTGAAACAAGTGTGAGTGGGGCTGTACTCAATAGCCGGGATAGAAAAGGAAATTTAAATGAAATAAATGAAAAATTGTAGCAGACACATTTTGGTCATGGCAAATCACATTTGCAAAAAAACAAACAACAGAAGAGTGTTTCAAACGAACTAAACAGATACTGTCTGCTATTACATGTCAACTAAACATTTACCAAGTCAGTAGTTGGTAGCAAGACTTCAGCGTCGTGAAGTGTCCAGCATGTACAGCGTGTTTCAACCTTGTCATCATCTGAAATAAGAATGAATTTTTAATTTTAACAGATAAAGATCACACACAGAATACAGATAAAATCTCTTCTTGAGAGCTTACCTTGTGCACTTAAGAAAGTTGAGGTCGCTCCTTGTCTAGTCTTTTACAACCAAGCAGAAGACACAGCGAAGCGGCTTGAGAATCCACATATATACATGCACATGAGACTGTAACACATCAAACAGACTGTCATTAGCAACAAATTTGTAATCAACGACACTGGTTTTCACATATTCTTTGGTGACATACAGTAGTATCCAATCCATTTATAACTCGCCATGTTGTTTTGACCCAATGTTCACTTGGCAATAGTAGAGCACGGTTTAAGGTTAGGGCATACAGCAGGGCAGGAATTAACTTGATTTGAAAGGAGAGATGATCAAATGAAGCGAACACCCAATGTCAAATCTGTTTCAGTGCTACATGCTGCACTATCTTCATAAACCTTGCGGACCACTTAACCTCTCAACCACAGATAGTAAACAAATGTTGTTTTTTCCCTATGTAAGAAGGACACGGTACTCTGACATCTTTCAGAAGTTACAAATAAGCTTTGGAAGCGCAATGTTCCTTACGTTATAGGTAGTCAACAAATATTTTCTTTAAAATTACATTCCGGCAATCCCAAACGAAACCAAGAGCAAACATCAACAAACTGGAAGGGGGCGGGGCCGGGGGGAGAAAGAAGGCTGACGTCGTCACAGAATGAGCACAGTTGATATATTACTACATCGCAACTCACCTTTGATCGAAGTGGACTCCATCGGAGATAGGCAAATTCTTTAAAAATAACTTCTTCAAGATCACGCGGGTTGACGACGAGCAAACGCTCGTGTCCCTGCGACACAACTGAAACGATACGCCTGGCCTGGCCGTGCCGAGCCGTGCCGAGCCGAGCCCAGCTGAGCCGCACAGTGGTACCAGCTGCGCGGCTTTGAAATTGAATCATTACAAAAATATTTCAAATTCCATTGATCGAAAAAATAGCTCGTAGTGTTCTCCACCAATAAATATGGATTTGCAATCTGGAAGGTGAACCTAATCTGTTGCGTGGTGTTTCTGAAAAGTCCGTGAGTGACGGACAGACAGACAGACTCACGACGAGTGTCGTCGCGTGGTCCGTTTGGGGAATTGGGCTCGCTACGCTCGCCAATAATTTACCTGATTAGAAGATGACCGCTTGCCTGGCGCCATGTTGATGCAACCACCGCCACTCGTGATGGTGCGAAACGACCTCTCGGGGTATCGGCTCACAGCTCGAGACCGCGAACCGACCCTCCCCCAACAAAAGCGAGTCCTATGGCGCGGGTTTTGAACGTGCTTCGGAACGAATACAATTCAGGGGACAGACTTTGGTTGGCCCGTGCGTGGTTACCAGCGATGACCCGGCTTCCGGTCGATAGTATGTCATAGCCCTACTAACCCTCAACCTAAAAAATGCCATAACAACATTTTCCACCAAATCGTCTCTCGTTAATCCGCACAAGTTTTTCGAAATCGGGAGTTGGGGACATGCCACGGAGCTGACATTTGCCATGATGATGACGTCATAGAGGAGGGTGACTGACATTTTGTGCCGAAATCTCGACTGGGTCAGTTAGTTACGGGTAAAAGGTCACCTGTTGTCTGAGTGACGGGGGAATGAAAAGAGCCTGTTTTTTGATATTCACCCTGCTGCTGCGGAGAAGCGGCCACCGAAGAGTAGGGGAAGGCCCCCTCAAAACAAACAGAAGACCTATAACTTGTGCCGTATCTGCAAGGAAGAGGCCAGTGGAGAACTTGTCAACACACGGTGTGGACACTTCTTCGATGAGGTGTGCCTCACCACATGGATGTCTCAGTCTGGCCAGCGGGCGAAGAAGCTGAAGACTTGCCCACCCTGCGGGCAAGACTTTGACCGTAAAGAACTGACTCCACTTTACCTGTGATTTTTACATAAACCTCAGTACAGTGTAACAACATTCTCATGTTTGTGTGTCTTCAATTTTTATGCGTGTTTTATGTACAAGTCTGACTGTGTCTCTTTACTTTCTATATTTTCTATAGTTTTCCCGATTTTTATAGTTATGTGAACATGTGAAGACTTGTTTGACTTGTGGATAACAAGAAGAAATCAATCCTTTGTCTGCCTGTATTTTTGTTTTTAATTCTTACATTGATTTCCTTTGTGCATTACTCATGTTGACGATCATCGGATCTTTGTATTTTATATATTTTTACAATGAATTAAACTTCGAGCATGAAACATTTTTCTGCAATGATCGTGGTGTCTGCTAGCCTCCTCAAACCTGACAAGCCAGCGCAGTTAAGTTCAAATCATTTATCACTACTTGTTCAAACTCTGTTTCAAGAGGTCCACAGACTTCAAGTACCTCCAAAGCATTAACAAAAGGCAGGTTCTTGAATCGAAGCACTTCAGTTTGGACTTGTGCTACCCATAGGTGGTGAACCAAATGGAACTAGTTTTTTTAAAAGCCTTATATTTGGGGCAATCCCAACTGAATTGCACAACTTTTTTTTATGTTACTTCCCCAACTTTAATGCAGATCTTGCACGTACTGGGAATTCCTTAAGTACTTGGTTGGATGGGGATAAATGTAACTCAAGCTTTCAGGAGCTGGCAATAAGACACGTGACACAGTGGAGTAAAACAGATATGAAGGATTTATTCTGCACAGAATACAATACAGGACACACTTTAGGTAAGGCAGTATTATGCTTAGGTTGTTATTCATGCTGCAAGAGATGAGAGAAAATATTAACTTCAAACGAAAGAGATCATATATATGCAACTGGAGGCACCTGTGTTACTTTCCCTCACAGTTACTGTGTAAACAAAATTAATGAACCCAGGCGGAGTTTTGAAATCCTGCTGTTTTTGCTACTAGTCCCACGCTATAAATAATGGCATTAAATGTTCTCAGAGCGTGGATGTTCAGTGATTTTGGGGGATAAAGCAGTCAAAACGGCAGGGATCGAGATTTTGTTCGCTTGCACAGAATACAGGGAGCAGAACATGGCGAGTGAAAGAACAAGAAGATGACTAACATCGAGTGGTATTTTTACATATGGATGTGAGGAGCGAAGGCGGTTAATTTCCAATGTAGAAAGGATTTTTATACTTATAACACTCCCCTTAAATCTGAAAATATTTCAAATTTGAACTCCAATTTATGATTATTAAACCTTTCCATAACTGTAATTGTCGTCAGACTGAGGCATATTTAACTATCTTCAGCACTTGCCACGGTAATCCTTTCCAGCCCTTCAGTTAATATATCGGCTGGCATTTGAGTACTTGTGCATCTTAAGGCATCTTTTCAGTCGTTTTCACATCAACATCTCTAACATCAAATCAGAAGCGTGAAGGGCTGTTGTCAGCTTCTCGACATACTCAGGAGGAATGACAATCCTGCATGTAAGACAAGGAGTACTAAAAATGACAAAATGTTGAGATTCTCTAAATTACATGAAAGACCTCCCAGGTATTGTCCAAGGTGCTCTCATTTCATATTCAACTCAATTGGATTTTGAAAGAAATACCATTCTTTAAATGCACCAAAATGAAGATAATTAATTGACCAGAGAGCGGCATCTTCAGTGTGCAGAGTAAATGTGGAATGAAGAGTTCCAATATGAAAGAAAGACTGAGATAACCCAGCATATTCATCAGGGTGAATACCAAGCAAGGTTTTAAGCTCAGACAATGTAAAATCTTTAGTGATGTACACATATTCATCGTCATTAAGTTGCAGGCCAGAACCATATATTGGAACATGACTTTCTCGATGCGTCTTGGGGTGAGCTCGCTGGAGATTTTTAAGGTTCTTGGCAAGTGCACAGTTGTTACGGTAAGTCCCTTGGGACTGACTTCCCCTAAGGTACTACCATTCGAGGCTGCTCTGAAGTCCGGCTGTCCGGTCTCGTCGCGCGCGGTGCAAGACAGCGCGGCACTGCTTGATCAGCAAATGTCGCGCTGCCGGGCTGATGTGTTCGCCGGGCCCGAGCGGCCGGGCCGAACCGACGACGGTCAGTCACGAACCCACCACGGCTCCGACAAGTCGTGGGAACCACCGTGCACTCATCCGCGTGGCAAAACCATCTGTGAACTACTCTGAACTACCAGAGTACATCTCAACCGAGCATCAACCCAGTCTTCTTCATCATACAACCCAACCCCCACATCCGTACCATAACCGAGTGTCGGACAGCATCCCAGGGATGTTTAACAGATGATGTTGACAATGACTTCAATTTTGCTTTCCTTGAGGGCCCCTCTCTGGAAAGACTTTTATCTGCACTTGCACTTGAAACAGATGCATTCTCATATTGTTCCTTTAAAGTTTCTCTGGCATTTATCATCTGTTTCATTTGGTCTTTTCTATAGGAAGATTAAGTACTTTTCGGAGGCTCAGCAATGCTGCGCAGGACTTCGACATAGTGAGTAAGGAGTCCGCCATAGGTAGTATCATCTTCTTTAAGAGCTTGGGTACTGTGAAAAACAAGAACAACATATGGGATACAATGTATTAAAACTTGAGAACACTCACTAGTAAATTACAGTGGATGATGATAATCCCAACCAGCATGTCTCATTTTGAGATGAGAAAAGTTCCTCCTTTGTGACTTTTTCCATAAATGAATTTGCTACATTTGAGCCTTTCTTCACTTTGCTTTGCCTCCATCCAAACAGATTGCTGTCTATAGCGCAAGCATTAAAATCTTGTTGAACTGGAGTAAAACCAGAAGACTGCCGGTGAGCATGCAGTTTATTTAAGAGTTCCTTGGGACTTTTTCCTGGTCCCTCTGATTGCAAGCAAACCTAGTATGAAGACAATGTGTTAAAAAAGTCAACTTCTAAATTAAGTGCAGAAAACGGGGAGGGGATATTAGAACTAAAAGAGAAGCGATAGTGTGTGAATGTCTTTGAGTAAACAAATTATTTTAAATACGCCTTTGCCCTCCGAAACATGATCTTTCTCACATGTATTAATGAAGGAGGAAAAATCACTGAGATCTTCACCTTTTGCATTTATAACAGGGAGGGTGAGACGGTTGAGACTAGCGATGTCCGATATGATATCAATTTATCGAAATATCGATATTTCGCGACGATATTTCGATAATATCGTATCGAAACCGCCCCTTCGATATATTTGATAATCGATATTTTGTCACGATATATCGCGGACGTAAGTTCCCTTTTCCACGCAACAGTCCGAGAAATCGCCCCGCGGTATGTTCCTTCGACGAGGCTGTGACTAACGCTGCGCGAGCCACCCGAAACACCAGCGGTTTCTCTGCCACACTAGCAATCGGCTGACACCAGAGCACCATAAGCAAAGGTCGTTCCTGAAACGCTTAAGCTCAAAAGCTTGTTAATTTATTTATTTTAACGGTTTATTTTCATCTTGAACCTGGGTCAAAGACAGCTTTTTATGAAATGTTTAATCTACATTACTAAGTCCTTTGCTTCCTAAATATTTATTTGGCCAGCACTTTCTTCTTTTTTTTACGCTGCTTCCTAAATATTCATTTGGCCAGCACCTTCTTGTTTTTACGCGGTACTTGTCGTTTGGTTTATGAACATACTCATGGAAATGTTCTAACGACGCGGGGGGGGGGGGGGGGGGCTTGGCGTGCGCATTTTGGCCACTACTGGGCCTTGCGCTTAATGACCCTGGCTCTCTAGTAGGGATAAACTTGATCGATATTTGACCGATATATCGAAATATTTTGGCGATATATCGATATTCGATATCGGATGCATTCGATAAGTTCGATACCGATATTATCGATATCAAGGGTCTCGATATGAAACGCTAGTTGAGTCAAAGAAAAAAATAAAGAGACCAGCCTAGCCTGCCTGTAAGCTGAAAAAGCAGTGATTAGTTCAACTTGCCATCCATTAGGATGAAATACGCAGCACAGGGAATTGCTGGTTAAAAAAAGGAGAGAAGTACGCCCCTCTGTAGTCAACTCAACAGCAAAATGAGAATCTAGACTTGCTCCAGTGTTTTTCTTCTTCTTTCTCTCTTGAGAGTTGTAACTGCCTTAAGTGCTCGTACCAATTTTGAAAACGATTTTTCGGCTTGGTCACCTATTTTAATTTATGGCCTCAAGGTGAAAAAGTTTCAGTACAAGTACAGCAGTAGCATGACAGTCAGTTGGTTCCTGCACGATGCAGTGATTGATTGATGCAGGTGCACAAATGACAGGTGCAAGCTGCTGGAGTCAAAACAGCACAGAGCAACCTGAAGAAATGCATTTCTGACATTCTTTCAGCACTTACTTCACACAGATCTCAGGAAAACCGCCATATGTATTTGATATTCCAGCAGCATGTAAGCACAATATGTGCATCCAAATTATTATGTAGTTCACGGAGTATCAAGTTACTGCATGGCATGCTACTGCTATGCTTAAGGTCGGAATGTATACCATCCGATAAAATTGTACTAAAACATTTGCGAATTTTCTGTCAAGTGCAGGCTGCAAATTACTCTGGTTTGAGGTGGCATTAAACCGGAATAGTTAGATTCACATTTCTATAAAAATTAGGTATGACCACTCAATAGCAGCTTCAAAATCATCCTATAACCACAGAAATGGTGGCCCAGGGTTCAAAAATCAGCTGATGATGGATTGGATAGATGTACAGTAGAGTGGGCCGAAAAAACACTTTTTTCGAAATCGCAAACGTAATAGTGCGGAAAAGTTGCCTCATGGCATCAGGATCTTGGAACAATTTTTTTTTTGTCAACATCTTCCGTCTCCGCAACGCGTTTAAAATTTAGAAAATTCGAACAAAATCGATGGTTTTCCCAAAAATTCTTAAAAATTAGTCGTTCGTTCAAATTTTGTTCTTATCAATTAAATGGGCTTATCTTATCGTTTTTTATCGATTTTGGGTGTTTAGTGCACCTCTAACCTGACCTGGTCACACGTTATCCCTAAAACGAGCCAAATTCCAAGGTCTCATGAAGAAGTGAAATGCATGTGGAACTTGTGGCTCACGTCGAAAACTCGACGCGAGTCAGAACTCACCACGTGAAGGTGGCTGCACGACGAGTTCCTCCGCCACCTACCCAACCAATCAACCATGAGTGGCTAACAGTTAACTAATTTACAGTAGAGAACTGTGCCTTGTGGTCAAACGAAGGCATTGCCTTCCTTGACTTCAGGGTGGAACGAATGAATCCGTCCCTAGACTCAAACCCTCCCTACTACAGCGCTGGCAGAAGAGGTCACCAGTTTGACACATCTTTCAACCGCTTGAGTGTGGCAGGGGAAGTCCTTGACGTTCCAATCTGGAATGTCACCGCCTTCAATGAAAGCGGATATTTCCTCGTCTGAAACGTTTCTTAGGATTGGAGGTGTGACTTTCGCCAATGACCAATCAATCATTTCACTATAATCTGACGCATTGAAGTTAAGTCGAGGTACAATGAAACTGCGGACCTTTGACTTCCTTCGTGTACTTGCATCAATGGTCTGCTTTCTTGCATCTAGAATCCTTTTGAGAGCTAATTCTCTGATGTGTTTGCGCTCATCAAAAGCCATGGTAAGTAAAATATTTTCGGGATGAGAAAAGAATGCATTATGTTGTATTACAGGATCAATAATTTGTTTTACATTTACAGGTTGCTGCCTTGTTCCTTTAATCGCCATGAAGAGGTGTTTCGGGCCGTCTAATATGGAGCTTCTCCTCTTGATAGCAAACCATAACGGCACATAGCAGGTAAGAATGAAATTGACTAATTGCTTAAGCTGTTCTGAGGGATTTGGTGAAGAAATGTAATATCTTAGTATGTTGTTGGCAGTTGTGATTCACCTAGAATGTGTGATTATTCCGGGGTCAGATATTGCCAGATCATTGGGGCACACTCCCGAACTGATCGCATGTAAAATTCTGAACAAGTACTTTTGATCCTTGCTAAGAGGATTTAGGTCAATAATTGGCAAGGTACAATTGACTGGTTCGAAATCAACAACAGGCAGATTTTGACAGCCTACTAGTGACTTTCCTATGGGGCCCGTAAAAGATTTCGGACCAGATGAACGCCCGTCTAGCTGTTCAAAAAGATGGCGGAGGGGGAGTTCATTAAAATGCAGAAGACATATGGACTATTGCACTTCCCTTTGTAAAAAAAAAAAACTCTAAATTATGAATAATTCCACCCTTCCAGCCTGTGTTTGTCCCTGTTCCATCGCTCCCTACAACGTCTACTTCTTTTATGGTTGCAAGAGGACGGCATTTATCAAGGCCATCAATGATAGCGTCTGTGATGTGTTTTGCAGACCCTGACGCCGGTACAACGTGACATATTCTGATCCAGGTTCTTGCACTAACAACACGTGTTCCTCTTTTTTAGACCGACGAAAGCGTTTGGAACCTTCCTGATGGTCGTACAACGTCTCATCTTTGCGACCGTCAAAGTAGAGCCCGCGTATGACGCAAGTCACCTCCTTTTCTTTGGTTATTTCAGACCTGACGAAAGTTTTTTCCCTTCTTATTTTGTTCTTATCTATGACAAGTCTGGTGTCTGATGGCGTGACCAAGCCAACATCAGCTAGAACACTCAACGCAATAGCAGCAGCAGCCCTGTCCGAAACTCTATATCTTTGACACACCAAAGCTGTATTTGTTAACTTAATTGCTGTAACTGTTTTACTTGTAGACGGCCCCTGCCTCATTGTAAATTCGAAATCTGTTTCTTTTTCCACAGCTTTGACGGTGTCATCAGCTGGAACTTCCAGGACCGCTGTGTCAGTTTCAGTACTTGTGCTGGCTCCGTGAGAGTTGAGTAGCTGCTTCTCTTGCCTTTCCAGCCTTTTGATAAGTATTTCTGTTGATTTTTCATCTACTGAGGTCGTTATGTGTCCCTTTCTTCCATGCC
Source organism: Odontothrips loti (assembly GCA_038380765.1). Lineage (NCBI taxonomy): Eukaryota > Metazoa > Arthropoda > Insecta > Thysanoptera > Thripidae > Odontothrips > Odontothrips loti. The sequence goes on along the minus strand of JAZGLN010000125.1, from coordinate 243,988 downwards.
TCTGAAGGAACATAAACCGCCCCTCTAACTTTGGAATCTCCCTTGTTTTTTCACAGGTACAGTTGTAGAAAATGGGCTCATCACAGGTGCAACTGTCATGAGAATGATTACAATTCATCTCCATAGGGCACTTGCAGGATGCCACATCAAATAAGTTTGAGGACGAATCAATGAACATCTGTAACTTCATTAGGAAGGCCGAGCCTTCTTTTTGACTATCTCTGGAGTGTGATTTTAAAATATCTTGGTATTGTGTATGATAAGATGTGAAGAGTTGGAAGATTATAGTATCAGATACGGTAGGGACTGATGCCTTGTCGTATATAGCTTTGATTTTCGCAGAAACCTTTTTAGCGACCACCCCGAAAGCGACATTAGGGTTGCCCGAAACGGAAGACAGTTTACGTCTTTCCTCGTGGCAACATCTAATAACGTCCGCGTACGACGGAAGAACGGAAGTTGGCAGGTCTCCCGGTGCCCCAAAGAGAGGACACACGAAAGCCTGCCGCAGAGACTTCCGTTTCTTTTCTATGAAAATTCTAAGTTGTAAGAACAAGAAGTAAAGACTCAGCCCTAGCGACTACCTGACAAATCAACGGCAACAGTCTACAAGTTGTTTTGACTCTTGGACTCGCTTCGCCGTAGCCGAGCCGTTGGTCGCGCCAAACCAGCCGTGTCGGACTAATTTTTAAGCATTTTTGGGAAAACCATCGATTTTGTTCGAATTTTCGAAATTTTGATCGCGTTGTGGAGACGGAAGATGTTGACAAAAAAAAAATTGTTCCGAGATCCTGATGCCATGAGGCAACTTTTCCGCACTATTACGTTTGCGATTTCGAAAAAAGTGTTTTTTCGGGCCACTCTAATGCACAGTCCAATTCTGGTTTGTGAATCGGGGGACAACGCGAACCTAAATCAAGAGACCAAAATCGTAGAACACGTGTTGCAAGGGTCGTCCTTCGCCGGTTCTCCGGAGGTGCGAGGATCATAAACGTCAATCAAGGCCTGGCCCGACGCGTTTACCCGTCCCTGACGCAGCCCGAGCGGCGGCATGGCGACCGACCCGCAGTCGAGTGCAGCAGCGCAGGGCCGTCTCCCGTCTGTCTGGCGCGCCCCGCACCCTCCCCGTCCCCTGCTCTTCTCCCTGTTCATGATTTGTTTTGAACTGAGCTGACCTCATGACTTTCGGACTTATGTCCAGAAAACAGATTGACGAGTAGAAATATTTGGGGGGAAAATCAAGCAAGAAATGGGAAGAAAATGTGAACTGGGGTTTTAATTTTCTCAATTACATATAAAATATACACCACAAAAAATATTAACAGCGACTACGAAGTATGTTGTTCAAACAGAGCCTGCGCTTGCATGAACGTAATATCGGATTGAGTGCGGGCCCACTTTAAAATTGTCTCAAAGCTTCGTAAGATCGATTCTCTTTCATCATCACTGTCATCACCGTCCTCGTCCTCTAGCGCTGAATCGCTCTCTTTAGCAGTCAGTTCATCTTCTTCGTTCTCCACCTCCCCTCCCACAGCCATGATTACGCTTCCTGCTCGGACAGGTTGCCTGCTGCCTCGGTACTGAGAAGGGCGGCAATTTCCCGTGCACCTTCGTTTTCATGGCCGCTGTCCTCCTCCGTACTAGAGCTTAAGTCGGCTGGCAGAAGGGTTGGCAGCAGCTTCCGCCACGCATTGTGGAGATTGCTCTGCGTCATCTCCTTCCAGGCCGCGGACATCATGTCAGCGCAGTCCTTCAGGTCGTAATCCTTGTAAAACCCACCTACGCCGGTCGGACTCTGCAGGACTGCGCGGAGAAATTTCTTTTGAAACAGCCTCTTCATTTTGACTATGACGCCCTGGTCCATAGGCTGTATCAAGAACGTGGTGTTCGGTGACAGGAACTTAATTTTAATTTATTCATCGATGTCGCTCGTGCTCGTGGCGCCTTCCAATTTGTCGGCCGCGCAGTTGTCCACGAGTAGGAGGACCTTCCCCGACCGGCCCTCCTGCAGCTGCCTGTTCTCCACGGCGGCCTTGAAGTAGGTCCTAGCCCACTGCGTGAAAAGGCGGCCAGTAATCCACGCCTTGGACTGGTGCATGAACGCCACAGGGAGGTTGGTCACGTGTTTGAAGCACCGCGGGTTCGCGTACTTCCCGATCATCAGAAGCGGCAGCCTAGAGGTGAAATTACAAGAAAAAAGAGTTAAGCACAATGAAGCATAATTCAGGGATTTGCCGAGGAAACTGGAAAATTCTAGCGGTCCATGCCTGTGCGATCCCGTGGCATTGGAGCACACAGCGACGGTGACGCGGTCCTTGCGCACTTTCCCGCCGTCCGCCCGCCTCTCTCCCGCGTGGGCAAGGGTTTTGTTGGGCAGGCACTTCCAGCAGAGCCCCGTCTTGTCCATGATGTACACGTCCCGGAGGTCGTATCCCTCTTCCTCGATCTCCTCCGCGAGTTCGCCGATGTAAATGGTGGCTCCATCCTCGTCCGCGGGAAACCTCTCGCCCTGCAAGTGAATCTCACGGATTCCATGTCGTCGCTTAGAATTTCTCAGCCATCCATCGCTTGCGGCAAACGGTTTTCTGGGCTCGGGCAGATCGCCATAGATTTTCAGAGCTTTCTCGCTCAGGAGTCCGCCCGATATGGGGATACCCTAGAAAAATGAAGTTTTAATTAGGCATAGCGATCGAAAATATGGAAGGGTGCCCCCCCCCCCCCCCCCGGCGGGGCCCTTGGTCGTCCTGCTGGGCTTTCCCACAGCACCTAGATGAGCTGGCCTCGCGGGCGCCGGCCTCCTTTCCTCCCACCGGGGGGGGGGGGGGGGGGGATTCGAACGTGCATGCATTACCTGTGCTCTATTTTGGACGAACTACGCAAATACTTTGTCGTCTAGGTCTTGCATCTCCGTAGTTTTCATATGCAGGCGAGTTGGGTCCTTGCACTTTTCCATGAACTGACCCCGTTGCGGCCCCTTCCTCCTGATTCTGCGCACCGAGCCGATATGAACGTTGTATTATATCGTGTACAATATCGTGAGGATTCTCTCCAGCTCCGAGTCGCATTAAAATTGTTTTCTGGGCCGGAAAAAGGAACAAATCGAATTAGGGTCTTTCTGTATGGGAGGCCTTATTCAAGGTTACCTCAAATTTTGGAACAGTACAACAGTCGACTTCCCCCCCCCCCCCTCAAAAAAAAAACTCCTAAATAATTCGAGTGTAAACCCGCCGCCGCTGGCATGCGCGGCGAGTCAAATTTTGGCTGCAGCAGCGCGCCTAAAATCTTCGCGGCGCTCATTTCTACCCGTTCTAAGCCTAACTTTTGACGCTCAGAGTTTTAGAGTACTCACCTTTTGAGCCAGGGAGCCAGCGTTGTTCGCTTCTTTTCGGAGTCCTTCTTCGCATTGCGCTGCCCTTCGTTTAAAGGCCGTAGAACATTCATGGCAGAGGCTCAAAGCGCGCGACACTACTTAACAACACGTTATTCACTGTTCCCACACTCACGCCACAAATTTTCAAACACGGTCTTCACTGTCCACACACACGTTACCCGGCCGGTACGTCCTCGCTGACAGCGGATTCCGCACTGACCATCGGGCGCCCGGCGCCAGCCCGGCCGGGAGAAAGGGCCGCGGAAGACAGGACTGGACACGGTAGTGCCCTCTGCTAATCTCTTTACGAGGAATATTTCCGGGGTCGGTCCTCGCACACGGGAAATCCACCGAAAACTGCGCCTCCGTACCATACCAGACACGACCAGAGTCGCTCGTATTTTAGTGTGATATGCGGTTTTGGCGCGCCCCTCCTTGACAAACGACGAGTTCGAGGATCGTGTAAAAGCGAACAGTAAAAATAGAATTCTCTCCGGACAGTTTGTTTTCTATGCATTTGTCATGAATTTCATCAAATTCACGAAATACCAGGCCTCAAAATGTGGATTTCGCCTCTCCTTCGCACAATGCACCCGGGTCTCTTTGTTTAGGGCCGAATCCGAGGATCGCTGGGGTCCTCGGGGTCTGAGAGTAAAGCACCTCGCAGAGGGCCCGGACGAAAATCCGAACCTAAATTGGACGAACCAGAATTGTACTTTGACTGTACATTATTTCTCTGAACTATGCTCACCAGCATTGACATATCAAACAGTAAACATTTACCTCTAAAGCGACAGAAAGCGATTCCGGAACATAGGGCAACGGCTTTAGTGTTTGTCTCGTTGTTTCGTCCCGAAGTTTTGTCTACCAAATGAAAAACTTAACGACAAAAACAAACAAATCATGAACTGCGAAAAGGCGGAAAGGCACAAATAATTGAGTAGACAGTAGTTACTGAGGAAACTAGTAAACAATGTAATAATAACAATGTAACAATGTAACAATGTAATAATAAACAATGTAGCATCTGGCAATTGCACGTTCAGTGATGATCTTGTTTTAAAAGTTCGACTTCATCCTCTGTCAAAGAGCTGCAGCACTGGTTGAAGTGGACCACTGATTTTCTGCACGTTGGTGCCTTTTTGAAGTGTTCTATGATGACCGAAATGTGTGCCACAACTGCCCCCACCTTTGTCGGAAGGCCAAACTCCTCCAGGAATTCCTGCAAAATGAAAAATACATTAACGATACCTGCTGGCAGATGCTGCAGCAAAAGATGAACATATACATACTTTGGCGACGTCAAAGTAAAATTTCTTCTCTTTCTTCTCAATACGCCCAGCGATGGTTTTAAGGAGGAACACGTCCTCCTCTACGGAGTATTGGTGCCTCTGGAAAATTGATTCATTCAGCAATATTAGTATTATGCTCGGTTTGTGTTGCGCACACCTCAAGGACTTTGAGTTTCAAGAACTAATCGTTACTGACCTTGGTAGCTGGGTTATTCTTGAGGTGCCGCTAATAAATGAAGACCACAAGATAAAATCAGTTCATAGGAAGGTGATAAGAAGAGATATAAAGTTTTATGCGTACCTCATCAAGAACATCCTCCAGGTCTTAAACCTTAGTTCTTAACTCCTGCACTTCAGCATGCAGCTGCTGCTGCTGTTGCTGTTGCTGTTGCTGCTGCTGCTGTGCTGTTGCTGCTGTTGCTGCTGCTGTTGCTGCTGCTGTTGCTGCTGCTGCTGTTGCTGCTGTTGCTGCTGCTGCTGTTGCTGCTGCTGCTGCTGCTGCTGCTGCTGCTGCTGCTGCTGCTGCTGCTGCTGCTGCTCCTTCTCCTCTCTCAGCAGCTCTGTCCTTTCTAGCTCCTACAGAAACAAACAATGTTCTTTCAAAAATCACAAAAATTTACACCTGAAAAGAAAAAATGCAATACATTGCATACATGCAATTCTTACCCGCACCCTCCTCTCCAGGTTCTCCTTTTCTTTCTACATAAGAGAGACCACAAACATTAAAAAAAGGATAATATCACTTCCAAATATGGCTCCGAATAGAGGAACAGGAGGGCGCCCTGCACGGGGGTCCCGGGGCGGAGCCCCCAGCGAACAAAGCGAATAAGAGTTATAAAGCAGTACCTGCAGCGTACGGAGATCCCCTTCAATTGCTGTTCCTTCCGCCTCCAGTTCAACCACTCTCTCCTCTAGAGTCTTCACTCTTTTTAAAGCAGACTAAAAGACAAAACAATGATCTTTTAAAAGTCACCAAAATTTACCCCTGACAAGAAAAAATGAAACACATGAATTCTTACCTGCAGCTCTCCTTCCAGGCCTTCCTTCTCGGCCATTACTTTGGAAATTACTTGTGCCTGTTTCTCCAGAACCATCTCCAGGAACAGGTCGACAACACTTTCAAGGGGGTCCCCACCGGGACCTGGCCCCCGCCCATGGCCACAATTTCGTCCATTAAACGGTTCATGACGCTGTTAGACAAAGGAAAAAAGTTGATCAAGGTAGATTTTGTTTCTGAAGTTGAACATAAGGAAGGATTTCTTGCAAAACAAACAACATTTGTCGCAGTCCTTGACTAGCCGCGAAGACAGATCTTGAAACACGAGAAACGTTTGGGAAACGCCAAATGCTAAGATCCGTTGAGTGCCCCAATGAAAATGTTTCAATTTTAACATTTAGCCATGTTTTCGCATACTTAGCCAGCAGACGAGTCATCGCCGCTCATAACCTCACAAAGTTTGCACACACACGGTCCAATGTGAAAATAGAAAGATTTTCACGGGGGGACTCAACGGATCACTTCACCGGGGAATTTTAACGTTCAAACAGAAGTTCATCCTCCACATTCGAGGATTTTCTGCGAACGACAAGTCGGCCCACACACGTCACACGTCCGAACAAACGAACATTCAGACACAGTCACCGAGTTGTTGTTGTTGTCAGCGTTGCCAGGTTCGGTCGGGCTCGGGTCGCCCGAGTGCGCCCGACCGGCTAGCCAATGAAAACGCCCCGAATCGCCCGCGATTTTCAAGAGAGCGCCCGAAAAATCGCCCAAAATTTCCCCAAAAGAGCCTGGAAAATCCCTGGATGAGCAGATGGCTTCAAATTAAACCCAAGCAAACCACAATAACAAACACATTTTTGAAGTGCCCCTTATAAGTTACAGCGCATTTTCCTTAGAAATCTTAACTGTCTGCGCCCGAATATCTCAGATCAAAATATCGACTAAATCACCAAAAATTGATCATTAAACGAAAAATCGCCCGGAAAAATTAAGATGCGCCCGGGAAATCGCCCGACGCCCGACTGCCCGAAAAGTGCGCCCGCCGAGTAGAAAAATCGCCCGACCTGGTAACCCTGGTTGTTGTTGCTCACGTGTGAAACTCACCGATGAGGTTGCAGGCAGCAGAGCAAGTGAAAGATTTTCGCGGTTTCTTTGTGGACGCAGCTGAGCGGGGGGGGGGGGGGGGGGGGGGGGAGTCTGTTTTTCTTTCTTCTTCTTTGTTTCTTTTTCTTAGATCTTGATATGAGGGTTCTCAGCCAGACTCTAGAGAGGATTAGTGGCTTGCGCAGGAAATGCAAGGGTCCGTCTACGACTCAAAACCTCTGAGCTCCCTTCGAAACACGGTACATGAGTGTGCTCTATGGAAAGAGGAAGGATTGAAGTTTTTAAGGAAATTCCCCGTCTCAAATTTCTCAAAACAAAAATATTCGAAAGAAATTAGAAATATGTCGAGGAGTCGTCGAAGACGCTACTTTGTTTCCGCCACCCGTAGCGCTGACTGTCCAGATTCGTCTGCCGTCTGCTGCCGTCGTCCGTCAAACGCTTGGAAACCCTGTTGATCTTGATTGTTTGGACTTAATTTTTTTATTTTCAAACGTAATCCTAGTTGTAAAACGCATCAAAGATATGTTATAGTGAAAAAGTGTAAGTTCAGAGTCCTTACTTTTTCTGTAGTTGTGCCAAATAAATCGTGAGGCATAACCTACGCAATGCTGCTTACTGCTTTGTTTAATAGGTTCTATTCCGCTTTGGGTGGCGGTGGTGCTGCCGCCATCTTGAATCCAGTTGTTGGCGGGCTCTCCGTAAGGTAAACATTGGCCCAGTGCTTTTAGTAGTTGTTTTCTGAAGAAATTTTCATCGTTTTGCGTTTTTGATGAACGTAATGTGAACCTAGAGTCCTCTTTCATGTTGGGGAACATAAATTTTTACGGGTGTGGTGGTTTTAGAGCGAAAAAGTGAGCATAATACGGTCATGGGAAGCCGGTCTTAGTCCACCGTCGACGCCCTCTTTTCTAGTTGAATTTTGGAGATTTTAATGAGTGTATTCGTCAGATTTTACTCGCAAGTTACCGCCTCGCGTATCCTGTACGTGTCTGTACCAAGTTTGAGACCGGGCTGTCCATAGTTTTCTTAAATGGAGGCTCTAAAGAGGAGGTTATGTCAGCGTCCGCGCCCACCAGACTACTTGGCTTTGCAAGTGTGTTTCTCTTTTTATGTCCTTTTTGGGTTTGAAGGTAGGTCTTCAAAGTGATGGAGATGGAGGATGAAGACGAGGTGGAGGATGAAGGCGAGGCTGAGGCCTAAGCCCTGCCCAACCATGATCCAGCTAATGGGCATCTTGTTAGTGCTGACAAGGTACGTAAATTCCTTCTCACCTTTTCTCCGCTTCAAGAATTGCATTCCTACTTTGCTAATTTGATATTCATGATCTCTTCTCTCCCCCTTTTTTTTTCTCCATGTAGAGTCATCTGCAGCTGTTACGCATCCTGTCATCGTACTATTTTTATATTGTAAATTCAAATTTACCTGTATCCATATTCTGTCATCGCACTATTTTTATTATTGTATCATATCAGGATTGTTGTCTCAAATGTAGCTTACATGGTAGGTCTTCCATTTCATTGTTTCAGGGTTGTCCAGTGTCCTGTGTAAAGTTAAATGTAAGTCTTCTCTTTCTATCCTACTTGTAAATATTTTGTATACTTGTTAAGCCACTAGTCATGACTCAAATGTTCCTTGAGTGCTTTTATTATTAATGTTCTTGTTGGTGTAGAGCTGTGCCATTTCTTATAACTTTCTTAAAAGATCTGCTTTGTCTGGTCTTGTTCTGTGATCTGTTGGTGAAGTAACCAATATTGTCTTTGTTTGAGTTTTGCAACTGAAATTATTTGCAGCTTCTCATATTTTATTATTTTAAATGGCTCTAGCACCAGTTTCAAAGAGATTTAATGCTGGTTACATTAACAGTCTTGCTGGGCCAGATCTTGTTCAATATCGAAGGCTTATTGACCTGTGTGGAGGCATTGATCCCTATGAAGTGTCAGTCAATGACCTATCTGATGATCCAGACATTGTTCCTGACATTAATGTTATTCACATCTCTCACTATCTGGTCCACAAGACGCGTGCCCTAGATTTCAACCAAATGAAATCATACAAAGCTACTGAAGCTCATAATTTTCTCACTAGTGGGTTTGTAATGGGGGTGGGGTTTTTGAAGTTATCAAGTGGTGATGTTCTTTGCTTTGGACGAGTCAAACATTCGCAGACTTTATCAGCAAGTGTGAAACCTCTTCTTCCGTGGATTCTAGTTCAGTCAAATGCTGACATTCTCACTGCTTGGTGTACATGTGTGGCAGGTCGTTCCGAGTCTTGCTCGCATGTGGGTGCAGTGTTGTATTTTCTTGAGTTGATTTCCGCGAACAAAGAAAAATCATGTACTTCTAAAGCAAATTCTTGGCTGCCACCCCCAATGCGTAACGTTCCAGCTTGTGAAGTTCGGAACATTGATTTTACTACTTCTCATCGGAAACGGAGACAAATGTTGGAGGACCAGGAGGAAAATTTGGACCCCCCCCCCCCCCCCCAAGATCTGCAGATCACTGATGATGCCTCAAGAGAGCAGCTGCTTCTTTTGTTGAAAAACCTGCATGATGAGGGTGCCAATTGTGCAATTTTTCGTGTGAGGCCTGAATTTAAGGATGAATTTGTTACCAAGCAGTCAGAAGATTTCCCTCCAAAGCTCACTGATTTATTCAATCCTTCTTTCTTTGGTTTGTCAAGAGTTGAAGTTGAGAAAAATGTGGATAACATGTATGGTGCTTGTAAGATTAGTCTTGAACAGAGACATCTCATTGAAGAAAAAACCAGATCTCAATCTAAGTCACACCTATGGAATGTTGTAAAGGCAGGACGATGCAGTGCTTCTGTTATGTATGATGTTATGCACACATCCATAGAAAATCCAGGATTGACTATATTGCTAAGAATCTGCTATCCTTTCAACCGAGGATTTACTTCTTTTTGGATGGAGAGAGGTTTGAGACATGAGCCTATGATCAGAGAGAAATATTTAGAGCAGCAGAGACCACATCATGAAGATCTAAAGTGGAGAGACTCTGGATTTTGGATCCCCTTAGAAGGCCCAGACATGGGATCAAGCCCTGATCTCATGATAAAGTGTAAGTGTTGTGGTCCTGGACTTATCGAAATGAAGTCTCTTAAAACGAGGCCACCTCCAGGGAATATTAATAAGAAGCATATGTACCAAATGCAAACCCAACTATTTTGTGTTGGTAACGTTAATTACTGAGATTACGTTGTGTATGTTGGTGATGATCAGGGCAATGGTTCCCTAGATGTGACTCGTGTTTATCCTGATGTGAAATTGCATGAAAAAATAGTGGATGAGAGTGAGAAGTATTTCAAGAAAGTTATTCTTGTGGAACTGTCTTCCATGTATTTCTCCTCCCTCCAAAATCAGAGGAAAGTGCTTCAACCCTCTCATCTTGTGAATACCACAGCTGACCCTGTTTGTCACTGCAGGAAACCACGGCAAGATCCAATGATCAAGTGCATGGGAAAGAACTGCTATTTAGAATTTTATCATTTACGCTGTGTTCAGATGAAGGCCTCACGTAAAAATTGGATGTGTGATATGTGCAAACCTTCAAACTAATGGTTTATCTAGTGGTACCTCCCAAGTAGTCTGCTGCAGTGAACAACTTTTAAGCTGCAAAGTTCAACAGTTCTGAACTGCAAAAGATTTTTATTCCTATTCTATGTGTTATTTTCAATTGTTATACAGATTCACCTCCCAAGTAGTTTGCTACAGCAAATAATTTTTAAGCTGAAAAGTTTGACAGTTCTGAACTGTAAAAGATTTTTGTTCCTATTCTATATGTTGTTTTCCATTCTGTGTATTGGCTGTTATACCGATTCACCTGCAATACTCCCTTCATGCAGTTGTATCTTGAAGACTGTTACTTAATGTGTTGTACCATTTACTTTAAGTATTTTAATTATACCAAATTTTTATTTATTCTATTAATATTGTGCTTAATATGAGACGTTAAAATTTTGTCCTAACAACTGCGTTTTATGGTCTTAATGAATAACTGAACTGTGCAATACTATCTGCATCTTTGCATGTTTTGGTAGTACAGTAACACAGTTTAAAATAACTTTGTCATTCCTTTTGCTGTTGATATGTAAGATTTACAAATAATTTATTTGTGAAAAATTGTTTGTGATAATTGAATGTTGTTCTATTTTGACATTCCGTATTTGAAAACAATTGTACAATATTTTTGTTGGATTGTCTTTGAAAAGAAGGTAGGAATGTAAGCTTCAAATTGCTTTGCTCTCTGTTCAACATCAAAGTGGCTAGTTTTGTTTTTGTTCTTAAAATGTGTGTGATCTATCTGGTCTTGAACTCTTGCAGGCATTCAGAGTGTGAATGCTCTAACAAGTTGATTCATTTGACTGTATGTGACTTTTTTTGACTCTTCTGTTGCTTTTGTTTTGTTGAAGTCTTTCTAAAATTGATTGCTTATGGACTTGGGCTTGATCTGTTTGACCTAAATTGACGTTCTGTCCAGTAACAGAAGTTTTTTGTATTCTGTGATACTTCAGAACAGTATTCAAGTAAAGCTTAGGTGTACCTCGGATATACCTTTCTACAATTTTTATATTATGTGGAGATGAATTGCCCCTTTCCTTCAGTTTTTGCAAAGTGGTCTGTGGAAAAACAAGTTTTCCTTCAACAAAACAAGAAATACCTTCGATTCAATTAATTAAGATTAATTAATTGTTCTTGGATAATTTAAAGGAGATGAAACTGATCTTATGTTAAACTGTTATTGAAATTTAAAGAACAAAACTGCTGTTCTTTTAGCAAATACAATCCTATTTAGTGGGAATAAATGACATTCTGTACTACTAAAAGCCTTTTTCCCACACCATTCCAGTGACACTGCAACGTCTAAAAGACAAAAATAGACTAGGTAGAGTATTTTTCCTAATGGCTTATGGCTACATTTCTTCATCATGAGAGAAACATTAGTCTTACATTTAAATTGATATATAAAAGTACTTGTGAATAAACAACATTTAACTACTTAAGTGATAGCATGACAGATAGAATGACATTGAGTAGGTATTTTAAAACCTTCATATAACTAAGTGTTGTAACATTTTGACAGATGAACCAAGAAGCAATGAAGCAGGATCCAGAGTGGTCTGTGGAAAAACAAGTTTTCCTTCAACAAAACAAGAAATACCTTCGATTCAATTAATTAAGATTAATTAATTGTTCTTGGATAATTTAAAGGAGATGAAACCGATCTTATGTTAAACTGTTATTGAAATAACAAAACTGCTGTTCTTTTAGCAAATACAATCCTATTTAGTGGGAATAAATGACATTCTGTACTACTAAAAGCCTTTTTCCCACACCATTCCAGTGACACTGCAACGTCTAAAAGACAAAAATAGACTAGGTAGAGTATTTTTCCTAATGGCTTATGGCTACATTTCTTCATCATGAGAGAAACATTAGTCTTACATTTAAATTGATATATAAAAGTACTTGTGAATAAACAACATTTAACTACTTAAGTGATAGCATGACAGATAGAATGACATTGAGTAGGTATTTTAAAACCTTCATATAACTAAGTGTTGTAACATTTTGACAGATGAACCAAGAAGCAATGAAGCAGGATCCAGAGTGGTCTGTGGAAAAACAAGTTTTCCTTCAACAAAACAAGAAATACCTTCGATTCAATTAATTAAGATTAATTAATTGTTCTTGGATAATTTAAAGGAGATGAAACTGATCTTATGTTAAACTGTTATTGAAATTTAAAGAACAAAACTGCTGTTCTTTTAGCAAATACAATCCTATTTAGTGGGAATAAATGACATTCTGTACTACTAAAAGCCTTTTTCCCACACCATTCCAGTGACACTGCAACTTCTAAAAGACAAAAATAGACTATGTAGAGTATTTTTTCTAATGGCTTATGGCTACATTTCTTCATCATCTGTCCTCTCTTTTTCTTCCTCGCCAGCTGCAGTTGGGTTCTGCAGCAGGTATAGCAGCCTAGTGCAGCCGGCGGGAGACAGGTGCAAACCGTCGTAGGAACCATCTAATTTCTTCCTGCAAAGCATAAACAAAAGAAAATATTGAGGTCATGGTCAAAAATCTTTGAAAAGATTACTAGAAAGTAGCAAGTATGTATGAGTAAAGTATGGCACAGTAGTTGAGGAATGAAACAAAGGAATGATGCGGAAAAATATGCTGATCTCTGACAATATTGAGATGCCCATCTTCTTGTCATACACTTACAACTTCCAGAGGTATATGCGAACGTACATTATTTGCAGAATTGTAAGACTGTCAGTTGTACTTCGGTATCTCATTATAGCATAAGCCTCACTGGACTATCAGTATAAATGTACATTACAAATAATGTGATTGTCCATGAACAAATAAATTAGCCCTAATATCACGGAGGAAATTAAGTACTGTCTGTCTTGTCAGTAACCAAGGTGGTCAGTTTTTATACGAATTTGTGATAATCTGCTATGATCGATATTCCCCCATTATAAAGATTGAGATGCATGATACTCACTCCACTATGTAATCTTCTTTGCCCATGCAGTCCTTGTGCAGGTCTATGAGGTAAACATGAGGACCTGGAGAAGATATGTGTATGAAAGAACAACCTTGAACAGTCATTTTCACAGTTAATTTCACCTGGTAGTGGAAAAAAGTACGTACCTCTGAATGATCGAAGCACGTTGTTGAAATTCTCGATCGCCTCCCCTACGGCCGGGACCTCACGTTTCTTGGGGCAGGGAGGTAGTGTGACCCACACAACTCCCTGACCCCTTGAGAGAATAAGCTTGTGCATTTCCTTCGCTCTGCTGATTGCACGGTCGGCACTGTGCATGCATGCCTGAAATTGACAGACAATAATAGAACAGTGAGCTTTCTTTATGCACCTGCACTACATGACCAGTACAGTTATTAAACTTGGTTACAATGTTATGCTAAGGTTACGAAAGATAGGTACCACAAAACTGCACCGGAACATGATATACTGAAAGCTGTGAAAATGCAAGCCCTGGCTATCCACTTTTTTACTAGTAAAGAAATAAAAAATTTCAATGGTACTTACGGTCATGATATCGTTAATCCCACAAAGGATTATAAGTCCACTTGGGCCCTCTTGTGCCTCCTCCATTGTGCGGAGCAAGGATGCCATCGTCTGCCCACTTTGAGCCCATCACCCAATATGGGGCTTCCCCGCACGATATACTGCAACAGAGAATGAACAATTTGCTTTATACTGGTAATGTAATGTGCTCCATGACTGTGAAAGGCATTACTGTGGCAAAATGTACACCACACAAAGCATCACAGCAATTTTATTGAGAGGTACAAGACGCCATAAGCAAATGCCACTAATTCAATTTAAGTGAAGTACAGCAATTCCACATAACATGCTTTTAAAAAAGAGTGCAGTTTCAATTTTCTGCTTTGTTGTCCAATATTCTTGTTGAGATGTTCTGTACTAGAACGTGCATACCAAGCCAGGAAAAATACCGTAGGATTCCCCCCTAAAAAAGTAGCAAACATCACGGCAAGTGCGAGGAAGAAAAGGTCTGGTTTCACTCACCAATCAGCTTCTTCCACGAAGGCAAGGTGCTGGCGATCCTCAGAATCTGGGAATCCCCAGCAAATTCATATCTCCATTCGCCCCATTCGTAGGTCATGCTGGAACAATAACAGACAATTTCAGTATCAATAAAATCGTAGCCACTATCCAACATGGTAGTTGTTAGTTTACTGAGGGCAAAAGATATTTCGAAAGATTTTGAGTAATTCAATAATTTCAACACAGTGCACAGCTTGTGAATAAAAGTGGCGAGTGACATCAACGACTTTTTCAATTACATCAGGAGAACACAAGAAGGCAAAAGGAAAGGGCAAGGTGTCACCTTTTGCTACTTTTCAAGATACATATTTTGATTGGATATGTATGAGTAGTAGCAGAGAATGAGAGAGTGTGGGGGGTGGAAGGGGGGGGAGGAGAGAGAGAGAGAGAGAGAGAGAGAGAGAGAGAGAGAGAGAGAGAGAGAGAGAGAGAGAGAGAGAGAGAGAGAGGAGAGAGAAGAGAGAGAGAGAGCTAGAGAAGAGAGAGAGAAGAGAGAGAGAAGAGAGAGAGAAGAGAGAGAGAGAGAGAGAAGAGAGAGAGAGAGAGAGAGAGAGAGAGAGAGAGGGGGGGGGGGACGTTGGTATGTGAACTACTCATCCATACCTTATTAAAACAATGTAACTGTGACTTCAAAAAAGAATGGGTGACACCAATAGGTGCCTGGGTTAGTTGTTAAAGATATCAATGAGTACCCGCAGCTGGAGCTCACTATTTGACTTACGGTGGGAGTGGCTGCTGCTGGCGATCTGGCGTATCGCGCCGGTACGGCCCATACCGACCCTGCGGGTTCCGCTGGTGGGTCCTGTGCTCCGCTCTGGGGTGCGGGGGTGCAGTAGGGGTTGGCGGAAGGGGTGGCGGCGGGGGCTGTAGCCAGCCAGGCTGTGAGACAAATGCGAGGTGCTGCAGTGCACGCTCCCGCTGCTCTGGTGGGGTGACGGCTGTGTGAGGAACATGAATTGAATTAAAACATAACGTGAGCAACACATTCAACGAGTAAGAAAACCGTGTGGACAGCGGGGAATGACCACCCTAAATGACGGGAATGAGGAGAAGTTAATGGTGCCTTAAGTTCCTGATGACGTCGAGCTCATTCCCATCTTAGGTGGTCATTCCCTGCGGAGCTCCGCGCGGGGGTCGTGGCTCCCCCTCCACGTCCTCCTGGAGCCTGTTCACTCGACACAAGTCGTAGCCCCGGCATTGGCCCTCGTTGCGCCTCCATGCACCCCGCGCGCTCCGCGTCAAGCCCTTCCAGGCCAGGACCAGGGAGGCCGTCTTCTCAACACTACATCAGAGCTAGCCGGCACACGCGCTGTAGCGATTAGAGACTCTTCCACCTGGTCACACTGGCCGTCCTGACCCTCAACGGCCGTCTCCACACCTCGTCTCATGTCCAAAGTTGAAGATGTAATGTAGTGATTGTTCATGTATTGAATAAATACATGTACATTTTTAGATGAAATTGTTCTTTATAAGTAGGCAGCACTATACCACAAATGTTATAAAATTGCTGAGCAGTTTAAGAAACCCAATCAGTCTGTGCTGAGCCTTGGACTATTCCTGTGCCCTCGACCATCATCATTCACTCATCCAACTGACACGACACGACTGAAATAACTGTCTTTGGGAGATGTCTGAAAGTGCATTACTTACTTTGGTTTGATTTGCTTTCAGGTTCGTGCTTCATTATTTGACATGGCAGAAGAAACGTCTGCCTGGAATCTCTTACATGTTCTACAATGTACTAGAGCAAGTGAGTGTCGAAAGTTGCCAGGCTACAACTCCTCGATGGGATTGGACAGATTGTCACTGGGCCTTCACTGTGATGAAGTGTACAAAAATATTTTCATTGGGAATGGGTGAGTTATTGCAGTACTTACAATACCCTCATTTTTATGTGTAAATACGAAGCTTACCAGTTTGTATTCATCTAGGTATACAGCTTTGAATAAAGATTATTTGAGGCTAATAGGTATTACTCATATAGTGAATGCTGCTGAGGGAAATGGTGCGGCTATGGTGAACACCAATGCACAATTTTACTCGGACTGTGCTGTTGCGTATATAGGCATTCCAGCCCATGATGATCATACATTCATGATTTCTGATTACTTCGAAGCATCTTCTGCTTTCATTGATGTTGGTATTCGAAGTGGAGGTCAGTATAAATCATTTTACATTGCCTTCCCAGTCGCCAGCGGTTACTACCCTGAATGATGCTGGGACGAGCCCGAATGGACTACGGGATGTCATCGGGATGTAGTCGTTTAGTAGTTACTTTTGGCAGTTAAATGTAGTGAAAAACGATGTCCTTTGTGTGGTTAAAATTTTAGTCCTGGTACGTTACCGGAGGCTTGTCCCTGTGGCTAATCACCCAGGACCATAATTGTGATGACGTCTGAGATTTAGTCCCAGGACTTAAAAAATGACTTTTTCTGAATGGTCCTCAGACATCATTCTATGGTTGTCCATGGTCGTGCGCGTTAGGGATAGGGGTTCTGGGCGTCTAGGAATAACATTAGACACGTTTGTACATTCCACGCTCTAATTTATTACAGACAGAAACATTACATGAGTGCGGTGAGATGTGACTAGGTTTAACAGATGCGCCTGACAAGCGGCGGGTAGGCAACACGACAGCAGGGATCGCCTGGCATCCAGCGGGTAGGCAGCCCATGTGGCACAGACGTCGTGCGGGTTGCGTCTTGTGGGCGTGAGGCGTCTGCGAGCAGATGGGGCGGGACGTAGGTCACTAATGGTGACCCTCTCGACAGGCAGGCTGTAAACAGAAAGGGCACAAAATTATTTTACACAAATGCAGTCCTTTCATTAAACTAGATGTAAATAGATAACGCGTACCATTTGATAAATTTAGATAAAATTTGTAATGAAAAGTGCAGTTATTATTATTATTCTATGTGTCTGTGATAACACTAGTAAAAATTTACACGTCTGCAACAGTGAAACGAAAGTGTAAATCAACCTGATCCCTATGCTTCCCAGATGCGTAAAAGCCCAAATTTAAACAAAATTAATGCTGTAATCCGTTTTTAGGGACAAAATAAATCTTAGTAAGTGCTAGATTCATCTCACTAGAACAGTTCTAAAGAAGATTGCTCATGCTTCTGGAACAATTTAGTAAGAAGCTGAAACTCTTAAGTCGTTCCTTTCTGAAAAAAAAAATGACTTTTACAAATATCGTAGATCTTAGATGCTCTCACTGCACTGAATTCAATGGTGCAATTAGTTTTTGAATTAGGGAGCAGACTTACTAAAAAAGAGGCAAAAATATTGGGCAACTGTATTTTACGCCTAGAGTTTAAGATTGCGCTTTAGTTTTGCCATTTATAGCGATAAGATACATTTGTTTGCGAATTGTGTATGTAATAGTTAACAGGGATTTCCTTCTAAACATAAATGAATAATACGAACTGACAACTTACTCTGACTTCAAAGCTTGTTTCAAGAGAAACCGCTATGTAAACCAGTCACCACAATATCAAGTAGGTGGGAAAGCGATTCATTAAGGTTAGCATCGCCTCTGCCAAAGGGGTTGTCTTTCTTGTTTCCACTTGGCAGTATATTTTTATGACCAAAATCTGAAATGGAGAAAGGTAATAAGTATTCGATTCTTGTTTCTATAATAACTGTCTCATGCTTCATGGGATGTCCTTACTTCTTACTAATGTGCATCAGTATCTCTGTGGGATCACTTAGATTGTCTTTTTAACCCTTTCCTTCATTTTAACTTTTGGCTTGCTGAAAATGTTTTTCTCTTGTCTTCCAAATTTAAAAACAAATATATTTTCTGTATAGGTCTGAGCAAGCAGCACTACAAGCAAGGTAAACAAAACAAGAAATGATAGCACAAATAACGCATTGCTTCACTTTTCAGATCAACACATAATTCAAAAGTACCTCATAAGAAAGTCCTTATCTGCGGATCCTTTCGGATGTTTCTTTCAATCCATCTTTCTGTTCTTTGAATCTTCAGGGCAACTTTAGACACCTTTGGAATAGGGAATGATACCTACAAAATAAAAAGTAATAAAAAATTACACACAACATTAAACAGTAAACACACCGTCAAGTATATGTTAAGTGATAATTTATGAAGTACCTGAATATGGAATGTACTTCCTGTCATAGAAAAATTAATATGGTAGAGCGTTTGAGCCTTAGTGAACTGTTTCGTTCTCAGAACCAAACAGTAGTGACATATACAATCCCTCTCACATCGTCTTTGTTTTCTTTCATCTCTACTTCCTCTTTGAGCTTTTACCTGTATTCATAAAAAGTATGTACTTAAACTCACTGATATAGTAAAAACTCTGGAATTGAAGTCTCATTGCAGTTTTGCTGGTTTAGCTTTTTAATCTAGCTCTGTAATATTTATGTTTGGACATGGAGTACAAACAAAAAAGTATTATTTACTATTTACCGTATCATGAACTTTTAAAATCGCACATTTAAGATTTTAAAAGTGAGAGCCAGTGGAAGTGTGCAGTAAAATTTTCCCAAATCTCACTGTTTACCTGCTAATATAGATCAAGTCCATTAGCTGTTCCATTCGATGCCAGGTTTTGACCAAACCTTAATCCAGCTTGGCATACTTTCAAAGGACGTTGTTGATGCCTGAAACATTGATATTGAAACACATGTTAGCTGACACTAATTCATTTTATGATAAATAGCAGTTGCTTAAGAAAAAATAAAACGCACATTACATTTTACCTGACTGGAATCTGGTGGTATAACACTTACGCTAGGTTAGGAGGTTAGGTTTCCACACACTGTTTTCTGACATTTTTCCTCTCCCACACTTCATCCAAGCAGTGACTGTTAATTGAAATCAAGATTTAGTTTTATCCTTCATTGCTCGCAATCGGGCAGAAACCCGCTCAAAGATGTATTTCCATACCTTTTTGGTTATAACATTGTGGCAGCTCACAAACTGGGTGTTCTTGACTATGCGATGTATAGCCCGATCCTGCCGCGTATTCTCCAGTGCTGAAGTGTACAAACTATTTTGGCACCATCCATGGTACAATTTCACTCACTTCAAATGTTTCATTAGAAAAATCCTCACGTTAAATTCAGAGAGAGAGAGAGGACTCTATTTTGTTTAATGGCCGGCGGCTCGCTGAGCCCTGGTGGCCAGGATTTTCACACGTTAAATTCACAAATATAAGCGGCATTTTTCCACCACCAAAGTTTCCAAAGGCTTACGCAAACAAAGCAACGTCAGCACTGCCAACTTAAACGCACGTTAGATGTAGCAGTCGGTCCTCTTTCTTTCTCCATATTTCCCAGAGAACAATAAAAATAACACGAAACACTACTGCTTATGCAAACTGTAACTTATCCTAACCTCTATCAGATAAACTAGGAGCGGTATTTGACCCGCTTCAACACCGCTGTAGTGTTGGTCACTCAGGAGAGAGAGCGCGTTCGGGATAGAGTTTGAAACTAGTCCATGAGCCCCACCTCCACTTTCATTTCGGCTGCGATTTCTAACTGAACGGAGGGCTGTGTTAAGATATATGTTAAGGAATAACATCGTCTGCATTTCACTGCGTTTTTAGATGATGAGCGTGTCATATCGAAGAGAAATAAGCAGCAATGCCCGGAGGAGAGGGGGGGGGGGGGACTCGGTAGGCAACAGAAATGTAAGGTATGGGAAGCGGGCTTGCCTACTCGCTGCATGGCAGGCACATCGATTGGACCTCGGCGGGGGTAAGTGACGAAAGTCATAGCAGGCAGGGAGCGGTCCGACGTTCCCCATGTGATCACGGTGGGCCACAATCGGGACCTTGTGGGCAGTGTGCGGATGATAGTACCTTTACAAAGGACAACAATATCCAATCGTAACCGTAGTACGCGCAGAATGTGACTGATAGAACGGAGTAAATGCGCAAGACGAACTGAAAAATGGTTGCAAGAAACCGACGAGAGCACAGCAATCTTTGCGTGGCGAGCTAGGAGATGAGCGGGTTGCCTATCCGCTGCATGGCAGGCGCCTCGCGATGTCTAGACCTCGGCGGAGGGTGGCGCACCAGTAGGCGCCATTACTGTCTTGAAGCGTTATTTTAAGCGTTATTGTAACACCGGAGGTTACGTTAGACCAGTGACAATGCGCTTCAGAAGCGCTACACAAACGTCTTGTGCAATAGTCCACAGAGGTTACACATTGGATAGTCCTTTCCTGAGATTGCCGAGGACTAAAAGTCTGTGGTCCACAGAAGTTACACATTAGATCGTCCTTTCCTGAGATAACCGAGGACTAAAAGTTGGTGCTCCACGGAAGTTACACATTGGGTCGTCCTTCCTGAGATTACCGAGGACCACCTGTGTTAAACCACGGAAGTTACACAATGGGTCGTCCTGACTGTCGTTTCCCAGAACATCATGGAAGACGTTACCGAAAAAACGATCACTACCTTTGGCGACTGGGTTTGTGTAGGTCTTTGCTCTTGTTATTTATAGTGTCCATTTTTTATTTATCCTATTTAGGAAGAGTGTTTGTTCATTGTGTGAGAGGAAGGTCACGGTCTAGCACCATTGTCGTTGCTTACCTGATGCAAAAACTTGGAATACCAGCACCTATGGCTCTGCGCATGTGTAGCATCAAGAGACCTATCCAGCCCAACGGGGGTTTCCTTGTTCAGCTAGCTGATTTACACAATCACTTGCAAAGGCTGGCAACCACTAGCTAACTGTAATTAAGTACTTATTAATTTGAAGAAAAATCAATCATGCCTATCTCTTTAAACATGGTGAACATTCCAATTGTATGTCTATTGCCTGGGGATGAGTGTGTGCAGCATGCCTGTTTTATTTTCTTAAAATATGTAAATGAGAGTTTTGTTTCATTAGGCAACTTAGTACAAAGAAGCCACAAGAATAGTGTTGCTTCACTTGTTACCTTGTCTAATGTATCTGTTGTAAACTTCATTAACACACCAATTAGTAGTTTTATTAGCAAGAATAATTTCTATGGTAGTGCTAAGTATAGTAATTCTGTGCGTTTGTCATGTAGGGTGTTTTTCTTCTTTGAAATTAATCCTTCTATTGTTCCTGCGGCATTTTGTCGCAGAGAGGCAGAACTGAATGGCATTGTCACTCTTCGGAGGCTGTAACTTAATTTTTCTTGCCATGTCAATTGTTCAATTGTTTTTGTTGTTCATCATCGATGTTTTTTGTCAACATGACTCTTTTTTGTACTTGCAGTCACATGCTTTGTGCTTCATAATGCAGCATGTCTTTTTTATTTTCTTAAACTAAGTAAATAAGAATTTTGTGTCAATTGACAACTCAGTACAAAGAAGTTGTTGCTCCACTTGCTGTGTTGCTCCAGTTTGTACCATTTATGTGTTGTAAACTTTATCAACACTCTAATTAGTAGTCTTACTAGGAAGAATAATTTCTATGGGAAACAATTGATCTGTTCCCGAAACTCCTGGGACCTCCAGAGCATATTAGGCGAGGAGATGTTTAGGTTGCTGTGCTCTTTGTTCCAAAGTATGATTTTAGTCAATCATTGAAAGTTGTCTCCTGTATTTTCTGAAGTTCTTTTAGCTTGCTTTTCTATCTTTCCTTATGTCCTATCCAGCCTAATGGGGGTTTCCTTGTTCAGCTAGCCGATTGTAAACTTCATAACACACATTAGTTTTATTAGGAAGGATAATTTTCTTTGGAGTGATATAGAAATTATTTTACATTACTTTTGTGAATGGTGTTTTTGTTTTTATAATTAATGTTTTAATTGTTGCTACACTGTACCAATTTTGAAGTGCTTTGTTAATTTTAGCCTGTGTGTGTAGTGGACTTCTTGTGTGTGGACAGTTTGTTTTCCTGAGTGTACCACACTCTTCATTTTAATGATATGACTTTTGCAGAATTAAAGTAGAATTCTTTTGGAAGTTTGAACAACATTTCTTACTTATCTCCTTGATGATGTACTCAACGTACATAGTACTTTGGTAAATGAAAGGTGGCCATGAAAATTTTAAGGGTCAATTTTTCAGAAACTCAATTTATTTTCTCACTTTTTTAAAAAAATTAATGGAGACGATTCATTTTCCTTTCAAACACCAAAACAGGACAGAGACATAAGAACCCTTTCCAATTGCTTGAGTCTAACTTTAATTTCCTGACGGTGAAACGTATTGAAAAAGTGTCCCCTTGGCTATGCAAGTTATTGGGGACAGGAACTGGTCTTAGACTGCCTGTGCTTCCCCCGCATATCAGGAGCAAAGCCACTGTTTGTGACATGGGACAGTGCACTATCTATCCAAGAATCACAGATGCAAAGTGTATTTTTGAACATGGTTTTGCACACCCTTTTTCTCTCTCCATTGATCAGAAAATGGTAACTCCTGCTACAAAGTCTCTCACCTTTTGTTCCCACAGGAACACACTTTCTTTTGGGAGGACTATTCTGTACTGAACCCAGAACAAAAAGCCACTGTCTCTCATGACTGTTCAGGGACCAAAACCTCTGAAAAATAACAGCTCTCTCAGCTGTTGTAAGTTTAGGACTCTGACACCGCCTGCAGTTCTTTTGACATGGGCACTTTAAACGCCTTGCTTCTCGCAGTTTACCCTTGGAGGTGAAGTGTTGTTTGCCTGAATTAAGACCAGTCTTCGCAGCTCTGATTTTTTGTTGAGATGGGTAAGGTTCGCAATGTTCTCCATAACTGCTTTGGCCAGCTGATTTGGGCTGCAAATCGCAAGTGCTGGCAATATTAGAGGAAGGCTTGCTCTGTCTGCCACTGGCTGAATGAACAGTTAAACACTGCCACTGTGACAAGCTGACATCACCACAGGCATAATCCTTGTCGATTACGATGAGACACGCCTCTCGTACGTGGAGTGTGCCTTCTCCGGGGAGGAGGGTAGCCCGTGGGCTGGAGGCACTTTCGAAGTGCATGTCAGAATTCCTTCCAACTTTCCCTTCAAACCACCCAAGGTAAGAGCAAACTCCTCCTGTACCGTTTGTCTGGTTCACTGGATTGAAACATCCCACTCAGACTTATCAAGATTCATTCATCCATTATTCTTGCAGGTGACCTTTAACACTCGTGTGTGGCACCCCAACATATCCGACGTTGGCACTGTCTGTGTCGATGTTTTGGACAATGCATGGTGAGAAAATCTATTAACCCGCTCTTTAGTGGAAAGCACTGTACGAACTTCCTCACTCAATTTCCATTTTATTTTCTACAGGGCCCCTGGGATCCATATCATCGAGGTGGTGGAGGAGTGCAAGGGTTTGCTTACACAGCCGAATCCTTTATCCCCATTGAATACGGATGCTGCAATGATGTTTGTGCAAGATATAAGCATGTACTGTGATTGTGTGAAAACCTGGACACAAGTCCACGCTGGAGGTAAGCCTCTCTTAGTTTGGTTGTTCAGTGCTCCTGCTTCACTGTGTTGAGCAATGTTGGATTATTGTTTCACTGATGTGCTGTTGGTTTGCAGGCACTTCTGCTCCAGAATTGCATATGCACATGATTCAAAGCCTAGAACGGATGGGGTACAGCACTGTGGGTGCACTGTGGAAGCTTTCACGTCACAACTGGAACCTCCGAAATATTAGAGCATTCAGTTGTTGAGTGGGTGACCCTGTCCTTCCCGTTCTTCTGTTTTGCTGTATTTCTTCCATATGGATTGGCAGGAATTTTTTTTTAAATATTGTTTTATTATTGCAATGTACACGGATATTTGTACTGTTCCATTGGTTGCATAATTTTGTGTTATCTTCTTAGTGTGTACTGTCATATTTACATTCATGGTTAAGTGTCTCTGCCTGTCTACTGTAACATGTCAGGGAGTGTTTTTGCTGTGCTTAGTACGGCCTGTCTTGATGTCTACTTGCAACAGAACGGTTTGTTCAGTTCTAATATTCAATCATAAATTTGGACTGTAGTTACAAAAAGCAATTTCCTGCGTCTAAGCAGCTGCCTTCATTGAGTCTCCTCGACATTGGGCAAGACCAGCAGCTAGAATTTAAATTTTTCAGACCAGCAATGAGAAGAAAGTTTGAAAGAACATATTGCCGGCGTTGTGAAGCAAGAATGCTAAAAATGTTCTAAAGGTTCTTTGGTTGTGAGCAACGATTTTAAGACAGTCTGAAATCTTGAGTGGGAATTTATTACTTGCGTTTATCTGCCCCTGCACCCTGTCATTTGTCTAGGAACCAAAAACTGACTTATTCAGGCCAATCTGAAACTCTTAAAGAAGTGTGTAACCACAGTTTGTTCTATGAACCAGTAATTTTTGTTGCTCAGTAAATGATTGCTATTTTGGACATGGCACTGTTTCTCTTAAAACCTTTAATCATCTCTCATATTCCAACATGAATATGGTTCATGCAAATAAGAACAATCAGTCCATGCAGTTCCTTGCATGTTACCGAGCGACATTGCTGAGACACCATTACCACTTATTCCCTAGTCTAGGGACACAGTGCAGCAAAAGTTACACTCAGTATCTGCTTCGGCAAGAAACATGGGCTAATGTTTGCTTTAAATTTGACCTGTCACAACATGTAAAAAGGAGAAACAAGAAAACATGACAGTGAGACGATGTCAACATAGTACATACAAAAGGAATTATTTCCAAAAATTAATGACAATTCTTAATTTCCTGGAAGGGTATGTTTTACTGAATTGCAGCAGAGAAAATTCCCTGAATGGAGAATGCAGCTCTTTGAAGGAATTCCAAAATAAATTCATCAGATGGGTTGGCTTCTTGGTTCAGCATGGCTGTGATTTCTTGAATTTGGATGTCATTTAAAACAGATGAAGTAGCTCTCTCTCTGTTGGGGATGATTCCCAATGACACGCTGTAGAGATCATCTATGGCAACATCTTCGAAGGCACTAATCTCCCCTGCAGCAAAGAAGTTCACTTAATTTACATTGTTTACTGAATTTGTAGTAACTTTAAATGCATTAAACCAAAGAAGCACTTTGAGGAAATTACATACCGAGTAAGTGAAAAGCGTTGGGATGATGTACCCTGATCTTACGTTTCATCTGCCGATTGTTGCTCTCACTGCAATTGAAGTACAGTTTGAGGGGATTGCCCTACAATGCGCTCATGTTTGCTGAATATTTGGTATGAAGTTTACCTGGCATTATTTGTACGATGAAAGCTTCCGCACACAGACAGGGTGGGTCCACGATTTGGGTGGTTGAGCCATTCATTCTGGATGTATAACAGAAATCCATGAACAAAGGGATATAAAATGCCTAAATTCATAGCTTTCTGGCCAATTACTTCCAAACCCCTTTGAAGGAGGTGCTGAGGCATCAAAGGAAGTGCGCAGCACAACTTTACAATATCTTGTAACTCCACACTGTGAGTTAATAGAGGGATGCCAATAGTGGTTCTTGCATACCGAGCCATGACCTGGGAAGATCATGAGGAAGGAAATATCTTTAGAATTAACACACATCTTTCAACATAATTAGGATATTTGAGCTGAGCTGACAAATATTAAATTATCATTTAGAAATTGTTTGACGAAACTTACATCAGCAGCATGGAACAGGCACCCTTGGACCTCAACATTGAACACTACTCTGAAAGCATTTATCATGGCATCCTCGAAGTCGCATATTACCCGTATGAAACTCCACTGTTGTAAGTGTGCTCTCAGTAAAAGCAGAACGGCTACATAAGCACTTTCAGTTTTTCTTTCCATTAGACACCAGAGCAGTGGGATGACCTACAACATATATCAATATCTTGATGATACAAGTTCATTGTGTTGCTAACCCTACACTAATACATCTACTTACAGTATGACCATGTATTGTTACTAAAGTGAACACCTGTCACAGGGACAAAAAAGCAGGTTATTACACTCAAAAATATTATCCGCAAGGAATGAAAACACATGCACATAATATGGCTTTACCTGATAGCAGCCGTCGATGGATGGCTTGATATAAAAAGTTCCATCAGCAAATATGAATGAGACAGACTTCAGAATTTGGAGACAGCGATTGCTGATGAAAATAACATTATGTGACCCATCTGACGCCCACACAGAACCAAGATACATACTATCTTCTAAATCCTTTGCCTTAGATATATCTTGCCACTGTGGATCCTGAAGTATTCTACTCAGCTCGGCAAGGTTTTGAGGCACATTTGGCAGCACATCGGAGCGTGCTCGTCGCATGGCCGACCTCAACCTTCTCAGAGTCAATTGAGCTCTCACATATCGATTATTGATCCTGAAAGGGAAGATGATGATCAGCGAAGTAACTCAATGATGACCACAGAGGTTTGCATGTTCGTACGACAAACCTCCTCCTCTCCGATGAAATGATTTCACCAAATGTTGCAAATCTGCTGAGTGAAGCAATAATTGCTCGGCGCGCAGTTAAAACTTCAGTATAGAGCAGATCCGGTGCATGGTTATGGCCTTGCATATGACAGAACTGGTGGCCCAACCTCAGCACCCCAGTACCGCGACATGTAGTCTTGTTGCATGTAAAATATATTGACGTAGCTGTCTCACTATGAAATTTATAGTGGTACCCGTCTCCTACGTGATAGTAGAAACTGCCATCGCGTCTTCCCTGTTCTTGCCTTAAACCATTCATTGTTAATGGCTCCCTGGCCCTGCTTACTGCCCTGCTAGGGCCCGTGTTGGCTAGGGTTCGTCCGTCGTCAGCTGCTTTCCAAAAGCGGGTCAGGAAAACAAAAGGCTAAAAGTACAAACTGAAATTATGAACAAATTGTCATTCATATAAAAGGAACACTATTAACATGAATCAGAAATGATAATTGTAAAACGTAAAATAAAAAATTGTTCAACATGTGGACATATGGAAAGATAGAAAAGCAAGTTGAAATACCTCAAGAAAATACAGGAGACAACTATCAATGATTGACCAAAATCATACTTTGGTACAAAGAGCACAGCAACCTAAACATCTCCTCGCCTAATGCTCTGGAGGTCCCAGCAGTTTCGGGAGAGCTTCTTCAGTGCCCGTTCAGTGATGTACCCCATCCGTTCCAGGCTTTGAATCATGTGCATATAAAATTCTGGAGCAGACGTGCCTGCAAACCAACAGCACATCAGTGAAACAATAATCCAACATCGCTCAACACAGTGAAGCAGGAGCACTGAACAACCAAACTAAGAGAGGCTTACCTCCAGCGTGGACTTGTGTCCAGGTTCACACAATCAACGAGCGGAAAGTTGGCCACGAAAACAACCGTGGCCACGAATTCAGCTTTTTCGGGATGGACTATACACGTGGCTAGACCTGTCGGAGCAAGACAAAAGTAGAAACAACGGCGAAAGAGGATACTGCACGTTCCAAGAAGCGTGACAATAATTCCTAGACCCATCAAAGACTGTGACAATAATTCCTAGACTCTTCTATGAGTGTGACAATAATTCCCCGACTCTTCTAAGACTGTGACAATAATTCCTAGACCCTTCTAAAACTGTGACAATAATTCCTAGACTCTTCTAAGACTGTGACAATAATTCCCCGACTCTTCTAAGAGTGTGACAATAATTCCCCGACTCTTCTAAGAGTGTGACAATAATTCCCCGACTCTTCTAAGAGTGTGACAATAATTCCTAGACCCTTCTAAGACTGTGACAAAAATTTCTAGATCCTTCTAAAACTGTGACAATAATTCCTAGACCTTTCTGAGAGTGTGACAATAATTCCCCGGCCCTTCTAAAACTGTGACAATAGGTCCTAGACTCTTCTACGAGTGTGACAATAATTCCTAGACCCTTCTAAGAGTGTGACAATAATTTCTAGACCCTTCTAAGACTGTGGCAATAATTCCTAGACCCTTCTAAGACTGTGGCAATAATTCCTAGACCCTTCTAAGACTGTGAAAATAATTCTCCGACCCTTCTAAGAGTGTGACAATAATTCCCCGACTCTTCTACGGGTGTGACAATAATTCCTAGACCCTTCTAAAACTGTGACAATAATTCCTAGACACTTCTTAGAGTGTGACAATAATTCCTAGACCCTTCTAAGAGTGTGACAATAATTCCCCGACTCTTCTAAGACTGTGAAAATAATTCCTAGACCCTTCTAAAACTGTGACAATAATTCCTAGACACTTTCTAGAGTGTGACAATAATTCCTAGACTTTTCTAAGAGTGTGACAATAATTCCCCGACACTTCTAAGAGTGTGACAATAATTCCTAGACCCTTCTAAGAGTGTGACAATAATTCCCCGACTCTTCTAAGAGTGTGACAATAATTCCTAGACCCTTCTGAGACTGTGACAATAATTCCTTGACCCTTCTAAAACTGTGACAATAATTCCTAGACACTTCTTAGAGTGTGACAATAATTCCCCGACTCTTCTAAGAGTGCGACAATAATTCCTAGACCCTTCTAAGAGTGTGACAATAATTCCTAGACCCTTCTAAGAGTGTGACAATAATTCCTAGACTCTTCTAAGACTGTGACAATAATTCCCCGACTCTTCTAAGAGTGTGACAATATTTCTCCGACTCTTCTAAGACTGTGACAATAATTCCCCGACTCTTCTAAGAGTGTGACAATAATTCCCCGACTCTTCTAAGAGTGTGACAATAATTCCTAGACCCTTCTAAGACTGTGACAATAATTTCTAGACCCTTCTAAAACTGTGACAATAATTCCTAGACCTTTCTGAGAGTGTGACAATAATTCCCCGACCCTTCTAAGACTGTGACAATAGGTCCTAGACTCTTCTACGAGTGTGACAATAATTCCTAGACCCTTCTAAGAGTGTGACAATAATTTTTAGACCCTTCTAAGACTGTGACAATAATTGGTAGACCCTTCTAAGACTGTGAAAATAATTCTCCGACCCTTCTAAGAGTGTGACAATAATTCCCCGACTCTTCTACGAGTGTGACAATAATTCCTAGACCCTTCTAAAACTGTGACAATAATTCCTAGACACTTCCTAGAGTGTGAAAATAATTCCTAGACCATTCTAAGAGTGTGACAATAATTCCCCGACTCTTCTAAGACTGTGACAATAATTCCTAGACCCTTCTAAAACTGTGACAATAATTCCTAGACACTTTCTAGAGTGTGACAATAATTCCTAGACTTTTCTGAGAGTGTGACAATAATTCCCCGACACTTCTAAGAGTGTGACAATAATTCCTAGACCCTTCTAAGAGTGTGACAATAATTCCCCGACTCTTCTAAGAGTGTGACAATAATTCCTAGACCCTTCTAAGACTGTGACAATAATTCTCCGACCATTCTAAGAGTGTGACAATAATTCCCCGACTCTTCTACGAGTGTGACAATAATTCCTAGACCCTTCTAAAACTGTGACAATAATTCCTAGACACTTCCTAGAGTGTGACAATAATTCCTAAACCCTTCTAAGAGTGTGACAATAATTCCCCGACTCTTCTAAGACTGTGACAATAATTCCTAGACCCTTCTAAAACTGTGACAATAATTCCTAGACACTTTCTAGAGTGTGACAATAATTCCTAGACTTTTCTGAGAGTGTGACAATAATTCCCCGACACTTCTAAGAGTGTGACAATAATTCCTAGACCCTTCTAAGAGTGTGACAATAATTCCCCGACTCTTCTAAGAGTGTGACAATAATTCCCCGACTCTTCTAAGAGTGTGACAATAATTCCCTGACATTTCTAAGAAAGTGACAATAATTCCTAGACCCTTCTAAGACTGTGACAATAATTCCTAGACCTTTCGAGGAGTGTGACAATAAATCCTAGACCATTGTAAGAGTGTGACAATAATTCCTAGACTCTTCTAAGACTGTAACAATAATTCCCCGACTCTTCTGAGAGTGTGACAATAATTCCTAGACTCTTCTAAGACTGTGACAATAATTTCTAGACCCTTCTAAAACTGTGACAATAATTCCTAGACCTTTCTGAGAGTGTGACAATAATTCCCCGACCCTTCTAAGACTGTGACAATAGGTCCTAGACTCTTCTACGAGTGTGACAATAATTCCTAGACCCTTCTAAGAGTGTGACAATAATTCCCCGACTCTTCTACGAGTGTGACAATAATTCCTAGACCCTTCTAAAACTGTGACAATAATTCCTAGACACTTCCTAGAGTGTGACAATAATTCCTAGACCCTTCTAAGAGTGTGACAATAATTCCCCGACTCTTCTAAGACTGTGACAATAATTCCTAGACACTTCTAAAACTGTGACAATAATTCCTAGACACTTTCTAGAGTGTGACAATAATTCCTAGACTTTTCTGAGAGTGTGACAATAATTCCCCGACACTTCTAAGAGTGTGACAATAATTCCTAGACCCTTCTAAGAGTGTGACAATAATTCCCCGACTCTTCTAAGAGTGTGACAATAATTCCTAGACCCTTCTAAGACTGTGACAATAATTCTCCGACCCTTCTAAGAGTGTGACAATAATTCCCCGACTCTTCTACGAGTGTGACAATAATTCCTAGACCCTTCTAAAACTGTGACAATAATTCCTAGACACTTCCTAGAGTGTGACAATAATTCCTAGACCCTTCTAAGAGTGTGACAATAATTCCCCGACTCTTCTAAGACTGTGACAATAATTCCTAGACACTTTCTAGAGTGTGACAATAATTCCTAGACTTTTCTGAGAGTGTGACAATAATTCCCCGACACTTCTAAGAGTGTGACAATAATTCCTAGACCCTTCTAAGAGTGTGACAATAATTCCCCGACTCTTCTAAGAGTGTGACAATAATTCCTAGACCCTTCTAAGACTGTGACAATTATTCTCCGACCCTTCTAAGAGTGTGACAATAATTCCCCGACTCTTCTAAGAGTGTGACAATAATTCCTAGACCCTTCTAAGAGTGACAATAAATCCCCGACTCTTCTTAGAGTGTGACAATAATTCCTAGACCCTTCTAAGACTGTGACAATAATTCTCCGACCCTTCTAAGAGTGTGACAATAGGTCCTAGACTCTTCTACGAGTGTGACAATAATTCCTAGACCCTTCTAAGAGTGTGACAATAATTTCTAGACCCTTCTAAGAGTGTGACAATGTTCCCCGACTCTTCTAAGAGTGTGACAATAATTCCTAGACCCTTCTAAGAGTGTGACAATAATTTCTAGACCCTTCTAAGACTGTGACAATAATTCCTAGACCCTTCTAAGACTGTGACAATTATTCTCCGACCCTTCTAAGAGTGTGACAATAATTCCCCGACTCTTCTACGAGTGTGACAATAATTCCTAGACCCTTCTAAAACTGTGACAATAATTCCTAGACACTTCCTAGAGTGTGACAATAATTCCTAGACCCTTCTAAGAGTGTGACAATAGTTCCCCGACTCTTCTAAGACTGTGACAATAATTCCTAGCCCCTATAAAACTATGACAATAATTCCTAGACACTTTCTAGAGTGTGACAATAATTCCTAGACTTTTCTGAGAGTGTGACAATAATTCCCCGACACTTCTAAGAGTTTGACAATAATTCCTAGACCCTTCTAAGAGTGTGACAATAATTCCCCGACTCTCCTAAGAGTGTGACAATAATTCCTAGACCCTTCTAAGACTGTGACAATAATTCCTTGACCCTTCTAAAACTGTGACAATAATTCCTAGACACTTCTTAGAGTGTGACAATAATTCCCCGACTCTTCTAAGAGTGCGACAATAATTCTTAGACCCTTCTAAAACTGTGACAATAATTCCTAGACCCTTCTAAAACTGTGACAATAATTCCTAGACTCTTCTAAGACTGTGACAATAATTCCCCGACTCTTCTAAGAGTGTGACAATAATTCCCCGACTCTTCTAAGAGTGTGACAATAATTCCCCGACTCTTCTAAGAGTGTGACAATAATTCCCCGACTCTTCTAAGAGTGTGACAATAATTCCTAGACCCTTCTAAGAGTGACAATAATTCCCCGACTCTTCTAAGAGTGTGACAATAATTCCTAGACCCTTCTAAGACTGTGACAATAATTCTCCGACCCTTCTAAGAGTGTGACAATAGGTCCTAGACTCTTCTACGAGTGTGACAATAATTCCTAGACCCTTCTAAGAGTGTGACAATAATTTCTAGACCCTTCTAAGACTGTGACAATAATTCCTAGACTCTTCTAAGACTGTGAAAATAATTCTCCGACCCTTCTAAGAGTGTGACAATAATTCCCCGACTCTTCTACCAGTGTGACAATAATTCCTAGACCCTTCTAAAACTGTGACAATAATTCCTAGACACTTCCTAGAGTGTGACAATAATTCCTAGACCCTTCTAAGAGTGTGACAATAATTCCCCGACTCTTCTAAGACTGTGACAATAATTCCTAGACCCTTCTAAAACTGTGACAATAATTCCTAGACACTTTCTAGAGTGTGACAATAATTCCTAGACTTTTCTGAGAGTGTGACAATAATTCCCCGACACTTCTAAGAGTGTGACAATAATTCCTAGACCCTTCTAAGAGTGTGACAATAATTCCCCGACTCTCCTAAGAGTGTGACAATAATTCCTAGACCCTTCTAAGACTGTGACAATAATTCCTTGACCCTTCTAAAACTGTGACAATAATTCCTAGACACTTCTTAGAGTGTGACAATAATTCCCCGACTCTTCTAAGAGTGCGACAATAATTCCTAGACCCTTCTAAGACTGTGACAATATTCCTAGACACTTCTAAAACTGTGACAATAATTCCTAGACTCTTCTAAGACTGTGACAATAATTCCCCGACTCTTCTAAGAGTGTGACAATAATTCCCCGACTCTTCTAAGAGTGTGACAATAATTCCCCGACTCTTCTAAGAGTGTGACAATAATTCCCCGACTCTTCTAAGAGTGTGACAATAATTCCTAGACCCTTCTAAGAGTGACAATAATTCCCCGACTCTTCTAAGAGTGTGACAATAATTCCTAGACCCTTCTAAGACTGTGACAATAATTCTCCGACCCTTCTAAGAGTGTGACAATAGGTCCTAGACTCTTCTAAAACTGTGACAATAATTCCTAGACCTTTCTAAGACTGTGACAATAATTCCTAGACCTTTCGAGGAGTGTGACAATAAATCCTAGACCATTGTAAGAGTGTGACAATAATTCCTAGACTCTTCTAAGACTGTAACAATAATTCCCCGACTCTTCTGAGAGTGTGACAATAATTCCTAGACTCTTCTAAGAGTGTGACAATAATTCCCCGACTCTTCTAAGAGTGTGACAATAATTCCTAGACCCTTCTAAAAGTGTGACAATAATTCCTAGACCCTTCTAAAACTGTGACAATAATTCCTAGACCCTTTCTAGAGTGTGACAATAATTCCTAGACTTTTCTGAGAGTGTGACAATAATTCCCCGACACTTCTAAGAGTGTGACAATAATTCCTAGACCCTTCTAAGAGTGTGACAATAATTCCCCGACTCTTCTAAGAGTGTGACAATAATTCCTAGACCCTTCTAAGACTGTGACAATAATTCTCCGACCCTTCTAAGAGTGTGACAATAATTCCCCGACTCTTCTACGAGTGTGACAATAATTCCTAGACCCTTCTAAAACTGTGACAATAATTCCTAGACACTTCCTAGAGTGTGACAATAATTCCTAGACCCTTCTAAGAGTGACAATAATTCCCCGACTCTTCTAAGAGTGTGACAATAATTCCTAGACACTTCTAAGACTGTGACAATTATTCTCCGACCCTTCTAAGAGTGTGACAATAATTCCCCGACTCTTCTACGAGTGTGACAATAATTCCTAGACCCTTCTAAAACTGTGACAATAATTCCTAGACACTTCCTAGAGTGTGACAATAATTCCTAGACCCTTCTAAGAGTGTGACAATAATTCCCCGACTCTTCTAAGACTGTGACAATAATTCCTAGACACTTCTAAAACTGTGACAATAATTCCTAGACACTTTCTAGAGTGTGACAATAATTCCTAGACCCTTCTAAAACTGTGACAATAATTCCTAGACCCTTCTAAGAGTGTGACAATAATTTCTAGACCCTTCTAAGACTGTGACAATAATTCCTAGACTCTTCTAAGACTGTGAAAATAATTCTCCGACCCTTCTAAGAGTGTGACAATAATTCCCCGACTCTTCTACCAGTGTGACAATAATTCCTAGACCCTTCTAAAACTGTGACAATAATTCCTAGACACTTCCTAGAGTGTGACAATAATTCCTAGACCCTTCTAAGACTGTGACAATTATTCTCCGACCCTTCTAAGAGTGTGACTATAGGTCCTAGACTCTTCTACGAGTGTGACAATAATTCCTAGACCCTTCTAAGAGTGTGACAATAATTTCTAGACCCTTCTAAGACTGTGACA
The DNA here is from genome assembly GCA_038380765.1 of Odontothrips loti. Taxonomy (NCBI): domain Eukaryota; kingdom Metazoa; phylum Arthropoda; class Insecta; order Thysanoptera; family Thripidae; genus Odontothrips; species Odontothrips loti. Next base: position 209,274 of record JAZGLN010000125.1, on the reverse strand, counting down.
ATAATTCCTAGACTCTTCTAAGACTGTGAAAATAATTCTCCGACCCTTCTGAGAGTGTGACAATAATTCCCCGACTCTTCTACCAGTGTGACAATAATTCCTAGACCCTTCTAAAACTGTGACAATAATTCCTAGACACTTCCTAGAGTGTGACAATAATTCCTAGACCCTTCTAAGAGTGTGACAATAATTCCTAGACCCTTCTAAGACTGTGACAATAATTCCTAGACCCTTCTAAAACTGTGACAATAATTCCTAGACTCTTCTAAGACTGTGACAATAATTCCCCGACTCTTCTAAGAGTGTGACAATAATTCCCCGACTCTTCTAAGAGTGTGACAATAATTCCCCGACTCTTCTAAGAGTGTGACAATAATTCCTAGACCCTTCTAAGACTGTGACAATAATTTTGTAGACCCTTCTAAGACTGTGACAATAATTTCTAGACCCTTCTAAAACTGTGACAATAATTCCTAGACCTTTCTAAGACTGTGACAATAATTCCTAGACCTTTCGAGGAGTGTGACAATAAATCCTAGACCATTATAAGAGTGTGACAATAATTCCTAGACTCTTCTAAGACTGTAACAATAATTCCCCGACTCTTCTGAGAGTGTGACAATAATTCCTAGACTCTTCTAAGAGTGTGACAATAATTCCCCGACTCTTCTAAGAGTGTGACAATAATTCCTAGACCCTTCTAAGAGTGTGACAATAATTCCTAGACCCTTCTAAGACTGTGAGAATAATTCCCCGACCTTTCGAGGAGTGTGACAATAAATCCTAGACCATTGTAAGAGTGTGACAATAATTCCTTGTCCCTTTTAAGAGTGTGACAATAATTCCCGAATATTCTGAGAGTGTGACAATAATTGCTAGACTCGTCCAAGAGTGTGACAATAATTCCTAGACCCTTCTTAGAGTGCGACAATAATTTTTGGACTATTTTTATCGCGTCATTTTTGATCCCACATTCCCGTCAAGGCCTTTTTTAAATGTACTGAATCTCTGTAACGTGTGTTACTTGTCCTTAACCGTTTTGACAAAGTGGCACAATTCTTAAAGTTGTGCAAGATCTCTCTCTTTTTTTTTTTTTTTTTTTTTTTTTTTACAAAAAAATTACTCTTTGTTGATCATCTAGGGCAGGAGGACAAAGCAGGTTACTTGTTGCTTGTTTTCTTTCACAGTTCTTTATTTCAAATTTAAAAAGTAACAAGTAATGGTTGTCATCACAATCGGAGGTCAGTTTGTCTTAACAATTAATATCAACTACATCAACTACACATCACACTACATATCAACTACACTTGTCGCTGAAGTAAGTGTCCATTTTTATTGCACAACCTGCAAGAAAACGTGTAATCGTCGGCACGAATTTGATTAGGTTTTAATTTTAAATATCTAAGGCACGGCCACATGTGAATCCAACGTTTACATAAGTAGCACTGGACCATTTCCTGTACAACCATCTTCGTGCGACATTTTTTAAATTCATCTTGGCCACAGGAAATGCACAGATGTTTGCAGAAGGTGGCGCTCTTCAGTATTGCCTCCGCATAACTGACACGTTGTCTTTTGCAGTCAATCTGCGTCAGTGTCTCTAGGGTGCCCATAAGGTAAGCAATTGCATACGTGCACACATGCACACCACAGTTAGTTGAATCTGTTTGAGTCGGGAGACCCAGGAAGCCCTTCACTGACCATCCTGTCGTGACATTGTTGTCACTGCACAGACTATTTCTTTTTCTTAAGAAGCTTAAAAAGCTATCGATTTCGTGATCATTTCCTTCTGTAGGGTGCATTGGATCTAGGTAGGTATACTTTTTTGATTTCAAATCTGCCACTACTAGGCACCAATGATTACCGTCTACGTGCAACGGTATGATCATTTTCTTTTCTTTCAGCACTGATGTTATAAGGAATGACTTTTTGTTTAAATTTGATTTCCTTTCAAATATTTTAGGTGCTTCTAAAGTTGGTATGAATAAGACATCATCACGATTTTTGCAATGTTCTAATATAATTGCATTAATTGTTGGTCCTGTTAGCCAGCCGTTTTGAAGTAATTGTCTGAAATCTTCAACCCTTACAGGAGGTAGACTACCAATTACTGAGATAATGGTGTCATCGATTTCAGCGTTACCTTCCGCACTGTAATATAATATGTTGTTCACCAGGCCATTAGGCAAGAGCATTTCATCGGATGAAGTAAACGACAGTTCCCCAAATGTGCCATTAGGTGAGAATTCTAGACATTCTGTGGCAATCCTACATCTTTCTTGAGTTATATTTAGTTCTGCAGTCAAGGAGCGACCTTCCACAATGTTACGTATATACCATAACATGTATACACCACAGCTGACTTTGTCTGCTTGTCGAATGTGTTCTGCCTCTGAAATTCTCCATCGCATACCAACAGTAGAACTACTCCAGGGTTCAAGAAAGCTCAGGAAGTTCTCTAACAGATTCTGATCGTCAGCTTCTTCGTTTGCATTAAAAGAGGTAAGTGTCTTTTTGTCGAGATCGCATAGGATCAACCACCAGTGTGAGTTGCGGAGAACTGGGAATAGCAGCACATGAGCTTGACCAATGTTCACACGTGACAGATCAAAATTACTCACGTCTTGGTTGAATATCATTCCTGCCATTGCTGTCGATGAAATAAACATGTCCGTGGTTTGGGTTTTCTTTCTCAAAATGTAAAGCCAGGTATCTACCAAGGACGTGTCCAGCCGCCCGTTCAGGAGCGAATGTACAGATGAAAAGTAGAGTGGATGATCATCCTTGCCATACAGGTAGAGTAGCATGTCATCCTTACGCGCACTAAGTGAGTCCACCAGCTTTACCAGCTCATCATTAAGACATACCCTCCAGGCTTCTTTATCAGGAACCTGCGAAGTGGAAAAACATGGAGTAATTCTCAATTCAGGTGTTATGTTTACCGAAAAGAAGATTATTTAAACACTTGACTTACCTGTACTGTGCTTTCTTTTGTTTTAGGCACTTTATCCTGGACTTCTGTTCCTGCATCCGTCGACTTTGACTGCTCAAGAAGTTTCCGAGTGTGGAGAAGATTGAGGTGAGAATGTGGATTCTTAACTCTTTTCATCCAGCTATCCTCCAGGTTCGGGTCATCTGCAGGGTCATCGGGGTCATCACTGGTACCTTCAGCACTTGGAGCAGTAGCAGATGCGCCAACCACGGTTAAATGAGGTCGCTCATTTCCCTTCTTTGTTCTCTGAGACTTCGCCAACGGTTTAGTTTGAACGCGGAGGTTAACCTTTTTCACTGTTGCATGGATATATTCCCCAACTCGTTCGATGTACTTCTGGATGCGAACATTAGGAGCATGATTCATTACATCTTCGTCCAGTATTTTGTAGTACTCCTCCACGTCAGCATTCGTAGATAAGAAGTCCTGCCCTCTTTCTTTTTTAAGGACCTCTGTCCACATAGGGACAATTGGGGCGTACCTCTTCAAAAACACGTCGGTGACATAATCGGGGCAATAATTTTCATTCGTTTTACCCGGTCCGCTCTGAATCTCATTTTTCACTGTGACGTAAAGCTCAAAGCATAAGGTATAAAAGGGGCTGTCAATGAGTTTGATATCAGGCTCAAACAAGTATTCATCTATGTCAATGTTCACAGTTTCTGAGCACTCATCTATTTTTACTGTTGATGATACTTGTAGTATCATTTCATAAGCTTTCGACACCTCTTTTGTGATGGTTTTGCTTAGGGTTACAATAAGAAATCCCCTGTAAATTTCGGTGAATTCTGTAAGGTCTTGAGCCTGCAGCATTGCGCAAAGGGCCTCTGAAAGGAACCTGCGAGCTGGACAGTTTTTACCAAACTTGTCCTTGATGGTGCCTGTTCCCATACCAATAAAATGGTTCCTACACAGAGTAATTATGATGATACATCTTATATCTTTTGCCGTGTACTTTCCAGTGAGATAGTTATACAAAGTCCTCAGGTAATCGGCCAGTCGCATGTCATTAAGACCTCTCATGCAACCGTGTATGAGTGCGAAGCTGCAGTCGAGAACCACGCGGCCGAAGATTGGCCAGCAGTTTGGGTGTAATTGGTGGCACAACCCACGAAATAGCTCAAGAAATGACCCAATAGCGAACTGGCTGTGCCTCACCGAAATTGCTTCAAACAATGGAAATATGATACCATCTATTTTGACCACTCCTGAGTACAACAGAACACGATTTCTGGGGTCAAAGGTAAGGGCCTGCACCTTTCTGCCCGAAGCATCAAACTTTACCACGCAATCTTTCGGATCTTTGAACTTTTTTCTGACTGTTTCAATTTGCAGGTCACTGAAGAGATAAACGTGCAGTGGAAACCCAATGTCCTGAACCAGCAGAGACGCCGGAGATTTGCCACTCAACAAGTCTTCCTTGAAATGCAGCATCGCATCGAACACTGGATCGGGGTGAAGATGATCACGTGCCATGGCTTCTCTTCTGGCAACTCGTATAGTAGCATCATTGCGGATTTTCTGTGTATTGCCAGACAGAACCAAGTTTTCGTTGGTCTCATTGACACATTGTCTTTGATAAGTGCTGGCTTTCATATCCTTGAGGGTGTCTTTTTCAATTTCTCTTTCCAGTGATTTCAAGGGCGTGGTCATTTTCCCTTGATGATTGATCTCAGGATGTGAGGCGTAGACATCGAGGTACACGTCTTCATTTCTCTTATAAAATTCGAGCCGAAATGAACGACATCTCGGGAAGATGCAATAACCATAGCCCACGATCACCATCGCTGGTTTCTGGTCTGATATTGATTTCTTAGATGTAAGATTTCTTCCGGAATCTTTGATATTAAAGGGACACTCTTGGACCACTCGAGCAAAGGTGCTTTTCACGACAAGTCTCCATTTGTCTCGTATCAGATTTCCGTTGTCATCCCAGCACTGCTTGTAATCTGCGAACGGTATCTGTGTGGAGCCCATGAACTCTGTGCGTTTCTGTATGCAGAAAACACGATCGGAATCCTATGACAGAAAAGAGAAACAATTGCATGCAATGATATGCGGTACTGCCAAGTCTCCATACTAAATGTTTATGGACTAATTTTGTGTTCTTAATTCATGCACAACTCGTGCACAACACGGCTGTGCGTAAGCCTTACGCACATGACTTTATCTGTAGTTAAAATTATTTTGGTTACCAACTACCAACTAGATTACCTTACGGGAAAAAATTGTACGTAGTTATGCACAGATTTGAGCGTAACCCATTGAAGTGTACCTCCATTTCACTGACATTTTACTTAAATATGTACAAAGTTGTACGTAGCTATCGATACTTTTCTACGTTACTTTAGTACAATGCCATTTGTGCGTAACCACGCATGTATGTACACTTTCAAGGGCTACGCACAATGTTATGCATAATTCCGCACAAAATTGTCCATAAGGTTATTTTGTACGTACTTGCGCACAACCATGGTTAAATTCGTGTGCTTTAAGCTTACCCACAACCGGATTGTGCATGAATTATGTACAGAAAAATAGTCGATAAACATTCAGTGTGTAGCAGGGAAACAATAGTGTTCATATTTAAAAAATCGCGTGTGCGTTAGCCCGAATTCGAAAGCGTTGTAGTATGCAATGAAGGCATGAGAAAAAGCGTGATCTGACATTTAGGGTATTGCAGTTTGTTGCGGTGAGAGCTCCGAGCTTTAGAGGGATAGAACACTGGAAAACAGCAAGACCCGTACAAAAACAGTGTATTGTGGGTGTCTTATGCCAAGACTGTGAGAAGACGTAACAGAGACACGACTAAGACATTTTTCAGATTGTGCGTAGAGAGGCTAGAGTCATTTTTCGGACGGCTCAGACAAAAATAGTCTCCTACTTTGTGGGTTTTTTGAGACACTTTCAATACACACTCGAGATAAGATAGCGCGATAACAAAGACCTTCGGGAGGCGTTCTGGAGACGTCCGACAGACACCGTTGAGAAACTCCACAGACGTCGGGGAGACATCGGAGAGATGTTCATGAGACACGCGGGAGACGTTCATGAGACACGCGTGAGATGTTCATGAGACACGCAGGAAACGTGCGAGAGACGTTCATGAGACACGCGCGAGATGCCCATGATTTCCAGCGGAGACATTCTGGAGACAACTGGGATACATATTAAAGATACTACGGAGACAGCCTGGAGACCTACTTTTGAGACCAAAATATCGCACCGAGGCACTTTAAAGACATCCTTTAGAAATCTGCGACGGAAAAATGATAATTTCCTTACATACTGCTGTCTCTGCACCTGACGCCGAACGAAGCTGGGAACTCCGAAGTCTGCCTCTATACACGCTTGGCCAAAAGCGCGCGCACGGCATCCGTGCCAGCATCCGGGCCTGCGTCGCTACCGGCCGGACCGAGCGATTAGCGTAGAATGGGACCACAGGGCTATGTATACAGCTATAGGGCTGTGTATAGAGCCAGACTTCGGAGCTCGGAGTCCGAAGATCGAATCCACCCAGGTTCGTTCGGCGTGAGGTGCAGAGAGTGCAGTTCGGCAGCGAGGCGGACGTTGGAGTCTAGGATCCGAGGTTCGAAACCACCCGTCACCACCTCCCAAATATTTTTTCTTTTCAATGGAAAGTGTCTCAAGTTTGTCTCCATACTAGCTCAGCGCGATGTCTTCATCCTGACTCTAGAATGTCTCTAAAACCAGAAATCCTCTTGAAACATAGAACAGACATCCTGGATCTACATTTTTTTGTACGGGAAGGGACTCGCGCCTATGCTGATTTACCGAGGCAGCTATTCTGCAGCGTTTCCTGCGCCTATGATTGACGTCTTATGTACGTCTCCGACGTGTCTCCCGCGTGTCTCATGAACATCTCGCGCGTGTCTCAGAACGCCTCCCGAAGGTCTTTGTTATCACTAAATCTTATCTCGAGTGGGTCTTGAAAGTGTCTCAAAAACCCAGAATGAGACACTGGAAAGATACAATGTAGACATTTACGAGACGACCCGGAGACAAAAAAAATGGCTTATTGGTGTCTCCTAGCGGTCTGTGTCTCGTCTTCCACGGAGACGTTATGCAGACATTCTCCTCAATACGCTTTTTTTGGACGGTGATCCAAAGATTGACTTCACCCCCTGCAATCAATGATTAATCATTAATGGTTGATGATCATTCATTTATGATCAGTCATTAGTGAAACATGATCTGATTATCTTATTTTATGCTATACATGATAGTTTTGGCACTTTCAAAAAATGTGTCGTTAGAATCTACAAATTTGAGGATTACTTTGAGGCATGGCACGAGCTCCTGTTATGAACTTCATTCTGCAGGGAGTTATGTTCCTGAGGCATAGTTTTGAATTTATTTTGTGGTTACCATTCGAAAAATGATATGGTCTTTACGCGAGTGTTTTGGAGCCAATAACAAGTGGGTATGAAGACCCAGAATGAAGTGGCATTTTTAAATTTGAAGTTCAGTGTTCTACCTTAAGCAATTGCCTCCCCCCTCACTCCGGTGCACGGTGTAGTGAAGAGACGGTGGCGTCACTCTGCCGGCGGGAGTGAAGCTACTTCGGACGGCACGCCTAGGTTTGCAAGTCCGCCACCTGCGGCGCTGCGATCGAGCGAAGGCGCTACCGCCACGCTATGGTTGGTGCGGCAGAAGCAGGCCGGAGTGGTGGGGGCAGGGAAGGCGCCTTCGCCCGATCGTAGCGCTGCAGGTGGTGGACTTTTGAACTCAGCCGTGCCGTAGAAAGCCGCCTCACGAAAGGAAGGCCAAACGCGGGGAGTGACCAAACGCGGGGAGTGACGCCACCGTCTCTTCTCTACACCGTGCTCCGGTGGGAAAGGAGTTTCTATCTAGGGGTGTGCGCACAACAATTTTTTTCTCGAACGAACGAACATTTTGGGGGGAAAATCGAACCGAACCGAACAGACACTTAAATCGTATCGAACGAACCGAAAAAGACCAATAATTATTTGAACGAATACCACGAACACATACATGTATTTTTATGTTATTGAGTGTGCTCGCCTTCCCGTGGTGATCCTTGATTACAGTTAGGGAGTCGTAGTACACCCAGAGAAACAGATTCTTAGGCTTAAAGTATTCAAGAACATTTTCTTGAATCAAGCCAATCTTAGATTTAAAACAAGAAATATTCTTAGATCAACAATTATATTCTTGGATGCTTTAAGAATACGCTGTTCTAGGCCTGAATCTAGAATTCATTTCTCTGAGTGTACCTACCCAGCAGGCGCCTGCCGCTCAGCCTCTAAGACTAGCTGGCTACGAATTGTGTTTCCACTTGCGACAATATCAATTTCGTGGACCTATCCGCACCGAGTGGATAATTCTACTTTTCTTCATCATGTTCGAAATTTCTAACAATCTAAGGAAGTCGATTTGAAAGTTCGGAAAAAAACGATTGCGCGTCCGATTTTCGAACCGAACCGAAAATGTCGAGCTCGGTTCGTGTTTGTTCGAGATTTCGAACGTTCACACACCCCTACACTAGACCCACATACCCGGAAACTTTCACGAAAAGCTATTTTTTTTAACAACTGAACACCTACGTCGAACCCTGTGATAAAGACAGAACTTGGCACATACGCTCCGTATACGTCAGTTGAAATGCCTTTCTAATGATATCGACTCGATTGAGGGGTTCCACAATCCTGCCTTAAAGTGTTCAGTGATTGTGTTGATTGTGTCGATTGTTACAGTACATTTACAAAAACAATTGAAATCGAAGTCTTTTAATGGCGTTTTGCGGTCATTGTCAGCCCTAAAATGTAGCTCAAACCTACTTCTCGGCCAGTTTTTAAGATTTCTTTAAATGGAAGATTTTGTCTGATTTTCTCAAGATGCGTACACTGATTGTGGACACCTCTACATAATATGAATGAAAAAACAAACCAGGATAGGACACTTACCGACAGTTCCTCCTCATTACGTTCAAGCGGCTTTGAGATTTTGCTATCCTTGACAACATTGTTCTGTTTAAGTGGCGTTGAGAATGTGAAATCCTCGACATCATTTTGATTACCAAGGAACACGTTAGAGTAGGATTCATCTTCACCGTGTGCAGTAGCTTCCTGTAAGCATATAAAGCAGGCATCGTCGACGCTAGAAATGTTGTCAATTTAAACGATTTAAACTTATAGTGAAAGTAGTTGTTTTAAGTGTCGGCGCGCCGCGTTTCTTTCTATCGAAAAATGGTTCAATTTCGAGATATTGTAACAAAATACAAAATGGAAATTGCGTATAGTCCCACCACAATTCCGTTGCGAAATCGAAACATATTTCGAAGAAACGGCAGAGCCCTTTTTGGTCAGATTTGAAAAGACGAGCAATTCTTATCCTATGAATTTCTCTGTCAGATGCCCCGTTTTACGTGTACCTTATCCACCCAAAAATCGGTGGTAATCATGACTCTTTCATTCTCAGTGTTGGCTGTTTAAACAATGTAGTCATTTCTGACTAAAACAGCCAAGTAAGTCGGACCTCGCTGTTTTAACAGCCAAGTGTGCCCGGATTTACACCAAAAGACGTACCTCTGAATCATTCGGTCCCTCATGTTTGTTGACCACAGTTTCGTCCAAAGCTTTGTTAGGAGCATCGTCCACAGTGCCCTTGTCCTTCTTTGAATCGTTCCAGGGTGCATTGGCAATCTGGAATCAATTTAAACGTTAAAACATTAATCACCGATAATAATTTTCCATGGCGCAATTCCGTCCAATGACTGCAGGGAACCAGCCAGTGTACGTACCTGCAACGGCAATGGGAGCCACCAGTCTCGCTCACGGTACACCAATAAGTACGCTGTGGGTGCGTCTAGTGTGCCATCCCCGAAGGTGCTCTTAACAGTGTCCTCATTCGCCTGTATCAGGATCAAATATATTCAACTTCAGTAAATGCACTTTTTAAAACAACACCATAAAACGACGTAAACTGTTTACGGACCAGGTGGACGACGCTGTCGGCAAAACGAATCCACTGATTAGTCGCCCGCAGTTTCCTGAGGTATGTATAGTGGCCGCTGTTTGGTGACCCCTCGTGCACGACGACTCCAATTAAATCATAAACTTTATCCTGGAAAACGGAAATGAATCATTGGCTTTGATACGTTTGTGTTCCGTTTATTGATTGGCACTTGTACCCGGAAAAAAACGCATGCGGATAATACCTCTGGGGATGAAATTCCCGGCAGATCTTTGCTAGTAAGAGACTGAGGAAATTCAAACCTGTGCAAAAGAGGGTTTTCCATTAACATAATGATTGTATTTTTAATGCCACATCAATGCTAGTTTTCCTGTACCTACCTATCATGCACTTTCTCTGTAGACTGAGTTTTGAAATTGTAAGTGAATCTTTTCAACGTGAAAAGAAGAATGTGAGGCAATTTAGACAGGGTTATCCGTTTCTGCATATCGGTCCGACCACACTTGCCACACTTTACAGCCTCCATTGACTCCGGTTGGCAGAAGAACTGTAAAGACTCGGCCTAGAAATAGCAACGACAAGGTTTAACAAATTATCGATGTGGTACTCAATAAATATAATCGCCAGATAGAAAGAGGAACACTTGTTTCCGTCTACTTTTCATGGACTATATTAGTTTCCGATCCGTAAGGGAGCGCGTTCGACTGGCGCAAACCAAACATACAGTATTTTCATCAGCACATTCTTATTTACGGTGTAACTTTGAACTCCCAACAGCGGTCAGGAAAGTGTACGAATGTAGTGTAGAATTTGGCATTTAGTCTGATTTAACCGTCACGAACATCTGACGATAGAACTGTCAACTGACAACTAAGGTTTTAAAGGCCGGGAAAATTTCCGGAAATTCCGCTGCACTCCACGGTCACCGCGGTTCGACCGAGGGGACTTGGCCAGCTTGGCCTGCCGGCAGCTATGGCAGGGACCTTCGGCCCCCGCTTTCTATCTGCGGATGTCCAATGGGAGGTAGTTTCGTTACAATTGAAATCGGTAATAGCTTCAGCACGCCTCAAATCAGTCTGCAAGCGCACCCCCTGCGGCAGCCAACCCTCACAAATCTCAAAACAGAAATATTCTCATAAAACAAAAGCGCAGCACAAAACGAAAATTGTTGTCACCGTTACATTGTTCTACGCTAAAAATGGAGTTTTGCCTTTCAAATTTGACATTCCTCTGTGAACGATAAGTCATCGAACAGACGTCCGCTCGAACGAACAGTCGGCATCCGAATATTAGCCCAGCTCCTGTTCGTTTCTAATGAAACCAGTCGGGACGTGCTAAAAAATGACAGAATGCGTTTTGAAACGCACCCCAATGTTACTTGCTGCAACCATATGAAGCTCTTACCAAATCTGAGCGCAACTCGAGGACCAGGCCCATTGTCGACTCGCTCTTGGACCTGGAGTTGCTACACCCCTTATCCTGACACGATAGCGTACATGAAAGTGTCCCTGTAAGACGAGTAAGTGTCAGTTTTCCAGAAAGGATTAGTGGCCGTACACGCAATTTACAATGTACTTACCATGGAATGCATCGAAGGGCCTTTCGACAAGTACTAATGCTTCACGAATGATTTGCATGATACGATGCAACGTTTCATTCAGGTCATTGCAACTGTGGTCGGGCCAACCGAATTGACTTAGCATCATGTCAACAAGAGGTGCCGGATCCGGCTCACCATTCTAAAACAGAATGAAGTACAAGGACAAAAGCAGTGTGCGTAAGCACCGTGTCAACTTATAAACCTTAAAAACTAAATTGACCTAGTTTTTACTCGTGCTTTACCTTTACCTTCCTCCTCGTACTGGGGAAGGTAAGGAGAACAAGTATTGTGCTCAGTGCTGTGAAATTTAATGCGACACTCTCCTCTCAGAAACTACAACCCGTATTGCGCACGCGGTGCCCTGGTTCATGCCATTCACAAAAATATTGTTTGCAGATTTTTTCGATCATGGGAAAAGGTCGCGCAAGGCACCCAAATGGGGCCTAAGTGCCCCTTGTGGCAGTAAACATCAATCCTATTTTCTTGGGTCAATTTAGCGAGAGTAGGGCCGTAAAGGCCTTGAATTTCTAGAAAAACGCTGTAACTTTTACGGTTTTTGAGATATCGGCGTTTTAATTGCGAAAATGAATCAAAATTAGATTGACGCGAATGTTGGACTAAAAATCACCGATATCTCGAAACCCGCGAACGTTACAGCGTTTTCCTTGATATTAAATGCATTTAGGACCCTACTTTCGCGAAATAGACCTACGAACATACTGTATTTTGAAAAACTGTCTGCAACATTGATTTTTACTGCCGCAAGGGGCAGTTAGGCCCCATTCGTGTGACCTGCGCGACCTTTTCCCATGATCGAAAAATTCCGAAAAAAATATCTTCGTGAATAGTATGAACCAGAGCACCGCGTGCGCAATACGGGTCATGAACTTTCAAAAGTGATGTCAAAACCTCCCGGTCTAGCTCCCTGAAATAATAAGCGAATTTCAGGACATGGAGTGGACTGCACTGATGTGTTTACAGCAGTTCTGGTCGAAGTTGTGCGGCACGCTATGCAAATTAAGACTAAAGCGGGAATAACAGACGAAGAGTAAATACAAGTGTTGTACACCCAGCGCTAAAGTTGTTTTTATCTTACCTGCAGAGATATAAAAAAATTCCGCAATTCGGACATGATCGAGATAGATTCGCCAAGTTTCTGGTCACTTCCTGCAGGCACTTCTGGAAAGGTCACGATGGCGTCCTTCAGCTCAGGTACGCTGTTTACCAACTGGAGCAAGGCGTTTATGTAGCAGGTGTTACCAATATTAGGAATTCCTAGGGCATCGCGTGGTAGCCCATGTAGTTCTCTTATGTAAAATTCAAAGCACTTTTTATCGTCATCGTTGAGCAAGCTACCTGTTAAGTAAGATAATACATTGGAACATTAATTATAATAATAAGACATTCCAGACAAGAAACATTAAATTTTTGTTTAAGAGCTATGGCCCTTTAAGTTAAAGAATTGAACTTTTTTCACTTTTCTGATAGGTGCAGATGTGTACTTAAAAAACGGTGTCCAACGACAAATTACTTTAGATCGGATATCAATAGGAGGACGCCTGAGTTACACTGATTTATTTTTTGTTCAAGATCGAATGAATTCTGGTTAATCGCGCTCAGGATTTCTTCGACGGCCCCTCGGCAAAGCTTCAACGGGGAACGGCACCGACTACTCAAACGCCCGCCGAAGTTCGATCGTCCGTTTACCGAGGAAATCGACTTCCCGACAAACTTTCGTCCGGCTGCGTCAAAATATAAATCATGAGCAGGTTCTCCGCGCTCTTAGGATTTCACCTACTTAAGAGTTTATAATTTATGGACTTTTTTAAGCCACAGTGATACAAACACCATATGTGTTTTACAAACATTTCGTGTTTACAGTACGGCGGCTTATAAGTGATTGTATTACAAGGCTGTTAACGACTGGATTATACTGTGTCTAAAAACTTACAGTCTAGTACTCTGTATGGGTCATACTGGGGCCCACCGTACTTGCTGTATAGAGCCTCTTTCAGCAGAGCAACGCGTTCAGTCCTTTCTTCGCCGGCATTGCACCGTGGAAATACATGGTCCGTGGAGCTGCCTGGATTAAGTAGTTTGGTGACGATATCACCATCTTCCCAAAAAGCCAAAGCCCGAACAAAGGCTCGGACGTCACCATTACCAAGGTTGCACCTCTCGAAGACGTCCGTGTACTCATACCCATCTTCAAAATCCAAGTCATAGCATAACATTTGTCCTGGCTTCATCCCTGGTGACGAAAGCAAGAAGAGTAAGCCAAATGGATATTCAAACAAAATACTAATCAACTTCGTAAAATAATAGCAGGTTTCAAGTTTCTCAGGATTTTAAGAAATGCAATTTAGATTCCTTCTTATCAAATTTTCCTTCTTACATTACAATAGTATGGTCACTACGTCTATTATGAACGTTATTTTACACCTAAGTGGTAAAACTACTATGGATGGGTCGCAGAAAAACCTTCGCTTCGGGCGAATACGCCCGATCCACGCCACCGGGCCTAGCAACTGTGAGATATTGGTCGTTCGCATTGTAGGAGGTGTCTGCTCTGGGCATGTAAAGGCGATCCAAACGTGTGACTTTTTATAGTCGCTTTGCCCAGTGGCGCCGTCTAGCGCATTACTTTCTCAAGACAATATCCTGATTGGTATTAAAAATCCCACGTGCCCTGGCCGGCGTTACAGCCCCTCCTCAACGCAAATCCCACCATAGGGCTGTAAGCAGGTTCAAGAGAAGACTCGGGTCAAAATACCAAGACGTTCCCGCGTTCGGCGCAACATGAAATCCTTGCCACCTTGGGCCGAAGGCTGCACGGCCAGTAGAAAAAGAAATCTCTCTCTCTCCCTCTGGTAAAATGGTAAATAATGTGGAGTAAAACATGCGAAAATCGAAGTTCTCATTTCGTGACGTGGAACGTCCACACCATTATCATGGCTGACGTGCCGACCGGGGCCCGTGCGTGCGATTGGGAGAACTGATACGAATTTTGTGTTTTTCTTTTAGGTAACGTTGGGACCACCAGACACATCACGACGATGAAGCCTCTCCCCTATGAATCACATTTCCAGGTTGTGAAGTTGATATACTCCTCGACTCCTCATAGGTGTAGTAAGGATGTGTTGCACTTTGAAGGGGTGATCGATCCCGACGGCTTTTGGAATCTGATATTGGCTCAGGTCACAAAAATTGCTCTTTAGTTCCAAACTTCGACATGCATTTTTTCAAATTTTTCAGTCGACATCTCAAGGCTCCGCCAGAGCCTCAAAGTTTTGAAAAATCGGAATTTTCGTAGTTCCGAATTTTTCATACTTCTGGTTGAGTTTTGGAAGTGTTGGCTCAGTGACCATAGGGTGCGGTACACCTTTCGGTACCGCCACGAATTTTTTCGACGAAAAAGAATGATATCTCAGGGCTCAGCCAGAGCGATTTCTAATGTTATGCGCCTGGGAGGTAGGCAAGGGCCCTTGACGAGGTCGGTGTTCGGTGCTCGCTGGGCTGGTCCAAATTATCCACTTTTTCCCGGAGACGGCACGTCACCCCCTAGGTTCCTGTAGTTGGGCATAAAACTCCCCCCCCCCCCCAAAAAAAAAAAATAACCCCCTCCGATCAAATCTGGCCATGCTCCGCCATTTTTTAGTTTTCCCATAATAAGAAATACATAGGGGAAAGTGTGCAATTTCGCGACTGCCCCATACGGCGCCCCGGAGGGGCCTATCCCAAACTGTCTTTCTGTATCTGGTCTTCATAACGTCAGGATTGAGGTAAACTTGTCCCGGTGTCTGCCCACTAAGATACGTGGCGCAGTATGGAAAATTTGTCAGGTTGCCTCTAAAACCTTTAAAGGCTCAAAAACCAATTTTTCATACTGCGCCACGTCTCTAAGGGGGCAGATATCGACACCGGGACAAGTTTACCTTGTTTTTGACGTTATGAAGACCAGATTCTTAGAAACAATTAAGGATAGGTCCCTTCGGGGCGCCGTATGGGCCCGTCGCGAAATTGCATACTTTCCCCCATGCATTTATTATGAGGAAACTAAAAAATGGCAGGGCATTGCCTGATTTGATCGGAGGGGGTTAAACATTTTTTTGGGAGGAGTTTTATGACCAGCTACAGGAACCTAGGGGGTGATGTGCCGTCTCCGGGGAAAAGTGGATAATTTGGACCAGCCCAGCGAGCACCGAATACCGACCCCGTCAAGGGCCTTGGCCTACCTCCCAGGCGCATAACATTAGAAATCGCTCGGGCGGAGCCTTGAGATACCTTTTTTTTTTCGTCGAAAAAAATCGTGGTGGTACCGAAGGGTGTACCGCACCCTATGGTCACTGAGCCAACACCTCCAAAACGCAACCAGATGTATGAAAAATTCGGAACTATGAAAATTCCGATTTTTCAAAACTTTGAGACTCTGGCGGAGCCTTGAGATGTCGACTAAAAAATTTGAAAAAATTCATGTCGAAGTTTGGACCTAAGGAGCAACTTTTGTGACCTGAGCCAATATCAGATTCCAAAAAACGTCGGGATCGATCACCCCTACGAGCACCTGCAACACAAAGTGCACGGCCACACGCAAGTCAACGCGTGCCGGGAGCTATGCAAAAGCGCAACTGTGGGATTGCACCAGGACCAACAGCACCCGATGGGTTGCACTCAAATGGGGATGGGGCTATGCGTTTCAACTCAAAGATCAAGACTTAACGTGCATAATCTGATATTTTCCCTCGGGGTGCACGCCACCATTGCCAAATGAAAATGTATTCCTTTGATGAGTGACGTGCCCCCCACCCAGAGAAACAGATTCTTAGGCTAAAAGCATTCAAGAATATCTTCGAATATTTTCTTGAATCAAGCCAATCTTATAGTTAAATCAAGAAATATTCTTGGATCAAGAATAATATTCTTGAATGCTTTTAGAATACACTTTTCTAGACTTGAATCAAGAATTCGTTTCTCTGGGTGCCCCCCCCCCCCCCCCGCTGATAGGTAGGCCACCCACGCGACTTGCAGCCTGTAAGCGAAAAGCACGAGCCCCTTCCGAAAAGTGGGGACGGCTACGTGCCTGCTGCTTCGCAGTCATAGTGATCAGGAGTTCGACTTACCACCTCGGGGTATGGCAAATTCATGCTGGGACTTTGTGGCAATGGCATCATTATGAGGCTCTCGCTCCACAGAACTCTTCACTGGCTGTTCACATCCTTTGGTGTTTCCATTTGGTGTCTGTGTCACGTCTACGGAAAAGAACAGGTTCATCGGAAGACTCTCCTAGCGCCACCCAGAAAAAAAAACTTCTTGATTTAAGACACGAAATCCTTCATTTAATACTAATGTCTTTGATTCAATCCAAATTTGTCTTCAATTACGTTTAATCGCTTTGAATCAAGTCCAATTTGAAATTTGTCTTCAATTAAGTTTAATCGCTTTGAATCAAGTCTAATTTGACCTTGGCTGGATCAAGTCTATTTAGACTTGATTCGAGGGAACGTCTAAACTAAAAGGAGCCTTAAACCAAAGTTTCAAACTTGAATCAAGTCTCATTTGACTTTCATGAAAGCAAAAGTAGACCATCTTTTCAAGACTAAGTTTTTCTTCTGGGTGGCTGCATACAAGCACCTGGAAGAACTGAAATATCGACTTTCACGTACCACTTTTAGGCACTGAGGGCGAAGAATTATTTGCATGCAGCACCTTTCGACGCTTCGGTAGCTGAGCAGATGGATCTGTGTCAACGGGCGATGCAACATCTATTAAAAAAAAAACAAAAAAAACAAGGATTAATACAAATAAGTACTCAGAGGACATCGTGGGCTTCGTAAGAGGTCGATCCCCCGTACAACATAGTACTCCGTACGCCGCTCGGACGCCCCCCCCCCCCCCCCCCCCCTCGTGCCTTCGACTGGAAGTCACGAAAAAGTTTAGGATTAGATCTCCAAAGGAGTTCGAAGGGAGGGGCCACAATCGGTTTTGAGCCCCTTAAAACCAGGTAGACGTACGCCAGACCGCGTCGCGGCGTAACAGGCTTCGCTCATGGAGAATCACTGTTTCAGGCGCCGTAGGTCGCGACCTCGCAGCACGGGTCACATATACAATGCAGAGCTAGGGACCGAGGTTCCACCGGGGGGTGGCAACAGCGTCAAAGCGCCTGGTTCCATGCGGTTGCGAGCAGAAATTTTACGCAAATAGTCCGCATTATAAAAATGAGGCCAGGTGTGCTTCAGACCTGTAATTGAGATATTAGCACAGGTTATACCTTGGACGCTGCTAATATGCAAAGATATATGAGTTTTCACTTGACCTTTCTGAGTTATAAGGGTCGCAAATCTTGTCTATGATTCTGCGTTTTCACAGAGATTTGCCATTTGGGACAAAGTATCGACCATATCACGCACTAAATATGAGTTAACTAGCAACATAAGTATCGCACTGGATGTAAAACGTACTCCTCTATCGAATGAAACCAACCCCCCATATGAAAAAGATCAGCCCCAGAACCAGTCCGAGCGGGGGCTCTGTCCGAATCAAGCCCTATCGGGCTAGTCCGCCAATGTCCCAGAATGTTAGAAATTCGGCCAAGTTACGGGACTGCCCGACGGGCTGAGACCGGGCTTCTTTCGGACCTCGAGCCCGCGGACTGTTACTGTTTTCGGACTAGCCCGATGACGCGACCGAAAACAAAAACGAGTCCAAGCGGACTCGAACCATCGTGCCTTTCCTTCTCAGCTATCGGCTTTGCTCACTGTGCTACCCGGACATCTGTGGAGCACTGCCTCGAGCTGGCTACTGCTTTGGAGTCTACCGAGCCCGCGCTTCTTCGCCCCGTAGAAGGCAAAGTAATTGGCAGATCTCTGTGCGGTTTTCGACGCTGTGCCGAGCGTTGCATCCTCTACATACAGTGATGTAATGCAATTTTTGACAGAAATACTATTTCATTTTCAAAACGTAAAATGCGTTAGATCAATAGAAGCAAATTAAAAATGAAAGCACAGTATGCCGAAATGTCGATTACTTTTTGTACACAAGGTTTTAATGTATGTTGCTTGTTACACTTAAGGCCGTTACATTTTAATATTCTCTAACAAAAATCTTAGTTAAAATACACGCCTGTCCTCGATGACTTTCCATGCCAGGAGTGAAAATTTTCTGTCCACAAAAACGCGGCGTAAAATACAGAGAAGTCCGAAAAGAGTCCGAGTGCTCGGACCGATGGCGGGCCTACGGGCTCTGACCGGGTCAGTCCGCGCGCTTTCGGACTGATGGCGGGTTTCGGGACCCGAACCGGGGCAGCCCGATAGAGGTAGCTGCTAATCGGACTCCTCCCGGGCAGTCCGAGTCCCGTCGCGGACTCGCGTCGGACAGTCCGACCTGGTCCCGGACGCTCTTTGGAACAGTCCGATGCCGTTCGGACTGATTCGGACCGAATTCGACCAGTTTACGGAACAGTTCGCTTTCATGTGGGCGGAGTGAATCGGTTTATTAGTTTCGAAGATAATTTGAATATATTAGAGCGCTATCGCATAGAACCAGGCTCTCTCACGTGGTTGCTACCCCCTGGTTCCACGGCGCCGTCGAGCAGTCAAAGCGTTCCCATGTTTTGCCCACCGACACATGCATCAGCAACCGAGGACTGAGGACCGCATTAGCTCCCTAAATGTCACACTCGATGGGGGGGGGGGCGTCTGCTCTGCTAGTGAACGTTACACGTGGGCGCCGACAAACCCTTACCTACCTTACCCGAACATACTCAACCAAACCTTAGGGTCAGTGCAGGAAATAAAATCGCACCTGGCAAGCGGGTAGGAAAATCAAAGTTTTGCATCTCTATTTGCTTCTTTCACGAAAGACGTGGACACAAATTTCTTGTGCTAAGATGTCCATTACATGAAGACAAACACTTTCAGAATAATTTTGTCACAAGCCGCACTCATCTACATTAAATGTACCGTATTAGCTTAGCTCCTGCGAGCGCCGCTCTAGGTCGCTACGCTACGCTTAAAAATCCATTGTGGAAAAGAGGTATGGAAAAAAATTTCCAGAATGGAAAAAGCTACATATGAATTTAAGAAACCCAGATGGAAAATTTGAACAATGGAAATGTCTGACCATAATGGAAACACATTATGGTTTAAATTTTCCATCTCGAGTAGGTATACCGATGTGGGATTCAGTTTTCCCAAACTACTATGCTTAAAAACGTTCTGGGCTTCCGGCCTATAGGTGTCCAAATGACGTACCTACTCTCGCCGTATAGTGGACTTCTCTATCCTATTTAATGCTGTACAATCCAAGCCTACCCTAATCTTACCTACCTAAGCCTAACCTACTCGAGTCTGACACCCTGGATTAGCACTTTGCCGTATTGTTCCTGCTACTGCACAACAAGGCCCTGTTTTGACTACTAGCACCTGCAGCAGCACCTGGGCTCTTGGGATGATTTTAGAAGGTTAAAATTGCCATCCCCTTCCAGTTCCTGCCCAAGAAGGCCCTGGTTTGCCGACCGGCACCTGCAGCAGCACCTGAGGTCGGTTTTAGCATTGGGGGGGGGGGGGGGGGCTTCTTAGACGATTTAAGTGGGGGTCCATTCACATGCACCCACATGCATTCACATATGTACAGGAATCGATGCGTGCGTCACTGTCGGAATAGGGTATTCCGGAGTAGACCTTGACCGGAAATGAGTAGACGACATCACAAAAGCGGATACGGAAGTCTACGGTATGAAAAATTACGCAGCACGTGCCGCGCCGTCAGCCACGAGCCGACTCAAAAATTGGGAGGCTCAGCTATCGCTGACGACATGTCAAGACCATTGGTAGGGTCAGACGGCGCCGGTACCACACCGCGCGGCCTGAAGATGCACGTCCCCGGGCCGCTTTTTTCATTCCATAGACTTCCGTATTCGCTTTTGTGATTCTTGTCGTCTTCTCGTTTCCGGTCAAGGTCTACTCCGGAATTCCCTATTGTGTTCTTCATTATTTTATAAATATCTAAGATCAGTTGCAAAAATTATCTAAGAAACTATTATTTTGTCCACGGTGCTCCGAGGTGAGGTTGACTCCGGTATGATGCAAGAGATTGTGGTCCACACTGTTTAAAAAAATTGTTGGGATACGACATTGTGCTTGATGAACTTTTCGTTCTATAACGAATATGGTCGTTTGTGTTCAGACCGCATTCTTATTGTTTCAAAACGAGATAGTCGTTGGCAAACAAGTAATGTCGTTACATTACGATATTGAAGTCGTAGTGAAACGACTTTTGTCGTAATTAAACGAAATTTGTCGTATGAAAACGTCTCTGATCATACAGAAACGACTGCGCTCGCTATCAAACTTAGCGACTCTGGTGTCGTAAATTTACGACAATTTTTTTTACAGTGCACATTTGAGCCTTCTACGATGAACCGTTCTCGTGAAATCGCGTGGACAGACACGCAGACACCCACCCAGACAAAATAATTTTGGGCCAGTGTGGTAGGCGCTTCGCTGTCGCTCAGCCAAAACCGGCTCGCGCACTTTACCGCCCCTATAGGGTACTTCACTGTGTCCAAACCGGAAACAAACAAGGACATCACGACGCCAAGAACTGTGTCCGATATGACAAAGCGACGCAGTAGAACAGCCTTTGAGCCAGCGTTCGTCCGCCATGTTGGATTCCAATATTTAAATTTTAGAAAGTAATTATTACTGGCACGGGAAAAGTGCCGCGAGATGTTAAAAGTTCTCTGCTGAGGCATAAAGGTGCGTGTTAGCACTCACCGCCGCCGCCGTCTCAGCACAGTCCATATAATATCACAGTCTTTGTTGACAGCAGAGTTATTAATGTGGGAATCCAACATGGCGCACGTAACATGTCACTATGTGTATCTGCTCCTACAGCGATTTATCATACCGGATACAGTTTTGGCAACAACCATCTTCTTCATTGGTTCCGGATTGCATGCAGTGAAACACCCCATTGACGATACAACGACACAATTACCGTTCACACGAGCCTTATTATTAAGTTTTTTCGAGGGTCTTACACTTTTAAGGTGCCGATCTGAGTCGCGATGGCCATTTTCAGAACCCTAGAGCCGTCTGCTACCCCTGTCGATCTATTTCGGAACCTCCCCCCCCCCCCAACTCAAAAATTAACCCCACCCCCTCCATAATATTAAGGAGAGGGGTGAAATTCAGGATTTAGCAGCTTCGGCGGCCTATAAAGCCACGCCGACTGTAAATTTGCCAACTTTCGACATACAAATGGGTTTTATTGGGGTTTCCAATGGGACTTGGTAACGGAAGACGAATGAAATAAAAAACACTTCCAAACGGAAACTTGAGAGCGGGTACCATAAAACTAGGAGTAACAGCGCCGCGCCAAATATGAACCTTGCCCCCAAATCCACTCAAAACGCAGTTTACGTTTCTCATACCTGCCCTTGAGAGTTTCTGGGATTGGAGGTGTTTTTGTCCTCCAGCTTCTGTTTCCAAGTCTTATCGGAAACCTCTGTTCACGGAGATTTTCGATACGGGGAGTGGTCCCACCCCTTAGATTGGGCCCATAAAACTGGCGTTTGTGGGCCTTGAAGACGAACCCTTAGGACATGCCTACTCTAAATTTCACCTCTCTAGGTCAACTACGAACGAAATGGTGGACTCTACAAAAAGTTGGCCGCTTAATATGGTCCCCAGTGTACATTTGTTCATTAACTTCCGTTTTCGAGGTTGAACGTACTTCCGCCGTTGAACTCAACATGTGATGTATATATATATATATATATCCCATTACTTACCTCTAACGACGCGTCGCTGCTTGTGATACTCTGCCTGGATATTTTCCCTGTCCTCATGCCACCAGCGATGAATTTGCGTTATGGGTGTGACATGACGTTCTTGGCCGACCGCTTCAGCAACGTTGCCAAACACACTTGTCTTCCCGCGGCCACTCGCGTTGATTTGGCTTAAAGAGTACCAAGCAAGCTGTTTGGCTAGGGCTTCCGTTGTCATATTCATCTTCCTCTTCTTGAAAGTGCCAAAAGGCCTCCCCGCCATTTTAGTAGCTTAATCGATGACACTGAACTGCGCGATAGAGAACGCTACGCGAAAACCAAACCGAATACCTCGACCGTGACCGTAGGTACTGCACGGTTGAAAACGGAGCGCGGATACCAAAGCGTCCACAACTCTTGGCTTGATGAAGTCTGTGTTTTAACTCGAATAGTTCGACCGTGGTCTGGGTCTCAGACATTGTCTCGTCTGCGGATGCAAGTTGTAACAAGCCTCTGCACAGGGGCTGAGGCGTCGCGTCAAGCCGGGGCGTGGGGTGTCAGGTTGCTGTCGAGGCACAGGCCAAGCGGCGCCGACAGCAGCAAACAAAGGCGAGCACCAGCCTCCCGCAGCGTCCAAGGCGGCGGGAATCAACCCGTCGGCAAATCGCGAACAGTAAAAGGGATAGGAAAAATAAAATCGGGAGGGGGGGGGGGCGCTCCTGTGTGTGGGTGGTTATTACGACTTCCGTCAGCGGATGGAATAGTCAACGAATATTAAATCGTCACTGCTAGAAATTAAAGACACGTCTGTTCGCTCCAGATCCACGCGCTTTTGCGCAAAGATCGGGACCACTATTCGAACTATGAATTTTCACGACCCTGCTTTTAGCCAGAAACATCCGAATTTTCTGGCAAAAAAAAAACTGGGACCGTCACTAAGCAACATCGGCAATCATAAAAGTGATTTATCTGGCCAACGGTTAACGTTAACGCGTTACATTTCTAGTTTCCATTAACGGTAACGAAGTTAACGTTAACAAGGTCATTAACGCGTTAACGGCGATAACGTTAACTCTTTTTTAAATGTCGCTGCAATCGGATGCTGCAATTGCCAAGCTCTCCTGAAGTGAACAAGACATTTTGGTCAACGTAATTTTTCAAAGAACGGCTAGTCCTAGACCTGCTTATATTTCTGGTATTCAGTCATCGATCCTAGACGTAGATCCTAGTCCTGGATCCTAGGTGTTCTTATTTTTAGAGATCACAATAACCAGCAAGGTAGGACTAAGTCAGACCACGTTGGGGCGTATAAGGCATCACTCATCTCAAGGCACTGTTCCGCCCCTCCGCGCCTGCCGTACTCCTACTGCTGGCGGCAGTCTTAGGGCTCTGTAAGACCCTGCAGGGCAAACACATCACTTCTCTACTGCACAAACGAACTAATTTTTTTTACTAAGCCTCACCCAAGTGAGGGCTTCGCGATGGGATTCGCTATCGCTCAGTTAATTAACTTAAATTCGCTTTTTAAATTATTTGAATGATTGAGTAAATCTTATTTCATTTATAGCGCCGGGAGGGCCTTAAAACCCAAAGTAACGTTAACGGCGTTAACACGCTAATTAACGTCAACGAGTTACTTTGACGCCGATGTGTAACGTTAACGACGTTTACGTTAAGAACCTGTGCAGTAACGTCAACGCGTTAGTTTAAAAAATTAACGTTAACAGCCCTGGGCCAAAACATACAAAAACACGCAAATCGAGGGTTTCGGCCACACGGTAAAAACATCACCTGGGAATCCTAGGGGATTTTGTCAAAAGTGAGACAACTTCACCCAAACCTAGAAAGTCCCTAAGAATTGGGTGCAGATTCCTAGGGACTTTAGGGACTCCCGTGGAACTGGTCTCCTCGGTCTACGGTCCTAGAGAGTCCCTAGGAAATTGGCGCGTTTCCTAGGGAATCCCTAGGAGTCCATTTCCAGGGGTCCCAGAATAGCGTATTCCGGAGAAGAGCCGAAACGGAAATAAGAAGTTACGCAGAATCACAAAAGCGGTTCCAGAAGTGGAACGATATGTCACGACCACTTGGAAGGGTCACACTGAGCAGAACGTCTACCGCGCGGCTCCCGGAAGTAATTCCGCGGTTGCTATGCTGTTGTGACCATACCTAATGTTCGTGACATATCGTCAGCGACAGCTAAGCCTCTAAATTTTTGACGTTGGCTCGTGGCCGACGCCGCGGCCGGAGATACTCTCTGCTGCGGTTCCCCTCAAACTGGATCCGCTTTTGTGATTCTACGTAACTTCTTATTTCCGTTTCGGCTCTTCTCCGGAATACGCTATTCTGGGACCCCTGAAATCGGATTCCTACACTCTAGGAACGTAGATCGAGGTGACCAGTCCCTAGGAATGTGCCCTAGGTTTGGGTAAAGTTGTCTCGGTATTGACAAAATCCCCTAGGATTCCTAGGCGATGTTATTACCGTGCATACGCCACTAGCAATACACCTTCCGAGAATATCACCACACAGGCACGGCGCACGTGCGTATGAAACCTCCCCATCGATTCGGCCAGTTTCTAAGGTTTTAATACGCATGAGCACGGGCCAGGAGCGTATTACAACATCTAGAGCGGTAATGTTCAAGTATCCAACTACTCGGCGCCGCGCCGCCGCGTCTACGGTGGCGGCGCGGCGTGGATTCTGATGTGACACCTTATATCCGTGCCCTTTGCCATCTCTCTTCCCTTCCCCTCCTCCGCGGAGCGAGCTCGCCGGCCTGGCCGTCAGGGGTCGTCCATAACTGCGTAGTTCTAGTTTGGCCTTTTTTTATTCCCCCCCCCCCCTTCCCCATGAAGACGTCAACGTAGCCTTTTTTTCCCGGAAAAAAGCAAAATCTTCTCATTTGTTGGTTATTATTTACTATAGCGGCTTCTCGCTATTTTGAAGTTGCGTTTCGTCAATTGTAGTAGGTATGGATGTGTAAAAAATCCATACCTACTATTATTGAACAAATTCAACCTTCAAAGCGAGGAGCCGCTATACTACATAATTACCCATTCGTTAAAACGTTCCTCTGGGAAGGAAAGAAAAGGAGTCTGTGAGATTTAAAATGCATTTTCGTCCAGTCGAGAGTAAAATTCCAACTACTCGCATGGAGTCTTTTCGCCGAGGCGCGAAAAACAGGCCACGTAGAGTGCCGACGATACCCCGATGCAGAGCATTCGATTCTGTCATGGTTGTTGGGTAACCGAACGGTCGGGACCAAACACCGATAGCGCAAAGATGGCGCTTACGGCGAAGCGTGTGACGTGTCTAGGATCCAGTTCGATACACATCGTTTGGATACCCGAATGAGATAAAGCCATTTATGCATTATTCACAATTGGACATTGCTTGTCTAATGAAGGGTACATGTAATGGAGTACATGATACATCTACTCCATAGAGGTCAGTGAAATTTGGTGCGATTGACTTTGACCATGCTCCACGAGTAGAGGGATGACGACTTTATGGATGCCATACTTTGGACTCCAAACCCATACTTGATTGACCTCACACAACACGGAGTTTACACTTTAGTCCTTTAGTACTTTTGTCCAGAGCCCACATCACGTGACATCGCACATGACTTCAAATTTCTCAACGTGTCTGAGAAAGGGAAACAAGTGCCTACCATTCCGAACAGGACAGCCAAAAGTGACGCCTAATCTGGAAATCTGCCATTAGTCGTTTTGTGACTCCTACTTGCGCCCAAAACCTTCGTTGCCAATGGTTGTTCGTAGGTTCCCAGAAGTACAAAAAATTGCGCCGACATGCTTGCGCAGGTGTACGCCCGTGCTTTGCGATAAACAATAACTGGTACTCACGCATCTTCTTGAGGGCCACTTTGTCGGCCGCCGCCTGTGCCTCCCGAGTGGATATGGCATGATATACCTCGCACGCTCCTCGAGGGAATGCAGCATCCGTTGTCACTGATCTCGTCCTGTTCCGAAACCCTTTTCAGCTTGAGCGTCCTTTCGGATCCCGGAGACGAAAAAGTAAAATCCACTAGCTTTAAACGAGAATCACGAAAAAAATAACACAATGTTGTCGTTACACTCACCGAGCATTAAAATTTTGTACATCTGCCGTTTCACTCGAGGCTGTATCCCCAACAGGAAAAACCTAGTCCGTCCAGGCTGGGGATGGTCGAGGACTAGACTTCTCTATTTTTGAGACGCGAACCACGTCTTTACAGAGTCCCTAGGGCACTCATCGAACTAATACAAATTTCGTCGGCGGAGGCGCCTGAAAACATTACCGAAGTGCACATACACGCAGAGTACTTCGCAGCGAGAGTGACGGATCTACCGTGATATATCTACTTTCTGCTGGTTAAAACTTCGTTGATTATAATTTCTCTTGAACCTATACTCACCGAATAAGCTTTGTTCCGGAGAATTTACTTTACTTGCCTGCAGTAGCAATTCACCTGCCTGCTCTTCCCCGCTGACAATGATGGCCATACTGCTCACGAATAACAATCGAAACAGCCGGCCGGTCTGCAGCTAGCGCAGCGACTGTGGGCCCGCAGCGAGGGAAAACGTCGGTTTAGAGTTAACGCTTGACTCTGAGGCCCAATGTGCCCTGGATTCATTCACTTTTTAAACAATATAAAATTAGAAATGAAAGACTCCATGAGGCTTAGGGCTTAAGCGTCAACTCTCAACCCACCTAACGCAACGAAACATACAAAAATATTATTTATGTCAGTGTTTTCTGTGAGTTGCCAAATGTCTGACGACAATTTCAGTTGAAAGGGACGACCACAGACGAAGATCGTATGAGTATTTACCGCAATTTTCTAACCAGGGCACTACGTGCTATTCGTCCGAAGTCTGAGAACGGTCTGCAGGAGCATATCCCCCTTTTTTCCAGACAATCCCTTCTATTTGGGAAGCAACGACACTGCACAAGGTTCATAATGTAACGAGTTCCCGGATTTCGAACACTTCCGTTCCTATGTTGCTCTGTTCAGAAGATCAAGGTATTTTTGTCACGCTCTAATAAAGGTGTAGGAATACAAGTCACACTCTTAGAAGAGTCGGGGAGTTATTGCCACACTCTTAGAAAGGTCTAGGAATTATTGTCAAACTCTTAGAAGAGTCGGGGAATTATTGTCACAGTCTTAGAAGAGTCTAGGAATTATTGTCACACTCTAAGAAGAGTCTAGGAATTATTGTCACACTCTTAGAAGGGTCTAGGAATTATTGTCACAGTCTTAGAAGGGTCTAGGAATTATTGTCACAGTCTAAAAAGGGTCTAGAAATTATTGTCACAGTCTTAGAAGGGTCTAGGCATTATTGTCACACTCGTAAAAGAGTCTAGGAATTATTGTCACAGTCTTAGAAGGGTCGGAGAATTATTGTCACACTCTCAGAAAGGTCTAGGAATTATTGTCACACTCTAGGAAGTGTCTAGGAATTATTGTCACAGTTTTAGAAGGGTCTAGGAATTATTGTCACAGTCTTAGAAGAGTCTAGGAATTATTGTCACACTCTTAGAAGAGTCGGGGAATTATTGTCACACTCTTAGAAGGGTCTAGGAATTATTGTCACAGTCTTAGAAGGGTCTAGGAATTATTGTCACAGTCTTAGAAGGGTCTAGGAATTATTGTCACACTCTTAGAAGAGTCGGGGAATTATTGTCACACTCTTAAAAGAGTATAGGAATTATTGTCACACTCTTAGAAGAGTCGGGGAATTATTGGCACACTCTTAGAAGAGTCTAGGAAATATTGGCACACTCTTAGAAGAGTCGGGGAATTATTGTCACACTCTTAGAAGGGTCTAGGAATTATTGTCACACTCGTAGAAGAGTCTAGGACCTATTGTCACAGTCTTAGAAGGGTCGGGGAATTATTGTCACACTCTCAGAAAGGTCTAGGAATTATTGTCACAGTTTTAGAAGGGTCTAGAAATTATTGTCACAGTCTTAGAAGGGTCTAGGAATTATTGTCACACTCTTAGAAGAGTCGGGGAATTATTGTCACACTCTTAGAAGAGTCGGGGAATTATTGTCACACTCTTAGAAGAGTCTAGGAATTATTGTCACACTCTTAGAAGAGTCGGGGAATTATTGGCACACTCTTAGAAGAGTCTAGGAAATATTGGCACACTCTTAGAAGAGTCGGGGAATTATTGTCACACTCTTAGAAGGGTCTAGGAATTATTGTCACACTCGTAGAAGAGTCTAGGACCTATTGTCACAGTCTTAGAAGGGTCGGGGAATTATTGTCACACTCTCAGAAAGGTCTAGGAATTATTGTCACAGTTTTAGAAGGGTCTAGAAATTATTGTCACAGTCTTAGAAGGGTCTAGGAATTATTGTCACACTCTTAGAAGAGTCGGGGAATTATTGTCACACTCTTAGAAGAGTCGGGGAATTATTGTCACACTCTTAGAAGAGTCGGGGAATTATTGTCACACTCTTAGAAGAGTCGGGGAATTATTGTCACAGTCTTAGAAGAGTCTAGGAATTATTGTCACAGTTTTAGAAGGGTCTAGGAATTATTGTCACAGTCTTAGAAGGGTCTAGGAATTATTGTCGCACTCTTAGAAGAGTCGGGGAATTATTGTCACACTCATAGAAGAGTCTAGGAATTATTGTCACAGTCTTTGATGGGTCTAGGAATTATTGTCACGCTTCTTGGAACGTGCAGTATCCTCTTTTGCCGTTGTTTCTGCTTTTGTCTTGCTCCGACAGGTCCAGCCACGTGTATAGTCCATCCCGAAAAAGCTGAATTCGTGGCCACGGTTGTTTTCGTGGCCAACTTTCCGCTCGTACACAATCACAGTACATGCTTATATCTTGCACAAACATCATTGCAGCATCCGTATTCAATGGGGATAAAGGATTCGGCTGTGTAAGCAAACCCTTGCACGCCTCCACCACCTCGATGATATGGATCCCAGGGGCCCTGTAGAAAATAAAATGGAAATTGAGTGAGGAAGTTCGTACAGTGCTTTCCACTAAAGAGCGGGTTAATAGATTTTCTCACCATGCATTGTCCAAAACATCGACACAGACAGTGCCAACGTCGGATATGTTGGGGTGCCACACACGAGTGTTAAAGGTCACCTGCAAGAATAATGGATGAATGAATCTTGATAAGTCTGAGTGGGATGTTTCAATCCAGTGAACCAGACAAACGGTACAGGAGGAGTTTGCTCTTACCTTGGGTGGTTTGAAGGGAAAGTTGGAAGGAATTCTGACATGCACTTCGAAAGTGCCTCCAGCCCACGGGCTACCCTCCTCCCCGGAGAAGGCACACTCCACGTACGAGAGGCGTGTCTCATCGTAATCGACAAGGATTATGCCTGTGGTGTTCTGTAGACAGGGAAATGAGAAGACATGAAACGGCGCCCGGATGAACCATTCACATTTCACGGCGTCGAAGAGACTCACATTTACGAGATCGGCTTTGTCCTTGTTCAGGCGCCCTCTGAAACCCCTGGAAGCACTAGTCATGATGGAATTACTTGCAGCGAAATAACCACTAAAAAGCCTAACAGCACACAATTGCAGTTGATGGCGGGCAAGCGGGGCGGGAGGCGGGGAACGCAGACCCAGAGTCACCGCCTTGACCAAAGTATCGGAGTCTCTCCTCTCCCACCGACACAGTGTCGGCAACATTACGAAGAGTGATCTGAATGCGTTCAGAATTCATGACGATTTTTAAACGAACGTAGATGGAGACATACTGATAGAAGTAGTAATTCAATGTTGCGACTGTGTCTAAAGATTTTATTTGTATGTCGTTTTCTAATCGAGTTTGCAGATAGCAACGTGTAGGTTGTTTGCTGTGTGTGTGATTTCGTCCGTCATTTGTCAGCTACTGAGCAGAAAACATGTTGTGAAGACCAATTTAATATCCAGTTAATTGGCACAACATGAGTTGAAAACTCGATCAAAACGAAATTGTGGAGAACCAGTGCAATGATTTCGGAATTTTCGATGTCTCCACGTTCAGACATGAGTGCTTCTCGCATAGGCAGTCGTAAGTAGCTTGGTACTGTTGTGGGGAAAACAAGGATCTTGCCCTGTTCTAACCATTTCTTTTTTTTTTTTGTTGATATGCAGCTTGCTCCTCTTGGTTCGAAGGTGTCTTTGAAGCTTCGGATCTAGTGCGTCGCCCAAACACGGGTGCTGTTGACCCAGATAAAGTTAGGAAAACACTGTGCATCACTTCAGATGATGGTGAGAAGTGTAAATAACAGCTCCTTGTTTTAAACTGCTTTTCGTTTAGGTGTCACAGATGTATGTGTTAAAAATTCGTTCTATTCTGTTGTTGTTCATTGGGGGGAATGGGGGTGGGAGGGGGATACGGGGGGAGGGTGGAGACCCTCGACCCCTCGGAGCTGGATGCGTTTCGGATGAGCCCGTGGACTTCGCTGGATGAGCCCGACACAGAAACTGAGTTGATTTCGGGCTGGATAGGGTCCTAAAGGCGCTCGTCGGACACATCCTGGAGTTGGCCGAAAAGCTCACATTCTGGAACACCGGTCGGGCAGCCCGAACGGTGCTCAAATCGGACAGATCCGTGCCCGTGCTGATCGCGGAGCAGATCATTTTTAGTTCATTTGTGGATGAGCAAACTGAAAGAACTGTGTTTGACTCGTGTCGTACATAAAAGTGAGGAAAATTGTTTCTCGCTTCGGTCTTTTGTCGACGTCCGTAGGTAGGCAACCCAACAGGCACTGGCTTTCAACTGATTGCCTACGCCTGTTACGCGTTACCACTGTCATGGCCACCTCCCCGCCAGGGCACTGGCCTGGCCGGCAGGGCAGAGCAGGGCAGAGACTCCCCTCCTCGTGGTGAGCGTAACCGCCGTACCCCCTCGGCGGCGTCCTGACTTGGACCCGACGGCGGCACCCTTGGGCCTGGCAAAGATCCCCCTCCTCTTGGCCGTCCGCCTCCTTGCCTTGCGTAGATGAAAAATATCAGAAGTTACAATCTAGCCTCAGAAATACCGTGTGCCTTAAATGCTGCTACAAACAAACTCGAAACGAAACAATCTAATGGAGAGGAAGGGAGAAGAGGCGTGGATTGTCGACAACTACTAGCAGGCTTGTTATGCATATGATAAGCTCCCAACTCACCTTCAGCCGATCGGACTACACCAGAGGAAAGCGTCCTCTAAAATCTTCTTGAAGTTAAGGGAGAGCGAGGTATCTCTTTTGTTGTTGGCTTTGGGGCTTGGTCGTAGTTTCTTGAAGTTAAAACGAATGAATCATAGCGCGGCACGCACTAAGGAAAGTGGTTGTTTGCCTAACTAGCGCGGCGCGGCGTCGGCTCGGTTTTACCGTGTGGTCGTCGGGTCGGCTCGGACCCCGTTCTGTTTTACTTGGAGGTGACGAGCCACCATCTGACACTGACATGCGAGTGACCTAAAATCTACTGCAACACACAACGCACACTGGTGTGACGAAAATATTGTGGTTCAACCTCGCCGTGTCTCGGTAATCTGGTGCGGGAGAGGACACAGCACTAGTATCATGTGTTCTCCAATAATAAGACAAACTTGCGATTCTTATTCTGCGGCCCAGATCGCGAGTGTAAGTACGTGACGAAAGCCCACCAGTAGGTTTCCCGATCACCGTGCAGTTTGAACAGACCGCCTTGTAGTTATCGTACTCACCGCTTGGTGCCATAGCGCTGTTTCCGTGGCCGCGTCGTTCGAAGAATTTCTCATACACCGACTAATTTCTCATACACGGAATCGATGTAGCCTCGCACAGGTCGCACATTTGGCGTACTGTGAATATGAAGATAAGGTGCACCCCCTCCCTCGCCCTCGCCACCCAGGCCACCTCCCACTCCAAAAATATAAACACACAATTTCATCAATCAACTAAGTATTTGGAAATTCTAAAATGCTTGTAAAATAAGCAGTAAATAAACATAAAAAATGCCCCCGCAGAAAAAAAAATTATTCAGAAAAAAAACACATTTTAGTAATTTTTTAAAAATTAATTTAATTATTAATATAATATTCTTACTATTTAAAAAAAAAATCAGGAATTTCGATCAACTGTGCATGGACGTATCGAGCCACTCCCCCCAAATTGATCAGTAAAATAAAATTAATTTCTACGCTTTAACAATTTTTTACCCATTTATTTTTTATTTTATTTTGTTTTAAATCATAGAGGACGGAATTTTGGAATAAATCGTATTAATGCGACAAAAATCGGAAAAATAAATTAAAAATACGGGAGGTAAGTTCCAGGAGGGGTATGTTCTAGTATGTGTCCGTTCTGAGATGTCGTTCATCCGACAAACACTTCGATAAGACTTACCAGATTCACGAATGCGCGCAGGGTACGCCTACTATTCCGCCCGACGACGCCACTCCCGCTGCACCGACAAGCCACAGGTGGCTTGCGCGAAAGAAAATAGTTCCGACGTTGCGTAGGCTGTTGAATGAATGCTTCTAAACGCTTACCTACGAAAAAGTTTGCGATTCAATTACATGAAAAGGTTGGAAGGACCACTGTGAACACGTACTTCTGAAGAGCAGCCCTGCGTCGCCCTGCGGAATGATGTAACACTGCACCGAGAGCAGGGTGACGATTTCGGGGGAGCGATCAACCAATGATAAAAGAGATGCAGTGCATCCGGCCCGGTCGCGCTCGCGCGGGTTAATTCAGATGCGCATGTGGGAGTACCGTTCTGCCATTCAATAGAGTACTCCGGAGAAGCTCTTCGTTACGACATCTTACTTCCGTTACGGGCTTCTCCGGAGTACTCTATTGCACGGAATGTGTCGAATTCATCCAGATTGTGTCGGATTGTGTACGATTCTGCCGAATTGTGTGCGAATGTCTTGGATTGTCTCGGATTGTCTCCAAAAGTGTACACGGTTTGTGTCCGGCGAGGGACCCCTCGGTGGCAGGAGAAGGCTAGATAATACTGAAACAGCCAGTTGACGAGCCGAGTCTTTATAGATCGCTATTGGATGCAGTGAGAAAGCTGAATTTAAACTCTGTTGTGAGACAGTTTGCAGCATTTCTTGAGTGTAAAATGACGTCCTAAAAACAACAAGCTGGCCCGTCCCTTCCGTCAATCTCGGTGCCAGTTCCGCTCCACCGGCACCTCGGTTTGACAGGGGGACTTGGCCAGCTTGGCCTGCCGGCGGCGTTTGCGGGGGCCTTCGGCTCCCGCTTCGTCTCCCCAGAAGTGCCCGATAGCAGATGTACTTGTTACGATTAAAATCGTTAACCTGAGCCCGTCCCTGTGCGCGCCGCTATGGTAATGGTGTGCGCGTGGCGGCCAACCCTAACCTCAAAAAACAAAAGCAGACAAATTTTCATGAATCAAAAATGTGATACAAATCGAAAATTGTTGCCACTTTACGTGATTCTACGTTAGGAAAGGAGTTTATCCTCTAAATTTGAAGTTTTTCTGTGAACGATAAGTCGGCGTACATACGTCCGAACGAACGAACATCCGGCATAAGACTATAAGTCCAGCTCCTGCCGTTTCTAAAGAAACGTGTCGGAACGGGCTAAAAACCGAGGCACGCTGGGCGGCGAACGTGAGCCACTCGGAGCGCCAGGCCTACACGCTTCCGATTGCGCTACATTTCTGTCGGCATGGGGCGTAGCCAGACAACAGTTTAGGTGAGCTAGCAAAGATTTGCATGCATCTTAGCTCTCATGGAGTTAAACAAATATTCATGTTTGGCATATGGTAGAGTATTTTTACTGTCACATAGAGAGGCATTGACAAATGTTTATGGGAAATTGGCGGATTTTACATGTGATAAAGTTCATGACAAAAATTTGGTCTCTATCTCACAGTTAGTCTATCCTATGCAGTATTTCATGTAGATATGGAATCATTAAGCGGTTTCTCAACTAATCCCTAGAGTTTCTGAGAATAAGCGAAGAGACGAAGGTCTAAAACAGAGAATCGGAACCTCGGATTAGTCGGTCCCATGGCGTTTCCACCGTCTGATTTTAGTTCGAGCAGCACAGTTCAAAGCAGTTGGAAATAAAATTGAGCTGTATTAACCAAAACGTTAATTGTGCCGCTCCGAGCAAATGTTTTGCTTCGGAACGATGCATCCCTCGTCGTCCCTCGTTGTATACGCAGTTGGCCTCATACTTGACAAAACTCTTAATGTCGCAAACTTCCACGAACGCTGTTGCCAACTTGGAGTTCACTGCCTGACCGTCGATACTTTGAGAGTGATGTACACGGTCCTCAGCAATAGTTCACAGGACTAGGAAGCAGCTTTACTACCGCCAAAAATAATTTTGAAAATAAAAGGAAAGGTGTTTTTACCCCTTTGACTCATCAGCACCAGTTCCTCTGATACCCTGTCAATGCGCTTCTTCCACGTGGCCCAAGGGGTGGAGGGGTTATCACAAAAGAGTGCTGAAACCTGGTCAGCACATTTTCCAGCTTCTGCAAGTCCTTCAACATGGTCTCAAGCGTATTGGGCTGCGGCAGAACAAGTACAACAAAAGGTTTTATCGCCTTCTCGCACTAAACCAGGTGTCTGACATTCTGCTCCCACCTGGTACCTGACAGTAATGTAAGTGTTCTGTAGTATGCTGTTTTGCCATTTTACATACTGAGAATGAAAAAGTTAGGAATATCACCAACACTGGAGTGTGGGCTTACGTCACCGTCCGATTCAAATCATATCAAAATACTAAGCGTGCTCTTTACCGGGTATCGATACGGCAGCTGAAGTATGAGACTCTAGCCACCTAATCTGGTGCGAAATGGGGTTTGGTTTGTTCCCTCAGCGAAGAGCAGTTTAGAAGCAAAAACTGCATGCTAAGCCATTTGCTCAAAGCCTTCCCCTTTAAGGCCCTACACTGTAAATGAAATGGTCAGACGTACTGCCAAAAAACGGAGAGACATTCGTGTCATGCCGGGAAACGGCAAGACAATTTGTTTGTCACATTATGGAGAAGCACAGCTTAAGGATCTTACGGAAAATGTCTTGCCGTGTTGTGGCATCAAACAGAGGCGAAACATTCCGTGTCATGCCGTTTTCAGGCGATACATAAGTGTCATGCCGATTTCTGTCTTGTTTCTCGCCGCCTGAGCGGCAAGAAATATGAGCTTTGGATTTACAGTGTGACGATTGTCAATGCCACCTGGAGCAGCACAAATGGTTTTGGGCAGTTGTTAACGCAACCCAGAAAATACGTAGACTAAGTAGTAGACTACATCTCACGTACCAGGCTTCGCGATTTATACAAAAACTATTTTAGCATACACTTTTGAAGCAGCAGCAAGTGTTTTAAAATGTTGCTTCTCAGCCAAGGAGAAGTATTTTTGTTGAACACCGGGGTGGGAAATGCCTCTCCCGATTTTGTGAAATTCACGTTCGGCCGTTTCCTGTGCATTTCTTATGGAAGTCGGTTACATACTTTTTTCTTTCGAAAACGCTTTGACAAGGACACCTAAACTTTGTTTTGGGAGGGTCAAGGACCATAAATAGTTAAATTTTCAGCTAAATCGGGAGGGTGGCGATCTTCGGCCTTTGCAGAAAACTCAGCTAAAATTGTACATTTACTAAGTCCAAACAAAATTGGAGATTGTGCCCTGTCCAGTGTATCGCCGTGAGACTGCGATCGAAATATAGACGAGTCTTGGAAATTTTGACGTCTTGTTGTAAACTAACTTTTGAACTACTCTAGTCTTAAAGTCACGAAAAATGTTTTCTTGCTCTTGATCATCAAAGGGAATCTGCAAAGACGCCCCGTTCCGGGGACATGACTGATTTTCTGGAAATCAAGACCTCATGTCGTAAACTAACTGAAACTACCTGGTGGTCCACCTAAGCCGTCCCAGTACGCCGCACAGTAGGCGGGCGGCGAGGCGGGGGAACGACAGGAGCTGCGTCGCCACACTGCCGCGGAGGAGGACGGCTTAGGTGGACGGCTTGGTATTCGAGCACCCCATATAGAGATGTTGTCTGGATTTTCATATGAGAAGACGCCTTGCTAAATCTCCCCGCTGTTTTGTATAGCAAACTGTTCTCCACTTAATAGACACCCTCACATCCAGACACACAGATACAATTTTCGCAACACACCCGAGTACTGGCTTTGCTAATCGCTCATCCAAAAGCCAAATGAGGTGTGATTTATTAGTATGAAGACCAGTTAATTGAAATAATGAAGACATTGCCAGTCTTTTATCCAGCAAACAAAAGGAAAGTATAAGGGTGCAATACAGACAGGAAAGACAACGTACCCGAGTGAAGTCATTGACGCCTGCCATGACTACCACTTTGTTCCCCGCTGGAAGCTCACGTAGTTGGTCCGCCACCTCTCTGATTGTAGCCCCGCCTTGGCAGCAGCCGATCACCATCGCACCTATGAGAGACAGAAACGTTCAATCTTCAAAAAATCTTCAAATAACTGTTTGTAAGAGCACCAATGGTCTAAGCAAATATCGCGGCAACGGGAGGGTTCCTTCACCTGCAACGAAATTCAACAGCCAAGTCGGTCGATTTTTAGCTAACTAGTCCATCCACTTACTTCCACTTTCCAATGGGGTCGGTCGTCAACACACACTGTAGATCTCTTATCAAAATAAAACGAAGTTATTCGCAACTTACGAAGGTTTCGGTGCAGCCATAACATACAAACTCGGTTTTTCGTAAAGAAAATTTGCTGGTATGTCACGGATGCACCGAAACCTTCGCAAGCAGCGAAAAATTTCCATAAGAGACTCGGAAGTCTCGCCGTTTGTTTGTTCAAAAAGTTTGTCACAAAAGAGTTGTGAATATTATGCTGTATTGTTACTGCACTTAATAAAAATGTTTTTATGTTCTTCAGCTTCACAAAAAATTGATAATCACCAACCTTTCGTCGGCAACCACAAATCAATTGCCTTTTATTATATTGGTAATTTTGGACCGCCTGTCGTTTGGCACATTTTCTTCTTTCTGACAGTGTCTTGTTAAGGTATGCTGTTTGGCATCCATGTTTATTTTAATTTCACCACACAGTGTACACGCAAAAGATTTGCCTTTTCCTTCCAATGGGTGGTGATTCTGCGAAGAAAATACCACTCAATGAGATGGGCGGGAATGGATCAATCACGTTTCACGACATTGCACACGTGCAGTTTATCTTAATTTGGTGAGGCGTAGTGAAGTTGCAGTGCTAACAAATATTTCATGGTAATTATTTACAGGTAAGGGGAAGATTTTTGCAGCTTCAGTGGACACCGCGCTCTCCTCTATCTTTGCACGCAACGATCGCTTCCCACAAAGGAGGAGGCCACCGATGTGTGCAAAGATGACAAGGAATACCGATGTTGCAGCGTCACTGCTCAGTCCACTGACAAGCCTCTGAAAAACAACTGCTTTAAGAAGCAAGTATCCTCTCGCACAACAATTTTCCCAGGTCCCTCGTTTCTGGCGGGCGCCGAGATGGGCCGAACTGGCAAACTCGAGTTCAAGATTTGGCGACGTGAAGAGGTCTTTCTCAAAAATTTCGCCCTGTTGACATACAGTAGAATTATAAATCGACTTAATTTGCGACTACTGTCAGAAGCCAAAGCAAAACCGAAAATTATATCTTGAAGTATGAAATCGTGTTTTAAAAATTTCTTTTCACAAATTTTTATTCTATGTATTGCTACCTTTGAAATACTTTATGTTGTATCTTTGGTCTCCTTATCTTTCTTCCATTCTTCAATTGTAAAGATTTGAATAAGTCCTGTTTTCCAGCGTTTGAGCATTTTGTCGTGAGTTTTTGATTGATTTAGTGCACGACGATTTTGTACAGCTGAAGACTAGAACATCTTTTTTCTGAATTTCTTTTTCGATCCCAAGAGCTTGTGGACTAATTCCGAAATTTTGATCTCTCTCTCTCTCTCTCTCTCTCTCTCTCTCTCTCTCTCTCTCTCTCTCTCTCTCTCTCTCTCTCTCTCCCTTCTCCCTCGCGCCGCAGCACAGTGCAGCGCGCTATCTCTCGCTCCCTCCCTGCTCCCCTCCTCTGGCCTCCCTCTCAAATGAGAAGTGCAGAGCTGTGGGTACTGTTTTTGTTAGAGAGAATAATAGGTCCTTTTTAAATAAAATTGACACTGTGAGAAAAGATGTGTAATACGACACCAGATTTCAGGGTTCAAACCAGCCCCCATGATAGGGTCAACATAAGAAAATGCTGTAAAAGAATTAAAAAAAATACTATCCCACTGTGTGAGATACTGGTAGGCCCGGAGTTTCACGGGGGTTTGGTTAGAATAGACAAGTTTATATTTTGTTCTTTTTGGTTTTGTTTGCCTTTTATTTTTAATTCATGGAATGAGAATTTTGCTTGAGCGTTGTTTCAGTTTTGGGGTGGTTTGGGGGTGGTTATAGAAGTTAAGTTAATTTTTGGTTCTGGTTTTGTTTGCTTTCTTTTTTTTATAATTCATGGAAAGAGGATTTTGGTTGAGCCTTGTTTCAGTTTTGGGGTGGTTCGGGGTGGTTTGTATCTCCTTCGAGGGGGAGAGGGAGTAGTTGAAGAGCTAGGGCGTCTAGGTAGCGGTCAGTGTAACGCTTGCATTCTCATACGCGGGCCGCCTAGCGCTAGCCTCCTGCAAGGCTCTCGCACTGTTGTCCCCCCCACCGGTCCCAAACGGTTCTGACTCTTGAGTCGCCTCCCTTTTAGCGGGGCCTCGGCGTGCCTCGGCTCGGCTCGCCACATCGACAATGGGTACCCGGCAAAGGCTACGCAACAAAAAAGAAGGACGTCCGATTTGGCTGTGCTCTGGAGAAGGACAGAATGATACTGAGTCAGGCAGAGGTTGCTGATGCAGCCTGCTGACGAGTCGAGCATAGCTCGTCTAGAGGCGTTGTAACAGTAGCTCTGTCTCTTGCTATCACCGTGGGATGGAGAGAGCAAGCTAAAGTTTGAAGTGGCTTTTCTGATCACTATGATATTTTTTGAATGTAACAACACGCTAGACTATTTAATACGACTATCGTCCGTAATTCTGTTAGACAGATTTTTGATTTTTTAGATCGTTTTGATTTTGGACTAGTGGTGCCTGTTGACGAGGTGCTCTGTCTCTTACTTTCCCCATTGAAAGGAGTGAGAAAGCCGACTTTAAAACTCGTTTTTAAACGGTGTGTGATATTTTTGAAGTGTAAAAACACGTCAGCGTGTCTTGTACGAGTACCCTTCGATAATCTGGAGAGTTTGAAAAACTTCTGTCAGAGGGCCATATAGGGCTATGCTTCCAAGAAAAAAAAATACTATTACACTTCGTGAAATACTGGTAGGCCCGAAGTGTCACAAAAATGGATTTGGATTCAATTTTTATATTGCTTTATATTAGTTATTCGGAATTTTTATTTGGTTAGCTCTTTCTTAATTTTAAATAACGGAGGAAACGTAGGTGATTTGAAGTTTCGAAGTTTTTTTGTTTTTTTAACTAACTTTTTACTTCAAAATGCAGGTGAGACAGACGGAAACACACCGCGTCATACGGGAAATGTCATAGTGTATAGCGACTGAACACATTATGTAAAACGGGAAATGTGAGGGGAATGTGGCGAGACTTCATTGTCGATAGGTTGGCTGGTCGCGGCGCGGCTCGCGGCCCCTAGTTCTCACTGGCACTGACCGCTCGGCACATCGACAATATTCCGTTCTGAGGGTTGTGCCTCTCGTGCATACTCTAGGGTCCGAAGCGGTCGCGACTCTTGAGTTGCCTCCCTTTTAACCAGGGCTCGACTCGGCTCGGCACATCAACAATAAGGGCTGTTTCACAGGAAAGGGAGAGGTCCGATTTATAGCGTGGCAGGAGAAGGATGGATGATACTGACACAGCCAGTTGACGAGCCGAGCGCGCTAGCTCTGTCTTTTTCGCCATTGGATGGAGTGAGAAAGCTGAATTTGAACTTGGTTTTGAGACAGTCTGCTGCATTTCTGGAGTGTTAAATGATGTCCGACGCTCTCGTATGGGTACTATGCGAAAGTCAGGAAGGTCTTAAAAACTTCTCACAGAGACTTTCGGTTTTGGCGTAAGGGGCACCATAGGAAATTAAAAAAAGTCCAATCTTCATTGAAACTAAAAGGTCACTCCGTGCCTAAAAAAGGTCCAATCCGCTACGAAACTGTAAGGCAACTCCGTTTCACTCCGTGCCTAAAAAAAACACTTATACGTGGCGAACATGACCCACGCTCCTTCGCCTACGCTGAAATAAAGGCGGATTAGAAAATAACCGCGACTGCGAAATATTTTCCCACGCTCACTGTCAACAGCCGCCATGATGTAACGGCCGTAACCGCAGCGGCGGAAAGGCCTCAACAGAACAACACGACTCAAGATTTAAAAAAACAAAAAAAAAACACAGACTTTAGCAACGTAAAATATGTTATCACACACGCTGTTAGACAGTATTCGGACAAGGAAAAAATTTAACGGTCGCGGACACACGCCACGAATGGCGGGTACTTACCCAGATGTCGAACTCGTCGGCGAAATGAACCGCCTCGCCAAACAGCTCACGCTGCTCGGTGGAGCAGGACATCCTCCTCATCTTCGCTGCTGCTATCGTTGCTACTGTCGCTCATTACGACCACCTCCACCTTTGTTAAGTCCTTATGGCCGGCGGGACGCATGGTGCTTCACGTGCTTCACCTTGCGGCTGCCACAGACACAATGCCGCCGGCTTCCCGCCGCTAACGAAGCGGGACGTATAACGCTGGCTCTGATTGGCTCATTATAGGAGAGGGTCGTCATGTGATCTGATAGACACCGATGATTGGTTGATCGCGAAATTAATTATATCACGTTTGCAGATTCACACGCGAAATAGAGCGACGCCGTAAGAAATACTTTCGCAGAAAATGAATTTAAAAGTCCACATTTCTTTACAACATGCCCTGGTTGTTTTGTTTCCACGCTGTCTCGCCTTCGCCGCTCTCCCCCTTTCCCCTACCTTCCCTCCCCTGCCTTTCCCTGAGCCGTGGGAGCCGCCGGGCCGGCCGCCGTCCTCAGGGTGGCGGGGGAGGGAGGGGGGGAGGGGGGAGTTCACTGCACGTCGTTCACACCGCTGCGGCTACAGCGCGCTGCTGCAGCACTACCCTTGGCCGGCTCGACTCTCGGCTCCGACCGCGCGCGGCATTCAAACGAGTCACTGTGACAACCCGGAGAATTCGTTGGCATCCTTCTTGCGCTTGACTTATGTAGTTATGCGTGGCGCACACACCTCCCCGGGGGAAGGGGGTAGTATAAATTCGAGCGCCTCTCTTAACTACGGGCGCTTATTGACCCAGCTATATTTGGGAGTGCTAAAGCAAGCAGTGCCGTCTGCCGTTTGAAGCGGCCTTAGCTAGTATTATTTACGAAAATTAAAATCTT
The DNA here is from genome assembly GCA_038380765.1 of Odontothrips loti. NCBI lineage: Eukaryota > Metazoa > Arthropoda > Insecta > Thysanoptera > Thripidae > Odontothrips > Odontothrips loti. The sequence goes on along the minus strand of JAZGLN010000125.1, from coordinate 167,583 downwards.
TCTTAGACTTTCAGGACTCCAGGACTGGTTCACATAATCTATTTTAGTATTTGCAAAAGGTTAGGTTAGGTTGCAAATTGCAAAAGGTTCTGGTCAAATTAGAAAACGGTAGGCGTACGCCACACCGCGTCGTGACGTAACAGGCTTCGCTCACCGCAAACATCTGTTCCGCCCCTCCATGCCTGGCGTAAACCTACCTTGGCCTGCTGGCGGCTGTCACCGGGTGAGTGGGACCCTGCGGGGCCAATCAGTCTGTACGGCGCCCTGCGGGCGCCGGTCTTAGAGCGCGAGGTTCGCTGCGCTTCTAACCTAACCGCTGGACGTACCTACCCCCACCTTATTGTGGTATTCTCTGCCGTATCTATTTGTGCTCAAATCTAACCTAACCTACCCCACTCTAACCCAACCCACTCCATCCTACCCTAGACTAACGTACTCATTGAAGACTTCTCTTCACCATTCAATGCTGCTCTAGCCTAACCTACCCGAGCCCAACCAGTTTTTGTCCAAGGAGGCCGTGCTTTGATCACTGGCACCTGCAGCAGCACCTACGGGGTCTTCTTCGCCATTGTAATTGAGGTCTTCACTATATGTTTAGCGGGGTCGATTTCCATCGTTAAGTTTAAAATACAACTCCTTCGCAGTTTTCCTATTCGTTCCTGCTTCTGCCCAAGAAGGCCCTGTTATGACCACTAGCACCAGCAGCAGCACCTGGGGATGGTTTCGGCATCTTGACTGGGCTCTTGGGGTGATTTTTGATTAAGAAATTTGCTCTCCCGTTCCAGTTCCTGCTCAAGCAGGCCCAGTTTTGCCAACCGGCACCTGCAGCAGCTCCTGGGGTTCTTTTCGGCATTGTAATTGAAGTTCTGAATGTATTTTAAGTGGGGTCGGTTCCGATCTTTAAGCTCCAAATACAGCTTGTTGAGCAGTTTTTCTATTTGTTCCTGCTCCTGCCCAAGAAGGCCTTGTTTTGACCACTAGCACCTGCAGCAGCACCTGGGCTCGATTTTGCTATCTTGACTTGGGTCTTTGGATGGTTTTAGAAGGGGTCGGTCGTCATGTTCAAGTTTGAAAATCGGCACGATTTAGAAGTTTGCCCTCCTGTTCCAGTTCTTGCACAAGAAGGCCCTGGTTTGTCAACCGGCACCTGCAGCAGCACCTGAGGAAGGATGCCCCCGAGGTGAGGTTGACTCCGGTATGATGCAAGGAGATTGTGGTCCAAATGTGAGTCCTCTACGATGAACCGTTTCCGAGAAATCGCGCGGACAGACAGACACTCTAAAAGACAAAACATTTTTGGGCCAGTGGAGAAAGGGCTTCGCTTTCGCTCAGCCAACAAATATTTTCAAAATACAATAAATGTAGTCACTCAACAAATGAAACAAAATATTTTAGAAATATTTTTTTTTTTTTTTTTTTTTTGCAATTTGAGGGTGTCCTGCCTCCTGTTCCTGCATCCTGGAGCTTCTGTGCTGCTTCTGAAAGGTAAATCGTAAATAGAATACCGGATCATGCGCCGTTTCTCAAACGATTCAACTATTCGAACACTTCGATAAGTGCGTTTACTCGACCTTGCTTTTTAAGCCACTGCTCGTGTTTGCTGCTTCTGTGCTTTCTTCGATTCGCGAACTGCTTCTTGGTCAGCGGTGGTAGGGGCAGCCAGCCTATCTAAAGTCGCATAATGTAGAGGAAATATCTATAGACGAATATTTGGCAGTGTATCCATAGTAAAGGCGTCATTGAACTAGTGCACAGGAAAGCAACGGAGAAGGCGTACTTATTGAATTCCGAAAGAGGTCGTCTCCGTGGTCTTGGTCTTGTGGTAGCTCCACATGCACCGGCGTTTCAGCGGTCATGCGCGGTGGGCTGAACCTGTGAAGAAATGACAAGCGTTAAATTACAAATTTGTAAACTAACATTTAGCGTGATTTCTGGCGGCGCAACGTCATCCGTAATGTAAGGAGGCGCTCATTCATACCTCTTGCCAACTGGGAGTTCGAAAACTTGGTCTTCGTCCTCGTTGTCCATTAAGGGGTCAATCACCAGCTCGGCTCCTGTGAAGCTCGTAGGGGCTATAAGGAAAGAACAACAGTTGACCGTACTGTTGACGACTAGTTGACCGTTTAATTTCTGCGTGTACGCATGCATCCATTTTCTGTGGTCACTGAAGATCGAAAGGAACAAAAAATAAAGAGTGCTCGTTCATTGAAATTGTGCGGTCTGTTATGGTTTGGTAAATTTTTAACAGTCATAGCCAGTAACGAGGGTACATACTCGGGCCTCTCCAGCACGTCCTCGAACTCCCGGATCAAGTAGGGCTTGCACCTCGCCCCCGCCATCATGAGGAAGTTCCGTTGGCTGTCGTCCTGCCTTAACCTTCTCGGTCGTATATCACACCCTTTCCATTTGGTTTCGTTTCTGGTTTAAGAGTCCCTCTCCTCTTTAAAGGACGGATGGATGACCCCGTGTCCAAAATTGTGAAATAAAATTCGGAGAACTCTTGTTCAGCCTTTCTCATGACGCCTGTAAATTAATAGAAAAAAGTGGGACAAACGAAAAATACCACTCGATATTTACAGCTACAGTTACTCACTGTGGAAAGTTCAGAAATAAGGGTTGCCTTGGTTGTTTAGCATGGTGTTGACTTTCTGTGGATGGACTCTTTACTACTCGTGGTCCAGGCTTTCCGTCCGTCAATGGAAAAGTCTTCGGGAAGGATCTCCGGGTTTTCCACCCACTGGGCTTTGTAGTAGGATAGGAATTTCAACACCTTTTCTGTGGTATCGCTTGTCGTCAGCTTCCCCGCCTCCGCCCAGATGACCGCGAACCCCTGCTCGATCAGGTCGGGCGGCCATCCTCATAATGAGCCCTGGCCACAGCTTCGTCGGCTCTCTTTCATTGAAGTTCGAAAACAAGTGGTCAACACCAAGCTTCTTAGCCTTGTGTATAGCCTGTGAGAGAAATCGACAAACAATGAGTGAAACTAAAATCAGGCAGTGCAAGATAAAAATGTAAAAACGAACGAAGGAATAGAATACTTACCCTATGGAAATGCCACAGACATCTATGTGTATTTATCCTTGGGTATACTTTCTTCCATGCCTTCCTTTGCACCTTGTCCTAATCTGTCACGCAGGCTGCTGCTTTCAGCCCAAGTGCTTTCAGTTGGACGAGGATGGCCTTGCAGGTGCTTCCCTTCTTGCTTCTCATTGCAGCACATGCAAGAGGAATCACCTGCCAATTGAAAGCTATCGTAAGGACATAGCACCACTTCGTGGAACAAATTGTGAGCGAAAGAAAAACTTGTCACGCTACTTGCCCTCATTGTATGGCATGTTTAACAAATCTTGTGGGAGCTGGCTGCAAGTATGAGCTGGATGCCATTGGATGGAGTAAGGCAATAAAACTTTAAACCACATGTAAATAGAAACTAAAGGCTTAAGTTGACATACGAAGCAAGGTTATTCAGGCAGCAGTGCATGGGAAATTTAACAAGTACGCAGAATTTAGATATTCATCAAACACCAACACCCTAGAAAAACATTAATAAATGGTAGAAACTATCTTCAAATCTGGCTTATAAATGTTTCATATCAAAACAAACAACCTCAATTGAAGATAAAGGCAAGCTAAATTACAACTAGACACAATTTAACAGACCAAATGGGTTAAATTGAATACTAAAGCCAGTTACAAAAAATTTTTGTAGCACTCTGTTCTATCATTAGTCCATTAAATAGCTATTTAATGCAATATATACAAGCTAGGCGTACGCCACACCGCGTCGTGACGTAACAGGCTTCGCTCACCGCGAACATCTGTTCCGCCCCTCCATGCCTGGCGTACACCTACCTTGGCCTGCCGGCGGCTGTCACCGGGCGTGTGGGACCCTGCGGGGCTAATTAGTCAGAACGGCGCCCTGCGGGTTTGTCAAAAAACATATGCAGACTTTGGATACAGTGACATTTTCGCGAACGCATCCGACCTGTCGCGCGCTGCTTGTTTTGATTCCACGCTGCGCGCTGCTTCCCTCCCTCACCCCGCGCCCGGCCAGCCTCCGCGGCCCAGCCGTGAGCCAGCGAACTAGCCGGGCACAGGCAATGGAGCGGCAAGGCAAGCCAACGCTGTTGGTAGTGTTGCGCAGGACCAAAATACCTTCTGCCGGAAGCCGCGCTAACGCACGGAAACCCGGAAGGATTGTTGTAAAAATCTTACAGTGAGTGCGAAAAGTATTCGTACACGTGCAAATTTTTCAGAAAATTGCGATATTTCACGTTTCTTTGTGCGTTTTTGGTCGGAAATAAAAATAGTCAGCGTAGACAGCAGTGATTTTTAATAAATGCATATAAATTGCATAATATTTAACAAAAAATAAACCTCTAAAACGTAAAAAAAAATAATAATAAAGTATTCGTACAGCCGTCATTTCGTAACATTTCATTCGTCATATTGTAACTATTTCTTGAGATCAATATTTTGTGGGGTTGCCTTTGGCCGAAATAACGGCCCGTATACGCCTGGGCTGGCACGCGATCAAGTCTGCACAAAAGGAAGGGGGAATCTTCGCTCATTCTTCTTTCAGAGCTTTTTCAAAAATCGTGTTTGTTTGATATGTGGCGTTTTCTGATTTGCACTTCAAGATGCTGCCATAGATGCTCCATTGGGTTCAAGTCCGGGGATTGGGGAGGAGTTTCCAAGCGATTCGGAGCATTGTACAGAAGATTGCGATTGCCTAATGCGCGCAATTTAGCATTACTGCGGCAACTAATATATGGCGGATTGTATGTTAACGACTATATTTGAATAAATGAACCAAATTGGTAACAGTCAGTAGGTACGAATGCAGCCCGGCCCACCCGACCACCGCCGTTGAGCGCCTGCCGCCTGCCGCCTGCCACATGCAGCAGGTGGGCAAGCCCGCAGTACACAGGGTGCGTTGAGGTTGCCGCGCCGCGCTCCTCGGTGGGATGGCCTTGGACGTGGCCTCCAGCCATTGGCGGAGATACTCCGTACTCCGTGCTGGGGTATCCACAGGAAAGCAGGCGGGAATGCGTAAATGCATTACTTCATATTTGATCGATGACCTGTTAGGGACCGGAGCGGCTGCTCCCCCTGTCAAGGGGGTGGTGGGTGGTCGCGGTGCGTGGGGGTGGCGGTAGGGGAAGGAAAGGAGGAGGGAGGGGAAGGAAGAAAAGAAAGAAGGAAAAGGGAAGAGGGGGAAGAGAAAGAGAAAGGGAAGAAAGAAGTAAAGAGAGGGGTATGGGGTATGGTGCACATGCACACATCAAACTGCATGCATCACATTAAACTTGATTCAAGACAAATTTGGATTGACTCAAAGAAACGATTATTAAGTAAAGGATTTCGTGTCTTAAATCAAGATGTCTTTTTTCTGGGTGTTATAAAAGTCAAATTGTCATAGAGACTTTGGTATTCACTATGGAATTAACTATGGAATGTAACATTGTGCTCTTATTTTCACATGAAACTGTCATGAAAACCCCATGGAGATCACACTTAGTCTTCTGATACACTGATCAAGTTGAGATTCACATTTGATCTATCACCCACTGTTTCGAAATAAATTCTTGGCTGCTTTGCCACTCTGGGTTGAATATGCACTTGGACTCGTGCTGTTTTTGAGTGCCTCAGGATCGGACTTACGTTTCTTATTGGCGGTACCTGGAGTGGACTACGTCTCCCTGCCATGTGGAGCCTTTGGACGTCTTTCCTGCACCTTGGGTGGACTTACGCTCCTTTGCCATAACCAGGATTAGACTTACGTTTCTTTGTCATTCATTCACAAAAGACTTTTCTTTTCGCAACCAAATTATTCTTCTGGCTAGAAATTGTTATTCTTAAACTAGTGACTATAGAAATTATTCTAGGCACAAGAATATTTTTGTCTTAACCAAAAACCTATTCTTGGATTAAGTAATGAAAAAAAAAAGTTCTTCCAAAGAGCATTATATTACTTGATTTAAGTTTCTGTTTTCTTCCCTAGATGTGTGCAGCCTTCAAACCTCCTGTGCAAACTTTACTCTAGTGGTTTGTTTTAAATGAATAGAAATAAGAATACCAGGATAAGAAACAACATATAATTAGGTACATGGAAATACAGGGTAATACATAGAAAACACAAATACAGGGTGTACAAAAGAATACTGAGACCAAATTTAACCATAATAGCTGTCATGCATGAAATCAGTGACTTCTAAGACATGAAACATCATCATTAACAATCCTGTAGAGGTTTCTTCAGGAAGTTGCAGGTACTAACACACTGTAACACTCCCACTTGCGAGTGGGGTCAGTCGCACGATGGACCTGAACGAGCTGCAAGTCTTTTGGCATCAGGCTTCGTGTGAAGAGACTTGCAAACGGCGGCGCTTCGTGCGCATGCTCCGATCTCACCGAGAGACCTGTGCGATCACACCACCTTGTTTGCCGAAAGCACCTGGCACAAAGCTTCCTATGCTGCGTAGCAAAGACAGTCGTGTAAAGAGGCACGGAGACTCTAGCGCAGAAACGTGCAGAGAGACTTGCAACCAGACTTGCTGTCGCTCACGGACACACTTGGTGCATAATGTGCAAACCCACAGGCTACTTCGTGCGCCGTGACACACACCCTCGTGCACACAGCCTTGGGACAGCCAGAGGCATGCTATACCTGCGGACTTGCAGCGCTGCACTGCAGTACGTGCAGTCCTCCGTGCGCGCCCACAGACTAGTTCGTGCGCCGTGACACACGCCCTCGTGCACACAGCCTTGGGACAGCCAGAGGCATGCTATACCTGCGGACTTGCAGCGCTGCACAGCAGTGCGTGCAGGCCTCCGTGTGCGCCCACAGACTACTTCGTGCGCCGTGACACACGCCCTCGTGCACACAGCATTGCTGTGCACTTTGGCGGGTGTAGTGTGACACATACCTTGGAGGCGAAGGTCTTTTATGAGATATTAAACTGTTCTAAAAGGAAAACAGCATGCCATTACCCTGCCAAACGTGATAAGAAAAAACTTGTATGATACCTAGTTCATGAAAGCAGCTCCACTTTCTAGCTAAATATCACCTCGTCTTGGAAAGTTCTCTACCAAATTTTAAAAATAATAGCCTAAAAGAACCACAATGACTTGTACTCAGTGCCTTCAAAAGCTCATCTTAATAGGACACTAATTGGTTGAAAAAATTAGGATTCCCTGCATAAGTTCAGAAACGTAGAACACGGAACATTTAAGTAGAAAAATACTTTTCTATGAAAGCATGACACCAAATTAGAAGGCGGAGTAGCTTTCTAAAATAGGAAAGTATGTGCTCGGAAAAACATTTAGAATCTTTACCAGTCTGAGAGCAACAGTCCCTTTAAATCAAACTACATAAAAAGTCATCTCTGCGATTTTTGCCTCTTAATGACTTGCGGTCTATGTTGATAGAAAGTTCACTGTGCACTGCGATCATATGTACTTCCAGAAATGTTATGTTCTAATTTTCATGTAGAGCATGGTTTAAATTTTTTGACTTCGCACATATATTCATGCACTCTTGTGATAGACTGATAGCTGCACGATCAACCTGGTTATATCTTTTGTTAGCTATTTCTCTAAATATGCAGTGTAAATAGACATGAACAATACAATGTTGTCTTTAAGAAAGGAAGTCATTAGCTGTGATTGAAAAGAATAATATATAATAATCCACTCACAATTGCATACATATTTATTATAATAAACAGTAACACATGAAAAAATGAACAGGAGCTTGTAATAGCATTACTGAGGTGAACAATATCAAGTTTAAATGCTAGTAATGGGGGGATACAACAAAGTGACAACAATCATATTGTGAACACACATTGAAATGAAGCATCACAGGAAAATTAAAAGATAACACAAATACAACCTAACAACAGTTAGTTACCTTTCAAGAATAAATAATACTACTTTACAGTCTTTAATGAACCTGAGGTAAATGACATGAATTTCATGGTACCAATGATTTCATTAAAAAATAAGCAAAGTACAGTCCATGAAAAAGAAACCCTCCCGAAACCATATGTCAGTATGCACATGTTTACTAAAAAGTCATCTCTGCGATTTTTGCCTCTTAATGAGTTGCGGTCTATGTTGATAGAAAGTTCACTGTGCACTGTGATCATATGTACTTCCAGAAGTGTTGTGTTCTAATTTTCATGTAGAGCATGGTTTAAATTTTTTGACTTCGCACATATATTCATGCACTCTTGTGATAGACTGATAGCTGCACGATCAACCTGGTTATATCTTTTGTTAGCTATTTCTCTAAATATGCAGGATACAAACAAAAAGGCTGAGTCGTCTGCTATGTATTATAATACAAAACTGAATGTCTTCAACTTTACAGTGTTCAACCACATTGAAAGAATGGGAAACTGCTTTATTTGGCACGAAGGCATCGGGAGAAAAGGCTCTTCTGAAATATCAAGTGCTTTGCGTCTTGTGATAGAAGACTTAGTAAATTCAGGGCACACTGACATACGGTTTTATTCTGACAACTGTGCTCGCCAGAATAAGAACCGTTCCTCTTTTCAATGTACCTGCATTATGCGGTCAAGTTCTCTGTCAAAATAACGCACAGATACTTGGAACCAGGGCACACACAGATGGAAGCAGACTCAAATCCATGGCAACATTGAAAGGTCTACTGAGAAGAAAGATATTTTTGATTTTGATGAATGGATCGAAGCAATTGAGGAGGCAAAAGAAGAACTCCTAAGTACAAGGTGACTCGCCTTGATTGCAAGTCTATCTTTACTTATAAACCACTTGTTCAAAAGCAAAACTGGGAAGTGGATTTGGCCAGAAAGGTTATCACTTGGTCCAAAGTAAAAGAAATCTTTGTCAATGGCGAGGAAGGTCTTGTTAGATTGAAGTATGATTTTGCCTCTGAAGGATATGTGACGATGAGTCCCAACAGGATTGGCCGGCCTGTAAATTTAAAGACATATGAGCCACCCTTTTGGCCTATGAGGGACATCTGCCCTTGTCAGCCCAAACAATCAAAAGTCTACAGAGTCTGATGGACGGCTTCCACATTCCAATTCAGAAACATTCATTCTATAGGGATGTCATTAATGGTGTCTATGCTGTGGAAGAGGAGGAAGTCTCAGATTTGGAGAAAGATTCCGATGAAGACCTCTTTCAGAGCGAAGATGATAATGAAGAGCCTGGCCAGAGCGATGATGAAGATGCAGAAGCAGGAAGTGGGTAAGAAGTCAATGAGACAGATGGCAAAGAAAATGCTAGTCTATAAATCACTGGCTCACAAGAGGCCAAAGGAAGTATTTTTTAGTTTTTAACAAATTATCCAAAATCTTTGTAAGTTTAATGCAGGACTCTTACCAACTGTGATTTTTGTAATGCTTTACTTATTTTAATAGCTTCTTCAAAGAGTTAGCTTTTAATTATGACTTATTGTAAAGGATTTTTCATCCCAGCTTAAATTATGTGTAAGATGTTATGTTTTTTAAAAATGGTTTCACTTTTAACCATTTTTGTATTCAGTTGAATACACAAATGTGTTATTTATTCTTTTGCAAGAACATTTGTTTGGTTTGTGTTACATTGTGACATGTATGTTGATTTTAAGGAAGGATAATGATAATTCCATTCAATGCTAGTCTCAAAATCACTGGCTCACAAGGGGCCAAAGGAAGTATTTAAGTTCTTTAACAAATTATACAAAATGTAAGTTTAATGCATGACCCTTGCCAACTGTGATTTTTGTAAAGCACTTATTTTAATAGCTTCTCCAAAGAGTTAGCTTTTAATTATGACTCTTTAAAGGATTTTTTATCCCAGTTTCTGAAGTTATGTGTAAGATGTTATGTTTCAAAAAATGGTTTCACATGCAACCAATTTTATTTTTGGTTTTTAATGTTAATGTGTTAATTATTCTTTTCAAGGAACATTTGTATGGTTTGTGTTACATTGTTTGTGATATGTACATAGTTAATTTTAAGGGAGGAAAATATTAATTTCATTCATAACATGCAAGTCTTTTTTAATAAACCACAAATGTCACACAATCCTCAACAATATGCAACCATCTCGATTTAATTAAGAATGTATGTGTTGGTTCTTAAATTAACAAATGCTGACATAGGTCTGAAGCTATGATTCACACACATGAGACGATGCAAACCAAATAATATCCTGAAGACGGGAGATGAGCAGAGAGCTGAATGCTTAAGAGTGGCTTGATCCTGTCGCAGTCCTCCAGCACTCAGGGCCTGCAAACATTTAACAGTGACAACAATCATATTGTGAACACACATTGAAATGAAGCATCACAGGAAAATTAAAAGATAACACAAATACAACCTAACAACAGTTAGTTACCTTTCAAGAATAAATAATACTACTTTACAGTCTTTAATGAACCTGAGGTAAATGACATGAATTTCATGGTACCAATGATTTCATTAAAAAATAAGCAAAGTACAGTCCATGAAAAAGAAACCCTCCCGAAACCATATGTCAGTATGCACATGTTTACTAAAAAGTCATCTCTGCGATTTTTGCCTCTTAATGAGTTGCGGTCTATGTTGATAGAAAGTTCACTGTGCACTGTGATCATATGTACTTCCAGAAGTGTTGTGTTCTAATTTTCATGTAGAGCATGGTTTAAATTTTTGGACTTCGCACATATATTCATGCACTCTTGTGATAGACTGATAGCTGCACGATCAACCTGGTTATATCTTTTGTTAGCTATTTCTCTAAATATGCAGTGTAAATAGACATGAACAATACAATGTTGTCTTTAAGAAAGGAAGTCATTAGCTGTGATTGAAAAGAATAATATATAATAATCCACTCACAATTGCATACATATTTATTATAATAAACAGTAACACATGAAAAAATGAACAGGAGCTTGTAATAGCATTACTGAAGTGAACAATATCAAGTTTAAATGCTAGTAATGGGGGGATACAACAAAGTGACAACAATCATATTGTGAACACACATTGAAATGAAGCATCACAGGAAAATTAAAAGATAACACAAATACAACCTAACAACAGTTAGTTACCTTTCAAGAATAAATAATACTACTTTACAGTCTTTAATGAACCTGAGGTAAATGACATGAATTTCATGGTACCAATGATTTCATTAAAAAATAAGCAAAGTACAGTCCATGAAAAAGAAACCCTCCCGAAACCATATGTCAGTATGCACATGTTTACTAAAAAGTCATCTCTGCGATTTTTGCCTCTTAATGAGTTGCGGTCTATGTTGATAGAAAGTTCACTGTGCACTGTGATCATATGTACTTCCAGAAGTGTTGTGTTCTAATTTTCATGTAGAGCATGGTTTAAATTTTTGGACTTCGCACATATATTCATGCACTCTTGTGATAGACTGATAGCTGCACGATCAACCTGCTTATATCTTTTGTTAGCTATTTCTCTAAATATGCAGTGTAAATAGACATGAACAATACAATGTTGTCTTTAAGAAAGGAAGTCATTAGCTGTGATTGAAAAGAATAATACATAATAATCCACTCACAAATGCATACATATTCATTATAATAAACAGTAACACATGAAAAAATGAACAGGAGCTTGTAATAGCATTACTGAAGTGAACAATATCAAGTTTAAATGCCAGTATTGGGTGATACAGCAAAGTGTCTACAATCATATTGTGAACACACATTGAAATAAAGCATCACAGGAAAATTAAAGGATAACACAAATACAACCTAACAACAGTTACCTTTCAAGAATAAATAGTACTACTTTACAGTCTCTAGCCAATACTTTTCTGAAAAGTAGTGACATGTAAGTTTACTGAATTTGCGGCATCATGTTATGTTGCGAATTTAAACGGTTGCATTTAATGAACCTGAGGTAAATGACATGAATTTCATGGTACCAATGATTTCATTACAATAATAAGCAAGGCACACACAAAAAGAAACCCTCCTAAAACCATATGTCAGTATGTTCACATCAATTAGGAACGTTGTGGACATGCTTGCCTAGGATTTTGAGACGCACACGCCCACAATAGCTGGCACCTTCTACAATTGCCTGCAACAAAACACAAGATATAATCCTCACATGCATTATGTACAGCAAAAGCATCAAGCAGGTATAATACACACCTTCAAATCCTCGGCAAGAATAAAAATTTCTTTGCTGAGTTTGCGGGGCTTGTTCTTGTCCACTGTATCACTGGTGATGTCCAAGGTCCAGCAGCCAATCACTCCATCACCTTCCTGTTTGTAGTCATCAGCAGCCATGAGAGAGACCACTTTCACATTGTGAAAGTTCTCTGCCAAGTACAACACCAGGTCCTGTACAAATGGAAAGTGCTATTTTAACTGCTTCATAACCTATTTCCATCAAACCAACATAACACAACACTCTTTGATTTCCTTCCTTCGCGAAGGCAATCTGAAGTAAAAGTACGAAGGCAAAAACTTCCAGGGCACAGTAACGGTGAGCGAATTAAAATAGAAACAAGCGGGATGTTTGCCTGTGTGCATAGTGCAAACTATCAACAAACACTAACCTTCTCAATTCGACGGAACACCTCCACGGTCGACGCTTCGCATGTACATGGAAATTCAAATGAAGTGGTCCTCATTTTCACGTTTAAAACCGAATAGCAAGATGTTTTCAAGTACAAAACTAAACCAAGACTAAACCAGCTACACAATAAATGTCATTTCACATATCGTTATAGCGTCTGCTTGTGTGGCTATGTCAGCCAGAGCTGACAACTTAACTTTCTGTTTATTTTTAGTGGAAGTGACAACACTTCATTTCCTTGCCATTGCAGTTGAAGCATCAGATTTTTTGGTAAGATTGAAACATTGAAACCTCCGAGAGCGTGCCCCGCTGAACGAATTTCAGGGTGTCATAATGCTGGATAGCTCCAGGAGGTTGGCATTGATAGGGCAATTCGAGCTTCGAGCTCGAATCGAAGGTATCTCGATGCTGGCACGACCGCTGAGATTTGCCTTCGAGAGCGAATGCAGTACGCAGGGAAAAACCAAAGCCTATTTTTCGTTAAGCAAAGTTCAGCGCCTCAGTCACCACACTACAGCGACTTAGCAAAGTGTTAACGCTTGAAACTGTTCCAAATCGGAGGTTAGTCGAAAAAGTATAGTTTTAACTACGCTTGTTTGAACTGTATGCCTGGCCGGCCATGCTGCCACTTAATTTTTTTAAAGTTGTAACCTATGTTTAACAATTCCGTCTTTGTTTGGCAGAAAAATGCAGTGTTCTGGGATTTCCATGCCACACTTATCAGCAACAGAGGTGGCTCTCCCATTCGCAGCTAACCAGTGGATGTCCAGTAGCGGCCCAAGCATTGATGTTGGTAATGAATATTTTAGGTAAAGTGATAATGATTCATATACCGGCAACAATGAGTAATTCCAATCTGTAATGTCGTTCATTTTCTGTTGACAGGCTATATGAAAGCAGTCAAGCCCTGGGTGCGGCTGGATGAGCTGTCTCCTTTGGCAGCCCTTTCCAAATGAACTGCTGCACCCTCTCACTAATGTTTCCTCTGGCCACCAGCCTGCCAGCAGGCAGAGGGCAGCCACAAGTTTCGCAGTCCATCAAGATCTGTTCTCATTATTGGGGGTGACGTTGTCTCACTCGTTGCCCTGCATTCAGAACAGTCCTATGAGGCTGCAGGGGCAGTCTATGTAAAGTGTGATGTGGTGCCAGTTTAGTGTTGAGCTAAAGATGTTTTGGCAGTCTCGCAAGAGTGTAGTGCAGTGCCAGTTTGGTGCTGATATGTACGTGGCCATGTTTGCCATTACTGGCAGTCCCACTAGAGTGTAATGCAGTGCCAGTTGTTGCACTTCATGAAGATCTGTTCTCATTATTGGGGGTGATGTTGTCTCACTCGTTGCCTTGCATTCAGAACAGTCCTATGAGGCTGCAGGGGCAGTCTATGTAAAGTGTGATGTGGTGCCAGTTTAGTGTTGAGCTAAAGATGTTTTGGCAGTCTCGCAAGAGTGTAGTGCAGTGCCAGTTTGGTGCTGTATGTGTTTGTCATTTTTGAGTTCGATGTGTTGTGCCTGGAATATTTATGCGTTTTATTACGCCCTCATAGTACACTTCATTCCTTTGATATTTTATCAATGTCAAATTCTGTAAATTTACGACATTCTTAATTTCACAAACTGAAACAAGATATGCAGAGTGAGACTGAAAAGAAATGGGTATAGGATAATTGAACTGTGAAAATAGCACATGCCATAAAGCAAATCCGAATACTATATTGTTCTGTGATTTGATTTATTTCAGAGCAATCTACAAAAAGCACAAATGCAGTACATGTCAGAAGGGAGCACAGGAAAGACTACCTATTGTTAAAATACAATTTTTCCTTAGCCCTAGCAAATATCTGCATGTATACGGGTAAAGTCCGATTTTCGCGTAATGTCCGACACTACCCGGGTAATGTCCGACCCGCCGGACTCTACCCAGACGGCACTAGGTAGGGTCCGACCTGCCATGTCTCGTCGGACATTACCCGGCATCATCGGACATTACCCGATGGTGACCGGATAATGTCCGACCCTATTTTTCGTCACCTGGTATTCGTCACCTGGTATTCGTCACTAACATCGGTTGCCATGGTGCTATTTAAAGACAGCGTCTCTCTAGATGAGAAGAAACTAATGGTGCGTGCTATTTTGCATGAGAAAGAAGATGACAGCTCTCCACCGATCCGGGCCGAAGTAGTTCTTGATGACAGTGTACTTGATTTGAAACTGAGTGATTTTTTTCTCTAGTCGGTCGCTCCGGTTCTTTAACGCTACAAGGATCTCCAGAGCATTCCTTCGAAAGGATCCCGAGCTGTTGAAAGGTGATGAAAATTATACAAAGGGACTTACCGTTGTCACTAATCTTAAAACTGTAAATGACTGAGCAGAACGTGGGGTAGCTCTCATCTGTAGGTATCTGAAAGGTAATCAACTTACTCATGACGAAAAATAGCGACAAATGCTTTTGTTAGTTGTCGCCGAAGACCAAAAAAAAAAAAAAAAAAAAATGCAATAGAATTACTGTAACTGGAGCCTTTTCCTTACTTGTAATTTATAGCAATGTACCCTTCTGCTTCAATAAGTTCAGGCACTAAACTGTAAATTAAAAAACAACAGAGTATCACTAGAAAATCAGTAAATTTTACAAAACAAGAAACCATTTTGTACCTACTTTTTCAACTGAGACAATAAAGTAATACTACATTACTTTAAAGTGTTTAACATTTTTCAAAAGTTGGTTTTCGAACGCGAATTTTTGTTTTAAGAGTAATTCGAACATTTCTGACACATTATGTTCTTTGCATCTTAGCCGTAAAACGAATATTTATTATGGTTTTTATTAAGTGAGGTACGCTACAAGCTGCCTAACTTCAGGGGCTGTGCGGGACCGCTTCCCGTTATCCGAAAAATCTGAAAATTCTCAAAATGTTTTTTCGTGGAGTGGACCCGATTGCTGGTTCAGCACGTCAACATTTCGAACCTTCGTGTATAAAAAAGGTGTCTAATGTAAGAGTTAATGTTGGGTGATTGAAACGCATAAGACCTTTACCAATCAAAGAACAGTTCAAAATTTAAAAAGTATCCACAGTTTTGCGGTATCTTACTACATACCACAGCAGCATAACAGATATTACCTAGTTTTGCCACCTTACGCAGGAACATCAGCAGGATGGACTTCACCCAAAGTACATTTTGTTATTTAAATGTTACCCAGAGGACTGTGGATAATCTCAACATTTTCCAAATAGTCCGAAATATTCTTCTTTTTCTAAAAAAAAAAATAATTCAGACATTACCAAGGACTTTTGGGTACCTTTGAAATTATCCAGGGAAAGTCAGCACTACCCAAAACCCAACATTAACCTCGACAAATACATTATAAATATCCAATGACCGACATTTTCTCAGCAAGGGTATGATCTACCAAGACCGCACTACTTTATCCAGCATCAATGCCGAACCATATCTGTACACATCTGTACATATCTGAAAATGTACACAGCACACTTGGACTTTGTATATAGATGAACTGTGAACTGGTCTTACAGCCTTCTCAAAGTCTTAAATCCAAATGCATTCTTCTCATGATGGAGCTGGGTATGAACCCTTTTTCCTATTTTTTCTCTTTATTTTCATCTCCCTTGTTGCCATTTACAAAGGCATATATTGCTTGGCTTAACTTCTTCAAGCTATTGCCTCCAGTCCTACGGATGACTTCTGTATTGAACAAGGTTTCATAGCTTCTGACACGGCCTTTGACAACTATGTCTGCGAGTTCTCTAGCAGTGCTCCTTCTGAAATCCTTGAGTACATTGATCATATAATTCCCGCATATGTGCAACTTGAACAAGAGCACGTTTTCTTTTGAGCCGTAGACTCACAGGAAGTTTGGTTCCATCCATTAGGTCTAGAATCGTCTAAAATGGGATCTAATTGATCCTCCACTTCATTCCATGGGAAAAACCTGCCATTATATGGCACTTGGGTACTCCGGCTCTCCAAGGCTCATCTATGGCAAAACAGAAGTCAGTATAAGTTGAAATAAAACCACATTCATGAAACAATACTCATATTAATTCAATGTTACCAAGACATAAGATTGCATGACTACAAGCTCCAATATTGCTGGCATCCAAGGTAGTATCTGCAAACTCCAATCTTGATGATGCCTGAGTAGCCTGGTGGGAAAATTAAAGATCTGTTATTCATACTCTATTCAGAGGCTTGAAATCGATCCCCAAAAGGTGGCTGACTCTCAAAATGATTAGAATTACCCTTCTCATACAGATTCATTTTAACCTTAGCTCTGTTTTGAACCAACGAAACCGTTTAACAGCGAATAGCACACAAGAAAAGGGGCGAGTTGTGACTACTCTTCAACACAACATGACCTCTAACCAAGACCAAAACCAACCCAAACCCGTTAAAACAACGTTTTATCGAAGATTTACCAAAATATCAGGAATGTCGCTCTCGAAGTCAATACTAAGGTCGGTTTTCTGATGCTTTGAAATAAAGACCAAAATCTTCACGATGTTGGCGTCGTCTGCTTTGCTTTGGGTCGGCGCTACGCTCCGCCACCGTTTTCCTTCTGTTCTTCTTACGGGGCAAACTGCTCATTTCCCGATGTCAATTTCGCACTTATGTCCAGTACAAATTATTGAAACATTTTAATCCCAAAATTATAGTTGGTCTCCTGAAAAATACCCGCAAAACTTTTGATTTGGTTGTCCTGTCTTTTAAATATATTGTACACGAGTGACGTCGCTTTCCCCTCGTCCCCTGCCCCCTCCAGCTTTTCCGGTCGTCTGCTCGGTCTGCCCGTCCCTTGGTCGTCTGCTGTCACCTGCCTTGTCTTGTAGCCATCGTCAAAAGGGTCAAAACATACGAAATTGACAATCGTAAAATCCAACCCATGCTGAAAAGGTTGTCCTATCTACTCTCGTACGCTGCGTCTATGGACCGGGGTCTTCCGGTTACATTGGGCGCTATGCGCATAGGTTATGTGTAGTACTGTTAGCAGTGACGTGTGGTTAGTTTACAGAATGCAGTAATATTCAGTGCACCAAGAAACCGAAGCTACGCGGGCGCGGCGCCCGGCGTTTGCCATGGCAGAACCAGTGGTAAGTGTAATTCTTAATATAAAATTGTTGATTAGAACACCTCTTATGCAAAATTATTCTGTCTGGGAAAAGAGTTTCCATCCCGCAAAGTACAGGCGACAGGCTTCATTTAAACCTTAATTTAATTAATTTAAATACTTCATGGAACATCTGTAAAATCAATGAAAATAGGTTACTTTAAGCGATGATTGACTTGTTGAATGTAATGTTACAGACTGAAATAATCGTACCATTTTCTGCCTCATCTACATCCATACTTGCTTCTCTCCTCTGATCTTCAATTTCCATTGGATCTGTTACATCAATGAAAATGGGTTACTTAAAGCAATGGCTAATTTGTTGAATGTAATGTTACAGACTGAAATAATCGTACCATTTTCTGCCTCCTCGACGTCCATAATCTCTCCCCTCCTCTCCAACTTCCTCTGCCTCATCAACTGCCTCATCTACATCCATACTCTCTTGTCTCCTCTGCTCTTCAATTTCCATTGGCTCTGTTACATCAATAGAAATAGGTTACTTGAAGCAATGACTAATTTGTTGAATGTAATGTTACAGACTTTTTTTTTTTTTTTTGAAAACCTCATTTATTAAAATTTTAACATGCCAACAATAAAATTTGATAAAAATAACATAACAATGGTATATGTAAATGATGGATAAAAAACAAAGACTGAAAATATGACCTGCGTTCCCCTTGGTTTATTCTTCGCTTTATTTCCTCGGGGAGACGCTCACATTGCTCTTGACTAAAACAAAAAAAAACATTGCGGTTGGTGGGATTCGAATCCGGATCCCTGCTCTTCTCCCCCACCTCTCTCTCTCTGTCTCTCCGTCCCGCTCTCTCTCGCCGGCCCGGATCAGTTCCTCTGCCCGCGCCCCTCCTTGCCATGGAGCTTGATGGCTCAGGGGGTTCCGAGTCCGCAGATGGTAAAGCCGGTGCAACTGCGGAAATAATCGTACCATTTGCTGCAAGACTCCGAAGAAGCTGCTGCTCCAGCTCTTGAAGCTTGTAGTCCAGCTGTACAATGATTCTGCAGGGCACACAACAGCGGTATGTATGACTAGAAGAGTTACAGGAATAATGGAGCTGGCCGAGATAACGGTTGGCTTCTTCACAATGAGACAGATTAATTTGCTAAATATAACTGACATAACGTTCTTGATGTAATGCAATTGATCCTTATTTAGAATAGCTTCCTTCATTAATGCCTAAACAATCTGTGATACTGCAATTAATTTTTTATGATTGAGGTTTCATACCATGCCTTAAGAGATAATTGTTTGAGCAGAAAGATACCTTTTCTAATTTTGTTTAAGATTAAGATAAAAAAAATTACTCTCCAAATGTTAGCCTAAAAATTTTGCATTATTTGTCTGTTCTATCAATTGGTTATCGATTTGTATATTCAATTTGTTATCATTGCCTTTACCCGAGAATAGCATTGAATAAGTGTTAAACGTTTTGACAATAAGATTTAGATATTTTAAGAAGTTAGCAATTTTGTTCAAGATTGACTCTGCTTTCTCATTTGTAGTTTTTAAGTTCAGACCTGATATTATGAGATTTGCATCATTTGCATACTAAATGGGGAGACACGTAATATCCGAGACCTTCAGTATGTACTACTTTAGTTCATTTATATTAAAAATGTCTTTATTTTTTTCTCTCACATAACCCAGGGGTCATTGGACAATGCTGAAATCTCTCTTCTGCTGTGTCATAATGTCTATTCTGCTCTAGTTGTATGTCACAAGTTAAATGACAATTTAAAGTTTAAAAGTATCCGAATTTTTTTGGTATCTTAGAGACATCAACCAAAGGCGTCTGAGTAAACACAAAATTACCCTTAGTTCTAATAAAATATAATTGGAATTTATTCATTTTAATTTGAGGCCCCTATTACTCTCTGCCACATCAACTAGTTTCAAAAACTAATTTCAGAGCTGTTGTGAAATTTTTCGAGAGCCCTATCCCAGCTACGTATAACTTCACCTTGGTCTCTCAAAATGTTCGTAATACATCAGTCCATAGAGCTTTGTCAGTACTTAATGAAATCGATGTCGCTTTTCGGAGGAACCGCCCTATCGCTCGCGCACACGGATGGGGAAAAGGTGTCTTCGGTCTCCAAGGCGGACCAAGCAGTAAGGCCTGTTTGGCTTGGGCCTCATAAGATACGCGAACCGGTATGGATAAAATGACTATGTCGTTACCGAAAAGGGATACTGATATTAGCAAACGCTGACAAAGCTGTATGGACGTACGAATATAAACACGACCATTGATAGGCTGAAGGTTGGGGTAGGTTGGGGTGGGAACACACCACAGATCGGAGCATACCCTGCCTCGCACCTGTTGACATAATGCAATACGTCTTGCAAATACGCTACTTGCATAGGTTTCACTAACTTACTCAACAATTTTCTCCATTTTCTTCGACAGGACAGGACAGGACAGGACAGGATACGTATACACGGGGCAGCGGTAGGAGCAGCGGTAGCAGCGGTAGCAGCAGGGTGGAGCGTGGGAACGGGGGAATAAGGGGGATGCGAGAGAAGCGGGAACTTGCGCTTCTCCTGCCAACCTAAAGTCTCTAAAGGGGTCGTGATCCTCTCCAAGAGCCCGCGATGCCCCAAGAGTGCCACCCGGAAGGTAGTCAGCCCACACGGCATTCTGCCTGTAAATTGGCATAAAGCGGTAAACCGAAATCCTGCGTACGCGCGTGCTCGGCTGGTGGATTTATTTTTCACTGTCTTCAATTTTGCAGGGCTTGGGGGCTTGGAGGACTTCACCAAGGATTCGAAGGAGACGAAACACCGAAGTGTCAAGTAAAGAGAGCCAAGTCAGGGGGGAAGGGGGGCAGCGGGGTGTCTTATCTTAGTTGTCATATGAGATGCAGTTCAGCAACGCGAAGGGGCTGCGGGGGGGATGCGGTCGGTTGGTGGAAACAACACCGACAAAGTCAAGTTCTAACTCACTCTATCTCTCCCCGCCCCGTCTCCCAGGGGGTGGACGCTGGCTGCAACTCTCACTCACTCTCTCTCCCCCCCCCCCCTTCCCATCTTCTCCCTTCTCCTTGCCACCCCCTCACCTCCGCAAATGTTCCCATTCAGGCGTCTTTAAAATGATCTCCAAAAAGTCTGATATTTACTTCTATTCGTTCTCTATGAAGAGTAAATAAAGTAAGACAAGATAATTGCAAACTTTTTGATGTCTCATTATTTATTATTACTGTACTCATTTGGGATATAACAACAAAGTGAAAGTGTAACAAGTAACTCAAAAAATTTATCAGTCTGAACACATGTCTAAAGTCACGAACAGTCAACCCCAATAAAAGTAACTAAAATTTTCAACATGCTAAACTCTATAAGGAGATTGTAAGATCCGGATGACATATATAATAATCTCAAAAAACAAATTGTTGAGCATACTGCAGTTCCATTGGCCCGTATGCTACAAATTCCTCCTTCTAAACTGGAAAATTCCCAGATATGTTCAAGGTAAGTTAAGTAATTACCCTCTATAAAAAAAAAGGGGGGAGGTGCAGCAAAGATTGTGAATTATAGACCACTAACAATCACTTCAAGCCACACACCTGCAAACAAATAAAGATGAGAATTTTTTTAAAAAAATCAATAGGATCTATAAAAATTACATTCATAATAACACAAAGGGTACAAACCTCTTGGTGGTGCCCAACCAATGTTGGCAAGAGCACCAACTCTGGAGGAATGTCCTTGGAGTTGTCCATTCTCCTGACAGTTGGCCTACAAAAAATAAATCCACAACCAATATGCCACCTCCTGTGGACTGCACAGTTAAATCCATACCTTTGTAAACAGAAAATAACAACCATGGCTAAACGGAAGCTGCAGTGTTTCCACACACACAAAAAAAAAGAGAGAAAGGTTAGTTAGTGCTGAAATTGAAATCATGCACAGTAGCTTAAACAAATTCCAAAACATACCTGAATGTTGGAGAGATCTCGTACAAGTAAGTGATGGTGTTGCAGCATCTTCATCACTACAGAAGGCGGAATCCATGCCAGATGTAAAATCAATAATGGAAGATCCTGTATCAAAGCGCATACATTCGCATACACTGACAGCTTCATCATCATGCCCGTACTGTAAAAGATTAAAAAAATATTAATTGCAATTAGTATGTATGGAAAGTGAAATGTAAATCTGATAACATCCTACATTCAATGAATGAGCTTCAGCTGTGGAAGCATTAAGAATATCTTGCACTGAAACATTGGGAAGATCAAAGGGAAGAGCTACAATACTGTCTGAAACCTTCTCATAAATTAATCCATAGCCTGCATCAGAGCACAGATGTCTGGTAGCACTGCCGCTTACTTTGGTGTCATCAAAGCAGTACAACCTAGTACAGCAAAGAAACACAACAAATACACACGCACCAAGACACTTAACATTCCCTAAGTTTTCAATATGAAAAGCAAGTATTATGAACAGTGCTCCTCCTCAAAGGAAACACTAGTAACTGAGTACTATCAGTTAAGGGTAAAATAAGCGCCCATCTGTTATGGCTTTTCAATAACTTGATAATTAGTTTCAAAATGTTACCGGTCTCCTTTATTGCTCATTTCTTTGTAATGACCACTTTGGAGTGGTCGATCACTCCTTTCAGTTTGTATTTACTGGTGCTATGTAGCCCTTCCACGCAATGTTCAGTCATGTCCAAGTCCACACCATTTTTTAATTTTTTTTGTCACCTCATGAAGGGAAGCATCAAAGTGTTTTTCGAACCTTATGCAGGCATGTTAGTCTCACAGATGACAGTGAACAGGACAAAACAAATACTTAAATACAGTATTCACAAAGGAGCCCATGCACGGTGTACAACATAAAATGCGTTACCTTTCAAAGATGGATGACAAGAATGGGAGGTAGTCGTCCCAGGATGGATGAGGCGGTGCTTATTCCCTTCCTGTTGGCAACCACTGCACCTCCCTCCCATCTTCCACAAATTCCTCATGGAAATACCATAGTCACAACTTGTATGTGGAGTGAGACACTGCTGACGGTGCCTGCACACAATCTTCCACCACATCTTCACTCAGACAAATTTTGCCAGCTATATCGCTTATCTAAAAACAAGATAAAACAAAGCATTTCCACATGAGCCAAGTGTAAAATACAGTATTTGATTCTGGTTTCTCCAAAAAAATCCTCTCAGGCCATTGTTTAGTGCGCACGCAAGCCCAAGAGAAAGGTCAATAATTTGACGCCCGCGTTCAAACTTACCTATTTTCACTGAAAATGTCTATAAATGATAAAAACGGTGAACGAGCCGGCTTTTCCAGCCCACTTAAGATCCGAAATAATGTGAAAAACGGATTGCCACGGAAAAAGGTGCCTACGCAGGGTTCTTAGCGCCAGCGCTTGTTTCTGGATTTTGGAAGGAGGGACCACTATGAAAATTTGCGCGATGGCCTTCACCTCCCCTCCCCCCTCCCGTGATGGGTACCTTATCGAGGGGGCCGGCTCTATTGGGCTCATGACAAGTGGTCGCCACACGTGGGACCACATAGCTAGGAAAATTATCTACAAGGAGGAGGTGAAAACATATGGGATCGCATGAACATGATCGTGCGGAATGCTGGTAAAGATTTCAGTGAAGTACGTAGTATCATTTTCTCATCCAGCGACGTCCCCCCCCCCCCCCCCGCAGCTGCAGCACTTGCTATTGTAAGAACCCGATTCCTATAATGCACCGTGCCATCAAATATTCGTTGACTTCCTTTAATATGGGTTATATGTCGCTCTTAAAGCTATTTTGATAATTTTGAAATGTATCAGAGCTCCATGTTTCAGTTACATAACGAAAATATTCTTTGTGTACTGTCAGTGGGGTTATGTGTGTTTGTTGCTATGGAGACTCAGGCTTTTTTGTTTTGCTTTTTAATGATAAGAAGTGTTCCAAATGTCCAGATGAAGTATTGCGAAAATTTGTCACTGAACATTCGGAAGGACAACCTCAAGGTTCAATGCAAACAATGGGATGATAGAATGGAAAATGCATGATAAAATGAAAATACCTGTTTCTGGAATCAGAGTACTCATACCATTTTATCTGTGATAACAGAGGAGTATTCAGGAGTATCAGCTCAGAGGATGTTGCGCATACCACACCCAAGAACCAGGTGAGATTTACACTTTGAATCTGTCCGTTGTTTGCTAAATATGAACCAAATGTTAATGAATGTTATTTCTGTTCCAGCCAGCAAGTTGACATGACTGCTGCACAATCAGTGTCAGGAGAAACTAGAAAGCCCTGGCAGAGCCTCTAAAGTAGAAACTTCAAAGCAACCGGCAGCTAAGTGAGTTTAAGCCTCTTACACCAAATTACATTTTGTGAGGATGAGTATTAACATGTTCCTGTTGTACCAACAGGAACCCAGCATCAGAGCCTAGCTCTAAAACAAGGAAACGGAAGTGGATGACGGTGTGGCAGTTGATTTTCTAATTTAATTAAAGAAACATTTAATGTCCTTATTCTGTTTTCTGGACAAGTTATTTTCTTTAGCTGTCAAAAGAGTGTCACCGAATACATTATTCTTGCTTCTTTTTGTCATACAATAGTAAATTTGGTGCACTACAAACTAGCTGAAATGAAGAAATTTATGGTGATTTGGGATACTGATCATTGTTTTTCTTGAGTGTGAACTGTGTTGTGAAATTATAACTTGAAATGATTTTGCAGAGACTGGGCAGTTGCCATTAAGGGCATTTATAGATATTTTTTTTTTGATTTGTCATATATTGGTCCTTGAAAGCCATTGAGAGGTCTAAGTACACAGTTTTTCTTGTTCTGATAATTTCAATTTAATTTATGACATTCTAAATGAAATGAATGACGTTGTT
The DNA here is from genome assembly GCA_038380765.1 of Odontothrips loti. Classification (NCBI taxonomy): domain Eukaryota; kingdom Metazoa; phylum Arthropoda; class Insecta; order Thysanoptera; family Thripidae; genus Odontothrips; species Odontothrips loti. Next base: position 143,004 of record JAZGLN010000125.1, on the reverse strand, counting down.
TGGGCAGCCTATTTCCTACTCCTCTTTCACACCTCAAGGCAAAGTGCTTGTTTTTTTTTCCTCACCAATTAAGAACACGTTTGGACTGAAACTTTATTGCTAAGTGATTGTGCTCTTGGTGCTGTAACAGCCCTTGGTTTTGACGTAATTTTCTCTCAAATGTTTGAAATAAATGTAACTGTGTGAATATTTTTTTATTTACGTTCTTCCATTTGAAATCTGCACAAGCTGGAAATGAGGAGTCATATCAAAGCTTACTCTCTGGCCTTGAACAATCAAAGGATATGGCTCACTGTTCTTTTGAACCTGATAATGAGTGTGCTAGGCTTTTCGTGATTAAGCTGTGACTAATGAGTACTGATTCTGAGCAGTCAATAAGTGCCCCCGGAAGAGAGAGAGAGAGAGAGAAAACCAACTGTATAAACCTCCATATCGCAGGAGACCAGCAAATCAGAACGATGGTCACAATGACGAAAGTAACAGCAAGAAAAGGGAATGAAAAGAAAGAAAATGAAGAACATTCTGTGTGGCGTTGTGGGGTGTTGGTTTACAATTAAAACAACACATAGGGTCTTGAGATGTGCCCTTCATGCTTCTGCAAATAAAAACATAATTCAATTCTGAATTTTTGCTTCCGAATTCTCCTCAGTTCCCTCTAAAATACAGTAACCCAATCAGGACAGTGACAGATAACATTGGTCTCCGCTAATGTTTCTCTTAAGGACAGTTGATAACTGCATCAAGCAGAATGCTTATAATGATTTATTAGGACAAAACAATACAACAAAATACAAAAGCAATTTCTAATGTGCAGAAGCTGCCATGTACAGAAACTAATACTACAACATTTTTATAAAAGACATTAATAATCTACGCCAAAGGCAACATTCACTCGCTTATAACATCTTGTAGTCAAAGTAATAAGAGCTACTCAGATTAGCGGATCAAACATAACTTTTATGAATAGTTGTATAGATTTCTAGCCACAAGTATATTATGCTTTCAGTTTATAGCTATGTTTGAAGTTTTTATTGTTGATCAGCCAAAAAAATAACAGTTAACAAATAAAACCAGTAAAATGAAGTCCTTAATTAAATTCGTAACACAGAAAATATTTCAGAGAAAATTACACAGCTGACTAACCATATAAATCTGAAAAATCTTTCAAGAACAACAACACTTACAGCACTTCACACATATGCTTTTAATGTATGAAAATTGAGCCCGCATGAGACCAGGACCGGCTTGAGTGATTACCCATGGGTATTCATCTCTCATGGAAACATGCAGGAGTATAGAACGTCTGGCATAGAACGTCCTCTAGTCATACTCTGTCTCATAAATGTTGCACAAGCATTCAAGATTTGATTTGATTTATTGGTCCTCATCACACACACTTTTCACATTTACAGATCCTGCTAAGGAAGATTCCTTGTCTAACAGTTCTCACCAGAACTAGGTTTTGATTACATCACAATTAGTTACAAATGTGTTACGAAGTACAGCACACTATATTATATATACATACACACATATATTGTATTAACATTTTTTAGCCTTCTGGATTGAGTACTAGCCCAACTGAAGGTGCTATCTAGAGTGATTCCAAGGTATACAAAATAGTTGACCAATTCCAAAGGTTTGCAGTCACAAGCAGATTCATATTTCCTGCCTTGCAAGCAATGATAATCATTGGGAGAGAATAATGGGTCTTGTAAAACATTCAGTGTTGGGCCTTCTAATTAACATTACCTTAGATTTTATAGCATTGATGATTAAACAGATGTCATGAGTCCATTTCAGTACTTCATTGAAATCCTGCTGCACTGCTTCCTCTAAATTAAAGTGAGTGCACACCAAGACAATGGCATCTGCATAAATAAAGATTTTACAGTTTCAATATGATGAATAATAAGGGGACCAGCACAGGGCCTTGCGGAACACCACGAGATATTAATTGACATAATGAGTAAATATCTTTAAAACGGACTTTCATTTTTCCAAGATAGCTTTTGAACCATTGGAGGGTTATAATTCTTATTCCTATTCCATGGAGTTTCTCCAGAAATTTCACATGATTTATTGCATCAGAGGCTTTAGAGAAATCAATAAATAGACACATGACATAATCACCTCTGTTGAGTTCATAATTAACATAAGAAGATAAATCCTTCAATAAGGTCTCTGTGCCTCTTGTAGACTGATATGCATACTGTTGATGGTCAATAAAGTTAAATTTTAGAGCGTAGCCCATCACTTTACTAGTGACATACTTTTCAATCACCTTCTTTCCACAGTATGACTGTTCACACATAGGTCTATAGGAGCCAGCAACCCTAGAACTTCATTTAAAGTATTCAATACTAAAAGTAACCATGTGTTTCGACCATCTATACAATTTGTCTTCACCCTTTCTTCAACGTACAGCAGATGAGAAAAAAAAATATGTCAAATTTTCTTGACGATACATTAATCTTTCCCACTCTTACATCACTACAAATAAAAATGAATTACATTTGCAATCAAATATATCAACCATTGAGACACAAGCAAAACATAAAAAAATATTAAAAAAAACTCTTAGTTAAGTCTACATTTAGACCTTACAAAAAATAACAGCGGTGGTCTTAAGAATTTCAACCGCCTTTAAAGTTTGGTTTGAGTCACCCAGCAAAAGGATGAAATTCAGGCCTCTAAAACTATCAGTACACAATTGCTCTGACCTAATGGAACATGTGATCAGACGTTGTGCCTTCATACCATGCTGTCTGGCTTACAGTAACCAATCGGGGCTATTAATTTGTTTATACCTATATCTTTGCCGGTAATGCCAGGATCAGGACATGGTGGAATCATCAAGTGGACCACATGGGTGCTGTCATCCCTTTGCAACTGTCAAAACCAGAGCCAGCCATAACCAGAAAATGAATCACCTGCGCAGAAACAAAACAAAAAAATTAAGAGAATTGAAAAGGCAAACAAAGGCAGAGCACTATGGGTACTATTGGACTATACTTAGAATCCATAGTAATAACGCGACCATTTATCATGTTTACCTATTGCATTGGAGGTGATGCTGCTGGTGACACCATCATTCCTGAAGCTTGGAGGTTTTCAGGGGGTGCAGGACTGCTCTTGTTCATCAAAAACAGAGGCAGGCACAGATGAGCGACCTGCAACTGGTATAAGCACATTAATAGCCTAATATCGAAGCTCAGATCTGCAGCTGGACTACTCTATAGAATGAAAGATGCCATGGACATCCAGACAATAAGAACCCTCTATTTTGCCTGCCCCATCCCTCATTTATGAGCTGCTGTAAAGCTGTCCTCATATCCACAATCATATGTCAATCGAAACACCCCAAATTTGCTCCATAAACTATGGGCAGCTTAGTCTACTATATCAAGGAACTACCCGTTTCAACACCATCCCAGAGACTGCTGTGTGACAAATGTGGAGTGCAAGCAGCAATTCAAAAAGCTCATCGCCAGACACCTAAACATGAACAATCGAAAAATGCCACTTGTTGCCCAACATTGTAACTGTACGATAACAAACTGTGCTGAACGTGAGGTCCAACTTCCACTTGAATCGGTCTGATTCGTAGTAAATATCCTTAAGGACTAAGGTTACACGAGATTTTTAAAATCAACGCGAGATACATTCTAAAAGTCATCATGAAATACTCCGGCCCTCTCGCGGCAAAAGCGGACGCCGTCGTCTGCAGCGGCTGCTCGGCTGTGATTGGCTGGAGCGGTTGCCTCCCCCCGCCGCCCGCTCCCGTCGGACGGTGCCGAAACCAAGAAAGGTGAAAACCCCATCACTAAACTAACTTTTGACGCTTGGTTAAAGGGATTGCCTGTTCAAAAGGAAATAAGTATGTCATTTAGTGGACAGTATCTATTTCTGGAAGTCCGAGTCTAATCTTCATAAGCCAAGTTTGCTCCCTAACCTAACACAATCAGGTATTTAGTTTTAGTTTATTGAAACTTTTATCCGGTGTCTTCTAATCACTACTGCTTGTTTTTATTTTTCAGACAGCCATGGAAGAGCATGCATTGCAGTTCCATCCCACTGTGAAGGAAGAACCAGATGAGTCGCGTGTTGGTGTCACCAGTCCCCCAGCCCTGTGTTCTGAACTGTGCACAAATCTGTTGACAGATGTCATGGTGAGTGCATTTTGTTTGCTATTCCATCTACAGTTGTTCTTTGCACTTAACCGGTGATGACAGCATTTTAATATTTGATTGCATTTTCCTATCCTTATTCAAACAGATTGAAGAAATGAATATGAACAATATCAAGGTTGAAGAACATGAAGACAAGAAGGTATTCATTACCAATGAACAGAAGAAAGACCAACAAGTAAAGCAGCTTTCACTAAGAATGCAGAGAGTGAAGAAAAAGATTATGAACCCCAGGAAGTTGTGGAAAATTGCTAGGGACTATGCCGCTCTTTACTCCGACGAGTTACGACATCCATCTCCATTCCCCAGGTTCCGGGGTTCAACAATTATTCAGTGCCCTGCATGCATGGTACCAAGGAATGACAACTCCCGCTCAGAATTTCTTCACTTGCTTCGTCATGTGGAAAAACGACACCCTGAATCTTCCAGCTTTTTGTTTGCTGAAGTCTCTAAGATGTATTGGCCACTCATAGAATGCATGGAAAAGAAGATATTTAACAGCATTAGGGAGAACTATTCTATCAGATTGAGACCTGTGGTGTCTACATCAAATTAAACTTAGCAGTGCGTGATAAATGTCTTAATTGTATGTTCAAAATCAACTTTGTAAAAGTAGATTTCTAAATGTAGAATTATTATTTTCAGATAAGTCTGCTGACTTGCACTTCACTATAGTCACTTTTTGGTTGTGTTTTGTTATATTCTGCTGTTATTTTGACTTGTGTGTGTGTGTGACATCTTTTGCGTACTGTGTTCATAGCAAGTTTGGAGTGTGACACGTAACTTCGCATAATATTCACTCAGTGCATAATAAATATCTTAATTGTGTGTTCAAAATCAACTTTGTAAAAGTAGATTTCTATATGTAGAACTATTATGTCTGCTTGCACTTATAGTCACTTTTTGGTTGTGTCTTGTTATTCTGCTGTTATTTTGACTTGTGTGTGATATATTTTGCGTACTTCCTGTAAATTAATACTGTTTCATTTTGTGTGGTGATACTGTGCCCACTTGTATACCTCCTCAATGAACTGTCATATTATCTACGATAGAGCATTTGCTCTACTGAGAACATAGAGGTAGCGCTTAAGAAAGTGCTTGTTTCTGTGTGTAGATCTTTGTCATCTGGGTAGAATTAAAGAGTGCATTTACAGCAATCAAAACCCTGTGCGTTTGTAACACCAGCCTTCAACTTCCTTCATTTGTTTGTAATGGTACTATTGTACTTTTTGTAACATTCAATGTTTGTAGTATTTGTTTATTAAATTACTATCTGCTAAAGCAAGTACAAGCTTTTTGTTTTGAGAACTTGTCATTAACAAACAATGAGTTTTTCTTGGACAATAGGTAAATTGTTTTAATAATATGCTCCTGGTTGCTACTGAGAGAACTGAAAGAAATGGACCGTATGGAAGTTGAGGATCAACTTCTACATCCATCCGACAATAGCATTCAGGACCGAGCCTTAACATCAAGCTTGTGTGCATTTTTCTCATCTTCAGTTAGGTTGTATTGAAGCAATGAAAAGTTACTGGATGAGGGGCGGTCGTCTTGCCAGTTGACATCATCGTAGTTGGATTTCTTATCCAGCTTAAGTAGGTCCTCATACTTTTGTGGAATGCAAAGTCCCTTAAGGTACACAACCTGATATTTTTTGAATGCAGATTTTCCTTCTGCTAGAAACTTATTGAAAACTGCCTCCTTTTCATCAGCACTTGCTTCTTCTGGAAGTAAAGGTGTGTCACTGGAAGCAACACAAAAAAAACTATAACAAAAACAAAAACGAAAGGTACTAGGGAGTCTTTAGCCATGAAGACACATTCTGAGATGTTGAATAATAGGAACTAAAATGAATCATGTCGCCTGCGACTTTTGGTTGTCCAACTAAGGTAAATGCTAAAATGCTATTACACAAGACATGGCAAAGACTTACGTAATTTCAAAGAAGTTGCAAGCAGGTACCAATTTGTAAGAATGGGTGTTTAAACTGTTAAACACTAGGTCAATTTTGTCGAGGTGCTTCATAAAAGTTTTTGCTGATACTAGTTCAGTTTCAATGTCTACCTCAACACCCATTTCAAAACATAAATGGGCAGCATGATTCAAGGCCCAATGACGCTTCATATTAATGTAATTTTTTCCGGTCTCAGACTGGGCCAGATTTAATCCGCAATAGGTGCAAGGCCGATAACTTGTGACCAATGCTGCTGACATGAGGGGTCTTGCTCCATCCAGCTTACGCCTCTTAGTTGATTGTGCAGCTTCCTTTGCTACAACAGTGCCAGGTAATAATAGGTCAGGTTCCTCCACTTGAGAACAACATTCAGTCTGTGTAATAATAAACATGGGATAAAGAGGTGATACAAAAACAGGAAGAGCTGCCATACATGCTTCTCAGACTTACCAGTTTACAGCTCCAGCACCCAGTTTAGAGGCTTTAGCACCCAGATTAGCAGTTTTAGCACCCAGTTTAGAAGCTTTAGCACCCAGATTAGCAGCTTTAGCACCCAGTTTAGCAGTTGTAGCACCCAGTTTAGTTTAGCAATTTTGGCACCAAATATTGGCAGTGTCGGAAGCATATGTGGTGCTCCCGAGCGCGCCGGACCGCGCCTGTCGCGCGCCCTCACCGCACCGAAAACGCGCCGGTCGTCCGCCCGCGCCGCGCCGAAAACACGCCAGCCGCCCGCCCGTGCCGCGCCCGCCCCGCGTCCGCCCCGCGTCCGCCCCACGAACGCCCCGCGCCCGCTCCTGCCCGAGCCGGACCGCGCCGAAACGCCCGCGCCGGACCGCGCCGGACTGCGCTGTACCGCGCCGGACCGACCGCCAACCAAGAGACGCATAGCTCGACACTGTAGTACACTGCGAAATAATCTAGGCGCATATCGCAGATGTGCACTGCACCACCTAGACGACACCACGCAAAACACAATGAGTGCGAGAAAGAACACACATTTCACCAACGACAGCGACAGAGCAAGATGCATAGCTCGACACTGTAGTACACTGCGAAAAATTCGGGGCGCATATCGCATATGTGCACTGTACTACCTAGACGACACCACGCTTAACACAATAAGTGCGAGAGAGAACACACATTTCGCTAACGAGAGCGACAGAGATAGATGCATAGCTCAGAAAACTGCTGACGCTGCAGAACACTGCGAAAACACCGTCACAGTTGCAGAGGTCATTGCCTCCGCCCGCGACATACGACACCCGGCACGCGACATGCTGACGTCATCGAAATATGACACATGCCCCTAGGAGGTAGGCAAGCCCGCAACCCGCCACCAGGGGACGCGTATACTACTCTCGCATTCATGTACCCGAGGTGGCTGACATCCCACAGGCCACAGGGCGCCACAGGGCTCGCCGGCTCTGCACTGCGGCGCAGAGAGCGACCACGTCGATGGGCATCGCAGTTGTGTGGCGTGTTCACCACGATTATATGACAAGGGGAGAGAGAAATTGAAATTGAGTTAATTGAGGTCCACATTTAAAAGGACTAGTAAGTCCCACTACAAAACCTAGACCCGCTCTCTAAAAATGTAAAATAAAATTAATATTTGTACATATTATTGCTAATATACAGGAAAAAGCTACAATCACAGATTGAGGCAGTTCTTTAACATCAGTCTTCGTAGGGAAAATCAGGATAGATGGGTATAATTATATAATTCAAAGTCATTCCACACTTAAGCAGCTTGTATTAGGAAAGATTTATGATATTTTTCAGTTCTATGGTTGGGAATTCGAGTCATCAGTTTTGATGACCGAGTACTTCTAGAGTTACAGGTGGATAAAAATTGAAATTAATGGTACAAGTAATCTGAGAGAAAAGAGAGAGAGAGAGAGAGAGAGAGAGAGAGAGAGAGAGAGAGAGAGAGAGAGAGAGAGAGAGTGAGAGAATTTCTTAGGATAAATTGTACAAAAGACTAGAGGTCTTCAAAAGTTGTACATCATTGAGTCAGATTTGGATTACAGGCCTGGTAGCAGAACTACATACATAGAGAGTTGACAGTACCGGAGACAGTTGGCAAATAGTGAACACTACGAGTTATTAACAACAGTTTCAAGAAAGTGCTTCTTCGCTTTAAATTCAAAAGAAGCGACCGTATCACAATTTAGTACTTCCACTGGTAGGTGGTTCCACAGAACGACTGCTGCTATCCAAAATGCACCTCGCTCCTTATCAGTTCCGTGGATCGGGAGTCTTAATAGAGGCTTATTTCTAAGAGTACGGTTATGTTTATTGATAACAAAGGACAATTTTTCAAACAAATGAATGGGTGTTTGAACATAACCTTCTTCAGGCGGCAAATACTATGGAGGTTCCTGCGTTGTTGCAGGTTGAGCTAAGAGTGGGGAAGTGACAGGACATGTGGCAATCTCGAGGCAACCCGAGGACAAATCTCGCGCAAGCGTTTTGGACTCTTTGTAGACGTTTAAAGCTTTTGAAAAGCATTCCACAGGAAACCATAATGCAGAATCGGGAAAACTTGACTTAACTAATCGCTTACGAACATTTGTTGGTAACATATTTTGATGCCGCCGGATGCTGTGGAGGGCTGCCAAACTTCTTTTATTGTTACGTTTGCTGCATGATCCCAATTTAAGTGTTGATCTATTATTAGACCTAGGTTGCATACAGTGTCGGAGTATGGAAGCGGGATATTTTCAACAATGACATTAGGTATATTTGCAGGTAACTTATTGAGTAGTTTGGAGTTACCAATAACTATAACTTGAGTCTTGCTCCCATTCATCGCGAGGTTATGGCCTCTGGCGTACTCAGGAGTCGCTTTGCTGATTCATTGATCTTTGTAACTGCTTGGATCATATTCTCCGGTGAAAATGATAGATAATTTTGCAGGTCATCAGCACACAGATGAAATTGGAAGGCACCCTGCTAAAGTCGTTAACCCTGCGGTACACCATAGCTAAGGCAAATAAGTGATGACAGGATGAAGTCAGCTATTACAAATTGTTGCCTATTCTCCAGGTACGATTTGACTCATCCTACTGCAGCATGTGAAAAACCAAGGTGACTCAGCTTCGCGAGAAGCAGTGCGTGGTGCACAGATAGGAAGGCGTTGCTGAAATCGTACAACACAAGCAGGGTTATTTTTCGGTTACCCATGGCCACTCGGATATCTCCAATGACCTTAAGCAGAGCTGTGGAGGTACTATGCCCGGCTTTGAACCCGGATTGAAGGTGGTCGAGCAGATTTTGGGCAGACATGAACGCAGTTATTTAGTTGTTAACAATTTTCTGAAGTATTACATCTAAGGTGCAGAGGATACTTATTGGTCGAAAATCTTTATATTTACACAGGCAAAGATCCTGACGAGTGAGATATTTAATAGGTGCAAGAAAGGGGAAGACAGTTCAGCTAGTAAAGGCCTTGATCATTTTTACAGAAATGTTATCAACACTAGCTACATTGGCGTTAACAGAGTTTAGAGCCTTAAAAAGATCTTGTACTTTTACATCCGCAAAGTGAAAGCGATCGTCCACCAGGGGGACCTGGGCTTCGTAATTCTTAATTCCCTGGCAAAAATACCGAGTGTAAGATCAATCTTTTATTGCTGTTAATATTGGGTGTCAGAGACAGTGTGAAAGAGCGTGCCCGCACGTCTCAAAAGGTGCAGAATCTAGCGTAAACTGAAACACACATACCTTAATCGCACGCTTTCCTTGCCTTGTACAAGATGTGTGTCTCACAGCAATCGCACGCTCCCCTAATCGTCAGCAAGCTGTGTACGCTACAGTAATCGCACGTCTTCTGAGCAGTGAGCGGGGTGTGTCTACTGCAGTAACCACACGGTTTCTCGGCCGTGAGCGGAGTGTGTGTTCCACAGTAAGCTCACGCTTGCTGAGCCGTGAGCGGGGTGTGTGCGCTTCAAGTCTAACACGCTGTGGAAGCCGTGAGCGAGGCGTGTCTGGTACAGTAACAAGCTGGCCCGTCCCTACCTTCAACCTCGGTGCCAGTTCCGCTGCGCTCCAGCGGCACCTCGGTTCGACAGGGGACTTGGCCAGCTTGGCCTGCCAGCGGCGTTTGCGGAGGCCTTCGGCCTAGCAGTGCCCGATAACAGATAAATTTGTTACGATTAAAATCGTTAACCTGAGCCCGTCCCTGTGCGCGCCGCTATGGTAATGGTGTGCGCGTGGCGGCCAACCCTAACCTTAAAAAACAAAAACACAAATTTTCATGACTCAAAAATGCGATACAAATCGAAAATTGTTGCCAACCTAAGTGATTCTACGTTAGAAAAGGAGTTTATTATCCAAATTTGAAGTTTTTCTGTGAACGATAACTCGGCGTACATACGTCCGAACGAACGAACATCCGGCATAAGACTATAAGCCCGGCTCCTGCCGTTTCTAAAGAAACGTGTCGGGACGGCCTTGCTGAGCCGTGATTGGTGTGTGTGCGGAAAGCAACTTTCAGTGACTTTGTAAAAAGTTTTACTACAGTTTAGGAATAAATTGAAGCTTCCACCTACTGATCATGGCACATCTTTCCTCTCGTCACTTCTCCCGATTCCGCTGTTTTCATTCCCGGTTTCGCAAACGCGTGTTTACTTTCTTCTGCTCACTTTTGTGTCCAGAATCCATTTTCTCAGAGATATGTGCGAGAGATATTGTAAGCTAAATCATTACCATCTGTTAAGGAATCTTTTGAATTGCTGGCCGTGTTCAACTGTACAAATGGTTGTTTCAGATCTGCCCCGACTGTTTGGAAGATCAAATCACTCATAAATTCAGGACATGCTTTACTGGTTACAGGACACAAGTGCTTTTCATATTTCTTTATTTCTATTATAACTATGTTATAATGTTATTCATATTTAAATTGAAACCTTTCATTGTTAAATTCTCTTTGATACTTTTGTTAAAGACTATGTTGCTCTTTTTAAGTTAATGATTACGGTGTTCCCCAACGTAACATATTGGGTGGGTGCTTTATTATTTCTTATCCAAACTGATGAACTTTAATGCTATCACTCCCTATACATCGCCCTATTATAATTATTGTAACCTTACTAGTTGTTTAAAATCTTTGATTTCTGTTCTACTGTGACCATCACATTATGCTATAACGTTTCATTTTGCTAGTGCTTTCTGTGAACATTTATTACTACTGACAAATTTTGTTCTAAAGTGTTTGTCATAGAAAAGGAATAATATTTATGACACTTTGTTAATGTCATCCTCTACACATATAATGCGATTGACTTTCACTAATTGAACCAATAACCAGCAAAGCTTCCATCTGAATTCGGGATTTCTACCAATTTAATGTATCATAAAGTGACTTTCAGCTTGAAAATTGGAGTCAGAACGTCATCAATTTGATGTATTGCTTATTCATACTGCTATTGGGCTGTTTGGCACTTTCATAACTGTTCTCGTTGGTAACATTATCTGATGTAGTTTTTCATATTCTTTTGATTCAAGAAAGGGATATTTTCTATGCAAGGAAACCTAGCCCAGTAACATTTTACATTTGGCCACCTTTGTTCATATATTTCTTGTTTTTTTCATTTCTTTTTTTCATTTTTGTGCCTGCCAAAAAAAAAGGAAACAAGACTTGTACTGAAGTGACAAAAAGTACAAGAAGCTTCTTCAAGGTTTCCCTTCACAAATAACTTACGATATTTACAGTGCTTTGAGCGAAGGACAATATTTACTCTCAAGTTTGGTTTTGCTGGCTTTACTCGTACAGTATACAGATTAAAGCGGAATGAACTTGTGTATTAATATACCAACATGGAGTGTTGTTGTCTCAATCATGTTTTTTAGTTGATTTTAGTTTCTGAAGGAACACAAACACTTTGGTAAATTTAGAGTCACTGTCAACACAATGAGCAGTAAATAAAGATTCAGGGTTTAAGGGTTTAAGATAGCCATTTCGTTCGTTGATACAAATATCTTGTACAAAAAGTTTTTGTTCCAAGCACACTTGTACTTTCTCTTGGCTATTCAATTAATGGTTTAAGGTACGTTGATACAAACGAAAATAACAAGATCAAAGAGGGGTCTATCACAGAGTGCGTGACAGCTTCGGTCATCCTTTTTTATTACCAGTTGTTGAAGATTTCTGAGACCTTCTGTTTGATTGCTTGGCAAATCAGTGTTTAATACATTTTTTTGATACCCCTAACACATCTCTATTTATACAGGTCGCCCTACATTTTTCCCTGGTTCTGAGATAAATACTTCAAATTCTTTATGTAACATCAATATACTGACACTTCTGAAATTTTATTAAGAAGTAAGTAATTATGCTATTTCTGCTACACCTTATAATAAACTAAATGTTAAGAACATTATTGTTTCATTATGCTAAACTTCATTATTCTTGCTTTTCATGCAAGAACTAAGTTATAGATAAAAATATAATTAATTTTCCTACCTTCCTTTTATTTTTGTTTTGTAAGCTCACGTATACAACCATTTTTCAGGTACAATGTATGCAAACAAAGGTTTCTATAAAAAAAAAACAGTGTTGAATATACAAAATTTGTGTAGGAATTTTTTGTTATTAGGCGCCAAAACATCAGTAGGGAAACATATGGGGTTGAACATAAAGAGTTCTTACATTGACGATATAAGGAGAGGTTTGAATATGATAAAATTTGCATCCCCTGTAAAGGGAATCATCATCTTCGGACAGTAGCTGGTGGATTCTCTTCTTACATATTGCAGAAATCTAATACTTTTGCGGATATAGATATTTTTTTTCTATTGTGCAATGGCTCCATTCGGTATTAATTGTCATTTAAGCGGCCCTCCAGTAGCAACAATTACACAAACTGGACGTGGGACGTCCTAATGTTCAAATCATTCAAGTGGATTTCAACATTTGTATAGAGTCAACACTGCTAGACCTTAGGCTTCAAATTGAAGCTGACGCGCTTCGAACGGCTGGACGCGTCAAATTGAAGGAGAAGAGCTTCAAACGGTGCCCCCCCACTACCGCCAGAGTCTCCCCCACCACCACAGCCGGCCCGCAGCCGGCTCGGGGCTCGGCTCGGTCAGGCTGGGCTGGCTCGGCGCTGGGCGTCGTTCGACTCGACGCGCACCGCCTCGTCGGGCGATGAGTCGAACAACGCCGAGACAATTCGAGCCGAGCGCCGCCCAGCGCCGAGCCAGCCCAGCCTGACCGAGCCGAGCCGGCTGCGGGCCGGGGCTGGGGATCGGCCGGCTGTGGTGGTGGGGGAGACTCCGGCGGGAGTGGGGGGGGGGGGGCACCGTTTGAAGCTCTTCTCCTTCAATTTGACGCGGCCAGCCGTTCGAAGCGCGTCGGCTTCAATTTGAAGCCTAAGGTCTAGCAGTGAAAATTACAGGATTTAACATTTTAACATGACATATTTGTGATGTACAGTTACGTAGAGGAGGCGGAATAAGAGTCGGAGTGTAGGGTTGAAGCCAATGTATTGACCGTAAGGAGTCGCTACACGAAGTGGCGCCGCTTAGAAAGTGGCGCCTGCATTCGTAGGACGAAGAGAGCGAGTAAGGAAAAATAAAAAATGGTGGGGGTACTAGTATAGGAGGTACTCGAGAGATGTCAGCTGCGGATAAATACATGGCTATGGAGTATCAACACGGGAAAGGGTTATGTTGCCCATAGACTGATCAGTTTATTTATGTTTTATCTCTTAAATTCTGCTGCTCTATGTAACACCACTCCCTTCTTTCTAAGCTCCCTTCCTGTAAGTCCTTTACAAATATTTTAAATGTTACAATTTCATCAATAATTGATCACTTTTACCTATTCCTGACTATGGTAACACGTTTCAGACTTTAAGTGGACATTTGAGACTTCCACATTTGGACTAGGAGTAAAGGAAAAACCCAGTGGGTACAACAACCTTATTCAGAAGCTCACCGAATAAAAAACCTATCACTAGCTAATCTAAATTTTGCTGACCTGTAAGACAACTTTCATCATTTGTCACAACACCAATTGTGCTCGCTTAGAGTGTCCAGTTCTAAGCCCAAATGACTTTCATGGTTAAAAGCAAATAAACAGATAGGTTTGATCCATTCCTAGTTCACTACAGTCGTGCCGAGTTTAGATATCTTTCACACCGGTTTGCAGTCTGGCCAGGAATGCATAAACCCACTCTAATCTTTTTTTATGTAAAGACAGCAGCGGGGCTGTAAGACTGCTTCCGTGTGAGACTTAGAAATCCTCTCGAGGAAGGGGATCAGAAAACATTATTAAATCTTCCAGTTGACATGCTGAATCTTTGATGTTGGTAGCTGGTACTTGTGGCTGAGTCTATGGCGTGAAACAATTTGATGACTGGAGGCAATGCTCATACACTGAAACATAATTACATCTGACACAGTATTTTTTTTAACCTTTTCATAACCTTTTTCAGGTTACGGTGCCTATACTATGCCCTTGGTTTCATGCTAATCCCTATCGCGGTTCTGACCTATCAACTTACAGACTAGACTTATTCTAATACTTAGACTAAAACAGTCTGCCTGATGCCTGCCCGATGTTGCTGTGGTTGTCGTGATGACTTCTCGTTGAAAATTCCATGATTTTACAGCCTCCTTGATGAATTCTTGTGTTCTCGGAATTTCTTGAGCTGAAATCTCCAATTCTCCTGTCGGACTCCTAACTTTTCTATTTTAAGGTTTCCAAACTTGAGACGTCATTTTGACCCACGTTTTGTCTCAATTTTAGATCTCTACCTTAGTGTAAAAGATTTTGCCGAAATCCGAAATTCATTGATTCATTATTTCTTTTAGTCATATCTTTCCTTTTTATTCATGCGAACCCTTGCTTGAATTTCGATTTTTAAATTTAGAATCGTTTACGTTCGTTATTCGTGCGCGACCTTCGTTTGTTTACATTGGGTACACGAACTGTGAAATGCCGCCAAAAACTACGAGACGACCTCACTTGCCTCACGTATTTTTGAATCGCTTATTTGCTTGTGACTCACTTTAGGGACCAAGATGCCTTTCAAAAATCCTAACTCTACGTCAGAGTTTTTATCGAACACTTTAAACCTGTTTGGGACGTTTTGATTTTATCCGAGGACTTAACTACATCGATTGTGGTTGCTATGTGAATGACTTCTGCGTTCTGATTGGCTATCGAGCCGCCGGGTGTGTTTTACGCTCGCGCCTAAAATTTCCCGCGACCGTTACGCCTACTTGTCACGCCCCCGTTGGCGTCGCGTCAGTTGGTCCTTAGCGTCCTTTGGTGTGAGTCTGTGGTGTAGTGTGCGCATCAACAACTCCTATTGAAAATGGCTAAACGCTTTGGATGGCAACATCGTTGTTCACCTTCACCAAGAGAGCCCGGCGTACGAAGTCATCGTCTTATGCAGCGACAGTGAGGGTCAGTGTGCTGAAGTGGGCGAGGAGGGCCCGTGGCCCGGTGGAGGTACCTCAAGACGCTGCGGCTGCTGCGGCCCCTGAGCCGGTAGGCTCTCATCTAGATCCCGTGGTGGCTGTGAATGCTGTGGACGTAATTCTCGCTCCTGTACTTGAAATCCCTTCTTCTAATGTGTCAGTGTTTACGCATTACTATGAAGATGCTACTCCTCAGCATGGATTGGTGTCTTGAGTTTTTTTTTTAGGCAGATGATACCTCTTTAAGTAGCACTAGCATAGCATAGCTAAATGAAATAATATGGAAGAAAGAGGTGTCAGCTAGCTTTTACTCCCGATAAGTCGAACAGGCGTAGCGAGTGCGGCGTACTGATATTATAAGGTTGGTTGGTTGGTTAAAGCCTTAGGCCGCTTTCCGGCCCGGCTGGCCGTGTCTCGGGCTGGGCCCGAACCACGGCTTTCGCAACTGCATACTGAATGGGGCGTGACTTCCGCCAGGGTGGCCTCCTGCGCTTCCAGGATGTACCCGCGTCGTGAAAACAACCTCAGACATACACCCCTTCCACACGATCACTGGCCGCTAGAGGGAGAGAGGGGGTTAGCAGTAGTGGTTATAATTTCCGGCTCACCCGCCCTCCTGGCGGGGGGCGCATAGCTCTTCGTCGGCACCCGCTTCTTTTTGCCCCGCGTCCTCCATGTCTTCGCGCTTATCCTCGCGACTTTTCTTCATTGGTCTGGCCGATACCGCCGAAGCTTTAGCTCCTGGTTCCTTCTTCGTCGCGCTGTATGGGCGCCGGGTTAGCGCCGAGGTTTGCTCGTTATAGGAGCTCCAGTTTACACCGGTCGTCGTGACCTGTCCCTGTGCAGCCTCCCCACCCCCTCCCTGGTGGAGACCATCGCCAGAACCTTAGGATACACTTATCTGAAGTTCTTCGGCAGCGCCCGTGGATGCTTCAGTGGAGCTTGATGTGGAGCGGGTAGAGTAGAGTGGTGGGCCTGCGTGGGCCGGTGGTAGAAAGGGGGGGGGGGGGTGTCTCGCGGTGATGGCTCTGTCGGCTCTTCTCTGCGCCTTGGCTTGCTGTTTCGGCACGCAGAAGGTCCGGCACCTGCAGGGAGTAGCGACAGCTCTAGGTGCCGCGCACTGGGCGGGGCGGGGCGGTGAAGGGGAGGGGGGGGGGGGGCGTCGGAGCAGGCTGCGTCCGCAGGTACGTCCCCGACGGTCCTGTCCTCTCTGCACTTCGGCTTATTGTTTCCGCACGCATCCGGCATCAGCTGCCGAGCCTGGGGGTTTTCCGTCGGCCAGGGCGAGGGAAGGGACGGGGGGATCAGGGGAGAGGGGGGGGGGGGGCTATTGTTTGCGGTACTGCACCGGCCGCGTGGGAGGGGGCAAGGCACGTTGCTGCACACACCGCAGCCCATGCCAGGAATGGGGTTCCTAACCTATCTTTTGCTGGTGTGCACAGGGCCGCCCTGACTTGCTCTAGACTCTAGCCGGGAACCCGATCTGGGTACCGCTCCGGACACGAGTTGCCCGGGCCATAGGCAGGGCTAGGGGTGGAGTGGGGTGGGGCGAGACCGCCTGGGGTGCACAAGTTGTGCGGGGGCCCCACGTGGGGAGTCGTCAGACAAACACTGGACACTGGCACTAGATATCTTCACTAGACGGGGCGGAGCACTTCACTTCACTTGCACACGACACTTCACACTTCACACATCCCCGTGGGGCACTGGTACGGCTCCCGCGGGGTGCCCACTTTTCGCGCCACAGGCGCCCGGCCCAGCCGGACACCAAAACACCGATAAAAAGAGCGCGGTTCCGGATTTTGACTTGCGACCAATTGCCCGGGTGGCTAATGTGGTCCTGGACATGTCCTCGAAATTTCGGCCGTGTTCGGTAAAAATTAACCACTAAAAAGTTATAAACAGTGCGGAGCGCCTGGCCCAGCCGTCTGCTCGGGCCGGCTCCCCCCACCATCCTAACGTCAGACGGTGGCCCACATTGATCCACATGACCCGTCATGGGGTACGGTCCCCGCGCCCGGGTCGTGGGTAGGCTGGGAGAGAGAGACGGGGCGTCTGCAGAAGCTGTGGTGCGCAGAAATCACTGCTTAGAAAGGTTTTCGATAGAAACCTTGGATGCCTTGGTATTTGGTAACCCCAGACAGACGGGCACTGGATGGCGGCTACGGTAAAGGGTTTACTTCACTCTGCCCATCAGCAGCAACAACAACCACAACCACACTAGTGCCTCATTGCCCCATTCCACTAGCTTGGCTGGGCCGGCCCGCTGCGCACGCACGCGCTAGTTGGTTGCCGCCACAGCGGCGTCAAAAAAGCCATTGCACCTTCCATGAGCGTTCCACAGCGACACCACAGGCGGCCACCAAAACACAACCGTCCCAACCGGACTCCAACGAACTCGGACCCCCAGTTGCGACGCGACCACTGCACGAGGATAGACTGCACGGAGGCGGCGCGGTGCTCGGCGGAGCTGAACTGACTGCTGACTGAGCAGTTTGTTTGTGTTCAGTTGTGACACTTTTTATAGAGAAGAATATCCCACATCTTCTGGTTGAAGTGGTCCATTAATTCCGTTAAAAAGACTGGAAAGAGTATAAGGAGCGAGACACAACTGTGATAAATCGCATCTCTGAAACCTGTCAAGTCAGTCTCAGTATGGAGGTTGCACCTCGCTTGACACTGCACAGGGCGTGCTGCTCATAATACAACTGCAAGCCGTGAAGCCTGGCCGTGAGGCCGCGCGAGATTGTCGCGCACTGCTCGGGTCGCATTGTTTACCAGAAGCAAGGGGGCCGCCGGCTCGGCTCGGCTCCGCCTGCACACGGTTTACCCGTGGGGAGTGTTAAAGTGAGAGCATTGCATTCTTCGCCCGGCCAGCGCTGCTACAGAGCGCCTGGTAGGCAGGCAAATGACATGACTGACGCGCCGGCAGGGCGCGCGCATCTTCCGGCGTACTCTCTCTGGATGCCATCTGCCGGCCGGGGAAGCTGCGTGGGCTGCCTGCGGGGGGTGGGTATGACCGATCGTGAAAATTTTGACGTCAGCTTGTCAAGGGCCGTCATTTAGCACTGCTCACCAAAAATTTTGAAATTCCAGCAAATTTAAAGGCGTTTTTGGGACCTTTTTAGGTCGAAATGTCCACCCCGCCGCAGTCGAACAGCCAACCCCCTCCGAAAGGGGTGGCTCCGGGATCTGGCACTTTGGGACCTTTAAGTACAACCATGGGGACAACAGCATGCAAAACGGCAACTTCCTAGCTTAAAAAAACGTGGAAATGGCAAGCATCGGAAAAAGTGGGGCGCTAATTTTGACCGGCAGTGTATGTCCTGTCAAAATGTTGATTGCAATATTTCTTTCAACAGCTTGTAGCCAAAACGGCCCTTATACTTCGGAAGAGGAAGACGGGAAAGATGAAGACACATCCGATAGTGAACCGGACTTCTAATCTGGCATTTAAATGCCTCAGAAGAAGAAATCAACTGCAAATGTCCAGACCATCCCACCATGTGAGTACAGTTTGTTTTCAGTACTTCCCTCTGTGTCAGAAGCGCCTTTCTAATAATTATCTCTACATCCCAGTCAAGCGCAAACGTGGCAGACCTTCAAAGACGCAGAAGGCGGACGAAAAAGCTTTACAGTCACTTCAGACCGTCCACCAACTGCAGAATAAACCTGCAAAAAAGCCCAAAATACAAGTGGCAGCATATGCATGCATCACCTGACCAGCTGCCGAGATGTCCAGTGTGCCCTGACGAGGAGTCAGTCCCTGACTGGGCCGTGAGTGGCTGCACACACCTGATGTGTGAAACATGTGTGCTGAGACGGGGACAATGGCATGCCCTTGCTGCAGAAAGGCCTTCAGCTCCAATCAGACACGCCACTTTGCTGGTTAATTTTGTGTTGTAGCCATATTTTGTGATACTCCTAATGTGATTATGGACAAGTTTTGGTTCTCTAAATATGTTATTTGTACATGTCTTGTATTAATCCTTGTCGTGCCAGACAAGTTTGTTTTATTTGATTGTTTTTAACTTTGTTTTTAATTAACATGGTTGGGTAATGTTTTTACTTCTTATTTCATGTGCATGTCAATATATCATTTGGCAACTTAAATAACCGTTTTCTTGTAGGGGCCCATGTCTTTACTGCATTTATGAAGAAGATATATACACACACTACGAACTCTGCATAGCAAACAAACTTAGCACATTCTTCTAAGGAGCATTAAATCCACTTCGGAATCGATTTTCTATTCAACTGACAGTACCGCTGTGCCTATGAGGTTTGATAACTGGTTACTTTCATTTGCATAAACCGTATACAAGCTGAAAGAAGGATGCCATGTCCCAAGTAGGAAGAATTTTTCGGCTTCATTAATGCCTGATTCACGGAACAAACTGTGTTCATGCACGCTTCCCACAGAGCTTCAGAGTTTAATGAAAGATTCCATTTTCACTTTGGATCCCAGAAAAGAACAGTGCAGCGGCAGATAAACTAAGCAATACTTTCCTGCCCACTATTCCAGACTAAGTCTGAAAGCAGCTGATCAGTACCACACAAACATTGCAACATTATTTCGACTCATGCTTTCGTCCCAGTAACACAAAAGTAGTGATAGATGCTACAGCTAAAATGTAGGCTGCTAAGCAACCAAATAAAGTGTCAGCGTGGTAAACTGATGTGTGCAAGCAATAGTGCACAGTGGTAAAATTGTTAGCATTCTTAGCGGTTATAACATTAGCCGTTACAGTTAAGGTGTCAATAGCTGCCAGAGAGCAGCCGAGTCCGCTGGGACTAACATATTTCATCGCGATGCGAGCGCTTCATCAAGTCCCTTGTCCAGCACATCGCGACCGTTGTCCGGGACGATCAGCGCGATTGGCCGTCACACATTCCCCTGATTTTGTTGGCCTACCGGACCGCCGTGCACACCACGCTCCGCGTCTCTCCGGCCGAGATGCTGTACGGCCGCATGATCAATCTTCCAGCTGATCTGGCCCGGGAACCGCCCCCGGACGAGGCCGCCGCCCTCGACACGCGCAGGTCGGACTATTCCCGGTGGCTTCGCGCAGCCATGCGCGCGGTGCATGAGCAGGTTCGTCTCAAGCGCGCGGCGGCTTCGCTAAAATTGAAGGAAAATTACGACGTGCACTCGGCTATCTTCTCGAGCCGCGCGGGTGACATGGTCTGGTTGTACCGACCCACCCGGCATCGCGGACGCAACCCCAAGCTTTCAAAGCGCTGGGAGGGTCCTTATCTCATCTTGGATAGGATCAATGATTTGCTGCTCCGGATTCAGCACGTCGACACCGGCAAAAAGCGGGTTGTGAATGTCCAAAATGTCACCCCGTACATGGACCCCGACTGTCCCGTCCGCGATTTCTGGTTGTCTTTTGTCTCCACGCCACCAGGGGACGGCGACTAGTCCAGCGCCGGAGGGGTAGGCAACACCTCGGCCTCGCTCTGCACCGGAGCCAATGCGGGTGGAGGTCGCCGCCGACGGCCGACGCGCCGCCTCCTTCTTGGCCCCGGTCTCCGTCTCGGCCCCCGCTGCCCTGGAGGGCAGCCGGCATCCGCGCGTCGCCGCCCCGGCCCCTGGCCAAACAGCCCCCCGGCACCGGGTGGCGGCCCCGGTGGTCCCGGCGGGCTCCGTGCATCAGCGGCTCGGCGTGAACGCGCCCCACGCCCTCGCTCCGAGTCGCTGCCGAAATTGCAGCGGGCTGGGCCATGCCTGGGACGCCTGTCCCTCTGTTGGCGGCGGCGCCACACTGCAGCAGCAGCAGCAGCGACAGCTGCAGCAACAGCAACAACTGCAGCAGCAGCGACAGTTGCAACAACAGCAACAGCTGCAGCAGCAGCAGCAGCGGTATGTGCAACGGCAGCGGACCCTCCCGCGTCACCAGGAGGTGCGCCCGCAGCAGCCGTGGCACCAGGCGCCCCGCCCCCAGCACCGGCAGCCCCAGGTGCCGCCCCGGTTCCAGCAGCACCAGGCCCCGCGCACCCGCCACATCTGAGTGCTGCAATGCCGCTAAGTCCCTATTCGGTCTTGTTGAAAGTGGCTCGGTCTTTATCTCTGATTCTTACAAGCGTATGGACGTTTGGATCAAAACCATAAAGCACAACAAGAATAATACTAGTCACCAGAAGCTGCGAAGACTTCGCAAGATTGGTAAAACTCGTTGGTGGGGAAAACCGAAGGCTCTGAACTCTCTGGTCGACGCTGATGGCCGAACAACTACTAAAATGGTAGATTTCTTAATGTGTATGGAAGAGATTCGTACTTCTCGAGTGTTCGACTCTGCAGCAAGTTTTACAGCTGAATCTTTGAGGGATAAATGGTGCAAGTTTGAAACTCTTCTCTTGGCGTTTGCAATGCTTCATATATATGAGCATTCTACTCCAGTGTCAAATGCCCTACAATCGAGTGGAATAGACTACAGTGCTACATTTTCAATGGTTCAAACTCTCATAAAGAAAATTGAAGCTATGTCTGAAAAATTCAGCTTCTTTGTTGACAGAACGAAGAACTATGCTCGACTTATTAACATTGAACTTGAGAAGCGGGGAATTACGGACTTCCGAGTTGCAACAGACTTTGCTCTTACCAGACGCTGTAGAAGGTCTAAAAACATCGACGTCTCAGAAGGAGATCTACTGAAGGAGGCGTCTGACCACTTCAGAATCGAAGTCTTCCTCGAAATTATAAATCACACCACTATGGGTTTGCGAGAGAGGTTCAATCCTAATGAAGGACTGCTCAAGGATTGTTCCCTTCTGGATCCGAGGTGGTTCCAGTCTTCTGCTGCCAGCATTGATGTCGACGACAATGATGCGCTGACCACAGTTTCGAAGTTGGCACACGTTGATCCAAGGAAACTAAGGGTAGAGCTTCAGAATTTTTCCGCTAACTTCTCTACCTTTGCTGTTGCTGGAGGTAACACTGCCGGCGACGATAAATCAGTTGATCTCGATGATCTTGACCGTGACGCCCCTGACTTTTCTTCTGGTGAAGACACTGACTCTGAGTCTGAACCGCCTCTGCCAATAGCCGGAGACAGCCTCCATGACAATTCAGACCCGGACGATCCGGAGGCACAGGAAGTCAGGGTCAAGTGCGAGGCATGCGGCCAGTGCCTTGCCTGCACATTGATGCTATTTTTAAGGTTACCTTTTTTGAGGAATGCATATCCACTCTTATTTATAGCCTACAAATTTGTGATGTCAGTGCCGACCACGCAAGTGGCTTGCGAGAGGATGTTTTCGAAGCTTAAAATAATTAAAACTCGCTTGCGAAACACCCTCTCGCAAGCCCTGCTGGAGCCGCTCCTTTTCATGAGCGTAGAACGCAAGGCAGCTCATGATTTGGACAAAAACCAAATCATAGATGAGCTTGCTTTGAGTTCTGCGCTTATGTCAAGGCTGCTTTCATAGTTTTTGGTTTGTTGTTCTTTTCTTTTAACAAAAAGACACTTGTACGTGTCTCCGTCTTCTACTGTTAATTCTACTACTCATATGTAAGATTTTATGTAATGTCACAGTATATGGTTGATCTCTTGATTGTTGTTCTTTTTTAAAAAAACGACACTAGTTCGTGTCTTGCTTGTACTTTTAAAATAATTTTATGTGATATTAATATTACATGTCATGTGAGTGTGAGTAATGTGGTATTAAACAATTCAGATGTTTTACAAAATTCAAAATTCATTTTTTCTTGTTAACCCCTAAAGGTAGGCAATTTCCTTTAAGAAAAAATCATCAGGTGGGCCCTACGGGTCAGAACGCCGGGTGGGCCCTCGGGGTCCCAGACCGCCACTGGTTACCAGCTCTGGCCTTTCCCCCCTCTCGCGGGCGCTATTGTCGAGAGCGCCAGGGCAACCTTCGGAGACGATAGTCAAGCAGGCCCAATAAACTACGCACTTGCTCTCTGGGTCCCAAACCAGTCGGTTCTTTCTTCCCTTTCCTTCCCTCGCACATCAAGTACACCGCTCGGGCTGCAATACCGCAATACTTCAGTGGACAAATCATTCACTACAAAAGATTACGAGAAAATTGTCACTGCGATTGAAGACTGCAACAATACAATCGAGATGGACGAACATTCTGATGAGTCCGAATCTGAGTCTGGCAGTGACTTTCAGAGAAATCCAAAGAGAAAAAAAGGAGAGAAAGAGAATTCAGCGAACAACGAAACACGGCGGGAAATCATGGGTAAGAAACCGATTGGAATTGAAGACTGCAACAATACCATCGAGATGGACGAAAATTGTGATGTGTCCGAATCTGAATCCGGCAGTGACTTTGAGAAGAATCAGAAGAGAAAAAAAAATAGAGAAAAAAATGCAGCGGTGAAGGAAACACAGGAGAAAATCAAGGTTAAGAAACGGTACACATTTGACGAGGGACGTTTTCAAGTGAAGCAATCCACATGGAATGCAGTGTGGGATTGGAAGAAAGGTGCATTTTCCAACAGGACGAACGATCAGATATTTTTGTGGACGGGCCTGAAACTTTGTGGATAGACTCAGTGGTCGTAGGCCATTTGTGGCTGGTTCTGATCATTTGTGGACGACCCCGAACATTTGTTGATGTTCCCAAGTGGTCGTAAACGATTTGTGGCTGGGTGGGGTACTTTCTGGACAACCGCAATTTGTTGTGGGCTTGTCTAACTGTTGTCATTAATCTTACAAACGAAACTGTACATACACGACACGTAATAGCAAAGACTGAAATAATCAGCCTCTTTCATTCCGCAGTGACTATACATTCGGGGCCACACGAGAAACGACTGACGTCTGACATAAACACAATATTTAAAGAAAAAAAGGCACCACTAGACGGCATCTTTTGCTTCGATCTTCTGGAGCAGCCCCAGCCACCTGCCGGGGCCAACGTGGAGGTTGCAGCGCTGGCCATCCCCGTGGCCGTAAATGTTGACGACCTCCCCGCGGTGCGCCTTCAGCATGCCGAGTGAAGCGTGGCGAACCGACCACAAGCACTTAAAAATCCTGGATACAGCGGGTGTGATCATTTGTGGACGGCCCCCATCAATTGTGGACGGCCCCTAACGTTTGTGGATGGTCTTTAGTGGGTGTGGACGAGTTGTGGCTGGGTGTACAGTCGAATGAGTTTAAGCTAAACTTGGTTCCGAGTTTGTGGCCCACAAAGTTGTAGCCATAAACAGGGACGTGGCAACCAGGCCCATGTGTGGAGGTGCAGCGGTATCAGGTCAGCCTAGGCAAAACTTCTAGGAACACAATACTTCCTTTTATTTATTACATAACAACTGGTATTTTGGAGAAGGGCCGAAACGGAAGTGACCCGTTATGAAGAAGCACAAAAGAACAATTTTGTTTCTTCTTCCTCTGTTCTCTGGTAGATACTACTCGTTTTGAAGCTTTCTTCTTGCTACCATAACTTGTCCCTTTTAAAAGTGACATTCTACACTTTGTACATATAATGTGTTCTATTTCTTTACCCCCTTTTTTTTGTTTCTGCTCTTTTGTTGCTTTGGGACGTTTCACCTTTCTTCTTACCCATATTTTAGTACTTCTTGTCTTCTTCCTATTTCCGTTCTGGGGTTTAGCGGAATACCCTATCAGTGAAAGTTGTTCTGCGACCACGCCTGCGTCTAATTACCCGAGAATCATTGCTCTGGTTTGATGATTTCTTCGTAAAGAACAAAGCTTTCCTCCAGTTTGAGAAAGGATTGGTAATGAGTCGGTGGGAAACAATTCGGTTTTATTCCATGAGGATAGCCGGGCTACATGCGTCAGTAAGGTGAGCACAAGGGTCCGTCCGCTTAGTCCAAACCACATTGATAGCGGACAAGCGTCACATGACGACTTTGTGGGAATTGCCGATCGTGCGGCAGGTTTGAGACTTTTCGCGCAACTAACCCTCGCCAGACATGGAGGAAATTGAGATTGTAGGGTTCCCTGGGCCTTGAGTGCAGCGAGCACGTCATATTGCTTGGTGCTCTGACCGGCGCACACTTACATAGGCTTGCCCGCGTGGCTGACTCTGGGACATGTCGGAAATATGCCTATGCACCAGACTTTAGTGCCATTGAGGAGGCTCTTCCCCAAATTTCTCATTATGAAGCACAGTTCGTCGAACTTGTCATAAGTATCAATGACTCCGTCTCGGCGCACACCTACCTAGGCCTGCTTGGTCAAGGCAGAAGTGGGTTCGGAAAGTTGGGGGGGGGGGGGGGGTTGTACACGTCAGGGAATGCTGGTTCCGGCACTTGGGCACGTCATCGAAACAACGCGTGAAATTAGGAGTACACCGTTTGCGGGAATCGAACCCACCCGGCCATCTGTACTTTTGAAAAGAGCCAGGAGGCATGCCAGTAACAGTTTAGTCCACCATAAATTTCACACCTTGTTCTGCGACAATTCCGGCGTCATAGTATCAGAAGACCAATCCTCTGGTTTTATGACTTCTTTGTAAAGGACAAAGCTTTTCTCCAGTTTGAGAAAGGATAGGTAATGGTGGGAGCAAGAGTGTTTGCAGCAACCGCGTACCAGTCTTTGAATCTCTTTGACTGTGGGAACAAAAATGGAATAGGAAAGTTAAACATTTTAATTTGATCAGTGGGTACTGATAAGACTTCTCTGTATTCTTCGTACAGCTCACATATACACTACGTCTGGTACAATAGAATCAAAATATTTCAGCCGATCCAATGTTGAAATAAGGAGACGCCGTGCGGACTGGCCGGCGCACACCTACCCAAGCCTACTCGTCGTTGGCTTTGGGCCTGCAGGCACTCATGTGTTCTGTAATACTACTTCCGTGCAACCGCATCTTCCCTTGTTCCCGAATCGCTGAGCTAAAGGAAATTCCCCCTACCCTGTATATATGTTACGGGCCAGGGACGGTGTCCGGACCCACCTAGGATGGCCCGGTCCAAGTTAGGTTGGCCCAAGCTCAGCCGGGCCAAGCTGTTCTGTGCTAGCTTGGCCCGACTGGCTCTTGGGACAAGTCCGAAGGCAAGATGGTGTGATATTGGCGCGGGAGGGGTGGGGCTGTTCGCTTATTTACTGTTGTTCACTAATTATTTATTGTTGCATGAAAGCCCTGGGTGGCGCTTAGAGGTGCATTTCTGCTTTACTACACAGCTACATCTTTTGTCTTTGCACCCAGTCTTACAGTTGCACCTACGATATCCCTGCCCCCCTGAAAGACTTGATGTCGTAGATAGGCCCCGGATAGTCAGGGTCTTGTCACAAGGGACATCCTCCACCCTGACAAACGCCTCCTTAGAAATTGAGAACTGGTTACGGGACAGCAGCCGCGCAAGTACTCCGTGCTCATTCCCAACTTGGAATAGTCCGTTGTCACGAACCGCCAGGATAACACCCAATACGTTCCGTGGATCGCCGCGCGCCCTGTTTATGTCAGCTATTGGGATCGCGACGGTGTCTCCCACATTGGCCGAAAACCACCCCTCCCGCCACCCTCTAAGTGCCACCCAGGACTTGAATGCAACAGTAAATAAGTGAACAACCCCACCCCTCCCGCGCCAATATCATACCATCTTGCCTTCGGACTTGTCCCAAGAGCCAGTCGGGCCAAGCTAGCACAGAACAGCTTGGCTCGACTGGGCTTGGGCCAACCTAACATGGACCGAGCCATCCTATGTGGGACCGAACTTCGGCCCTGGCCCGTAACACCTACAATAACTTTGTGCAATTAAAAACTGCACAGCAACTTCAAAGCTGAGGATAAATAATCCTGGTCGGGTGGCTCCTATGGTGCATCGGTCCCTGAAAGCCCTAAGAACAGTGACACTTTACTCGCCTTGTCTTTTAGTAAAGGATTCAATAGGAATGATGAAGAGAAGTTGATACTCACAACTAGGTACCACACAAGAGTTGACTGAACACAGCACATAGTTGGTGGCTATAACCAACCCCGAAAACACCAGCACAGAAGTAGCGCAGCGCTGTAGGAGCACACTCACAGCAACAATAAGTTGTCAAAGGATCTGACGAGCAGAAAGCAGAAGCAAGGAAAATTGAGTCAGATTGCCCAAGCAGCACTATCAACAATTCACATCAAAACCAACAAAATAAAAAAGAAGCATGCTGTCGATTGAGACTGACAACCAAAGGGATTATTTGAACTAGAAAGCAGACTTGGACCGACTTGCAATTCATGTTGTGCCTTTGATCTTCGAACAAAATCACGTTCAATGAATGACTTGAACTATTCCACTGTGCAACTTGGACCGAACCAACCGAACCGACTCAGACTTACTTCCAGCTTTCTTTTTCTTTTTTCTCCTTCTTTATGGTGGCCTGGGCAGCAGCCATTGTCAGCCGAGTAAAGATGCAAGTTTTCCGGAAACTTTCAGAGTTTCTGAAAATTTCCGGAAAAATTGAAAATTTCCAAAATTTCAGGAATAAAACGGAAAAATTCGAAATTTTTAGGTTTTTGCTACAACACGCTACGTTAATTAAGATACCTACAAAAGATACGTATTGGTGGTTTTTATGGATTATATAACGTGAACACAGTTTACAGTTCGTCTATGGTTAACGAGCAATTGATGCGCCCGGCGCCCGTCTGTTTTCACAGCTGCACCGCACGGCAGTGGTAGTGGACTGCTGGAGGCCTTCCCTTTCCCACAGCCTTGTGAAAACGTTCGCCTTTTAATCTTCTTGATGCGCTGCCACCTAACCGTTGATAAAAACACTAATTTCCCGCGGAAGTTCAGGGGGTCCAAAATCAATCTATTGACCGTAGCTTTGCTGACTTTCCGTCTCGTTCTCGTGTATGTAAAAGCCAATAACAGGTAAAAACCGTGTTAGGTGAGAAAAGCTGTGGTATTAATTGGCCGTCGTAAACTCCATTTGAACTTCAACTGACCAAAACCCTTCATATTTAATTACAATTAAATCACGCATTGTTATTGTGTGAATTATGAGTGCAAGAGCAATGGAAGAGAAGCGTAAAAAGACCGTACCATAGCCGCGTTGTTTTCCGTTTTTTTCAATTTTTCCAAAGCATTTGAAAATTTCCGGAAAAATCCGGAAATTTTCCGTTTTTTTCCGGAAACTTTCCCGGGACTCGAAATCCTACAGCCAAGGCTTTTAGTCACTCGTGGCGCAGGAGCGCTAGCGTCGCGTCGGTCGCGTCGCGAGTCGCGAGATCTCGAAAGCGCTGACAAATCAAACAGGGGGCGGCATCAACATTTATTTTCGAAAGAAAAGTGTTTCAAAACTAAATTAACTGCTTGCGGCTCATGAAAAATAGCTTCCAAGTGAGACATACTGAATATTTTATGCAGTTCCACTCCGTGACAGTGATTGTTCGGCGAAATTTGGCATGACTTGCCAACTTGTGTTTTGACACTGATCGTAATTGCACACGCCAGCAGAAGCGAAAACAACGAAAACAAGCAAAATGGTGGGCGTGTGTTGGTTCCACATTCCACATTACAATTTTCCTCGCATTTTTAAGTTGTTGTGTGCGTTGTACCGCGTCTACCGACAGTGCCGCCGGGCTTGGTCGGTTCATTGGCTCTGAAAATGTTGTAATGTCAGTGCCAGCAGTCGACAAGCCTCAAGATCGGGCGTCTTTGCTGGAGTGTTCTGTGGTCCCAAGATGATAAGTTCTCCCCAGGCTACCCCAGGTGGTTCCTGAGTTTATCACACGAAATCATGGTTGGAGTGAACTTGCATAGAAAAGTGAGTGACAAGGGACACTGCACAATGGACGTGTGTCAGAGTGCCACCTCATATGTCGAGTAAAAAACGCTATTATTGAAGAGCTATACATTAATTTTGTCTCAGCTTCATTCTCGAAGCTGTCGGCCATCTGCCTCATCTGTAACATGTTGACAAGCAGCTCCAATGATGCAGCCAATGCATTTTGATATCACCCTTGTTGCATCACAGTTCCTGATGCTTGATCGATGCTCTGTTTTAATTGTATTCTGTATTGGATTGAAAGAACTACGTAGCCAATTAATGGCATGTGAATTATCGCCCAATATCTGGCCACAAGGGTTTTGTCGCTCAAATTTGTCGACAAGTGACTTATCGCCTAAAACTGGGTGATAAAATTTGTATCGCTCAAAATTTGGCGATAAAGCTTCCTCGCACAAAATTGGTCGATGTTCATCGCCAATTGATTGTCAGTGACAGTGCAGGGCGCATGATCAGCAGCTCCAACACCAGCTTGCGGTACGGGCGCCTCTGCAAGCAAAAGCAGTACCCGAAATGGAGACACGGCCGTGACCGCGGATGTTGTAGGCAAAGGTTCAAATTTGTGCGCTACAGTGTCTGTACAGAGAAACACATGTAATAGAGAAAATAAATTTATACAAAGATACCTGCCTTATACCAATGACCTTAAAAACCCTGCCACCTGGGGCTCTAAATATGGGCAATATAATTGTAAATGCTTTAAAACCCTTCGGTTAAGATGGGAGCAGGAGGCGGAGTTCTCCACTTTTGCCAACATCCTGACACAAAACTCGCGTCTTTTTGAAATAAGAATCATACTTAGATGGTAAATGCCGTTCCAGGTTGGTTCTAGCCCAAAACCGCCTGAATTTTTTTCCTTTCCAGCCCAATTCGCGGTTTCCGGCGGTGGTTAAAATTTACCCGCCATCTCAGCACCTCTTTCAGCCCAATCTGCGGGAAACCGCCCAATCTGGCAACACTGGCGCCGATGACGCCGCCGCCGCGCCGCCGCCCTTATTCGGCACGCCGCCGACGCTGCGAGCACGGCGCGCCGCCGCCCCTCTGCCGGTGGGTTGGGGCGCTGAATGCTGAATGACGCTTTTCGTTGTCTCGTACATGTAGCTTACTGCTACTGCCACTTATCGCTCCGCGCTGGCCGTTCTTGTCGCCCCGCTCCGTGACACGCTTCCCTCGCCGGCTCGCCCTGATTCCTGACCGCGCGCTGCACCCTGCGCAGAGCGAGCCTTGTGTTGTGACTGGCTGCCAGCCTCGTCTGCTCGCCCCAGCCGGCAGCCCTGTCCCGCCGCGCAGACCGAGTCGATGTTGCTGTTGCCTGCTGCGAGCTTTCCTGCCGTGTTTTGACGATCTGTAGTGTGTGGTGTGCAATCAACAATGACAATGAAAGCTAATGCAGAGGATATCAAGGAGAGTATTCAAGACTTCTCAGTGGAAGGCCTGCACGGTACTTCGGAAACCAGTTTTGTGTGGAGATACTTTAGAAAACTAGTGCTGAAAAAAAAGGAGAATGACGGCAAGAGAATACATGTTCTAGCGGACAAGAACTTTTGACAGCTGTGCTTACTAAAACTACAGGAGGACGAAGCTGACGAAGCCGTTGACCTTGACGATCTGGATTCTTTCAACTCTCTCGCCCAGTTAGTAAGAGAGAGATCTACGTAAGATGTGGATCTATATACAGCGCTGGTTCCATGTTTATACTGCGACAAATGATACGTACACGACACGGTACGTGGTTTGAATAGGGTATTCCAACGAAGGATTTTGCCGGGAGTAAGAAACACGGTCTTGGGAGGCATGGGTCGGGCAATGATCGTATGCGCGCGCACTGCCCCTCTCCCCTCTCCCGGTCTCTTAAAAGCAGATTTGTTCTTACTTCCGGCCAAATCCATATTTGGAACCACCTATAGTCTATTTCGGTGCGACTACGCGTTCCTTTTCTCTTCGTGCCGCTGCCGTTTCCAGAATTGTCTGCTTGTTGGTCAAACTTATTTTAGATCAGTTCAGTCCGTCTAGTACTGGATTGAATGGTTTGGTTATCCAATCTATGGTTCTGAGTTCTGTATAGAGTTGGTTAAATGCCGTCGGCGTCTGTAAATGCAGTAACCGTGTCACTTCGGACGTGGTAACGAAGCACACGACTTTTCAAGCGAATCAACCTTCATTTTTATGGAGTATTTCAGCGATCCCGAAACTGAAGTGAGGAGGAACGATGGCAAGCGCGTGGCTTCCTGCCCCATGACAGGTGTCACCACTCTCCACTTAACTAGGAAGCAGGAGGCTAAGCGCTTTGTGGCTTTTTATTTCGGTTGCGGGATTCGCCGAAGTACCCTATCTTAAGCCGAAATTTCGTGAAGGATTGGACCTTCCAGTTCGGCTCACCGGCGGCATTGCATATCGTCCATCCGCTCACGCTTTTATCTAGTATTTCACTCGCTGGATTTTTATTGCAAACAGGGCCGCTCCTCCGCTCCTCTTGGCCTTGCTACCCTGATGGCACCGAATGGATTGCTTACCTTTCAGGCGTTTCTAATTGATCTTTAACTGCTTATAACTCCGTCAATATCAGTTCCCGACCCCAAGTGTCATGTTTGAAAATGATCCCCTAGTGCTGGCCTACAATACCTACAAAGGAAGACACGCTCACAAAATACACCCTGTATGTCACACTCTTACGGTCATTCGACCCAGACTTTAACTGTCTGTATGCGAAGGGAACAACCCTAATGGGGGGGGGGGGGGGGACCTTGCATCGTAAGTTGTCATCAATATTTACAACAATTACAGCACTGTAAACATTTCATGCATTGCAACTAAATGAAAAGAGTAGCACCGCATACACAAAGAAGTTGAATAAACCCAAACTCACACCATCATCTGACGCAAAATTTAATATTTATTTCCACAGAACAAACATGCATGAGAATCATAAATAATTATGAAGGAATGATGCTTACAGAGAAGACACTTTTCTCCACTCTACCACTCATGCATCCCAGATGAATACATTCAAAACAACAATCACTCCAAAGAACAAACATGCATATGCGTTATAAAGAAATGAAAGACGCTTACAGAGAACAGACTACACTCCACTATACATACAGTATCACTCATGCATCCCGGAGGAATACATTAGAAACACCAAACACTAGGGCTATGAATGAAATTTTGAAACAATTTTTAAACAAATGAAATTGTTAAATAAAGTATGCAGAAAAAGTAAAACATATAACACATGCAAGATTTTATTTACAAACCGCCAAGTCCTGCAATTGTTGTTGAAAGCAGCTAAATGATAGACTTGGGAGGAAAGAAAGGAAGACATTGTATGAGCAACTAAGCAAAAAAGTAACAAAGAAATGAAAACAGGTCCTAAAATAAAAGTGAAGAAACCCATCCCTGAACCATGCACATGCTCTTTTTAAAGAAAAAAATTTGATGGTAAAATTTAGAAGGAAACCACGACATGCACGGAAACTTCAACAGTCCAGCTTCGCTGCTTTGGTGATGTCCAAAAATAGAACAGCGTTCTTGGAAACATGAAAAAAAAAGAGTGAAATTAGTTTTGTTCAAATTAATGTAACCGTGTTCTTCATTTGTTAGCATAGGTCAGGAACACATGAAACCGATCTTCGTCTTTGTGGATGCGCTTCAACTGTAATTCAGCCAAGTATCCTTCAAAGTTATGAACAGAACGGCCAAATCGAGGAATCAGCCCTCTTCCATCCCTCCAGGTACGCTCAATGGTTTGAATGTGGGTCCCGGTATCAGGATCAACAAAGTTAACTGAATGGTTGACTGTCAAATGTTTGAAAGGTAATTCACTTAACTTGCTGTAGGCTAGGCCCTCCAGCAGTCAGACATGATGGTTGTTCCAGGAAGGACCCCCTGGAGGATGACTTGCGTCAGGGTCTCTGCATCTCTCGCAGGAACTGGAACAATCAACGACCGGCTACTTCCACGTTCAACTCCTCCTAAAACCCACTGACCCTTAATCATTCGTCCTCTGTGATACTTCCTTCTGCCAAATTTCGCTTCATCAATTTCCACAATTTTCCCTTCACCTCCGATTCTTTTCAGCCCAACAAATGCAAGCCTCTAACAAAGCAATAAAATTGTGTTAAACTTATTCTTGAAATTAAAAATTTAAAAAAAGGATAAGAAACAATCCCTTTTTTCTATACCTCTCTGCAGAATGATGCAAATTCACTGTAAGTTTGGGAGCTGATGTTCAACTCCTTCATCAGGAGTTTACATCTAGGGTGTGGCAGAGTGACATACAACATGATGAATCGACAAAATGTCTTCTTGGTGTGTCCTAGTCTGGCAAATACTGTGCAAGTGTTAGTAGATTGCTTGAAGTTGAGCGGATGAAAACGTTCTTCTTAGGATGCACTCTTTGCCTCCGTAGCCATCGCCAAAACCCATCTGCGGATTTGGTTGCGTCTTTGCTACACTAACATAATCGTACCGACTTCAAAATGAAGATCATCACAAAGCATCTCTTCATCTGGAACGTTAGGTTATTAGGTAATTGGGTACTTTGTGAAGACGTACCAGTATGGATGTTCGACCTTGCTTGACAGGGTTCACAGGGCGTGCTGTTCCATGGTTCAAAGGAAAGTAAATTGGGCCCAGTTGTACCTGAGTTTCTTGCTCTTTTTTTGAGATATTTTGTCGAGCTTGTTGCCTTCATTTCATAATTCAGTATAGCCCAATTCGCGGTTAATAGCCCAGTCTGCTTACACTGCCGACACGACTCCAGAGTTTGCGACGTGAATGTGACGGTGCAGCGCCACCATCAAGTTCAAGCTACCTGACACGACTCCTGTCCTATGACATTGTTAAGAGCCGCGTGAGCCGGTGGCCTCCGATTCGTGACTAACTGTGAACTTGTGACGCTTGCTTCGGTTTCGTGAGTCACATTGATCTCGGGACTTACCGACAAAGTCGGCACTCCATCCTTACAAGGTAATTTCATTGCCGTTTTGACCCGGCAGACCTGAAGCGGCTGCAAGTCCCCAACGACTCTTTACAGCGGGCACGTTAAAATGACCTTCTACGGAGCTCTTTCACAACGATTCCCCTCACACTCCTCTGAAATACTACAGGCAATATGTTTTAGGTATGAAATTGTCAAAATCAAGTTTGTGACAAAAGGTTTGACAGGTTTTTCTGGTGCGACTCTTATGCTCAAACATAAGTTTGTTCCATGGTAGTGGAATGAGTTCGCCAAACTTCGGCCACTCAGTCCCGCTTTTTCTCGGTCTCGCCTGATTCGGTTTCCCGCAAGACTCCAGATGACGGGAGATGCGGGACCTCGCCAATGCCGGCGTGCGAACATCCTCCGGCCATGTGTCGTCCCCCGTTCCTAAGACTGTGGCCCACGCCATCGCATGCACTCCACAGTCGACCGTTCCGTTTACCTGTAACAGACACAACTGAATCCATTATGCACTTATTGACTCGTGGACCACGTTTATGAACAACAACCGTGGCCGAATTCTCAGATGCGGAGAATGCGGTCATGCATTACGAGTGCGCAGCTGCCCATGGCACGCGCCACGATGCGCCACAACCCTCGGGGACCGCTGCCCGGGTGGATTACCCACCTTGCGCTCGCAATGCAAATTTTATATTTGTTGCGCTCCCAAAGTTTGGCACATCCGCCCCCCCCCCAAAAAAAAAAAAAAACACATTGTGTAGAAATGCAATAGTACTCGAACAACACGATCCGCGTACCTAAAATTCGTCACCGTTCGGGGTTGCGCGTCGACGGCAGCAGCTCTTTCCAGGAACGTTTTGATGGCAGCGCGTCGCATATCCCAACTGCTCCATGCCTCCTTCGTCTTGACCTGGACACAAAAATCCGTGAGCACCTCTTGCAAACCAGGATACACCTGGTAGACACCTTCCAACATCCCGTAAAAATTTTGGTCTTTGCGCTAGAAAATTTAGAAATATGCGAGATACAAGAGGGAATTCCGATGCGTCGAGGTGTGGAATAATAAACGTATCAAAAGTTCTCGAAACATCAGTTTCTTTTAAATGTCGACACAGAGATTCAAATTCACATCTATCTGAACAACAAAGGATACGGCAATTTACTCACCCTGGTAAATTTTGCGGGCGTGCCGAAGCGGACTCCATGATGTGGACGGGGTGCTGCCCGAGTCCTTGGGCCATAAAAGGCCGATGGCGGGATAACTCCCGCTGCCGTGTCACTTTGATCACTGTTCATAAGAAAAACGTGTACGTTTGCGATCAAACCTAGTTCACTTCTGTAGTTTTGTCGGCTTGGAGAGAGAGAGAGAGGGGGGGGGGGGGGGGGAGAAAGAGATAGCGAGAGAGAGAGAGAGAGAGGGGGGGGTGGGAAGGGAGAGAGAGCGAGAGAAAGAGAGGGGGGGGGGGGGGGGGAAGGGAGAGAGAGAGAGAGAAATTGAAATTGAGTTTATTGAGGTTTACATTTAAAAGGACTAAAAAGTCCCACTACAAAATGTAGACCCGCTCTCTAAGGCAGATCACAGCATACGTCACAAGAAAACCAAATCAAAAATTAAAAATAAAATAAATAGTTGCTAAATATTATTGCTAATATACAGGAAAAAGCTAATATTACAATCACAGATTGAGACAGTTCTTCAACATTAGTCTTCGCAGGGAAAATAAGGAGAGATGGGTATAATTATATAGTTCAAAGTCATTCCACACTTTAGCAGCTTGTATTAGGAAAGATTTATGATATTTTTCAGTTCTGTGGTTGGGAATTTGAATCATTAGTTTTGATGACCGAGTACTTCTAGAGTTACAGGTGGATAAAAATTGAAATTGATGGTACAAGTAATCTGGTGTATTAGTTGTTATGACTTTCCAAATCAAAATAGCTGTAGCCAGCAGACGCCTTTCAGTAATCCTCAAAATTTTAAGCTTCCGATATACAGGAGTAACATGTTCAAAGACACTAACACCAGTGATAAACCTGATACCAACATTTTGAAGTCTTTGAAGTTTTAAATTATTACCAGTTGACATGTCAGTAAAGAGAACCGAGGCATAATCAAGGTGAGGAAAGATAAGAGTAGATACTAACATTTCCCTTACTTTGGGATGGATAAAACAGAAGTTACGACGCAACTGAGCAATTGTACCTAAGACCTTTTGGGCTACTGAATTGCAGTGAGCATTCCAACTTAAAGTGTTGTCCATGACAACACCTAAATTATTGACCATATTAGAGAAAGGTATAACACACTCATTCACCGTTAATTGCTGTAGGTAGCAACCAGATGATAACTTAGTAAGATATCGTTGGGTGCCTATTATAATTGCCTGAGTCTAAGGGATATCTAGAACCAGGTTGTGCTTATCACAATAACTAATAACAGAGACAATGGCATTCAACATTATCGCACGTTTCTCATTAAAGTTATCCATAGAGAAAGGTATATAAAGCTGCAAATCATCAGCATACATGTGATGGGAACAATGGTTAATAACTGTTGGAAGGTCACATAAATAAATGATAAATAATAAAGGTCCGAGGACACTACCTTGTGGCACACCAGTCTCTATATCAATCCAATCAGAAAACAATAAATCAGAGATGTTAACTCTATGACACCGGCCTGTAAGATATGATTTTAACCATTCAATTACACTGTCTGCAAAGCCAAGGAATTTCAATTTAGACAACAACAAGCCGTGATGGACGCAGTCAAATGCTTTGCTCAGATCAAGTAGCACTAACAGACTCAAGAGCCTTTTGTCCATGGCAGCTCTTAGATCATCCACCACTTTTAAGAGGGCTGTTACAGTACTGTGGCCTTTCCTGAATCCAGATTGGTGTTCACTGAAGAGACAGTTTTGCACCAGAAAGGCAGAAACCTGCTCATGGACAACTTTTTCAATGGCTTTGCCAAGGACACAGAGTATGCTTACAGGTCTATAATCTTTACATCCTTTGGGATTTTTAGTCTTAGCAATAGGAATAATGTTAGCAAGCTTCCACATGGAAGGGAAAATAGAGTTTTGAAGGCTATAGTTGAATAAGTGTTCAAGCACAGGAAGCAAAGAAGGCAAACATAGCTTAATGAAAACAATTGGGATAGTGTCTACTCCCTTTGCATTTGATTTAATACCATTAAGTACTCTATCAATGTCCTCTGGTAAAACACACTGGAAGAAAAATTTATCATTCATAGTCTTTAGGATTTAATTCATATTCTGAGATACATGAGGCTGTTAACTGAGGATCTCTAATAGAGGACACAGAAGCATAATGATTGTTTAGATCTGTGACGGAGATAACAGGTACTCTATTCTGAGAAGAGGACTTTCCTATGTTTAAAGAGCGAATATGCGCCCACATCTCGTTTATGTTTGGCTTAGAACCAAGTTTATCATACATATACTTCACCTTAGCATTCCTCATTGCCTGTTTTGCTTTATTTCTATGCTTGCGATACTCCTCTTTCTCATTCGGATCTTTAGTTTTTCTCCACTTTTTGTACAGATTATCCCTTTGTGACATTAATTTTCTTACACCAGAATTCATCCATGGTTGATCATTACCTTTAACTGATATTGTTTTTACCGGGGCATGTTTGTCCATTAATCTTACCATGATTTTATTAAATCTAAATAGCTTGGTGTCCATATCAGTAGTTTCATAAATCTCAATCCAG
Source organism: Odontothrips loti (assembly GCA_038380765.1). NCBI lineage: Eukaryota > Metazoa > Arthropoda > Insecta > Thysanoptera > Thripidae > Odontothrips > Odontothrips loti. Next base: position 105,026 of record JAZGLN010000125.1, on the reverse strand, counting down.
GGAGCGGTTTCAATATCCGCCAGCAAGTCCTCCTTCAAAACATTCTTAAAGGATCTAAAAGTAATAGTATGTTTCTTATTATGGGGCACAGAAAGATCATACACAGCATAAATAAAAGGGTGTGCCATACTTCATTTTTTTTCGAAATTCGGTGTACGCGTTACCTCAATCGAGGCCATTTCTTATGCTGATTCCGAAGAAAAAAGGTAAAAAAATTTGGAGACCGTTTAGGGGGTCCGACTCGCCTCGGTTAGGGGCCTAAATGCCCCTCTACAGGGCGAAAAATTAATGTTGTCAAAAATTTTTGAAAAAAATTCCCTGTCTCAAATCGACGAAAGTATGGCCCTAAAGGGCTGAAATTTCAAGGAAAACGTCGTATCTCTTACGGTTTCAAAGATATCGGCATTGAAAATGCAATAATCGATTTTTTCACTTTTAATGACGATATCTTTGAAACCGTAAGAGATACGACGTTTTCCTTGAAATTTCAGCCCTTTGGGTCCTTACTTTCGTCGGTTTGAGACAGGGAATTTTTTTCAAAATTTCTTGACAACATTAATTTTTCGCCCCATAGAGGGGCATTTAGGCCCCCAACCGAGGCGAGTCGGACCCCTAAACGGTCTCCAAATTTTTTTACCGTTTTTCCTCGGAATCAGCATGAAAAATGGCCTCGATTGAGGTAACGCGTACAACGAATTTCGAAAAAAAAATGAAGTATGGCACACCCTAATAAATAAGATCATGAGCTGAGAAGCCACTGGCAGCTGTTTGGCCATAATCAACCAAAAGTTCTGGGCAGTTGCTGGAAATCACATCTAATTTGGAGTCACATACCTCTGAATGAAAAGTAGGTTCAAAATCAACACATGTCAAGTTACATAGAGAAAACATTTCAGTAATGATCTTTGTCTCTTCACTTTCACTTCCAAACCTTGCATTTATGTCCCCACACACAAAAACATATTTGTAGTTCCCATTATATTGATACAGATCCTCCTGGAAGATATCTAGGAAACCTTGTTTTGGTCTCCGGTATATACAAGCACACAAAATTTTATTTGCACCAACTAAAACCTCCAGTAATAAATAGTCGGGCTTCTCGTACTCGCCACAGGAGGTAGACAGTACCTTTGCCTGATAGCAAGATTTTATAAACACTGCTACACCCCCTCCATTTCTATTTTTCCTGTTTACATAGAATCCCTCATAGTTTAGCAAATTGATGTGAATATTATCCTTTAGCCATGTTTCTGATACTAATATTATATCAATCTCAGCATGTGTGAAAATATCAATAAACTATGCTAGATGTCCTGTATCTTGTAACGATTGAGCATTTAAATGCACAATTTTTAGCTTTGACTTATGTGCTGTGGATATGCTTTGCAAGTAATCATTAAGTGACATATAGTCTTTCTCACTCCAAAGAGAGGACAGTATCGAAGCAAAAAGCATCAGAATCTGTAAAAACAGAGAACAAATCAATAATACTGAACACAATGGAAGCAGAATTGGCAACAACAAGAAAAAAAAAAAGAAAAAAAAAAAGAAAAAAGAAATTACAAAGGAAGGCAGAGGTACAGTTTTTACATATAGTATAACATACATAACAAGAAAGAAACATAAGTGACTAGTCCGCCAAATAATAAACATAACAGAGCAGCAGGTAACAACACCAGGGAAAAGAATTAAAGTAGAGACTATTTCATCCTCTTTGTCACGAACCCGTGTCAGAGGAGCGGGGAATCCAAACGGCGCGCCGCCGCGCGGGCAGCCACCGTCAGCTCGATCGGAGCGCGCACGCCACGCCACCTACCGGCAAGGACCCGAACCAACTAGTGGCAGGCCGGTCGAGCCCAGCGGACGGTGCGACGGCGTAAACAGAAAGGTCGAGAGCCGGACTGACGGACTGACGGGTTAACGAAAACCGGAAAACACGTTGACTAGTGGATCACGTGTTCGTGTAACGCTACCGCACGGACGCGACGACGGACACCTGCAGCTGCCGTCGCTAACTCCACCATGATTCCTGAGAAAAGCCAACGAGCCCGAAAGGTGTGTGCATTGCTAGTCAGCTGCTGCGGCGATGCCGTCCGTCAGAACGAAATAGTGAGAATTGTTTTGCAGGGCACGCAGGCCAGGAGGCCAGGTTTGTCGTCCCATCACCAGACCATCATGAGGGGCTAGGCGCCCACGCCGCCGCCCCGGCCATGGCAACTGGTGCCCACCGAGACCGAGACCGATGTGACGCCGGCCACCCTTCCCTTCGCCGGACCTGACCAGGGTCAACCGTACCCTAACCTGCATGGCTGGAGTTCAAAATTGTTCTTGATGATTGTGAAGTGATTGTGAAGTGTTAGTGAAGTGTTAGTGAAGTGTTAGTGAAGTGTTAGTGAAGTGTCCAGCAGTGTTTCTTTTGATTCACTTGACTGTTTCAAATTAGCCATGGCTTGTAATGCCATTAAATGTTTATTAATTATGTGGTGTGTGTGAGTGTGAGGGTGTAAGCTGGCCAGCAGTGTGTGTGGAGTAGGATTAACCTTCTTCATTCAACCCGTCAATTGGTGAGTTGACAAATTAAATTATATTTTCCGTTGGGCCCACGGTATTTGTCTTTGTTTGAACTCTGTAACTCTGTACGGTACATATAAGTATTCAAATTAGACTAGTGTGTCTAATTATTCTATTTCCTGCACGTTGTATGTGCTATATGGGAAATTATATTAACCCTCAGTGACTCTTATTTGAGTGCTAATTATCGCCACTTGGAAGTGGCTTTACACAGGGTTAATTATTGACTTTACCGTTTCGGTTGTATGAAATCTAATTGCCTCGAGCACTTTGTGTAGTGTATTTCTGCGCTGGTAATTGCATAGTCAGTGTGATTAGTTTAATTACATTCATCGAACCACATCTATTTCTCATATATGTTGTGTTTTGAGACTTTGTTAATTATTCCAGCACTGCTATAGGCTATATTTCTCTATCTGTACCTGAGTTCAATTTATTGTAATAAAATCTTGTTTACTAAAATTTCTATTAATATTAAGTATAGAGTCAGTCCTTTCACTCTTGCGTCAATTCTTATTTACAACATAATTAACTTGAGTCATTAGTTCATTTAGTGGACTGTGAAGGCTCCTTGGTTTTTCATTCAAAAAAACAATTAATACTACTGCTGCTGCACCTTAGAACCCGGAAGGCAACACTTTTGTCAGGGCCTGCAGCTATTTATAAGCAGTCGTGTTACATCTGGTTCAGGTGGTGGATGTTTTGCCAGCACTTTATTCATGTCATCATAGTTCCTCACTCGTTGAGGTGCTCGGCCACCAACATTGATCTTTATAACACCATCGGCAGTCCACACATTCTTATAGTTGTCGTGCGCCACAACATCCTTCAATAGAGTAAGTCTTTGCTGGGTTAGATCTTCACGCACAGTGATGTCAGTCCCTTTAAGTAGCTTCTTTGCTTGGAACATTTTGTTGCGGTGAGCATAGCTCGTAAACTTCACTATGATAGGCCGTGTCTTGGACCCCTTTTTGCCGATGCGGTGCGAGCGGTCAATACAAGAAGAATCTAATTGTATGTTCATTTTCTTCGCCACCTCAATCACTATATTGTCTGTCACTTCAGAATCCTTCTCGGCCACACCAAAGATTCGCAGGTTATTGCGCCTCCCATACTGTTCGAGCTCCTCCACTTTGCACTCCAGATCCATTATCTTATCGTCCTTTTCCTTAATTTCACTTTTCAGCTCGTTGACTTCGCCACTCAATTTTTTTAGGGCATCAGAAATAGATTTGGTTGCAGCTGTCACTGCTGTGACTATAAGTATTTGAAGCTCATCTCGATCCATGTCACCCACTTTGTCTGTCTTCTGCTTAGGTTTGGGCGGCATGTTTACACAGTGCAGCCAACTGCCGATACTAATGTCCCAACTACTGTACTGGTGCACTCCTTCACAGCGTATATAGGTTGGCAGTACCGGCAGTCTGTCAAGCACCACAGCACCTAACCTCTCCGTCCACTCAATAGTTCAAGTCCGAAATACAGCCGTCACGCAGCAAATAAGAACTATCCCTCAATGTCACTTGTAGAGCGGACCTCACTTCACTCTGCCAACCACTACTTTCGATGCCAGCACTTCCAAAAACACCTCCGATTCACAGAAACCGATACAGAGCTCGACACCTCACTCCTCCATCATCATAGAGAGAGAGAGAGAGAGAGAGAGAGAGAGAGAGAGAGAGAGAGAGAGAGAGAGAGGAGAGAGAGGGGGGGGGGGTCTTATTTGATTTGATTTATTTATTAATAAATGGTACAAAAGGACTAAAAAGCCCTACGAGAGTACCAATATGGCACAAAACTAAAAACGATAGACAGTTCATTAATTATTGCAATACAAAGTGCTTGAGTATACTAAAATAGAAGAAAAAGCAGTGGTACAAGATTAATAAATGACGCAGGTAGCGTAGTATATCAAGGAACATTTAAAGGCTATTGCAATTGAAGGATAGTAAGATATAGTATTGGTTACAAGGCGAGGAGATATGTCTTAAGTTTAAACTTAAAAGTATCGGGGCTCTTGGCTATGAGTATAATATCAGGAAGGCTATTCCATAACAAGGGTGCCGAGGTCCAGAAAGCACCTCTTCCTTTCTCAGTACGATGTTGTGGGATTCTTAATCGTAACTCACTTCCTCTCACTGTACGGGATCGGACTTCATTGGCAAATTGAACTTTCATTGCAGGGTAAGAAGGCAACGCAGAGCGGATAATATTATAAAGGAGGGCGACTGAGGCATAGAAAAATCTACGCTCTATATTTAGCCAACGGAGATCATCAATATAGCCAGAGATATGGCAGTCCCTTCTAAGATCAAAAATGAGCCTGGCACATGCGGTTTGGACTCTAAGCAATTTAAAAGAAGATTCCACAAGCATGTGGGAACATACAACATTACCATAATCCAAGACTGGAAAAGTGCCTCCACAAGCCTCTGGTATAGGTAAAATATCACAATGCTTTTTGATGCCATGAATGGCACCGTAAGCTTTCTTGCAGACTGACAGAGCATAGGCTTCCCACTATGACACCAAGATCTACGACGGTATCGGAATAGGGAACCACAGTACCATTTACCACGACACAATTTTTTTTAAGATCTTATTGTTACCAATTATAATAACCTGGGTTTTAGTCTCATTGATTTTAAGGTTATGTCCTGCCGAGTAGTTTACAAGTTTAACAGCCTCATTATTAATAACGTTAACAGCATTGACAATATCTGGAGGTTTAAAAGATACATAGTTTTGAAGATCATCAGCGTAAAGGTGATGTGTGGAGCTAGTGAATATTTTGTCAATGTCATTGACATAAGAGGAGTAGAGCAGCGGGCCGAGGACCGAGCCTTGAGGAACACCAAACAACAGAAGAATAAGGGAGGATATTTCCGACCTATTAGTAACACGCTGTGCTCTATTGGTCAGATATGACCTAAACCAGGTTGTGACTGAATCAGAAAAGCCATAAATCTTAAGTTTGGTTAGCAGAAGCTCGTGGTGTACAGACGGAAAGGCGTTGCTGAAATCATAGAGCACTAGCATAGAAAGGCAACTGTTTATCCATGTTTTCTCTAATGTCCCCAATAACTTTCAGTAGAGCAGTAACAGTACTGTGATTACTTCTGAACCCTGATTGAAAAGGGTTGAGTAGGGAATTCCTTAAGATATAATCAATCATTTGGCCATAAACAATTTTCTCCAGAACTTTACTTAGGAAATAAAGTAAGCTAATAGGTCTAAACTCCTTCACAGTACAGGCCCCATTCATTTTTGGCAATGGCTTCACATTTTCCATCTTCCAGATATCTGGGAAGCATCCAGATTGCAAAGAGTAGTTAAGAATATGCAGGATAGCAGGGGAGAATTCCTCTAAACAGAGTTTAATCATAGTCCCGGATATATCATCAACACCTTTGGCGGTTGGACTAACACCATGAACAGCTTTTTTAAGAGCGTCATCAGTTACACCCTTTAAGAAGAATCGCTCGTCCACGGGCAGCACAGGATATTCTTTATATGTATCAATGGTGTTTTTAACAAGAACTTCATCCATACACGTAACAGCTGTGAAGTGAGCATTAAGCTCCCCGGAAGGAGGAGCTTTACAAGGCTGAGCAGTATTTGATGATAAAACATCCAGCTTGTTTAGGTTATTCCATCGGGTCTTTGTTGACTTACAGTTAGACAGTAGGCAATAAGAATAGCGGATCTTAGCATTTCTAATTTCACTTTTCACCTTGTTTTTAAATTTCCTAAATTGAGTAATTACTCATTTGTCTTTAAAGTATTTCACCCTTTCGTACATATCATCTCTTTCCTTCATCAAGATTTTAAGTTTATCAGACAGCCAAGGAGTAGGTCTGTTTTTAATTTGAACTGTAATATACGGTGCATGTCTGTCGAAGAGGGCATGAACATGCTGATTGAAAAAACCTACCTTACTATTGACATCACAGAGAGAGAACATATCATGCCAAGGCGTAGTACTAACATCTTTTAGGAAATCCGTAATGTTAAAGTTTCTAAAGCTGCGGAAGGTTGCAAAATGAGGCATAAAACTAGGTACCGCAAAAGAACATACAGCCACAAGAAGGTCATGGTTTGACAGGCCACTCGCGGGGAATTGGTTATAAGTCACCAGCCGCTCCGGAAAAGTAGAGGCAATCATATCTAGATGAGAGTGGCACTCATTGACATGATAGGTTGCATCCAAAGGTATCCGTTCTAAGTTAAACATAGTGTTGTGATGTGAGCTATCCACTATGCCAACAGCCCCGTTGTTGGCGATCGACATCAGCATGGGATGCCATACTCTCCAAAAGTCATCATCGGGTTCCAAGACCTCCGCGAAGAAGTCTTGCATGCCGGCGAGCACTGCAAGGATGGTCTTAAGGCTCTGGTGCGCGTCGAACGCGCTCTGATCCAGAGGTACCTTAAACAGTGCCGGGTTGCGCATGCACTCTAGGAGTTCGAGATCTATCTGTTCGTTTCCGCGGGGACCAGCGAAAAGTGAGGTTGTCCTAGTGCCGTACAGACCTCGCTCCACCTGGGTCGACAGGAAGTCCATCTGCCGATTAACGTTGTTACCACATTTGACAACGGGCCTCACCTTGCCACCTTCTGACTTCTCCATGACTATCATTTGGTCCGTATGTATAGCCATGAGATCTTGCTTGATCTCAGCGTCCGAGTAATGGACCGCCTCCACAGGCTTATATGCCCGTGTCGGGACGCGCTTCCCCTCGATCTCGACCACCGTCTTCTTCCCGGTGCCTGCTCTCCCTCTCATCCACATGCCGCCAGCTACGTACTCGTCAAGAGTCACGCTCTTCTTGGGGGCTGACCTTGGCGGAAGAAGTTGACAGTCTCTTCGTACACTAGGCGGCTGAACTTGTCCTCCCCCATCGGACCTCCTATCCTCCTCGGCTTGACAAGCCAGTCGACCACCTGATCCTCTAGCTCCTCCAGGGGCACGTACTCCCGGAAACCGAACATGGTTTCCCAATAGCACAGCCACCGCCACTGGGGCGCTATGTAGGTCCCGCCCATCTTCACCAGCGCGGTCCTAATCTTCAGCAGGCTGAAGAGGCCATGGGTGCAGAAATCCGGGTATAACCGTCGGAGCCTCAGGTACTCGGCCTCCATCGTAGTTGTCATCCTAGGGCCGGCCAACCTTGACGCCCCGTCCTCCAGCACACCCGGCGGATAGACGCAGCAGGTATCCTGGTGGTCCTTGGGGAATCGGTAACGCCTTAAGGATTGTAGGAACTCCCCGTAAGGGCGCTCCCACCCCGGTACATCACAACAGCGGTGCTTCCCGCTCTCTTTCAGCCCGGCAGCCTTACGCGCCTCTTCGCGTAAATATCTACCCCAACTCTACTGCCACTCAGGGTCTACTGCCCTGCCCCGGTGCCGTCCACGGGGGCTAGCATGTCCGCGTTGTGGGCTGCGTCCGCTTTCGACGCCCCCGGCTTTAGGGGGGGGGGTTCGCCCCAGCGGCGCAGTCGGCCCAGGTGTTACATTGGGTAACCCGTCTCCAACCGGCTTCTCCACTTCGGGCTTTTCGGAACCGTGGCTGTCGGCCTCTGGTGGGGTCGGGGCCGATCGGCCGTTTCCCGCACCGAAGAAGTCTAGGTCTGGGACAAGGGGACGGTCGAAGTCGAGGGCGGCGGTACCGTACAGGTCTGACGTCCCGAACACTGTGATGACCTGAGTGAACGGGTGGACAACCCTCTCAAGCATGGCCTGGTATAGGGGAGCGAGTATAGTGAGCGTGTAATCGGCCATCTCACCCCACGACCGCTCGAAAGCGTCGAGACCCCACCCAAAGAGAGGGCTTCTGGGCGATCCCCTTCTAACCGAGCCGGCGGTACCCCAGCCCGCATCCTGCATCGCCTGCTCGAGGTAACCACTCGCGCACCGGTATGCCATACCACGTGGCCCCCCCGCCCTGGCAGTCTAGGTCGAGAGGCGGCGCAGGGAGATCTCCGTCTGCAATGCTTCCCGGTTCACCTTTGACCACGAGTGCTTTCGCCCTACGTTAGCGGTGTGCACTACGTCGGTGATGTACCGGTTGTATAGCAAGGGGTCGTCCTGGGCGGTGTGGAGAATGAAATCCGCCAACGACTGGGGGACGAACGGTGATGCTTCGAGGACACCTGCATCGTAGCCCGCGCCCAGTCTAACACCGGTGTGGGTAACTACCAGCATCCGTTGCTGAGTGTTGTAAGCGTACGAGAAAGATAGGGGCCCGCTCTGTGATGGCATTAATCCTCCGTCCACAAGGCTGCGGATAGACCTATCCCCCATAGCTACCTCCTCCTGCCATTTCCCCGGGTCGACCGCGACGCCCACTGCGGCTCTCCCGACTACCTCGTCCTTTAGACCGGACCTGGCCTTTAACATCTCAAAGGCTGAGCGGAGGGCCCTTCCCCTGATGAGCAGGTCTTCGCGGCTTGACTGTTGGAAGCCGACGTCCGCGGCCGAGTCTCCATCCATGTTGAGGACCGCCAGCCCGGAGCCTAACAACACCTCCGTTGTCCCATCCCACCGGCCAAGCTGGACCATGGGGTACGTCCGCACCACGGCCCTAGGCTGGGGGACAATGTCGGTTGGTGTAACTGCTGAGTCGTGGCCGTAGCGATTGTAGCTGCCGGTTAGCGCCCATTCGGAGCGCCTCCCCGGCTTCCAGTTCCACCACGCGTCGGGCGCGAAGTATCTCACCTTCTGGCCCGTGGCGTCAGGGACTGACTCAGGTTGCGGGGCGAATCTAGGGACTAGGTGGACCATGAGGTCACTAATCTCCAACCACTTCGGCGCGACGTCCCCGCCGGTCATCATCTGCATGTGCGGCGACCACAGAGCACGGAGGCTGGTCCCACTGTTCAGCACACCGTTGACGGCCCGCTGGATTTCGTCGTTCACCCGAACGGAGACAATCGGGGCAGGTGCACCCCTGACAGGGCCTACTCTGTTGATGACTAATTGGGTTCCCTGGAAGTCCCAGGTGTCGCCGCGGGGCTCGGGTACGACAACGTTGATGGTGTCTAACCCTGAGGAAATATCGACCAGCCCAGCATTGTGCAAGTATTCGACGCGTTCTCCGTTGCGCATTCGAAAACTCTCTACCAAGCCCGCCAGGGGGTAGTCCAGGAGGCTGATGGCCTTCAAACCTCGCATGAGTTGGTCGTTGACAGTAGCACACATGAGTTCGAGCCTGTCGGGTCCCATTGCTCGCCGTCGACGGTCATTGACTTCGTCATCACAGCGCGTTCCCAGAAGGGGATGTCGATAACGACCATCCGGAAGTCCCATGCATCTAAGTCCCGTCGCGAGAAGTAGTTCCTCCGGGGGACTTCGCGCGCAGCGGTGTCGTATGGAATGCCTGCTGGTTGCGTGATTGTTGCCTCTCGCAGGATATCGTACAGGGCGACTTTGAGACACGGCATACGCCAATCCGCTCTGGCTGAGCTGCAGAGGATCTGGACGGCAGCACCTGTGCTCAGAGCAGGGGAATACCACTGTGCATTCTCGTTGGCTAGACCAGGGTTGGTGAGGCCTTTTGCGGCGGAGGACGAGAATACCACGGCCTCGTGCACCTTCTTCGTCGTCTCAGTTGGAACGAGGGGTGTACCTTGGACTCGGGGGTCCTGACCCACACCGACCCTCATCTCACTGAGGTGAGCGGCGATGTCACAAATCAGCTCCTTGGATATGGGGTCGTCGGGGAGCGCCTGCTCAGTTAGTAGCGCTAGGACTGCCCCCAACTCCACGTCGACTGCCCCCCACTGACCAGGTCCGTGCGCCCGCACACCCCCACGTATCGGCGGCACATTCGCCTCAACGAGGTCGGCGAGGCGGCCAAGAACACCCTGCGGCCTTGGAGGGGGTTCTGGGCACTCACCACCTGTGCCCTCGCCGTTACGGGCTGCCCCCTCGCCAGCTTTCCGGGCACGCACGACGGCATTGTGGGCCTCAATCTCATTCATGCGACGGGCCAGCGGCATGGGTCGGAACCCGCCCCTGAGGGCGTAGTGCAGGGTACCGTCATACTCACCACAGGTTAGGAACTTATTCCAATCTTGTTGTCTGTCAGTTTGTATGAGGAGTGACTCAGCCCTGTCAAGTAGCTGGACGGCCGTAAGCCGCTCCGTGTATCGCACCGCCTGCCCTGCCTGGTATTGGGCCCGCCTCGAGGCAACTAGCTCGGCCTCCGACGCCTGTGCGGGGAGGATCCAGCCCGGCTTGCCGACCTGCGTGTTACCGTTAAGCGCGTGCATCTCCTGGTTGAGCGCGCGCGCAAGGGCCTCCAAGTAACCATCGCAGCCGCCAGGTTTTGGTAGGGCCCGAGGCCATCTGTCGTGTCCGGGATCTGCATCGTTGCAGGAAATGTGGGCGGACCTGCGTCCCTGCCACCCCCCGACCAGGCAAAATAAGCAGGATCGGTCAAGGAAATTTGGGGGGAATGCCTGGCACTGTAAGAGTAGTTGGGCCCCCAAGAAATCTTTAGCCTCCTCCGCCTGCTCCGCCTGCCCCTCGGGCAGCGCTCGCAGCGCCTCCTCTGAACTTAGGCCATTTAGACCAAGCTCGGGAGTGTCCCCCCCTCCCCTTCGGGGCTCTCATCCGGGGCTTGTCCGCCACCGAGTGACCACAGCGTGACCACGGACAGGAGGTTCGCTCCTTCCTGCTTGCTAGCCGTGGTCCGCCAGCCCCCTAAGAGGACCTCCTCTCCCCGCCGTAGTAGTGCTCTACAAACGGCGGTTGTCCACGCCGGGTTCTGATGCCCACGAACCACGAAGCCTGTGACCCTGCGGTGGTTAGGAGCCATCGCTCCTGCCACCTTTATAGCAGCTGCTCCGAGGTTGAGGCGGTGGACCTTAGGCTTCCTACCCTCCGTGGGCGGACTGGCCTTTGAACGCCAGGTCCTGGCACTCCCATCGCGCTCAGCCGTTGGGGGGATCTCGGGAGCTGGCGCGGCGTCTGCAGGGTCGACTGCCACGCCTAGGGCGTCACCCCGGGCGTTTATCCAGGAGGGAACTATGCCCAGTGCGTCCAGTGCGGAGCGGCTCAGGAGTACCCGCTCGTCGGCGGTTGAGCCGCTCAGGTGTTTCTTCAACTCCTCTACAGCATCCGGGAAGACTGCAGTGAAGTTGGGTCCTGCGTCCCCGCCACTCATCGTGGCCGCGGCATCGGGCGTGAAGACAGTCGCGAACGCGTCTGATGGCGCCTCGAAACCGGCCCGCGGGGCAGAGGTAAAGGGAGCGCAGCGTGTTGTATTCACTGAGGCCTTCACCTCTGCGCCCGTCTGCGGGGAGGGACTCTCGGGGGGTGGCACTTCGGGTAGAAACCCGGGTGAATTGCCGGCACCCTTGTCATTATGCGCTTCGGCCGTAGGCCCGGGTGGATCGCCCTCACCCGTGTGTGGAGGAGTTGACACGCCTGCCCAAAGGGCCTGTAGCTTGGCGTGGAGCACGTCAACCTCACGCTCAGCCCCTTGCTGGTTGCGCGCGCGCGTCTCCTCCCGCTGTGCGGCCAAAGCAGCCATGGATTGGACAGCCCGGATCCTCGCATCTCTCTCTTCTTCGGCGCTGCCAACGTACCCGGCAATGCGGGCACTGTTCGCCGCGGCCACATCTGACCACATCATCCTCCTCAGGCGAGGATGACCCGTCGGCCCTCAACTACGGTTAGGGCACGCAGCTCGTAAGGCAATGCGTGTAAGTACTGGGCGGTCGTCGGGATTGCCTGGAGTGTCCTACTCAGGAAGGCGATGACCTCGCCGCGGCTCTGTGCCCGCAGCACGCGGAAACCAACCTCAACGGTAATATCCTCGTCAGGATCGACCCAATCTACTTCGTCGTAGAGCACAATCTGATGATCCGGGAACGCCCTGATGATCCCTGGCAACAGCCTGAAGTGCTCAATGCACAGGCGGTAGGCGAGAGCAATCGCCACACCTTCCTGATCGAGCCCTGGGTGGATAGGCTGCGCAACCTCGCGCTCGAGGGGACTGAGCACCGAGAGCAGCCTCAACTCCCGAGCTGCTCCGGCGAGAGGCGAGAGGGCGGCGAGAGGGGGTGAAAGGCCCGAAGGGAGGGGTGTCCTCGGCCGAGTCCCTCTGGGCGCGCCTGCCCACGGCACGTTCCCGCTTTCGTTCTCCGAGACAAGCAGACGTGCCCAAACCACAGCAAGCGGGTGCATCAACAGCAGCATGGCCCCTACCGTCAAGAGCGTCATTGTGCCAGTGGCGAGCTCCGGCTCTGGAGGCAGGCGCCCACCAAACCCGCCGAACAACAAGAAGCCGTCCAGTCCACCCACGGCGCTGTCCTGCTGGAAGTGCGCCATGTGCAGCGCCCTAACCCAGCGCCCGCCCAAGGACGGGCAGGCGATGTGCTACACCTGCTTCAAGAGGGCCAAGGCCCAGAAGCGTCCGCACTCAGCCCCGAGTCTGCCCCGGCCACGCCTGCCCCGGCCACGCCTGCCCCGGCCACGCCTGCCCCGGCCACGCCTGCCCCGGCCACGCCTGCCCCGGCCACGCCTGCCCCGGCCACGCCTACCCAGCCACGCCTGCCCCGGCCGCGTCGGGGGACACCACGGCAGCAGGGACCAGCGGACCGCTCCTCCTCACGTTCGCCGTCAAGGGTGTGATAAACAATTGGAATATTTATTGCTCAAAGCAAGATGGTAGCTCTCCAGCCAAGCAGTCTCAGCCAAGCGCGGTAGCGTAGCGAAGCTCTACGTAGTCAGGCGACGGCCGTCTCGAAGCGCAGCCCAAGTCCTTGTGTCCTGTGTTGCGCCGCGCCGCGCCTGTCCGGCCGCCCAGCCGAGCAGCCAGCCCGCCGGCCGAGCCGCGCCGTGCCGTGCCGTCCCGGCAGCCACCGCCTGCCGAGCCCGAGCTCGAGCCCAGTCGCCGAGTCAACCCGAGGAGCGGGGTGAGAAGGCCGGCCGAAGGGCGCACTTCGAGGCTGGCCGGTAGGGTGCAGCACCAGTCACGCGCTCGAGTACCCGCGCGAATACGAAGCGGTAGACAAACGGTGCGCTACGCAAACCTGTCTGCTAACGTCGTGGCGCAAGCAGCTCACATCACAACAATATCAATAAATTCATAGACTTGCTTTCCATCTCTGACATCACAAGGTTTGGTGCTACCAACGTGGGCGTTAACATCCCCTACTACGATATGGTGCTTGAAATCTATACCTATGGAAATGAAATCATTTGCAAATTCATCGAAGTAGCGCACCTTTGGTGGTCTGTAAACACACGCAAGCATAATTTTGGCGTCAGGGAGAGAAATTTCCAGGATGGCGTAATCAGGTTTTTTTTACCCCAGCATCAGTATACTCTGACCTAGCTAGCAGACGACAGTGGTGGGTTTTCTTTACGTAAATAGCGACCCCTCCACCTCCACCGGAGGGTCTGTTTGCTGTGAACACATTGAAATTATTTAAAGGCACTGTATCACTATCACACTTATAAAAAGTTTCACTAACAGCTATTATATCGACATCCCGGTTGGCGAAGAGTAGTTGGAGTGCGGTAACATGGCTGCCATAAGTAAGGGATTCCGCATTTAGATGGACAATTTTAAGTTTAGAAGGATGAGAGTTACACAGAGCTTAAAGAATCTTGTCTATCACAGTCTAGAGACATGGCATATTTTGGTAATATTACACAGGAAACAAAACATGAACAATAATACAGAGAAAATAGCAACAACGATAAATATTAAAAATAAAAGGAGAGAACTGGGAATCGTACTGGGCATAGAGAGCTCAGGTGCCTGTCAGATTTAATCTTAACCCTTTCACTCCCTTCAGTCTTTTTCATGAACAATTTCCCATTAAAAAACCATGTATCATGTAGCTTGTTGTTCCTCTTTAGGTTCCTGGCACGATTAAAGGTTCTTCGCATTTCCGGCGAGAGAGACTCGTTCACATAGACCACATCCTCGGAGCAAGGGCCCGGCGGAAAACACCCGAGGTGTTTGACCCGGAGATCCCGCTTCACCTTCCGCGCCTGTAAGAAGTCCCCCTTCTGGGACTTCCGCACGAAACGCACAATGATGCCCCGGGTGGCCGCCGTCGGATGGCCTATCCGATGAGCGACCTCCACGTTTGCCTCGGTCAGCGGGTACGCGAGCGCGTTCCCCAGGCTCGCCAGAATCTCGGGCAGATTCTTGCCCCTGTTGAACGGCACGCCGTGGATCTCCACGTCGTTGACGCGCGAGTACTGTTCGACGGCAGCGAGGCGTTCCTCCAGGTCGCGGACGCGGTCACGAAGGTCCCCGTTCTCCCCGCGCAGCGCGGCGACTTCGGACTGTAGCACCGACGTGGCGGCTACGGCCTCCTCGACCTTCGCGTGGCAGGCCTCGAGCGAGACCCCCAGGTTTTTCTCGACCTCCCGGATGAGTTCAGCCTGGTCTGCCTTGTCCCTCTTGAGCATCGCGATGACATCCCGCAGTGACGGTTCGGGAGAGTCATCGGCCTCCGAGCACCGTATACACACCCATTGACCGGCCGCCGCTGCACCTCCGGCACAGGAAACATGTGCACGGTTGTCACACCCGCTTAGGCCGCAGCACTTGGCGCCGGTCGTCCCCGACTTGATGGCCCGCTCGCAGACGGAGCAGGTGACCATGGTTGCGACGGCAGCGGCGAAGCGGTCGAACCCAAACAAACAAAGCTTGGCCGGTCCGGGACGGACAGGCGAGCCAGGGCGGGCGGCGTGGGTCGGGGCGGGGCGTTGCCGGGTTTGCGTCAGATTAAAATCATTGCCAATTGTCACTGGCACTGACACATAGTTTTACACACACAAGCACTGGGCACTTTGTAAACGCCAACGCCTGGCCGGCGTGGCGTGGCTGGCGGAGCGGGAGCGTCCGCACCGGCGGCTGACTGAACTGAACGCGCGTTTTTCGTTAAGAACCCCGCCAGGTCCATTCACCGGCTGGCTGACTGAACTAGGCGCAACTGCGCGTTGTTCGTTAAGAACCCTCCTCCAGGTGCTCATTCATTGTGAGGGTCCGCCCAGTACTGCGGCTGTTCTCGAAAAGCCCGCAGGCGCACGCCATCCTCACTGCGATGATCCGGTCGCCGTTCCTGATGCAAACATCATAGTCCGGAAGTTCTTGGAGACTTCTTTGTTCGGGTCTACCATTCCTCTGCAAAACAACACCAAAGAATCAACACAGCGTTCCTTGAAAAGATAGGCACACCTATTGGCTGAGCGATAGCGAATGCCTGCGTCCGTTTTTGACCCCACTGGCCCAAAAATGTTTTGTCTGTTTGTCTGTCTGTTTTGTCTGTTTGTCTGTGTCTGTCTGTCTGTCTGTCCGCGCGATTTCTCGAGAACGGTTCATCGTACAGGGCTCAAATTTGGACCACAATCTCCTTGCACCATACCGGAGTCAACCTCACCTCGGGGGCATCCTACCTCAGGTGCTGCTGCAGGTGCCGGTTGACAAACCAGGGCCTTCTTGTGCAAGAACTGGAACAGGGGGGCTAACTTCTAAATCGTGCCGATTTTCAAACATGAACATGGCGACCTACCCCTTCTAAAATCACCCAAAGACCCAAGTCAAGATGGCGAAATCGACCCCAGGTGCTGCTGCAGGTGCTAGTGGTCAAAACGAGGCCTTCTTGGGCAGGAGCAGGAACAAATAGTAAAACTGCTAAACAAGCTGTATTTTGAGCTTAAAGATCGGAACCGACCCCGCTCAAAATACACTCAGAACTTTAATTACAATGCCAAAAACGACCCCAGGTGCTGCTGCAGGTGCGGGTTGGCAAAACTGGGCTTCTTGTGCAGGAACTGGAACAGGAGGGCAAACTTCTAAACAAACCGTATATGAAACTTGAACATGGCGACTGACCTCTTCTAAAATCACCCAAAGACCCAAGTAAAGATGGCGAAGTCGACCCCAGGTGCTGCTGCCGGTGCTTGTGGTCAAAACAAGGCCTTCTTGTGCAGGAACTGGAACGGGAGGGTTAACTTCTAAATCGTGCCGATTTTCAAACTTGGACATGGCGAGCGACCCCTTCTAAAATCACCCAAAGACCCGAGTAAAGATGGCGAAGTCGACCCCAGGTGCTGCTGCCGGTGCTAGTGGTCAAAACAAGGCCTTCTTGGGCAGGAGCAGGAACAAATAGAAAAACTGCTAAACAAGCTGTATTTTGAGGTTAAAGATCGGAACCGACCCCGCTTAAAATACACTCAGAACTTCAAATACAACGCCGAAAAGGACCCCAGGTGCTGCTGCAGGTGCCGGTTGGCAAAACAGGGCCTTCTTGAGCACAAACTGGAAGATGTGGGCAAACTTTTTAATCGTGCAGAATTTTAAACTTCAACATGGCCACCGCCTCCATCTAAAGTCACCCCAAGACTCCATTCAACATGCCGAAATTAACCCCAGGTGATGCTGCAGGTGCCAGGGGTCAAAACAGGACCTTCTTGGGCAGGAACTGGAACGGGGTGCCAAATTCTAAATCGTGCAGAATGTCAAACTTTAATATGGCGACCGACCCCCTCTTAAATCACCCTAAGACCCCATTCAAAATGCCAAATTTGACCTTTAGGTACTGCTGCAGGTGCTGGGGGCCAAACCAGGGCATTCTTGAGCAGGAGCAGGAACAAAAGGAAAAACTGCTAAAAAAAAGCAGTATTTTGAACTTAAAGATGGGAACTGATAACGCTTGAAATACACTCAGGACCTCAATCACAATCCTGAAGAACACCCCAGGTGCTGCTGATGGTGCCAGTTGTCAAAGCCGGGCCTCCTTGGACCGGAACCGGTTAGGCTAGGGTAGGTTAGGTTTGAGCAGCATTGAGTACGGTAGAGAAGTCCATAATGAGTAGCTGAAGTTGGAGTAGGCTAGGTCAGAGTAGGGTAGGTTAGTTTAGAGTAGGGTAGGCTAGGTAAGAGTAGGAAAGGGTAGGTTAGGAAGTCCACAATGAGTAGGGGAAGTTGGAGTAGGCTAGATCAGAGTAGTGTAGGTTAGTTTAGAGTAGGGTAGGCTAGGTTAGAGTAGGGAAGGGTAGGCAAGGTTGGAGTAGGCTAGGGTAAGTTAAGTTAGAGTTAAGCACGATTAAGTACGGTAGAGAAGTTCACAATACTGTGGGAGTAGGTACGTCCAGGGGTTAGGTTAGAAGCGTAGCGTCCCTCGCGCCTCAAGACCGGCGCCCGCAGGGCGCAGTACTGACTGATTAGCCCCGCAGGGTCCCACTCGCCCGGTGACAGCCGCCGGCAGGCCAAGGTAGGTGTACGCCAGGCGTGGAGGGGCGGAACAATGGTTCGCGGTGAGCGAAGCCTGTTACGCCACGACGCGGTCTGGCGTACGCCGACCTTGCACGACCCTAGTCAAGATGGCGAAATCGACCCCAGGTGCTGCTGCAGGTGCTAGTGGTCAAAACAAGGCCATCTTGGGCAGGAGCAAGAACAAATAGAAAAACTGCTACAAAAGCAGTTTTTTAAACTTAAAGAGCGGAACCGACCCTGCTTAAAATACACTCAGGATTTCAATTACAATGCCGAAAAGGACCTCAGGTGCTGCTGCAGGAGCCGGTTGGCAAAACTGGCCCGTCTTGTGCAGGAACTGGAACGGGAGGCAAACCTCTAAATCCGTATTTCAAACTTGAACACGGCGATCGACCCCTTCAAATATCACCCCAAGACCCCAGTCAAAATGCCGAAATCAACCCAAGGTGCTGGTGCTGGAACGAATAAGAAAACTGCTAAGGAGGTAGTAATTTAAACTTAACGATGGGAACCGACCCCGCTAAACACAGGCGCGGATCCACGCGGGGGGCAAAAGGGGTTTTGCCCCCCCCCCCCCCCCCCCCCCCGGGATGTTATCAAGGCGCCCGAAGGGGGCCTGAAATTGAGGCAACCCGCCGAACTTTTCGCCTGTGAGTAGGCTAAAAGTGGTAAATTGCCCCCCCCCCCCACAAGTCGCTCCTGGATCCGCGCCTGGCTAAACATATACTGAAGACCTCAATTACAGTGCTGAAGAAGACCCCATAGGTGCTGCTGCAGGTGCCAGTGGTCAAAGCACGGCTTCCTTGGACGGAAACTGGTTAGGCCCGGGTAGGTTAGGTTAGAGCAGCATTGAATGGTGAAGAGAAGTCTTCAATGAGTAGGTTAGTCTAGGTTAGGTTAGAGTGGGTTAGGTTAGTTAGCATTATTAAGGAGATAAAACATAAACTGATCAGTCTATGGGCAACATAACCCTGTCCAGTGTTGATACCTGATAGTCATCTATTTATCCACTGCTGACATCTCTTGAGAACCTCCCACACTAGTACCTCACCACTTCTTATTCTTCCTTACTTCCTCTCTTCGTCCTATAAATGCAGGCGCCACTTTCCAAGCGGCGCCACTTCGTGTAGCGACTCCTCACGGTCAATACATTGGCTCCAACCCTACACTCCGACTCTTGTTCCGCCTCCTCTACGTAACAGTACAACGGCACAGCAACTATCACAGTAGGAAGCAACACACTTTCGTTTTTACCGGAAGTTGACATAAGAAATAAGTTACAGGACATTTAATTACGTGCAGTTGTTCTAACAGATAGTTCGTAGGTTACAAAATTATAAATTTAAGAATTATTAACAATTAGTTACGAACAGTTTAAAGTGTATTACTACTGAAAGTTCTTTGGTAGAAACTTATAAATTTAGGAAGTATTGAAAGTAAATTATACAAACAGTATAAAGGTGTTGTAAATTCTAACGATGTAGCCGATGCATACAATAACTTTATAACTACAGTTAAACATTGTTTAGACATAGCTTGTCCGTACATTGACAGAATTACTAAAAGAAGAAACACAAGGATAAATTGGAATAAGTAGGTTCAGAATTACTTGGCACTGACAACCGTCTTAAGATTCTGCATTTCGAACAACTGGGACATTAAAGATGTAAAGGAAAGATTAATGACTTGTGAGAGAAACTCAAACAAGCCTGCAATATATCTACAAAAGAATTCTATAGTAGTAAAATGTATTCGGTCAAAAATATCACCAAGGAAACTTGGGAAGTAATAAATTCTCTGAAGAATAATACAACTAATTCGTTTGAAAACTTTACTATTAACGTGCATGGGTAACTTTGCACTGACCCAAAAATCACAGCAAACAAATTTTATGAACATAATGTGCATGTTGGATTTAAAAGAAGCAGTAGTTTCGTGGCGAGACATGTTAAGAAATGTTAGTTTTCGGTACACCACGTCAAAATTATTAAGTGAATGTACCGAAAGTAATAGCCAGTAAAATAACCAAGACTCCATTCAATTTCGGTTACTTGGATAAGGCACACAAAACAATATTCTTAAGGAAAATAACTGAAGCTGAAAATTTGAGAATTCCTTTGAACTTGGCAAATAAGGATAAGAATCATATCAGTCATATGGCGAACAGTTCAGTACATAGTCATAATCCTTAAAAGAAGGAAAACCCAGTGAGAAGGTTTCTACTTCCTCTTTACCAAAATCCTTCATCAATTTCGGCGCCACGCACTTGTGCCGCCTGATGTAAGATTTTTTAAAGAGGAAGCTACAGCCTTCACACTGCGAGTGATCCTCCAGAGATTCACCTGCTGTCCCCCTCCGGCGCACTGTCGGCCCCGTCGCCCGCACCGACATTTCAAGATAACCTGGCGGCCTCTGGCTTGTGCAACAGCTGGGCCGCTGCACCTTCAGCTGCAGCTTCCCGCAGATGGGGTTGGTGGCGGGGGCGGCAGCGGGGGCGGCAGCGGGGGCGGCAGCGGGGGCGACAGTCAGGACTCTGGGGATGGTTAGTGCCTCGGCGGAGTCGGCCTCAAGCCAACCGCCCGTCCACACGTCACTGGCACCTGCCACAAATAACGTATGAAATTAGGCGTCCGTAATTTATTGTGCATATTGATTTGCAATTTGTAGGGAAAGCACGGAATGGTCATTGAAAACAAAACTTACCATGCAGAACCCCCAGATCGCTTCCTGCACTAAGGTAATCTGCCTCATAATCTGGCCCTAACAGGACAAGTAACACATTTACTGCTTGATGTGTAACGAAAATGTTCACAACTGATAAGGCTCGTTAGTCCTTCGCTATGTAAGTAACCCCTAAAGTACCATTTACTTACCGCCTTCCTCCATCTTGTCACACAACACAACAACGCACAATGACGCAGCAGAAGACGACGAGCATGACGTTGAAGGGACACGGGTGACTTTTCGCGTGCTTTTGCAGCTCGGCGTCGCCGTCCTGGACAGCGTTGCCGTGATGCCAAGGGATGCGTACGGGGTGTGCATGGCGCGTCGGTTTGAAGAAGGGCGCGCCGTATGCCCTAGCGCGAGAGGAAGTTGTGCGTACGCGAGATGACTCTTCTGTACTCTCCTTACATGTCGTACCTAGTGTGCACTTGAGCGGGAGCTTCCAAGCAGGTGCGATGGTGTGCTTTAACTCCCTCTGAGTGTCTCTTCTGTCGTTCCATGACAAAGGTCTTCTGTGACTTTCCTCTGGGTTGTGGTCGAATTGATCTTGCCTGACACATTTCACCATAAACCGGATTTGGGCACTTTTTCAATCCCCATCAGGTACTTGCTGCAGTCCTTGAACACACATTTTGCTGAGCCAGACAAGTCTCTGCAATTTTTCTTTGTACAACACAACGCTTGTTTGTAGCCCGTCCCGTTCGACTTGTCACGGTGTGAGCTTTTTAAGGCAGCATATGTGCTGACCTCTAACAAGCATTCTAATTTTAAGTTATAAGTTTAAAGCTTTTTCTTTTAGTGTATGGATGTACTGTGAGGGGGCTTTCTGACCTGTACCCTCGTTTGGTGTCCCGTCCCGTACGTCCCGTCCCATGGGCTGGGGTGGGAGTGAGAAGAAGCGCACGGAAAAAAAGTTAAGTTGTGACAACTAACATGTCAGTTCCCAGCGGGCCTCAGAATCCAGTCAGTTGTGGGAACTGACAAGTACTGAATGTCCTAACTAACATTGGTGTTCTCTGCAGCAAGGTCTCCCGTCACCTAGACTGTGTTGAAAGGTGTAACCAAAATAGGTTTTCAGCAATAAGCACTCATGTCAAAAACTACACGTGGCAGTGAGCCGTTGCCGAAACTAAACTGGGCAAACTGTTTCAACAGATAATGTACACTGTGACAGCGTTGCGTCCGATATGCTCCAGAAGAATCTGTTCTTTGCACATAACACCTTCATTTCTTGTTATAGAGAGTAATGGAGCCGTAAATTTTTGGAATAATAAAAATAATCACACAAAATTCACTTTCCTTATTCATTTATTTTCATTTTATTAAGATACATATTCAATTAAATGTGCACAAAAAATGTTATAAAATGTTTTCAAAATTTACAACATGTACCTTAATATTACAGATTTGCTACCCCACACAGAATGATACATATTTAGAGGCAAAGGATCATACAAATCACCTGGCTTAATACAGGACCATCTCTCACTTATTTGGACTTCATATCCATGAACATGTTCGTAAAAAAACAACTGTTGTGAGGTAGGAATAAAGAAATATAAGTCCACACACTGTTTGGAACCTCAGAGTGGGGATTTCATGTGGCAGCAAAGGTTCCTTAGGGTTCGCGCTACTATGCCTTTCACAGGCCCTGCACTCAGCCACCATGGTTTGGATATCATTTGTGATTCCTGGCCAAAAGACAAATTGTCTAGGTCGGGCCTGGGTTTTTTCCTTGCCAAGGTGGGGTGCATGCAGAGTGTTTAGGACCCTAGGCCTCATGGACACAGGTACTATAACCTTATCCTCCAAGATCACCCGGTTATTTTCTACAATGATATCATGCTGGAGTCCCCAGTACGGCCACGTTCCTGGATAAGCCTTTCTTTTATGGTTGGGCCAACCATTCTGGTAGTACTCCATGACTACTTAACCACGTCCTTCTTCGTTTCCTGGATTAGGTCTGACATTATGTCTGGAGAGATTGACAAATTTGTTGTCACCTCATGGACCACCTCCACCATTTCAGGATCATCTTCCACTGAGTCTTCAATGTAATCTCGAGATAGCAGATCTGCGAGATACACGTACTTTCCTGGTAAGTACTCCACCTTAGGTTCAAACTTAAGCATTTTAAGCCTAAGCTTCTTTAACCTATTTTTTTGTTTTTTTCTACAGGGGTTTCTTGCATATTGACACCAGAGGTTGGTGATCCGTTTGGAAAGTCACATCAGGCTTTCCATTCATATATGCCGCATAGACAAGGGCTAACATTTCTTTCTCATCCTGACAGGGGTCCTTAACTTATCATAACGCGTAACGTAGTAATGTTATAAAAATAACTTTTAGCGGCGTTATTTTGGAAAGTCATGTTAAGCTACAGCGTTATACAAGAGTTACGGTGTCTCGCGGAACAGGATTTGGGACTGCTCGCAAAACCTATCACAGTGTGACACGCCTGGTGACCATTTAACTTGCCATAACTCTAGAATCACCTCTTAACATTATTTATTTAGTGATGTTAAGGTAGCGTTACGTCGAGGTTCAGGTTATAACTTTAGCGTATAACATTCCACACATTTTCAATTTTATGATAAGTTATGAACCCCTGTGGACGCCCGTGTTCGCGCAGCACTCCACATCAACTACGGCTCGCAGTTCGGCTCACGCGTCTCGTAACCGATGTGGCAGCGTCTGAAACGAAAACGAAACCCTACTTTCGTGATTTGCGTCTGGGGGAAGTAATTATGTACGACTAAATTTAAATACCATCATCCTTTTTCCGCTCTTTAGCAAATCCCGGCGTAACGTTACACCTTCGTTATACCAGTCTGCTGTAGTTAAACAGGTGAAAATTTAAACCGGACCTGCTCGCTCTGAAGCCAACATAACAAGCCCGGAGCCAAACAGTGCTGACGATCTTAATGGACATCTTTCAAAATCCGTTGCCACTGCCGACGTCTCCGGAAAAGACAAAAAGATCAAATGAATGACAAACGCTGAGTGCAGGCTCATCGCAGTAGTCACACTTCCCGTAGGGTCACACGGCGCAGCAGTGCCCCACGTGGCTCAAGGACTCGGTTGCGCGGTCTGCGCTGTGTGACCCTATCAAGTGGTTCGTGACATCGCCAGTGACAGTTAAGCCTCCAGAAACTTTGAGTTGACTCGTGGCCGACGCCGTGGCGGAGATACTCTCTCCTGTGGTTACCCTAATACTGTTTCCGCTCTTCTTCGTGAGCGTCTTCTCTACTTCCGGTTTAAGCTACTCCGAAATACCCTATTGTGGAAGGCTTGCCGTGAACAACCAGAAAATTGTGTTCTTGATCCCGGTTAAAGGCAAGAGCATTTGTCTTGAATCTAGTAAAATGAACTTGGACCCAGCTTATTTTACTAGATTTAGTACAAATGCTCTTGACATTAACCGAGATCAAGAACACAGTTTTCTGGGTGAACTGGACAAGTACGGTCGTGCATCGGGGTGCGAATCAAACCGCTGCCGCTGCGAAAGAAACGCACTGGTCTGCAGTCCAGCGTGCATTCTTACGCATAGTATACACACTTGTATATGTTTATATGATATGTCCTCAATTCTACTCCGAATGCTGGCCGTTTCCGGTGACATCACCAGGCGCAACGAAATGGAGTTTCCAATAAGACTTCAAAACGTAAGCTGAAGAATAAAGTCACTTCCAGAACGGAAACTCGCGAGGACAGGAATGAAAAGCCTGAATGGCGTTTTGAGTGAATTTGGAGGTTATTTCACATATTTGGCGCGGTTCTTGTGCAGCAATATATTTCTGATGCCGGCCCTCGGGAATTTCCGTCCTGGAAGTATTATTGTTCTACTTCCACTCTCGAGCCTCATTGGAAACGCCTATAAGCAGCATGTAAGGTCCCAAGGCAGTAGTAAAACGTTTTTTCTTCTTCGTTGACGTAGTGAAACGTAACACTTCCAGGCCGGCAACTGGCGAGGGCAAATGTGAGAAACTAGGATGGCGGATGGCGTTAAGGGTTTACTTCATGCCAGAATGCTGTGCAACCCTGACATAAGCTATTAAAGTAAATTGGAGCAGACTAGCTCAGAGTAGGCGTGACATGTTAAAGCCAAAGAGCTTTCCAAACATGACAAGGACACCTGCGAGTAAGTTGTGAGGCCGTGACATGTCAGCCAGGAAAATAGCTAATGCACTAGAAGTCTGGAATAACATTAGTTATATTTCATAGTCACCATAGCACTGACATTGGTTAAATAGAAACAAATCCGAGAAACGAATAAGAGAGTAAGTAGCGGCTATTACTTCATGGCTACAGAGAAGTTAAAAGTTAACGGAGAAAGAGTTCTACGCATTCATTAAAAACACGAAAACGAAAATTAAAAGAAAAGAAAGTTAAGCATGAGCTCAGAGTTAAGTAAAGAGGAGAAAAAAAATAAGGGAACAAGTGGTCCTTGTTCAGATAGAGGTGTGCGGAATCCAAGACACCCTAGAAAAAAAAGGAAAAGGAGAGGAATTAGTAAACACTAGAACTCCAGTGCACAACATCAAAGACGCTTAGTTGGAACTCACAAAGGGAGTGTTTCTGCCACACATACTACACCTTAGTTTACGACCCACGTAGAGAAAGCGCCAGGAGAAAACACGGGCCCCTCGAATAGTGTAGGTAGCCGGCAGGACAATGCCTTGGAAGTTAGGCACGTGTTGATCGGGGAGAACACAGAAAATGGTCTAAAAAGGTCTAAAAGCACAAGGGCAAGGGTAATAGAATAAGGGGTGTTAAAAACTTACGTTAGAAGTCGCGGAGGGGGTATGGGGATCCACAACCTTTGAAGCGCCCATCCAGACTCGGAATGCTAGCCGAGGCCCGTTAACTAGCGGCGGCAGCATAAATGAGGTGGTCGAACAAGGGCTAGAGCTGGGAGTGCAGCTAGCCATGAGCTCTATAGCAAGTCGTCCAACAGCGGCTTCCTCAGCCTCTTCGGCGTCCTCGATGGCGGCCAAATCAATCAGCTCGACAACAGGTTTCGGATCTGCCTCCATACAACTATCACTGAGAATTGTTGCCAAGTTTTCTGAGCTGTTTTCAGTCACGTAACCGTCAGCTGGTCAATATTTACAAGTACATTGCGTTGGGATGCCACAGCACAATAATTAGGAGCACACAGAAGCCGGGGGAATTCGCGACCGTTCCACGAAATGGAGTCAAGAAGCCTGACGCACCGACAGCGGTGTCAGTTTGAATCCAACAAGGGCTAGACAGTTGACAGCCGTAGCCAATGAGAACGCGGCAGGGAGAGGAGTATGGTCAGGTATAGCGTTGTAATAGCGAGGCATCGTTTAGAGAGTGTACGAAACTGCAGTAAAATGTTACCGTAAAATTTTGACATAATTTACAGAGGTCCAAATGTGATAAAAGGGTCTTCCTTCCCCTGTCGGAGAGGGATTTGACTGAAGCAGTCAGTTAGCGTCTGTTAGTAAAAGTTTCGTGTACACATGAGTTTCTCATACTGAAGATGCCGACTATGGAATCAAAATTCAAAACGCTCACTGCAAATAACGATCTTGGCGGGGTCAGCCGAGATTTTTGAATCAATAGCGTTTAGTCCAAGCATTAACAGCCAGGAGTGCTAGAAGCCTGGCAAAATAGGTCGATAAAATTAGCGACAAAAGATCGGAAGTTCTTTAAAGAGGACAACCGACAGAAAATTAACGAGTGGTAGTAAGGGGAAGGGGGAGCGCAATGCTAATACAAAAGGTTGGGCCGGGATGATTACAGTCGAACTCTATTACTTGTCCACTCCACCGGGAGGAGATGCGGACAAATAGTGGACAGCGCTGACCTGCCGGGACCCGGCCCGGACACGGCGCCGCTGGCCCCCGGCGGGAGGATTCAGGATGCTTAATCCGCCCGGGCGGGAGAGGATTTTAACGACTAATTTGCACTCAAATTTTTGAAAATCTGTTCAGCTTAATGCGTAGAGAACTGAACAAGCTGGCCCGTCCCTTCCGTCATCCTCGGTGCTGAGAGGGACTTCTGCGTCGAAGTAGTATTGTCAATCCTTTGCCTGTAAAAGGGTTAGTCATGTGAAAAGCGTATTATTGGCCGTAATGCGCGCGGCCTATAGATTTCAACTCAGCACACAGTGTGTCAAAGATTCATTCACCCCTTGTTTATTTTCGTTTGGACATGGAAGCTTTGGGGTTTGGGACTGGACACGGAAAAAAGAGTGCTCGCTGCGTTAGCGAATTGCGCTGTAGCAGCCAAATTTGTTCGCTGCTATGGAGCCTGCAAACACCTGTGCTGCAGCATCAAAGATTTTTCGCTCAAAAGATGTTTGCTTAAGTAGCAAACAATTTCGGTGGTGGACCGCACGATATCTACTGTGGCGGGTAACTTGATGTTCGTTGCAGTAACAAATAATATTGGTGGGGGACCGCATGATATTTGCTGTGGCAGGAAACCAGATGTTTGTAGCAGTAACAAACAATTTCGGTAGTGGACCGCACGATTTTTGCTGTGGCAGGGAACTGATGCATCGCTAAGATAGCGAAATATGATTGTCGATCGCGCGAAAATATTTGTTGGTTAAGCGGACGTAAAATTTGTCAGCTGAGCGATTTACTTGAGATGTGCATCGTTGTCTTCGCCCCTTTACTTTGGTTCTAGACCGGAGTTGCCCTAGGCAGGGAAAAAGGTGGAATTTCAATAAATGAGTTGACTGCATTTAAGAGAAGTAGGTTTTATTTACCTGTCAATCTCAAAACACATTACAACACACAGGGCCCAGCAAAGAGGTGTGAAAACAGACAGAAATTTCACAGAAGATAGATGTACAAAACATTGAAAATGAGAAAATCAATTTAAAATATACAAGTAATGTCTCAAGACAATCTCAAAACACATTGAAAAACACATGGCCCAGTAAATAGGTGTGAAAACAGACAAATTTCACAGCAGATATATGTGCAAAATATTAAAAAATGAGAAAATCAATTCACAATTTACAAGTCATGTCTTAAGACAACAAACCTTTCACCAATGCTAGCATAAAAATCAAAAAGAGGTCAAGGGTCAAGTAGGTCCTCCTGAAAAATACAACAGGAGGCAGCCTTGCCGGATACCTTGGGTTTGTTTGCACTTTGCTTGATTTAAATAAAACGGAGCACGGATTCTGTAGCAGACGATGTTCACGAAATGGAATCATTTGAACAGAACTGATTTAATGCGTACACCTTCAGATGGCTGTGAGAAAACTGCGTAAATCTTTTATTTCCATCTTTTTAAAAGATTTTGGGCAAAAATTTCCATAAATTTTTAATAAGTAAAAGTTTCCTGGAAATTTATGAATTTAAATTTCGGAAATTTAGGAAATATTTCCGGAAATCTATTTGAAATATTTCCGCCTTTCCATCACTGTGCTACCTTGCACTCCACTACACTGCACTACGATGCACTACACAGCACTACACAACACTACACTGCATAACACCAAGGCACCACAGCGCCGAGCCAGGATCCTCCTAGCCTCGGCCGCCGGGGTACGGCCCAGACCGTAGGGGAGGTCTGGGCCCCGGCGGGCGTCGCCCGCCCGCTCAAGTGCCCTAGGCCGTGCCCTGGAGCGACTCATAACACGTCCGCTCTCCTTCACTCCCCACACGGAACTCGCCCGCGCCTCCTGCTCTGGAACCCCGCAATTCGCGTGGAGTGGCGACTGCGGAAGTGACGCACACCGTGGTATACCGCCTGTCTTCCAAGAAAGCTCCATGGGATACTGAGCCCGCAGCGCCGGCCTCCTCGTGCAGCACCCCATCGCTACCGCCGATGACGTACTGGCGGGCAGTGGCGGATCCAGGAGCGGCTTTAGGGGCCCCCCCCCCCCTGGGGGGGGGGGGGGAAAGTCACGCTTTTTGCTTACTTACATAGGCGAAACTGTTATGCCGGTTGCCTACATTTCCGGCGCCCTTCAGGTCGGGCGCCTTGGGGGCGGTGGGCAATTGACCCTTTGCCACCCCCCCCCCCCCCTGGATCCACGCCTGCCGGCGGGCCCTAGTGGGGTACTGGGCCCGCCTAGGTGAGGTTAAGAACAGACGGTTTAACCTCTTTGGGGTACGGCCGCCTAGCAGGCCGCCTGCCAGCGCGTTGCCGCCGGTGCCGCTGGATTGTGGACCGAGGTGGGGGCAACCACGGGTTTGCGTATCACTGAGGTTCATGCCGAAGGGTCTGAGAGTCCTATGGTACAAGCCAAGGCGGCGCATCACGCCTTTGCCGCTGACAACGGGCCGCGCGGACTAGGACTCCCCGCAGCGCAGCACCAACAGGTTGCATTCACGTTGAGTAAGGTCAAAAGTGCAAAATTTTGTGGCTAATGTTGCAGGCTCAGAAACAGTGTTCACATGCCTGGTGGCGTGGCTGTCTTCCTCGGATTACCGTTTTAAAATTCCCAACAAAATTTGAGGCGTTTTCTCCGTGATTTCTGAGTGTTTTTTCACTGTTCGCCACGCGTCATCTGTCCAAACCAATCCGCTCACGAAGGCAAGAAGGGGACGATCAGGACAAATTTTAGGTTTCAGATAAACGTGTTTGAAATGGTGTTTTTTTCAGTGCTAGACAGGGCGTGTCGTGTCACTCGGTACATGCCGCCGCCGGGGGGCTTCTTCGGGCCCCTTCGGGGCCGGGGCCGGGAACGCAGCCTGCCCCCCCCCCCCCCCCCTTCTACCACCGGCCCACTCACCGATCGGAGTCGGACAGCTGCTGCTTGGCACCACGGTGGCGACGGTCCGGCCAGCGGGAGGGAACTGAGACGATGCAGACGACACGGCACGACACGACACGACACGGCAGCGGGGGTGAACTGAGCAGCTGCGCTGAGCGCTGTGAGTGCGAGAGAGACAGAGCACTGCTACGTCAGAACGATAGACCTAGTCGTGCCAACCTCTGCAACCAAAACAGTCAACTGAGTGTCTAGTGAACCCAGCCGGCCGTGATCGGCAGGTGAGAGCTCTCCAAGTGCCCACCGGACTCGAATCCCATCAGCGTGTCACCGTAGCCGCAGTGCAGCGAGCGAGACAGTGGCGCGCGCGCGCGCCGAGTCCAGGGTTCGATCCCGGGCGGAGCGGACGATATTTTAACGCCTCTTATTCCATTTACGGACGGTCCCTATTTAGATACCCGCCTTTTAACGTACTGACGTCACACCCAGTGACAAATCCTCTGATCGCTAGGCAGACCCGCCACGCACTTCTGCCGAGATCTAGCTAAGTATGGCAGATCGCCCCCGCTGTCTGTACCCGCCGGCAGAACCGAGGGCAGAATCGCCGGTTGCTCACGCTCACCCGTGGCACCTGTCACCCTACCACTTTGCCGGCTGCCCGGCTCGGCTTAGCCCATGGTGGACATAAATGATAAATTATAATCGACCCTTCGCATCGAAGGGTCTCCATGATCGTAAACGCCCACCACGCCGAACACACCACCCGGCTTCGGCTCTGTCAGCAGCAGCGCGGAGGGCCCCAAGCCAAACGCCTTCCTGGGTGCAGCGCGTGTGCGACGCCAAGGATATCGGCGTTTAAAGTGCGAAAATCAAGCAAAACTCCGTTTTTCGTGTTTAAAACCGCGCGGACAGACACGCACACAGACAGACAGACAGACAAACAGACAACACATTTTTGGGCCAGTGGGGTAAGGGCTTCGCTATCGCTCAGCCAACAATTATGTCAGGCACAAAAAAGAGTGCAGACTATTTAAACAAGATTAACTGACATGTTATCTAAACACTCTGATGCAGGAAAACCAAGAACTTAATTTTTCAAAATAAAAAAAGTATTCTCAAATTCTTCCTAATTTCAAAGAAATCTGTATAAATTCAACTGTTAGGTCCAGAGCCTTGCTATTTCAGTTCTTAACCCTTCAGACATTCAAGTTTTGATAGTTAAAGTTTCACATCTTTACTCCGTTGACAAGAATGAGACGGAGCCTATTCCTTATGCTCATGTCACTTCTGGCTCGGGTCCGTCATTTATTCATTATTTATAATTATGTCAGGCACAAATAAGAGTGGAGACTAGTTTTACAAGATTAACCGGAACTCCATAGGGACGCCGGAGATATATCTGGGATGCTATAGGGACGCCTTGCCCCTACAACTTGATGTTGCTTTGGCTTCTCCAGGCGACCCCAGGCAGCTGGCGCCCAGCCCTAGTTGAGAGGCCAGTCTAGTCGCTCTAGAGCGCAGTGAGCAGGGCAGGACAGGGCGGGCGCGAGGGCAGCGGCGGACAGACAGACGCGGGGTCAGCGGCGGACAGACAGACGCGGGGTCAGCGGGTCAGCGGCGGACAGACAGACGCGGGGTCAGCGGCGGACAGACAGACGCGGGGTCAGCGGCGGACAGACAGACGCGGGGTCAGCGGCGGACAGACAGACGCGGGGTCAGCGGCGGACAGATGGACGCGAGAGCGGCGGCAGACAGGCCACTCACACACAGACACACAAACACACACACACAGGCCCACCGCAACGCGGCGCGGACCATTGGCACCCTTGAACACCGCGGCTCCTCTCTCTCACAAACAGACAGACAGACAAACACACACACACACACACACACACACGGCCGCGCACAGTGTCGCCGAGAGTACGGCCCCTCAAGCCCCCCGCAGCGCCCCGACAAACCCCGCGGCCCCCTCTCTCTCGCTTACACATACACAGACGCACACGCACACACCTAAACACAAACGCGCGCACACACACACACACACACACACATGCACATACGCACCGCGGCGCGGACAGAACGGCCCCTGGTGCCCCCTGGCGCCCCTCTTAAACACCGCTGCTCCTCTCTCACGCACACACTCACACAGGCCAAGTGCACCGCGGCGTGGACTAGGACCCTCCCTCGATGGCTGTGCCCGGCTATTCCCGCCCAGCTGTGCCCGGCTGTGTCCGACTGTGCCCGGCTGTGTCCGACTGTGCCCGGCTGTGCCCAACTGTGCCCGGCTGTGCCCTGCTGTGCCCCGCTGTGCAAGGCTGTGCCCACCACAAAATTAAACTATTTGATGACTTAAAAAAATCTATAATTACTGAACCAAAGTGGTCTCAGGCTTCAAATTTTGCACACAAGTAAGCTCTAAGGGCCGCACTCTCGGCGCTGCGGTGCGCGGCCGTGTGTGTGTGTGTGTGTTTATGTGTGTGTGTGTGTGTGTGTGTTTGCGAGAGTGTTTTAAGTTAAGTTTCTTCTTTTAGTGTATGGATGTACTGTGAGGGGTCTTTCTGACGTGTACCCTCGTTTTGTGTCCCGTCCCGTACGTCCCGTCCCATGGGCTGGGGTGGGAGTGAGAAGAAGCGCACGGAAAAAAAGTTAAGTTGTGACAACTAACATGTCAGTTCGCAGCGGGCCTGAGAATCCAGTCAGTTGTGGGAACTGACAGGTACTGAATGTCCTAACTAACATTCGTGTTCTCTGCAGCAAGGTCGTCACCTAGACTGTTGAAAGGTGTAACCAAAATAGGTTTTCTGCAATAAGCACTCGTCAAAAACTACACGTGACAGTGAGCCGTTGCCGAAACTAAACTGGGCAAACTGTTTCAACAGATAATGTTCACTGTGACAGCGTTGCGTCCGATATGCTCCAGAAGAATCTGTTCTTTGCACATAACACCTTTATTTCTTTTTATAGAGAGTGGTGGAGCCGTAATTTTTTGGAATAATAAAAATAATCACACAAAATTCACTTTCCTTATTTATTTATTTTCATTGTATTAAGATGCATATTCAATAAGATGTGCACAAAAAATGTTATAAAATGTTTTCAAAATTTACAACATGTACCTTAATATTACAGATTTGCTACCCCACACAGAATGATACATATTTAGAGGCAAAGGATCATACAAATCACCTGGCTTAATACAGGATGTTGTTTGAAGTGCGGATGGTCATATAGGTCACTATCTAGAGGGGGCAAGTCTAGGCAACGAAGACGGCCACCATCACAACACCACTTCTGCTTCCCGACCTCCTCCACAAAGAGTGGGGTGCGGCAGTGCCGACATTTCGGACAGTCGGGGTGCAGCAACGAAGTCTGCGCGAGCCAGTAGGGCAGAACATCGTTGAGGGGCGGCCCACGCCACGTGCCTACGAGGGGTCCGTCACGTCTGAGGGCCGTAGGGAGATGCCGTGTCCTGTCGTACTCACTGCGGTACTCTGGGTTATTTTCAGAATACTGTTGGACGGCGTCCCTATGTACCTGTGGGCTTTCCTCCGTGTACCGACGCACGGCGTCCCTGTTGACCTGTGGGTTTTCAGCAGTGTACCGACCCACGGCGTCCCTATGTACCTGAGGATGTTCTTTATTGTATTTCTTTTTAGCCTCATTTATTTTAGCCTTGTTTTTTTCGTAGTACCTTTTGGTGGCCGCGCGTGCCTGCTCCTGTTTTGTAAGTGTGGACGTCTTTGGTCGCCCTCTCCTTTTTTAGGTGGACGACCCCGACGTTTACTACCTGTAGTGGACGTCAAAGACTGCTCAGATACAGACACCCTTGAGGAGTCAGTACTGTCCCGTGAAACAAAAACAACGCTAGATGACGACAGTCGCGTTTCCTTGCTGCACGAGTGGCGAGCGGGACGTCACATTGTCTAGATAAAGATGCCTCTCGCAGGCGCTTTGCAAGCGGAACCTCGTCTTCAGATGAAGAGTGCACTGCGATATGTCCCGCAGCCGACGCCGAGTGGCGAGGTCAATAATACTGCACTTCATCCCCTCCGGGTCCGCGGAGCGTGAATGCGAGTGCCCACCATTTGGTGCCTACGGACAGGGAACCCGAGTTCCGGGAGGAAACCTGCCCGACATCACATTCACCAAAAATTCGGCTCGTCCTCTGCGAGGGAGGCGGCCGGGTCTCGCGCGCTCGGCCGGTGATTCCTGTCGCCGAGGCGCGGCTGCCGTGGTCGTCCTGGTGGCCCACGGCATGTGGGTCAGCGTGCCAGTAGGGACCGCTGGATCGGGTATCAGTTGTGCCAGAGAGGCACACCGGCCTCGTCAGCTGACGACCGGCAGGGGTCTGGCGGCGCGGGGTAGGCGCGGGTGTCGCTACTCCCGCAGTGGCGGCCGGGCGCGGCGACGGTGGCGCCCGCGCACCGGGACCTCGCCGTGCTGCAGGGAGCATAGAGTAATAAGCACTGCGTGGTAGAGTGGAAATGGTCCCTTTTTCGTGAAGCCGAGACCGGCAGCTGGGCTGGGGAGACGAGTGCGCGCTTCGGGTGTCCCCGGCAGTCTTTCGGGACGCTCCGTTCGGGTTCCGTGCGCGGGCGGGTGCTGCTGAAGTGGCGAGGTGTGGCGTGGCGGAGCGCGGGGGTGAGGCGGGGAACGGTGGGGGCGGTGCATTGCCGAGTTTGAAATCCCGCGCGCCATCTTCGGCTGCCCTCCCTTCTTCGGGTCGAGCTGCACCGCCCGAAGTCTGCCGAAGCGCGCACTCGACCCAAACTTTTTCGCACCTCCGCCCGGTCCCGACCGTAATAAAGCGGCTTCACCCTGGTCTGTGTTAGGGGATAGGACGTTTCCACTCTACCACGCAGTGCTTATTACTCTATGGCAGGGAGGGGCTCGGGAGAGCCCGGCGTCCGGTCGGGCGTCAGCCTCCGCCGTCTCCCGCGTTAACGTCTCGCCTTGACCTGATCCAGAAAAAGGATTACTTTTGCCAGAATTTCCTCGGGCGGGAGATGCCCGTCCACCACAAACACGGGGTCCGTCTCCTGCTCCAAGAGCCACTTGTCGGAGAGCTGGTGGAGTCGCCGCAGATAGTCCAAAGGGAGCGCTTGCTCCTCCACTCGGCCGCGGTTGGTCATGCGGCGGTGGGCTTCCTCCGGGCCGGTCCGCACGTAGACGTAACACCGCTGCCGGGCCTTGTCTCGGAGTAGTGTTGGACGGTTAAAATTTTTGATCGATTAATCGACTTTCGGTCAAGGGTTGGTCGGCATCGATTAATTAGTCGATTAATCGATCAAATTAATCGATTAATCGGTCAATTAACTGAAACACCGAAAACGCTTCTAGAAAGGAATAAATCAAATAAATGAAGGTTTTTGGTGGTCGCGGATGGGTAAAATCATGTGTTTCAATAACCCTGTTTTGTATGGAGCCACAGGGATACGAAAACGCGTCCGCGGGAACGCAAAAAGGGTTGTAAAAACCCAAAACTAAGCAGAGTTTATAGTGCACCAAGTGCGTTACTCTTCGGAGGCCAATAATATAGGGTACGAAATGAGGGTTGTAAGATCAACAAGTATTTATTTAAGATGCAGTTCACGAGTTTCACTTTTAAAAATTAGCAGGAACTATCCAGACTAGATAGAGTTGTCAGTCAAGTACAAGTTATGCTTGATTTGTACCTTGTATAATACAACTTACATGAAATATTTTAAAAGTAAATTTGTTAACAAAAACAAATGAAAATTGCTAAAATCAACTGTTCATTCATAAAATTAGGCTACAGAACCTCAAGCCACCATTCCTTTGGCAATTGCTAAAATCAACAGCTTCTTCATAAAACTAGGCTACAGGACCTCAAACCACCATTCCTTTGGCAGAGAACGCAAAAATACAAGTCTATCCAAGTTAGCAGGGGACAGCCGACACCGTTTCTTCGTAGCGATTTCCCCAGCATGTGAAAACAGTCTCTCTGCGGCTGTCGACGATGCCATGATCACCATGTACTCCATGGCCACTGCATGGAGCTCTTCCAAGCCTGGACGCAAGCGCTCCCACACAGCCAGCACATTAGGATTGGACCGGCGGTCCACAGGAGGTGAAGCAAGGTAGGCAGACAACTGGGATGGAATCGGTCTGCTTAAATCCTCGTCCACGGAGTTGCCGGACACCCTGCGGATCGCGTTGTCAACAGCTGACCACAAGTCATCCGTAGGCTGGTCAGCGTCGGGGGCGTGAGCTGCAACCTCCTGCTCGTGATCGTGGACGCGCTCCTGAAGCTTCTCACTGATTCTGCTGCCTGGAAAATAGAGAAGGGAGCGGTGGTCGAGGGGTTAGCACCGTTCTTGTACACTATAAATCCTTATGTCTATTTTCACACACAGTTTTGTCGATTTTTATACAAAGTTACCCAGTGAGAAATGCAATGCTTAATCGACGTCAGAATTCGATATTACGTCGATTTTGGCGACAAAATCCGGTCGATTCAATGTCAATTCGGCGTGCGCCTGGTCTATTTCTCACTGGGATACGTGTAAACTTGAGCAAACATAAGCTTATGTACAAATTTTGCACGCAAACGCGTATGAGTTTGTCCATGATTATGTGCAAATGTTTGTACATTAGCTTTGTGTTTGCTCAAATTTCTACATACGGATTTACTGTGTAAAGGGTAAGACCAGCGACGTACCTATGTGAGAGACAATGTTGGCCACTGCGCGCGGGCTCTCGAACACGCACTTCTTGTAGCGCGGATCAAGCAGGGCACCAGCCGCAAAAGGTCTGAGCAACTCGACTCCCGTGAACCTTTTCTCGATTTCAGCAAGCAGCTTTTGCTGGAAATTGAAGCCAAGTGGAGTGGGTGGAAGAAAATTGCGAGTGCGCTGAAAATGAAAAAAAAAAAAAAGTGAAGTATTACAAGAAACCAGCATAGAGTACAAACGCGTGTTTACAGGAAACTCACCTCTTTCAGAGCGTACACCAACGGAATACAGCAACTGATAGTGGCGAACTTAGCCTTGCTGACCTCTCTGGTTGCCTCTTCGAGGGGTTTGAGCAAATCACGTATGTCAGTAAGAGCGTCAAGCTCTTCGCCCGTCATAATTGGAGGAGGCTTACTTTTTGTGCTCTTATCCCTTTGACACTTCAGGATGACACGATTTACAAACTCGCTGAGCTCCAAATATCTGACAAGCATATAGTAAGTGGAGTTCCAGCGAGTTCTGACTTCTTGGATAAGCAGCAATGCCTGGACGCGAGTCTTCCCTGCTTCAATCTGCAGCTGTATCAGCTCCTCCTTGGCCACCTCGGACTGGCGAGTAAAGCGCACTGTGCGCTTGACTTTGAGCAGCAATACCCGGACGGAACCAGGATCACCATCGCCTGTCTCCTCAGGATCGTCCAGGAAATCTACAGCATCATCCTCGTCGTCTGGAATGTCAGGGAGTGCCTGTTGCAGCTGCTGCGGTCCTTCTACTTCAGACAACCTCGGAGACTCCTGGAGACCGATCACAGCTTGGCCGATGTTGTTCAGTTTGTGGGCGAAACAATCTACATGCTTGTCAACACGGAACATTGAACGAACGGCCGCTTTTATGTTGGCTCCTCCGTCGATAGTAACTCCTTTCACCTTAGATTCTTCAATATTCCAATCTTCACAGACTTTCTTCAGCACTTGCTCTAAATTCTCTTTCGTCTTACGCTCCGACATAGGCCTGCATGTTAACTCGACGGTAAGCAGCTTCTTGCCTGTAACAGTCAATTTACAAACATTAATATAAAATCTCTCAGGGCCACAGGGAATTCCACTTAAGTCCGAAATCGAAGCGTAAACAGGAAGGAGTAGGAAAAATGTGTGCAAAACTTCCGTCCCCTCCAGTGCCGAGGGCAAGGAGCAAACACAGCCAAGACGTTTTCAACCCCTCCGCAGTCAAGAGACCGGACGTTTTGCTCACGTTTTTCCCCTTTAACCTGCTACTTGACAAATGAAGACGCCCCTTCTCTTACCTTCACGCCAAGTTGCTGTTACACCAACGTAGCCTTGCATTGTGCTGAAATGCGTGTAGATGTCGATTGTCAACCCCAGCGAGTCCGCAGCAGCAATTTTCTTCCCAACAAAGTCCCTCAAGTCAGTGTGTAACTGGATCATCCGCTTCGTCGTCGTCTGCTCACAGGGTACTTTGTACAGCGGCTGTACCTTGCTGAGAAAATGCCTAAAGGCCTCGTGCTCTGGCGTCGACAGTGGCAGATTCATCTTACACATCATGTATATGAGAGCACGCGTGACTTCCTGTTCCCTCGAGCCACCAGCTAAAGAAGCAATCGATAAACCAAGTTTTTGACATAAAAAGTACACTGGAAAACTTCGAACATAAACGGCACGCTTGTTTGAACGTTGTCACATTGGCAAGGACCTTTAAATGAAACTTACCCGAGAAAGACACCGCGTTGCTAATGCACTTGTCAATAGGGCCTTCACTACTGAGACTTCGCCTAACGTTGCTCGAGGTGGAGGGCGATTGATTAGCGACAGCGGCATTCGGCTCCTGCAACGATAACAGTGTTAGGATACTTCAGAGGACGCTGAAGCTTAACGAAAGAAAATGTCAGGAACGGGAAAACATCCAACGAGGGAATGGATGTTTTCCGGTTCCTGACATTTTCTGTGAAAAAAGCTAACTTAACTGATGCCTCACACCCATAACAGCGTGAGGTGCTATCACTGTGAAAAGTTTTGGCTACGTCGATACCCCACGGCCATGAGACAGCCCGTGCACTTGGCACCAAAAACGGCCCTCTTGCATGGGGTACCGCCGGGTCAAAACTTTTCAGACTGGTAGAACTTGGCATGTACTGAATTACACATACGTCTGTACAAAAGAGTAGAAGAGCATGCGAAATTTTCAACAAAACTTCTGTATGCACTGCAAAATCCTTACGCAGAATTCGTAGGCATTGTAAGGCACGAAGAATTAGCTTTGCAAAGTACACTGTCACCGAATTATTCGAATTAAAAAGAAACATTCTTTGTAAGGATTTTAGTGTGTGCACAAACACGTTCACCATCATTCAGCATGTAACGTATTCCGTCGAATTCCAGCGAGAACTGCAACGTCAACCTTTGTTTCTTTACGACCTAACCTGATCTTATCTCCGTCAAGATTACGCTAAGTTTGAGTACTTGGCCTAACCTATTAACCGAATAGCGAAGATCGAGAATTATGACGATTTGTGACTTACCTCGACGTCATCCACGTTTTCCTCCTCGGCTACTTCGGCGGCAGCATCTGATGTCTTCTTGGTCCGAGCAGGGTTCTTGTTCAAGAAGATTCCATGAGCCTTCTCAAGATGATAAAACAGAGTGGTGTTGGCTGTGTTCTTGCCGAACGATTTCTTGCACTTATTGCACTGAGGCTTTCCCCCGTCCTTTTTAACAAAATACGTCCACACGGCTGAGGGCGCCATGTTGACAACAGGTTCATACGAGTTCTCTTCGCGCGCGTCCGTGTCTACCCCCACTACACTCCTGCAGTCGCGCAGAGGACGAACCACTGCCGTGTGCGCTCGCCGCTCTGCTGCTGCTCGGCAGAGAGTCTCAGTCACACTTCGACCAGCGTTGTGTGCGCGCTCACAGCACGGCAGCCCTTGAGCCGCTACATATTTACGACGCGGTATTTTCTCCATTTAATTCGTACTTAAATTTATCGGTTAACCGATGGAATTGATCGATTAAATCAATTAACCGACAATCCCTAGCCGACTAAAATTAGTCGATCAATTCCAACAGTTAGTCGATTAATCGGTTAATCGTTGACCGAACCGTCCAACACTATCTCGGAGCGCGTGGAAAATAAGCTGGCGCAGGACGGCCATGTGCGGGGGTCATGGCCCCCCGATGGGGACGGGTTGGTAGAAATTACGTTGTTTCTACGGATTTTACGTTGTCTACGTTGCCATTGATTTTTCGAAAGTGTTCGACGTCTTGTCGATGTAGAATAATTGGGCCATCGACGGTTTGATGTCGTACCGTCCGAAATACTACGGAGTGATGTAGACCTCAATGTGCTAACATCGCGGATGAGGCCCTGTAACGTCAACGTAATTACGTCAATTCCTACTGCGCGATGCGACGTTTTATCGAAGACATCATATTCACGTAGAATATGCACCATCGATACAACGTGCGTACACGTTGGCACCCGTCCTCTACCTGCCAACGTCCTGTCGATACCGACACGACGTTGGCAGCACGCAGTCAATACCACAACGATAATCCGCAGTGGTTCTGCGTTGACTTTATGAGGTCAGCGCAGCGCCGTTGTGCCGACGTCGACATTGCTCAGTGTACAATTCCACGTCGACACAACGATGCTGGCACGTTGAACAACCAACGTATCCAAACACACGTCATCTCGATCTCGATCATGCGCGGTACCATACACAACGTCATCGCACTGTCGCCGGCACGTTGCCGGCTTTACGTCGTTACGTCAACGTATTGCCGATGATCTCAAACGTCACGTCTCTTTCAATACGTTGTCACAACGTTGTCCGCAGGTTGCCATAATCACTAAGGGACGCCAACGGCCTCACAGCAGACATGAATCACCGTCACATAATGCTTACCCGTATGAAAATACTTCCCATACATTCGTCTTCATCGCCACTCGCCAAGAGTTGGATGGCAGAGCAACGAGGGATCAATGCGAGAGGATTAAGAGACGAACGAAGACGAATGTAATTTACCGGTGAGACGAGTCGTTCGATCCACATTCGTCTCACAGTCATGGTACGCTCTTCTCAAAGAGGATGCACGTTCCCCTTGGAAGTGGTCAAAACGGAGACCATTCAAAGACGAATGTCCAGGCCTTCTCTAGCCGCCGTCTATCGGGTGTTCTATCCCCGCGACCGTCCTACATTCGTCTTGCGTGGAAGACGAATCAAAGACGACGTCGACACTCGTCTTTCGTTCCTCTCCGATCGCAGAGGAACCAGAGACCAACGGTACCCCGTGCCCACCAGTGCCCACAGGCTTTCATTCGTAGCACGTTCGTCTCCGTCCGGAGACCAACGAGAGACCCCCGTGCCCACACGCGTCCATTCAAATCATATTCGTCTCCGAGTGAAGAGCAACGCGAGACCAATCTCGGCACCGGCTTCCACTGGCTTTCATTCGAATCACATTCGTCTCCAGGTGGAGACCAACGAAAGAGAACCATATGCACCCAGCTACTCTGTGTGTGTGTGTGTGTGTGTGTGTGTGTGTGTGTGTGTGTGTGTGTGTGGAGGGGGGGGGGGGGGGGGGTACCACCACACAGAAAACAAAAGCACAGAGAGCAGCATTGGTCCAACTTTTGAAACTTTACTCCAACTCATATCTATTGAGAGGCTCACAAATGAAATTTTTGCCATCTACTTCAAACCCAAAA
This sequence comes from Odontothrips loti, assembly GCA_038380765.1. Taxonomy (NCBI): domain Eukaryota; kingdom Metazoa; phylum Arthropoda; class Insecta; order Thysanoptera; family Thripidae; genus Odontothrips; species Odontothrips loti. Next base: position 64,351 of record JAZGLN010000125.1, on the reverse strand, counting down.
CATACACATACAAGATCCAAAACAGGAATTAAAAACAAATCATCTACATATTTAGATACATTGAATATGTGTCGCACACCAGGTTCAAGACAGTCAACAACCGCTTCTCTAATTACAGCGTAGAAATATGATTGTGTACCACAAACCACACGAACAAAATATTGGATGTCACCATACTTAAAAACACCCTCTACACAATACTTGCTAAAACTGGAAACTCTAGAGCCTCGGCCATAATCTTTACTCACATACAAGGTACCTTTAAGTAGTCTAGTAAATGTTTGGACACTACAGTCATTGCTATGATTTGAAATAATTTTTTCTGTAATAATTTCATTAACTGATGGAGAGTAATCATACTTCCCAACAGAATACACAGAATCAGCAATCTTTTCATTCACATTCCTTTTTCTTCCCTTACTCAATAAATTTTCACAATATTCTTTAGCACATGGGGTGGTTAACTTATTAACTAGAGAAGGCAAGGTTGTCAAAACAGATATATTGCTTGAAATTTGAAGTCCAGCGTGCCTTGTGCCATGAGCCAAAGAAGCTAACTTGCCATTGAGATCCTCAAACCCAAAACAATTTGTGGCCCACAGATTTCCTGTTTGTGAAACAATATGAACAAGATGCCGTGACACATGTAAGTTGAAAGTCATGTGCCTAATACCATACAATCTTTGAAAATCACAGCTAAAAGTTTGCAGGAGTATATCTGCTCTTGCTAGATCTTGAGGGGAAATACTTTCTGAGTTCAATAAAGATATGGCTTCTACAAACATGACAAAATTATTATAATACTCATCCTTCATAATACCTTTCAGTACAACAAGTGCAAAATACAGCAAAAAATTTCGGAAGAGAGAAGCTTTCCAATATGCTAATTTATCTACAGGAACTGGAAGCCTCTGGACATAGTGTGGAAGACTAAGGCTCATTAACCTATCATATACCTGATTGACACTTTTAGAGAGTGAGAAAGGCATTTTGTGAAAGTTAGAATTAAATAAGAGGTTTAAAATATGTTTTGTTATGCCCATATATGCATTGTGCATGCTATCTATTGATGTTGATGACAATATAAAAGGTTTCACCATTCTGGAGAGAAGTGTCGGCCCTTTGACACCTTGGCATTCTGCCTTTGTTCTCACAGCTGTGTCTACATGTTCTCTGTACCCAGCACTTGTGCGCAGAATTAGCACATCCTCGTGTGGAAACACTGTTGCATCCCCTGATTTTTCTCCAACAATATGGCAAACAGGACATGAACAAAACCCTGAGTGACTTTTCATATTAAAAAAGGTTGCCTTAGCAGGAGCATCAGCCCGGCCCTGATTTACAAACACTTGGGCAGTAATAACGCTTCCATCATACAATTTTGCCAAGAAGCCCTTTTCTAAAACTTCTACTTGAGCACAAATATTTTGCAAAAAAACATTAGGATGAGGCTTGTCTTTGCTGCCCCACACACCACCCATAATGATATTTTCAGGTTTGTACTTTTCTCCTGGAGGCAGTTCATTAATAGCAAAACAAAATGGGGACAAAGACATAGGGCTGCATTCATACAAATTAATACCATCAGTGTACCAGGTTAGGGATAAATTTTTAGGGTCTGCTAAGTAACTTTTCTCTGCTTCCTTGTAAATTTCACCATCATATATATCTTCAATATTTCCAGTGTCATTTCTGGTCCGTTTTGATTTATACATAATAGTTTCAAGGAATCCTGGCCTTTCATATAATTTAAGAACTTGAGGCAATAAGGGTACACTTATAAAGTAATGGACTTGACGCATGGGGTCAGTACATTTATCACAAAAATCATTTGATTGTGCCCTTGAGCCCCAGCAAACACTGCAATAAAAAGATATATCTATCTTCTGATCTATATTTTCAAAGCACTTAAAAAACTGATATGTTGTTGATTTAAAGTTGTTGGGCTGAGGAAGATGCAGGTCAAGAAGACAAAGCTGTTTTGCCAAAGCTACCCCAGATACATGTTCAACCTGACAGTATGTCAAAATTGAATATAAACTGTCTCTGCAGGTAATTCTACTGCCTTCATACAGCGGCTGGTCTAATGGATCCTGGAGGAGGGGCATGGTCGGCTGTGGGAGACTGTGGCAATCAGAAATTTCTCCAAACTCTTCAGCTGATGGATTAAACGCTGCATCTTTTCTTTCATTTTGAGGCCATTCTTCCTGACTGAAGTGTAAATAATCTCTCCAGTCATGGTGAGTGGGATCTAAATACAAAACAAGAAATAAAATTAGACCAATGCAAGTGTAAAGTGAAGACATTTAATATTTTAAAGGTCGTATCAAGACATTTGAGAAAATTAAATTTCTTACCTAACATAGAAGATGTAGTGGCACAAGACATTGGTTGATCGCTTAGGGTGAAATTTGCTGCTTCAGAAGGTTCACCTGCAATACAAAATCAGACAAAGTTATTTTAAAGTAGAGAAAAAGAATCAACTTCATTTCATTGACCACACAACTTCAAAGCTTTGTTGCAGCTTTACTAAATATATAATTAATCAATTAATTACATACCATGCTTGGTCGGCAGAGTTGACTCCAAAACATTCCCAGTCCCAGCTACAGAACCAGTGACTGAAGACTGCACCACTAATGAGAAAAAAACACAATCGCAACTTAATTATTAGCACACTATAACAGTGCATTGGTGACCTTAATTTTTATTTAAAGCATACATACCCTGATCTTGTAATGTTGGACATGTAAAAATGGAAGCATCAGTACTGCTACGTGGAAATCCAGCCACATTTTCCAAAGTGTGTCTTCCTGGAAAAACATTTACTTCATAAAAATACACAGTCGCATTATACAATGTAGGCATACACCAGTCCACAATTCCAAATGTACAGACCTGATGAGTGCTGTTGAAGTCCACTTTGCGATGAACCCAGTGTTCGATCAAGAGACAGAGTATGACCATGTGGAAGAAGTGTCATGATTCCTTCACTGAGAACAGGCTCTCCACTGCAAATCAAAGATAATATAGTTATACTCACAAGATGAAAATTTCTGTGTAAACATGAAGATTTCAAAGCTCTCGGTAAAATTTAACCCATAACAAATATGCATGGCAGCTGTCTGTAGCACTTCGTAAAAAAAATATGTACTTTCAGAGGTGACAAAAATAAGAGCACAACAAAGGACTCAATTGGCAAGCTACAGTGGCAATATTGACAGTATCAAGATACTTCGTGCCCTTTGTCTGGAGGTTAGGTTTACTGCAACCCAAAGTGACGATGACGAACATGTCACCTTTTCCGGAATACAACGAAAAGACAAAATCTACCGTACGAAATATTCCTGGCGTATTTCTGGCGTATTTATAGTGTTACACTAATCATGACATATATTTTGAGATGTCGTAAGACACTAAAACTTACCCATGCTGTCCGCGGTTAGCGAGAAGTCGCACTCGCTCCCTCCGCGAAAGTTTCCGCGGCATTTCTTCATCGTCAGGCTGGTCAGGCTGCTGGTCTGACATTAAGAATTTGGTTCTGCTTTTAATTTTATCTTTTGCGGTCTTTTGCAAAAATATTTCGAATAAACATAAATCAAACCGACAGGACACCGGCACTGTTTTGATTTTCGCCGAGCAGACGAATCGCAGCCTTCCAGCAATAGACCTGTTGGCCACCGGGCAGGTAACAGTGGTGCCAACCTACAATGACACAGTACTTCTGTTCTAAAACAATGGGACACTTCGAAGAGCGGCCAAGAATATTCCAGTCTAGGCATTGCTCTCGAATCATACAAAAAATACAGCAAAGTCGTTTTGCGCAACGTGCTGAGTTCACTAAAAAATATACGAAGGCATCCGCGTAGGTTACTCATGCTGGGGGAAGTCCCGAATCCGAAAAAGGTGCGGATCCAGACTGATCCAGACACAGGTCGTTTTGGGGGGTGATGCGTCACTTTTTGCCTACTTAAAGGAGCAAGTTTCGCGGGTGTTACAATTTTTCCGCGCTTTGCTGTATACACAATTTTTCATCTCAATCATATAAATCAACACAAGGTTGAATGGCCCTATCTCGTTTCTAGCTCTCTGTCTGTTTTGAAAATGCCGAGGAAAATTAAATTTTGTCTGGTATTCACCGAAAATACACCGTCCGCCGACGTTTTTCGCGAGGACGAATTTGAAGACAAGGAGCTTTTTAGAAATATTCCTCTGCAGGAGGGACAGCAGAGGACCGTGCAGAAGAAATCGTGGAAGCTTCCCTGCTCAGGGAGAGTGGTTAAAATTGGTAAGCACTAGTTAGTCAATGTATAGAAAATCTATTTTTGAAATTCTAGAAAATTTGAAGGGATGTGCAGTGTGGTTTTTACAATTTCTCTTTTGCAGGATCCAAAAGGCCCCTGGAAATCACCAGAATTTCAAGGGAAGGTGTGATTTTGCCTCCTGATGCCACAGAGTTTGTGGAGACAAGGAGGCTGGAGCTTTTAAAGAAAAGGGCAGACTTGCTGCGAAGGGCAACTCTGGATGAGCTGGCTGATGAGCCAACCGTACAAGGTAATAGGAAGCTACTTTAATTTTACAGCAATAGTAAAATAAAATATGTTCTCTTTACTCATTTTAACTTAAACCTTTTAGCTTACAAACCAGCTGAGCCAAGGCTTCCAAAGAAGAGACCAAGTGAGGTGGTGAGTGCATTGGGTGAGGAACTTAAAAACCTCCCATGCTTCACTCAAAAGACTGGTGATGTACGTTTATTTAGATTGCTAATACTTTAAAAGATGTATTTGAAAGAGTCTTAGCTGGACAATTTTTTTTCAGGTCGCTCTCATGGGTAAAAATATTTACATTAATAATGTAGATCTAAATTTTTATAGAGGTGCCTATCTTGATAGACCTGCTGAAATGTTCCGGCAAATTCTCAAACATTTGGTACCTATGATTGGCCATGACGCCCTGTCCCGGACAGGAAGAGGAGATACGGCAAAACTGCCTGATGAGATTATAAAAACTGTTTATGGTTGGTATTGTGTTAAAACTTCACTATTCTAATCACTGGTAAAACTAGGGCGTAACCTCTTGCATTCTATTCCGGTGTAAACTTCATTTTACCAAATTTTTCCTTTTCACAGTTCCTAGTTTCAGAATATTGTTTGAATGTTTTAATTCATAATTTTCACATTTAATTAAAAAATGATATTTTCTTTTATACATGTGGGTTATGCCTTGCTCATAATTTATTTACATAAAGATGTAACATTTTTTATTTATTTGCCCATGTGTTTGTTACAGGGTATGTCTGTGCAAATGCTACTTGGGCAGACAAAAATCATGTAACTTCACCAGTCATCGATCCATTCCATCTCAACAACACGGTCGCCAACTTCATCAACAATTTAAAAACGGCAGGAAATAAGAAGGCTCCATCCACCATCACCACCACTGCTCCGTGTTCAAGCACCCCATCCACCACCACCACTGCAGCTAGTTCATGCACCTCATCCACCCCCACCCCCTTTGTACTCACTTCCAGCACCGCCGATAACCCTTTGCTTCCCAATGTACCCATCGATTCAGACATCAGAATGTCTCCTCCTGCCTTTTCAGGGCCCCACATTCCCCCTCCTGCAACCCCTACCACCACTGCCCTCCCCATCTCTCATTCTCATGTCCAGGAAATGAATTCCATCGAATTCGTCACCTCCATCGCTTCATCCATATGCTCCGGGCTCATAACTGAATAGATCCTTTTTTTTTTTTTCAAAATTGTAAATAATGTCTGACTCAAGTAAGTTTCTGTTTATTTCTGTTTTTTTAATATGTTGACAAATTTTTCTAAGTTGACAAGCACTATTATTTGATAAAGCAGTAAAATTTTCAACGTATCTAATAAGATATGATAATATTTTTTTTAATTAAATGACCAATGCTGCTTTCTGTGCTTTTGTTTTCCTGTGTGGAAATAAATCATTAATGATTCAAATTAATTTTCTTGCTTGCTGTGGTAACCCCCCCCCCCCCCCCCCCTCCACAAACACACACACACACACACACACACACACACACACACACACACACAGAGTAGCTGGGTGCATATGGTTCTCTTTCGTTGGTCTCCACCTGGAGACGAATGTGATTCGAATGAAAGCCAGTGGAAGCCGGTGCCGAGATTGGTCTCGCGTTGCTCTTCACTCGGAGACGAATATGATTTGAATGGACGCGTGTGGGCACGGGGGTCTCTCGTTGGTCTCCGGACGGAGACGAACGTGCTACGAATGAAAGCCTGTGGGCACTGGTGGGCACGGGGTACCGTTGGTCTCTGGTTCCTCTGCGATCGGAGAGGAACGAAAGACGAGTGTCGACGTCGTCTTTGATTCGTCTTCCACGCAAGACGAATGTAGGACGGTCGCGGGGATAGAACACCCGATAGACGGCGGCTAGAGAAGGCCTGGACATTCGTCTTTGAATGGTCTCCGTTTTGACCACTTCCAAGGGGAACGTGCATCCTCTTTGAGAAGAGCGTACTATGACTGTGAGACGAATGTGGATCGAACGACTCGTCTCACCGGTAAATTACATTCGTCTTCGTTCGTCTCTTAATCCTCTCGCATTGATCCCTCGTTGCTCTGCCATCCAACTCTTGGCGAGTGGCGATGAAGACGAATGTATGGGAAGTATTTTCATACGGGCTCTTGTGGGAGTGGTCGCCTCTACGTAGACTGGTGGTCGACCGCACCACAGACCCACGGTCACGTCATGTCGCCGTCGCCGCATCTCTCTCAATATACCAACATAGACCTAATTTGATAAATGGACAGAGGACTATGAGTTCACTCATTATCCAAAACCGCACCCGTGCGTCGTTTAGTTTAGGCGCTAGACCGCTGCAAAGTTGCAAATTTCTCAATTATTTTCGATCCCCTTGCTTAAACGCCGCGAAAACTAGACGTCGCAGCAAGACGGAACTTTGCAGGGTGGTAGAAAATTGCCCATACTAGCGCATGACGGGTTTCAATCGGCCCTTGAAATTCCAGGAGGATCCCTGGAACGCCTTGAACACAGCCTTACGAAACACGCGTTTTTCGCTAACGTGTACGTTTTTCGGGATGGAATTTAGCCCATGCGCTAGACTGAACTTTCCTCTACCAGGCCCCGTTATCAGAAAAATATTGAAAATTTTGCACGGCTGTCGTGTATGCACGGAGAAATCATGTCTTGTCAGTGGGTTCATCGTTAGAGAGAGACAGACGGTCGTGTTCTGTCCTTGTTGCACACCTCCCACACGACTTGAGTGGGTCTTCAGCCGCACTAGCTCACCTCCCCGCGACGTGCAAATTTAAATCCAAATATCGCATCTATTGCACTCATCTTGCTCGCGTGAAAATGCCGTGAATAGTGGTATGCAGGCAGCGCCGCCCAGCGAAAGATTTGAGCTTATGGTGCGTGCAGGCGCGCGCGAACACACACACACACACACACACACACACACACACGCACACACACACGCACACACACACACACACACACAAACGGATGGTTACTTCTCCAGTTTCCAGTGTCCGATTGAGCTGTCATAGTTGCTGTATTGGCAGTTTTGTGTGTCGCTGACGGCTGCACGACATAAAAAGAGAGGCCAGTAGAGGCCAGACCGTGTCGCAGTGCAACATAGTAGCGAAGATGGCTTCTCTGCTACCAGTTGAAAGTATGAAATTTAACCTCGAGTTTTTTAGGTACGTGTTAATTTGTAGACCGCCGCAGTAGCTAGATGAATCAGCAGCCTTGCAGCTCAGACTCTGTGTGGAAGCTGTGTTAATAGAATTTGGACGTACGCACTCGGATCTTCTGGGCCCATTCCACAGTAAGTAGCACCGCGCCCCACCGGTACCCACCCTAGTATGCAACCGCAGTATTTTTGAAATGTCATTGATTGCAGATGGCGCCATGTATGCCAGCGAAAAATCCTTCGAAGAGGCTCTATTGCAACTGAGGGACGCATATATGCGAGCTCCAGGCAAGCGGTCGGAGCAAACGACGATTGCGATTGCCTAATGCGCGCAATTGAGCATTACTGCGAATTAATATATGGCGGATGTTATGTTAACGACAATATTTAAATAAATGAACCAAAATTGGTAACAGTCAGTAGGTACGAATGCAGCCCGGCCCACCCGACCACCGCCGTTGAAAGCTTGCCGCCTGCCATATGCAGCAGGTGGGCAAGCCCGCAGTACACAGGGTGCGTTGAGGTTGCCGCGCCGCCCTCCTGCTCGGTGGGATGGCCTTGGACGTGGCCTCCAGCCATTGGCGGAGATACTCCGTACTTCGTGCTGGGGTATCCACAGGAAAGCAGGCGGGAATGCGTAACAGCATTACTTCACATTTGATCAATGACCGGTTAGGGACCGGCCAGACGTAGTTTGTGGACTGCGCCGCGCGGTACGGGGGCCGTCCACACAGGACGTAACTGAACGGCGGCAGTCCGCCTCGGTGTTACGTGGTTTGAGGACGGGCCGCGCGGCTGCGAGGGCCGTCCACATGTCAGGTAACGGCGGCATCACCTCAGACAACCCACGAGGCGCTGATGCTCTCCGGGCAGCACGCCACTGATGTGTGAATGGCGAACACCCTGTGCGACCGCCGGCACCGCTCCTCAACGAGTCCCCCCCCCCCCCCCACCGACGCACCAGGTACACCTGGTGTCCAGGTATGCGTACACGGTGTTTGTGAAGCGAGCACACATTATGAGTCCAGGTGCCTCGGCGATGGCAACGGGTGGGGTGAACTCCTCTCCCCTCTCCCCCCGCGCGCCGAGGAACCACAGTGCGGCCTGACCATAGGGCCAGTCACACTGCCAGTTGAGCTGCTAGTGCCAGCCATGCAGCACGTTCACTCATCTCCATTCCTTCCGCGAGCGGTAAGTCAATGACTTTGTCATGAAGAATCGGGTATAAAAGGGGAACTAGGGCATGGCATTGCAGTGCAACGCTGCTGGTCTTGTGATGCATGATACTTTGACTACACACCGAATGTTAATGTACACATTTGCGCATAATGCATTTACAGACCTACACATACAAACATTAAGTATAAGGGGTGGGTCGAACCCTTCGAAATCGCGTCGAACCGAACCGAACCCAACGTGTTCGGTCCGAGTTCGAACGTCGAACTTTTGCTGCGGTCCGAGTTCGAAATTCCGAACTTTTTCGAACTTACTACTTTCCCTCGCGATTTCCGCTGGTAAGGATATTGGGCGTATGAAGAGCTATCTGGTGGCCATTTCTATTTGGTGCAATTTTGGCTTGCCTGACTCTTTCTTTCTGAATTTTTTGTCAAAATGTTAATGTTACAAATCTGCATTTACAATGGTTCATTTTCTTAATTCCAATGAAAAACATATCCGTTTCCTTAAAAATACGCACTTTGCAGAAAAACGATGGGTTTGGGTTCGAGTTCGAAAAAAGTTCGGGTCGGGTTCGGGTAAGATTTTGAAAGTTCGGTTCGGGTTCGGTTCGACCTGAAAGACCCGGGTTCGACCCACCCCGACTAAGTATAAATGCATCCTTTATCATGAACAAATCTGTATGCAACAATGAACAAATATGAACATAAATGGTTTCTGTGCTTCTGTAGACTGTAGATGTGATAGGTACAAATTTATACATACACATTTAGTGTGGATGATACGCCTGCCGGACCATTGAAAATTCACTAAGAAGTTTACATCCTCTATGTAGTGGGAACAACATATCCAAAAAGATATAAAATCCACAAACTTTTCTTAAAACACTAACCAACAAAATTTGCCACATCCAAACTTTCCAGTACTTATGTTTCAAAATCCATCTACAATCGGGAGCTTTGACATGCCCTTATTGGATTCAAAATCTTGTGGCCAAATCTGAGAGCTATGGTTTCAGACCTTGTGGCGATTGGAAAAATACCACACATATGTCAGTTTTCATATTAATCTGAATGGCATATTTCCACCTATCAAATAATATATGCTACTCTTGGGGCCTTGTCACATTAGCACGTGAGCCACTAATGGTTCCATGTACAGCTATCTGTGAGTAGTGGGAATTTCTTAAATGACCGCAAGAGAATATGTAACAATCCAAAGGGCGGAAAAAATATAGATATTGGGGATCAAACTTAACAAACATCGTATTAGAATCAGTGGCATTGCAAACTATGAAATGTTTTCAAAAATAACTATCAGGTTCCTGAATGATATCATGAACTAATGCCATGCAATAACTGCATCCATAAGCCTTAGATGTAGCTGGTTTCTTGAGCCACAGTGCCCGAACAAAATGAGTAATGCAGATTTCACATCAAAGTGGCAAAAATGCACCTGGGTTCAAGTAAAACTTACTACAATAATCATCCGGCTATCAAAGTAGGCGTGAAATATAAATGAATGGGGCTCCTTGCCTGTGATGCCTCCACTTTGATAACCCATAATTCTTATTCTGTTAGAAGTAGTTTTAGCTATACTAAGAATGATGTGGCTTTGCCATGTTCACCCCAGAATAAAAACAAGAGCCTCATAGGATAGCTGTCGTTCAAATAATATCCAATGGTATATCACCCATGGTTGAGTGGTCAACAGCTGATACGTCGTTTGAGCACGTAACATGAGAAGCATATGCATTACTGAAAACACATCCTTGCAAGGAAACTTGAGAACTCAGTGAGTGAATCCAGGTTGTACACACCTTTCATCCAGGAGCCGATATGGAATTTAGAGAGCCCTGACTTTGGGATCCGCAACGATTTCACCTTGGTCTCAAAATAGTCGTAAATCATCAGTAGAGCTTTGTCATCAATATTTACTAAAATCAACCTCGCTGGGATCACAAGTAGACGACACGGCTTACCTTTCAGGTTACGGACGTCCGTTGTGAAAACACCGTACACTCATGACCACGTTGAATACATGACAACGCAAAGCACTGCCTGTAGACACGCCAGACATCGACACGCAAGTAAATCGGAGTTAACATCACTAATACAATCTAAGTGATCACTATGAAAGTATACTCTACAAGCAAACAAAACAAAACATGAAAATTTTCATCTGGAATCGGGCGGGGTCGACCCTGATATTATGAAAAACTACGCAATCTTCAAACAAATAACAATCGAAGAGCGCGGCTTAATTTGAACGTGAAGTGAAAAACACGCCTGTCATCGAAATCAAAGATATTGGAAATGAAAGCAAAGATCACCAAAATATTGCACATTCCACAACAAATGAGGTCTTGTGAAGCTGTTGAAACATTTAATGATCTTCAAAATATATAAGAAAAGAAAAAGAAAGATTATATGCTTACAGACCTCAAATGGCAATCTGAATCCTTATAGAGTCTAATTACCTGCACTGTTGCGAATAATTTTTCTGAGAGCGTTCTTCTCTCAAAAATTAACTACTACACTGATCAAAAGACTTATTGTAGAAAATCCATTTGGTCACAGACCAAAATTTTTTACTGTAAATGCCATCGTCCAGCAGATATATAATTTCTAAATCCAATAACAATAGCAGAAATACCTTAGTCACATTCTTAGACCTAATCAAAGCATTTCACTTTTTGTATCTATTCAAGAAATCGTGACTACCGGTACCATGCACCAGCCCTCATAAATATGAAAGAACTATTTGTCTCTCCGAAATTAAATATTAAATTAGAAAAGACAGTGCATAGACTGGGATCTTACCAAGATTATGTTAAAATTCAACTGGGAAAGAGTAGAAAAGATTGTCAAAAATGGGAGCAAGGGTCTGTTTGTATTTAGTCAGACAGACCAGGAATTGAATATCAAACACAATCCTAACATCAAAGTTACAAGCTTGCTTCATGTACATCATGAAACATTAACAATCCTTCAGGAAGTTGCACGTACTAACACTTACTTCACTGTATGTGTGTTTCAGTCATTTTTGAGTTCTGTGTGTTGTGCCTGGAATGTTTATGCGTTTTATTACGCCCTCATAGTATACTTCATTCCTTTGATATTTTACCAATGTCAAATTCTGTAAATTTACGACATTCTTAATTTCACAAACTGAAACAAGATATGCAGAATGAGACTGAAGAGAAATTGGGGTAGGATAATTGAACTGTGAAAATAGCACATTCCATAAAGCAAATCCGAATACTATGTTGTTCTGTGATTTGATTTATTTCAGAGCAATCTACAAAAAGCACAAAGGCAGCACTATTGTTAAAATACAATTTTTCCTTAGCCTTAGCGAATATCTGCATGTATACATTATTTTAAATTATAAATTATTAAACAGATGACAGGTACATCTTTGGCACGAGGAAAAGTACAAATACAAAAGCACAACAGCATATGATACGTAGAAAGATGTTCCTTGCAGAGGACGAAAAATATCTGTAGGGAAGTCAGTCTTATAATGTGAATCATAATGTTGCTAGTACTGATTACTAACTACTCTGTTTGAGGATAAAATTTCCTTTTCAGACTCCCTTGCATACCTCATCAATATGAATTTTCAATGTAATTTACTACAAAGTACATCAACTCAACAATATGTGTATACAGCGATGAGAAGAAATGACACAGAACTGGTGTTTACATACCAATGTGGATGCTACTTCAGATAATGCGTTAACAAAGTGAAAGAAAATATACAATTATTCGCACAATCTGCTGAACATATTAGGGTTTGCAAAATACACACTGTTTAATACATGTGAGGTCATGTACAGCTAGACTCACACATCCTCAAGGCAGTCTTTATCCCAACAATCAGAATATGCATCGAGTAAGGGTATGATTCCCAAGACCATACTATCTTATCCAGCCGTAAGCACCATTGCTCAAATGTATCTTTGGTGTAATAAAATTGTAGCAGCAAACGTGGAGTCCAAATATAAATCAAGGGTTAACTGGTCATAAAGCCTACTCAGAACCTTAAATCAAAATGTATATGTAAGAGTTAATGTTGGGTGATTGAAATTCATAAGACCTTTACCAGTCAAATAACAGTTCAAAATTTAAAAAGTATCCACAGTATTGTGGTATCTTACTACATACCACAGCAGCATAACAGATATTACCTAGTTGTGCTAGATAAAGTCCACGTCACGCAGGAACAGCAGCAGGATGGACTTAACCCAAAGGACATTTTGTTATTTAAATGTTACTCAGAGGACTGTGGATAATCTCAACATTATCCAAATAGTCCGAAATATTATTCTTTTTCTAAAAAAAAAAAATTAAAAAAATTCAGACATTACCAAGGACTTTTGGGTACCTTTGAAATTATCCAGGGAAAGTCAGCACTACCCAAAACCCAACATTAACATTGACAAATACATTATAAATATCCAATGACCGACATTTTCTCAGCAAGGGTATGATCTACCAAGACCGCTCTATTTTATCCAGCATCAATGCCGAACCATATCTTAAGAGCAATGAAAATGTACACAGCACACTTGGAGTTTGTATATAGATGAACTGTGAACTGGTCTTGCAGCCTTCTCAAAGTCTCAAATCCAAATGCATTCTTCTCATGATGGAGCTGGGTATGAACCCTTTTTCCTATTTTTCTCTTATTTTCATCTCCCTTGTTGCTATTTACAAAGGCATATATTGCTTGGCTAAACTTCTTCAAGCTATTGCCTCCCGTTCTACTCATGACTTCTGTATTGAACAAGGTTTCACGGCCTTTGACAACCATGTCTGCGAGTTCTCTAGCAGTGCTCCTTCTGAAATCCTTGAGTACATTAATCATATAATTCCCGCATATGTGCACAACTTGAACAAGAGCACGCTTTCTTTTGAGCCGAAGACTCACAGGAAGTTTGGTTCCATCCATTAGGTCTAGAATGGGATCTAATTGATCCTCCACTTCATTCCATGGGAAAAACCTGCCATTATATGGCACTTGTGATGGTACTCCTGCCCTCCAAGGCTCATCTATGGCAAAACAGAAGTCAGTGTAAGTTTAAATAAAACCACATTCATGAAACAATACTCATATTAATTCAATATTACCAAGACATAAGATTGCATGACTACAAGCTCCAATATTGCTGGCATCCAACGTAGTATCTGCAAACTCCAATCTTAATGACTCCTGGGTAGCCTGGCGGGAAAATTGAAGATCTGTTATCCATATTCTATTCAGAGGCTTGAAATCGATCCCAAAAAGGTGACTGACTCACAAAATAATTAGAATCACCCTTCTCATACAGATCCATTTTAACCTTAGCTCTGTTTTGAACCAACGAAACAGTTTAACAGCGAATAGCACACAAGAAAAGGGGCGAGTTGTGACTACTCTTCAACACAACATGACCTCTAACCAACACCAAAACCAACCCAAAACAACGTTTTATCGAAAATACACCAAAATATCAAGAATGTCGCTCTCGAAGTCAATACTAAGGTCGGTTTTCTGATGCTATGAAATAAAGACCGAAATCTTCACGATGTTGGCGTCGTCTGCTTCGCTTTGGGTCGGCGCTACGCTCCGCCACCGTTTTCCTTCTGTTCTTCTTACGGGGCAATTTGCTCATTTCCCGATGTCAATTTCGCACTTATGTCCAGTACAAATCATTGAAACATTTTAATCCCAAAATTATAGTTGGTTTCCTGAAAAATACCCGCAAAACTTTGGATTCGGTTGTCCTGTCTTTTAAATAGATTGTACACGAGTGACGTCACACGACAGTGCCGCTTTCCCCTCGTCCCCTCCCCCCTCCCGCCTCCAGCTTTTCCGGTCGTCTGCGGTCTGCCCGTCCCTTGGTCGTCTGCTATCACCTGTCACCTGCCTTGTCTTGTAGCCATCGTCAAAAGGGTCAAAACATACGAAATTGACAATCGTAAAATCCAACCCATGCCGAAAAGGTTGTCCGATCAACTCTCGTACGCTGCGTCTATGGACCGGGGTCTTCCGGTTACATTGGGCGCTATGCGCATAGGTTATGTGTAGTACTGTTAGCAGTGACGTGTGGTTAGTTTACAGAATGCAGTAATATTCAGTGCACCAAGAAACCGAAGCTACGCGGGCGCGGCGCCCGGCGTTTGCCATGGCAGAACCAGTGGTAAGTGTAATTCTTAAAATAAAATTGTTGATTAGAACATCTCTTATGCAAAATTATTCTGTCTGGGAAAAGAGTTTCCATCCCGCAAAGAACAGGCAACAGGCTTCATTTAAACCTTACTTTAATACTTCATAGAACATCTGTAAAATCAATGAAAATAGGTTACTTTAAGCGATGATTGACTTGTTGAATGTAATGTTACAGACTGAAATAATCTTACCATTTTCTATAACCTCCATTCCCTCCACGTCCACCTCATTCACCTGCTCATCAATATCCATTGGATCTGTTACATCAATGAAAATAGGTTACTTTAAGCGATGATTGACTTGTTGAATGTAATGTTACAGACTGAAATAATCTTACCATTTTCTACAATCTCCATTCCCTCCACCTCATTCACCTGCTCATCAATATCCATTGGATCTGTTACATCAATGAAAATAGGTTACTTTAAGCAATGACTAATTTGTTGACTGTAATGTTACAGACTGAAATAATCGTACCATTTGCTGCCAGACTTTGCTGCAGATGCTGCAGTTGCTGCAGCTGCTGCTCCAGTTTTACCTTCAGCTCTTCGAGCTGTACAATGATTCTGCAGGGCACACAACAGCGGTATGTATGACTTGAAGAGTTACAGGAATAATGGAGCTGGCCGAGATAACGGTTGGCTTCTTCACAATGAGACAGATTAATTTGCTAAATATAACTGACATAACGTTCTTGATGTAATGCAATTGATCGTTATTTAGAATAGCTTTCTTCATTAATGCCTAACAATCTGTGATACTGCAATTAATTTTTTATGATTGAGGTTTCATACCATGCCTTTAGAGATAATTGTTTGAGCAGAAAGATACCTTTTCTCATTTTGTTTAAGATTAAGATAAAAAAAATTACTCTCCAAATGTAAGCCTAAAAATTTTGCATTATTTGTCTGTTCTATCAATTGGTTATCGATTTGTATATTCAATTTGTTATCATTGCCTTTACCCGAGAATAGCATGGAATAAGTGTTAAACGTATTGACAATAAGATTTAGATATTTTAAGAAGTTAACAATTTTGTTCAAGATTGACTCTGCTTTCTCCTTTGTAGTTTTTAAGTTCAGACCTGATATTATGAGATTTGCATCATTTGCATACTAAATGGGGAGACACGTAATATCCGAGACCTTCAGTATGTACTACTTTAGTTCATTTATATTAGAAATGTCTTTATTTTTTTTCTCTCACATAACCCAGGGGTCATTGGACAATGCTGAAATCTCTCTTCTGCTGTGTCATAATGTCTATTCTGCTCTAGTTGTATGTCACAAGTTAAATGACAATTTAAAGTTTAAAAGTATCAGAATTTTTTTGGTATCTTAGAGACATCAACCAAAGGCGTCTGAGTAAACACAAAATTACCCTTAGTTCTAATAAAATATAATTGGAATTTATTCATTTTAATTTGAGGCCCCTATTACTCTCTGCCACATCAACTAGTTTCAAAAACTAATTTCAGAGCTGTTGTGAAATTTTTCGAGAGCCCTATCCCAGCTACGTATAACTTCACCTTGGTCTCTCAAAATGTTCGTAATACATCAGTCCATAGAGCTTTGTCAGTACTTAATGAAATCGATGTCGCTTTTCGGAGGAACCGCCCTATCGCTCGCGCACACGGATGGGGAAAAGGTGTCTTCGGTCTCCAAGGCGGACCAAGCAGTAAGGCCTGTTTGGCTTGGGCCTCATAAGATACGCGAACCGGTATGGATAAAATGACTATGTCGTTACCGAAAAGGGATACTGATATTAGCAAATGGTGACAAAGCTGTATGGACGTACGAATATAAACACGACCATTGATAGGCTGAAGGTTGGGGTAGGTTGGGGTAGGAACACACCACAGATCGGAGCATACCCTGCCTCGCACCTGTTGACATAATGCAATACGTCTTGCAAATACGCTACTTGCATAGGTTTTACTTACTTACTCAACAATTTTCTCCATTTTTTTTCTAAGAGTATAGGACAGGACAGGAGCAATACGAATACACGGGGCAGCGGTAGGAGCAGCGGTAGCAGCAGGGTGGAGCGTGGGAACGGGGGAATAAGGGGGATGCGAGAGAAGCGGGAACTTGCGCTTCTCCTGCCAACCTAAAGTCTCTAAAGGGGTCGTGATCCTCTCCAAGAGCCCGCGATGCCCCAAGGGTGCCACCCGGAAGGTAGTCAGCCCACACGGCATTCTGCCTGTAAATTGGCATAAAGCGGTAAACCGAAATCCTGCGTACGCGCGTGCTCGGCTGGTGGATTTATTTTTCACTGTCTTCAATTTTGCAGGGCTTGGGGGCTTGGAGGACTTCACCAAGGATTCGAAGGAGACGAAACACCGAAGTGTCAAGTAAAGAGAGCCAAGTCAGGGGGGAAGGGGGGCGGCGGGGTGTCTTATCTTAGTTGTCAAATGAGATGCAGTTCAGCAACGCGAAGGGGCTGCGGGGGGGGGGGGGGGGGGGATGCGGTCGGTTGGTGGAAACAACACCGACAAAGTCAAGTTCTAACTCACTCTATCTCTCCCCGCCCCGTCTCCCAGGGGGTGGACGCTGGCTGCAACTCTCACTCACTCTCTCTCTCCCCCCCCCCCCCCCCTTCCCATCTTCTCCCTTCTCCTTGCCACCCCCTCACCTCCGCAAATGTTCCCATTCAGGCGTCTTTAAAATGATCTCCAAAAAGTCTGATATTTACTTCTATTCGTTCTCTATGAAGAGTAAATAAAGTAAGACAAGATAATTGCAAACTTTTTGATGTCTCATTATTTATTATTACTGTACTCATTTGGGATATAACAACAAAGTGAAAGTGTAACAAGTAACTCAAAAAATTTATCAGTCTGAACACATGTCTAAAGTCACGAACAGTCAACCCCAATAAAAGTAACTAAAATTTTCAACATGCTAAACTCTATAAGCAGATTGTAAGATCCGGATGACATATATAATAATCTCAAAAAACAAATTGTTGAGCATACTGCAGTTCCATTGGCCCGTATGCTACAAATTCCTCC
Source organism: Odontothrips loti (assembly GCA_038380765.1). NCBI lineage: Eukaryota > Metazoa > Arthropoda > Insecta > Thysanoptera > Thripidae > Odontothrips > Odontothrips loti. The sequence continues at coordinate 46,226 of JAZGLN010000125.1, read as the reverse complement.
TTCTAAACTGGAAAATTCCCAGATATGTTCAAGGTAAGTTAAGTAATTACCCTCTATAAAAAAAAAGGGGGGGAGGTGCAGCAAAGATTGTGAATTATAGACCACTAACAATCACTTCAAGCCACACACCTGCAAACAAATAAAGATAAGAATTTTTTTAAAAAAATCAATAGGATCTATAAAAATTACATTCATAATAACACAAAGGGTACAAACCTCTTGGTGGTGCCCAACCAATGTTGGCAAGAGCACCAACTCTGGAGGAATGTCCTTGGAGTTGTCCATTCTGCTGACAGTTGGCCTACAAAAAATAAATCCACAACCAATATGCCACCTCCTGTGGACTGCACAGTTAAATCTATACCTTTGTAAACAGAAAATAACAACCATGGCTAAACGGAAGCTGCAGTGTTTCCACACACACAAAAAAAAGAGAGAAAGGTTACAGTTAGTGCTGAAATTGAAATCATGCACAGTAGCATAAACAAATTCCAAAACATACCTGAATGTTGGAGAGATCTCGTACAAGTGATGGTGTTGCAGCATCTTCATCACTACAGAAGGCGGAATCCATGCCAGATGTAAAATCAATAATGGAAGATCCTGTATCAAAGCGCATACATTCGCATACACTGACAGCTTCATCATCATGTCCGTACTGTAAAAGATTAAAAAAATATTAATTGCAATTAGTATGTATGGAAAGTGAAATGTAAATCTGATAACATCCTACATTCAATGAATGAGCTTCAGCTGTGGAAGCATTAAGAATATCTTGCACTGAAACATTGGGAAGATCAAAGGGAAGGGCTACATTACTGTCTGAAACCTTCTCATAAATTAATCCATAGCCTGCATCAGAGCACAGATGTCTGGTAGCACTGCCGCTTACTTTGGTGTCATCAAAGCAGTACAACCTAGTACAGCAAAGAAACACAACAAATACACACGCACCAAGACACTTAACATTCCCTAAGTTTTCAATATGAAAAGCAAGTATTATGAACAGTGCTCCTCCTCAAAGGAAACACTAGTAACTGAGTACTATCAGTTAAGGGTAAAATAAGCGCCCATCTGTTATGGCTTTTCAATAACTTGATAATTAGTTTCAAAATGTTACCGGTCTCCTTTATTGCTCATTTCTTTGTAATGACCACTTTGGAGGGATAAACCAAAGTGGTCGATCACTCCTTTCAGTTTGTATTTACTGGTGCTATGTAGCCCTTCCACGCAATGTTCAGTCATGTCCAAGTCCACACCATTTTTTAATTTTTTTTGTCACCTCATTAAGGGAAGCATCAAAGTGTTTTTCGAACCTTATGCAGGCATGTTAGTCTCACAGATGACAGTGAACAGGACAAAACAAATACTTAAATACAGTATTCACAAAGGAGCCCATGCACAGTGTACAACATAAAATGCGTTCTTTCAAAGATGGATGACAAGAATGGGAGGTAGTCGTCCCAGGATGGATGAGGCGGTGCTTATTCCCTTCCTGTTGGCAACCACTGCACCTCCCTCCCATCTTCCACAAATTCCTCATGGAAATACCATAGTCACAACTTGTATGTGGAGTGAGACACTGCTGACGGTGCCTGCACACAATCTTCCACCACATCTTCACTCAGACAAATTTTGCCAGCTATATCGCTTACCTAAAAACAAGATAAAAACAAAGCATTTCCACATGAGCCAAGTGTAAAATACAGTATTTGATTCTGGTTTCTCCAAAAAAATCCTCTCAGGCCATTGTTTAGTGCGCATGCAAGCCCAAGAGAAAGGTCAATAATTTGACGCCCGCGTTCAAACTTACCTATTTTCACTGAAAATGTCTATAAATGATAAAAACGGTGAACGAGCCGGCTTTTCCAGCCCACGTAAGACCCGAAATAATGTGAAAAACGGATTGCCACGGAAAAAGTGGCCTACGCAGGGTTCTTAGCGCCAGCGCTTGTTTCTGGATTTTGGAAGGAGGGACCACTATGAAAATTTGCGCGATGGCCTTCACCTCCCCTCCCCCTCCCGTGATGGGTACCTTATCGAGGGGCCGGCTCTATTGGGCTCATGACAAGTGGTCGCCACACGTAGGACCACATAGCTAGGAAAATTATCTACAAGGAGGAGGTGAAAACATATGGGATCGCATGAACATGATCGTGCGGCATGCTGGTAAAGATTTCAGTGAAGTACGTAGTATCATTTTCTCATCCAGCGTCGCTCCCCCCCCCCCCCCCCCCCCCAGCTGCAGCACTTGCTATTGTAAGAACCCGATTCCTATAATGCACCGTGCCATCAAATATTCGTTGACTTCCTTTAATATGGGTTATATGTCGCTCTTAAAGCTATTTTGATAATTTTGAAATGTATTAGAGCTCCATGTTTCAGTTACATAACGAAAATATTCTTTGTGTACTGTCAGTGGGGTTATGTGTGTTTGTTGCTATGGAGACTCAGGCTTTTTTGTTTTGCTTTTTAATGATAAGAAGTGTTTCAAATGTCCAGATGAAGTATTGCGAAAATTTGTCACTGAACATTTGGAAGGACAACCTCAAGGTTCAATGCAAACAATGGGATGATAGAATGGAAAATGCATGATAAAATGAAAATACCTGTTTCTGGAATCAGAGTACTCATACCATTTTATCTGTGATAACAGAGGAGTATTCAGGAGTATCAGCTCAGAGGATGTTGCGCATACCACACCCAAGAACCAGGTGAGATTTACACTTTGAATCTGTCCGTTGTTTGCTAAATATGAACCAAATGTTAATGAATGTTATTTCTGTTCCAGCCAGCAAGTTGACATGACTGCTGCACAATCAGTGTCAGGAGAAACTAGAAAGCCCTGGCAGAGCCTCTAAAGTAGAAACTTCATAGCAACCGGCAGCTAAGTGAGTTTAAGCCTCTTACACCAAATTACATTTTGTGAGGATGAGTATTAACATGTTCCTGTTGTACCAACAGGAACCCAGCATCAGAGCCTAGCTCTAAAACAAGGAAACGGAAGTGGATGACGGTGTGGCAGTTGATTTTCTAATTTAATTAAAGAAACATTTAATGTCCTTATTCTGTTTTCTGGACAAGTTATTTTCTTTAGCTGTCAAAAGAGTGTCACCGAATACATTATTCTTGCTTCTTTTTGTCATACAATAGTAAATTTGGTGCACTACAAACTAGCTGAAATGAAGAAATTTATGGTGATTTGGGATACTGATCATTGTTTTTCTTGAGTGTGAACTGTGTAGTGAAATTATAACTTGAAATGATTTTGCAGAGACTGGGCAGTTGCCATTAAGGGCATTTATAGATTTTTTTTTTTTGATTTGTCATATATTGGTCCTTGAAAGCCATTGAGAGGTCTAAGTACACAGTTTTTCTTGTTCTGATAATTTCAATTTAATGTATGACATTCTAAATGAAATGAATGACGTTGTTTGGGCAGCCTATTTCCTACTCCTCTTTCACACCTCAAGGCAAAGTGCTTGTTTTTTTCCTCACCAATTAAGAACACGTTTGGACTGAAACTTTATTGCTAAGTGATTGTGCTGTTGGTGCTGTAACAGCCCTTGGTTTTGACGTAATTTTCTCTCAAATGTTTGAAATAAATGTAACTGTGTGAATATTTTTTTATTTACGTTCTTCCATTTGAAATCTGCACAAGCTGGAAATGAGGAGTCATATCAAAGCTTACTCTCTGGCCTTGAACAATCAAAGGATATGGCTCACTGTTCTTTTGAACCTGATAATGAGTGTGCTAGGCTTTTCGTGATTAAGCTGTGACTAATGAGTACTGATTCTGAGCAGTCAATAAGTGCCCCCGGAAGAGAGAGAGAGAGAGAGAGAGAGAGAGAGAGAGAGAGAGAGAGAGAGAGAGAGAGAGAGAGAGAGAGAGAGAAAACCAACTGTATAAACCTCCATATCGCAGGAGTCCAGCAAATCAGAACGATGGTCACAATGACGAAAGGAACAGCAAGAAAAGGGAATGAAAAGAAAGAAAATGAAGAACATTCTGTGTGGCGTTGTGGGGTGTTGGTTTACAATTAAAACAATACATAGGGTCTTGAGATGTGCCCTTCATGCTTCTGCAAATAAAAACATAATTCAATTCTGAATTTTTGCTTCCGAATTCTCCTCAGTTCCCTCTAAAATACAGTAACCCAATCAGGACAGTGACAGATAACATTGGTCTCCGCTAATGTTTCTCTTAAGGACAGTTGATAACTGCATCAAGCAGAATGCTTATAATGATTTATTAGGACAAAACAATACAACAAAATACAAAAGCAATTTCTAATGTGCAGAAGCTGCCATGTACAGAAACTAATACTACAACATTTTTATAAAAGACATTAATAATCTACGCCAAAGGCAACATTCACTCGCTTATAACATCTTGTAGTCAAAGTAATAAGAGCTACTCAGATTAGCGGATCAAACATAACTTTTATGAATAGTTGTATAGATTTCTAGCCACAAGTATATTATGCTTTCAGTTTATAGCTATGTTTGAAGTTTTTATTGTTGATCAGCCAAAAAAATAACAGTTAACAAATAAAACCAGTAAAATGAAGTCCTTAATTAAATTCGTAACACAGAAAATATTTCAGAGAAAATTACACAGCTGACTAACCATATAAATCTGAAAAATCTTTCAAGAACAACAACACTTACAGCACTTCACACATATGCTTTTAATGTATGAAAATTGAGCCCGCATGAGACCAGGACCGGCTTGATTGATTACCCATGGGTATTCATCTCTCATGGAAACATGCAGGAGTATAGAACATCTGGCCTAGAACGTCCTCTGATATGTACCTGTTCATAGTTCCCGCCACTAGTTTGCTTTCCCGCCGCCTGCATGCGCGTGTGTGTAAATGCTGCCCTCTAGCGGAGGTTTGGTGTACTCCACCTGTTTGTACTCGGTCGCTCTGTTACACAGTCTGCAATAAACCACGGTGCTGCCAACAAGTATCACAATACTTCCTTCCTTCCACCCGGACATCACATTGGCGACGAGGCTTCGGACAGCACCGGCACCCGTGCGTTTTTTGCGACTCCGTCCCCGGTTGGCCACCGGGTGCACGGTTACAGCGTGGGACAGCCCCGACGGTCAACTGCGGCACCAACGTCGACACCTGCACAGGCACCATGGCCCTTCCGCTCCGCTTCGACTCGAAGCAACCCGAGACCTGGACCACCTTTCTGCGGCGCATTCGCAACCACATCGCGTCCAAGGGGGCCATCTCGGACGGCCAGAAGAAGGGCATCGTTCTCGACGCCCTCGACGACCCGACCCTCGACAGGTTGGAGCGATGGCTGGAGCCGATCGGAGTCGACGCCGCGACCTTCGACCACGTCATGTTGACACTCCGGGAGAACATGGCCGCCCCCGTCAACACCACTGCACAGTACATCGTGTTCACGGCGCGGCGCCAACTCAGCGGTGAGTCTGTGCTTGGGTTCCATGAGGCCCTGTCGGTGCTGGCCGCCACGCTGGGCATTGCCGATCTCGGCGCGCGCGACACCATCGTGATGCATCAGTTCATCGCTGGCCTTGCCGACCAGTCCCTCCAGGACCGCATCTTGGATTTGCCCGAGTGTACGCTGGGCAAGGCCGTCGACACCGCTGCCCAGCACGAGGCCACACGGCGCTCCGCCGCCGTGCTCCGGGCCGACGGTGTCTACCGCGTCGGCGGGCCGTCCGCGCCCATCAAGTGTTACTTCTGCGCGGGTCCCCACGTGGCCAAGGACTGCAAGGCCGACCGCGCCAAGCTGTTTTGCGCCAAGTGCAAGACCAAGGGCCACGTCGCGGAGGTGTGCAACGGTGGCCCCAAGAAGAAGGCGGGGCACCGCAAGTCGGGCAAGGCCAAAGACGCGCCGAAGCCCGCCGGCAAGACGCCCGAACAGGCGAACTTCGTCGCCGCCACTCCCGTGGTCAAGCCGGACCCTGCCCCGGCCCGCGCGGCGCCGACACCTACGCCGTGCTGTTCGCATTGTGCTGATCATGAAGGGCTGTTTTTTCTGTCAGCCGACGCGGAGGTGCCGCCTCCGGACACCGTCACCATCAGTGTCCAGGGCCGCGACTTGGACTTCGTGCTGGACAACGGCGCCGGCCGCACCATGATCAGCCTCTCCACCTTCAAGAAGTTGCCCGACTGCCCTGCGCTGCGGCCCATCCCCAAGGTGTTCGTGGCGTGGGAGCCGTCGATGGTCATCGACGTGGTCGGCTACTGCGGCGTCCAGGTGGTGTACAAGGGCTCTTGTCATACACTCCCCTTGCTTGTAGCGCGCGGCGACGGGCCCAGTCTGCTCGGCCGCAACTGGTTCAAACCTTTGGGCTTCGCCATCGTGGAGATCAACAGCGTGAACCAGGTCCAGGACTGCGCCGACATCCAGCGGCTGGTGCAGAAGTACCCCGCCGTGTCATCGACGGGTATCGGCTGCTACAAGGGACCCCCTGTTCATGTTCATGTTGACCCTGCCAAGACCCCCAGGTACCACAGCGCGCGCGCCGTCAAGTTGCCCCTCATCCCCAAGATGGAGGAGCAGATCGACGCCTACGTCTCCAAGGGCCTCTGGGTGCCCATCCAGCACTCCGAGTGGGCCTCCGGTCTGGTCCCCGTGCCCAAGCGAGACGGCAGCCTGAGACTCTGCGCCGACTACAAGGCGACCGTGAACCCGGCCATCGACGCGGACCCCTACAGGTCCCCCTCCGTCGACGCCGTCCTGGACGCCCTTGGCGGCGGCCAGTTCTTCGCCGAAGTGGACCTGAAGGAGGCCTATGCGCAGATCCCCGTCGACGACGAGACAGCACACGTCCTCGCCGTCAACACCATCAAGGGCCTGCACAAGGTAACTCGCTTGCCTTTCGGCGTTAAAGTTGCTCCTGCAGTGTTCCAGCGCATCATGGACGGCCTGTTCGGAGGCGTCGAAGGCGTGGTTGTCTACCAGGACAATATATACGTCAAGTCCGCATCCCTCGCGGAGCACCGCCAGCGCCTCCACGTGGTCCTCAAGACACTCAGCGACGCCGGCTTCACCGTCAACTCGGAGAAGTGCACCTGGCTCGCTTCTGAACTCAATGTGCTTGGTTTCAAGGTTAGCAGAGAAGGCGTGCACCCCCTCGAAGAGAAGGTCGAGGCCATCAAGCGAGCACCCGCGCCCAGGAACGTCGAGGAGCTGCAGTCGTGGCTAGGACTGGTATCATTTTACGAGCGCTTCTTTCAAGGCAAGTCGCACGTCCTCGAGCCACTGCACCGCCTTCTGGACTCCAGCTCTACATGGAACTGGGGGTCCCGCGAGCAGCAGGCTCTCGACGCCGTCAAGGACCTGATCTCCTCCGAGGCGGTCCTTGTGCACTACAGCATCGACAAGCCTGTCACCGTTGTGTGCGACGCGTCCCCCCACGGCATCGGCGCCGTCCTCTGCCACAGCATGGTCGGCACCGACGGCAAGAAGGAGGAGCGCCCGGTGCGTTTCGCCTCCAGGACGCTGTCGGCCACGGAGCGGCGCTACTCACAGCTCGACTTGGAGGCCCTGGCCATCATGTTCGCCGTCAAGAAATTCTCCCGTTACCTCTACGGTAGGAAATTTCTTCTCGTAACTGACCACAAGCCCTTGGTTAGCCTGTTCGACCCAGCTGCACCGATCGGCGACCACCTGTCCCCGAGGATGACCAGATGGGCCATCGCGCTCTCCGCCCTGGACTACCGGATCGTGCATCGCCCCGGAGCCGACATCGGTCACGCCGACTTCTTGTCTCGGCTGCCACTCCCGGGCCACGACGAGCACCCCCTCTATCCGGAGCCTGCCGGGGTCTTCCTCCTCGAGGCCAAGACCCCCGAGCTCCTGTCGGCCGAGTCAATCGCCGCCGAGTCCGCCAAGGACCCCGTCATCAAGGACGTCATGGAGTGGGTCACCGCGGGCTGGCCGGGCGCCGTCCCTCCCGAGGCCGCGCCCTACTTCCAGAAGAAGAACAGCCTGTCGATCTACAGAGGCTGTCTCCTCCAGGCGGACCGCGTGGTGGTGCCGCCGTCCCTCCGGTCCCAGATCCTGGAGCTGCTGCACGCCACGCACCCTGGCATCGTCTGCAGCAAGGCCATCGCCAAGGCCATCGTGTGGTGGCCGAGGTGGTACGTCGACGTGGAGGACACCGTGCGCCGCTGCACCGCCTGCCAGCTGATGGCGAAGATGCCCTCCAGGAAGCCCTACTCCCCTGGCCGGCCCCGGAGCGGTGCTGGCAGAGGGTCCACCTGGACTACGCCGGCCCGTTCCTTGGACACAACTTCTTGATCGCCGTTGACGCCTTCTCCAAGTGGCCCGTCGTCAAAGTCATGCACAGTCTGTCCTCGGCCGCGCTGATTATTGCATTGCGCTCCATGTTTGCAGACTTTGGCTGCCCCCAGGTCATCGTGACGGACAACGGCGGGAGCTTCATTGCCCAGGACACCAAGTCCTTCCTGGACCGCAACGGGGTGAAGCTCCTCCACTCCCCGCCTTGGCACCCCGCCAGCAACGGCCTGGCCGAGAGGACGGTGTACACCTTCAAGCAGACCATGGCGAGGTTCTCCGAGGGCCCCATCCACACCAGGTTGGCGCGTGCCTTGTGGAGCATGCGCACCAAGCCGTCCTCGGTCACCGGGAAGTCGCCGGCGCAGGTTTTCCTGGGCCGCGAGATGTCGCACCACCTCGACCGACTCCACCCCCGGGCCGCGGACCACGCCCTGCCGTCCACCACGACGGCCAACACCTTCGCCGTCGGCGCCACGGTTTGGTTCTACCGTCACACTGCTAGCGCTAAGTCTTCCGGTTGGCTCCCTGCGCAGGTCACTGCCCTCAACGGCGCAAGGTCCTGCGACGTGACCCTGGAGAACGGCGAGGTTCGCGCCAACGTCCACGTCAACCACCTGCGGCCACGACACCCTGAGGCTGGAGCAGGCGCAGCGCCGGACCCGCCGACGGTGGATCAGCCCGCGCAGCGCGCCCCGGCCGTCGAAGAAGTGCTGCAGCCAGAGCAGCCCAGGACGACGACGCCGCAGACGCCGACGCCAGTGCTGCAGCCAGAGCAGCCCAGGACGACGCCGCCGCAGACGCCGACGCCAGTGGTGCAGCCAGTGCAGGCAACACCGTCGCCGACGCCGCCGCTGACCACACCTCCACCTCCACGTCGAGAACCTCAACCGCCGCCGTCACCACAGCTCTTCGAGGACCCGGCTCCGCGGGGCTGCCCCTGCGGCAACCCGGACTGCCAGTACGTCTACGAGAACGTCGTGGACCAGGCCGCCGACCTGACGGACCCCGCCGTGGAGATTGACCTCGACGCATTGCTGCAGCAGGTCGCCACTCCGCCACCGGCACCCATCTCACCCCCGACGGTCTCGCCCGTCGTCTCCGCCGAGCCACGCCCTTCTTCTGGCCGCGGCCGCGGCAGGACCAAGAGTGGGCGCGTCGTCAAGGCGCCTGAGAGATTCGGCGCCGGTGTCCCATGAACATTTTTTCACTTTGTTCCCCCCTTCCCCCCAGGTACACGTCTCCCAGTGTGTTCAGAGTGTTGGTGTACCTTTTTAAATAAAATTTTTTTTTTGGCAGCAACCCTTACACTGTTCTTGCACTTAACATTTTTCTACTTTATGAAATTTGTATTGAGTTTTGTGCTACTTTATGCAGTTACTTTGTTGTTCTACCGGTTCAACGGCTACCCTTATTTATTGTGTAAATATGTGTGTCTGTAGCTTTCAAGAGGGGAGGAGTGATATGTACCTGTTCATAGTTCCCGCCACTAGTTTGCTTTCCCGCCGCCTGCATGCGCGTGTGTGTAAATGCTGCCCTCTAGCGGAGGTTTGGTGTACTCCACCTGTTTGTACTCGGTCGCTCTGTTACACAGTCTGCAATAAACCACGGTGCTGCCAACAAGTATCTCAATACTTCCTTCCTTCCACCCGGACATCACATCCTCTAGTCATACTCTGTCTCATAAATGTTGCACAAGCATTCAAGATTTGATTTGATTTATTGGTCCTCATCACACACACTTTTCACATTTACAGATCCTGCTAAGGAAGATTCCTTGTCTAACAGTTCTCACCAGAACTAGGTTTTGATTACATCACAATTAGTTACAAATGTGTTACGAAGTACAGCACACTATATTATATATACATACACACATATATTGTATTAACATTTTTTAGCCTTCTGGATTGAGTACTAGCCCAACTGAAGGTGCTATCTAGAGTGATTCCAAGGTATACAAAATAGTTGACCAATTCCAAAGGTTTGCAGTCACAAGCAGATTCATATTTCCTGCCTTGCAAGCAATGATAATCATTGGGAGAGAATAATGGGTCTTGTAAAACATTCAGTGTTGGGCCTTCTAATTAACATTACCTTAGATTTTATAGCATTGATGATTAAACAGATGTCATGAGTCCATTTCAGTACTTCATTGAAATCCTGCTGCACTGCTTCCTCTAAATTAAAGTGAGTGCACACCAAGACAATGGCATCTGCATAAATAAAGATTTTACAGTTTCAATATGATGAATAATAAGGGGACCAGCACAGGGCCTTGCGGAACACCACGAGATATTAATTGACATAATGAGTAAATATCTTTAAAACGGACTTTCATTTTTCCAAGATAGCTTTTGAACCATTGGAGGGTTATAATTCTTATTCCTATTCCATGGAGTTTCTCCAGAAATTTCACATGATTTATTGCATCAGAGGCTTAAGAGAAATCAATAGACACATGACATAATCACCTCTGTTGAGTTCATAATTAATTAATTGCGGCCAAACGGTTGGGGCTAGCGACTCGCGGTTTTCTCCATTCGATTCCCCCCGTCGACAATTAGGAAGGGAAGAAGTGTCAAAAGTGGAAAAAAGATCCGATTTAACCCGGAAAAGTTGGGTTTTCACTTGGGCCCCACCAGTAAAGTGGTCGAAATCGAAGCCGTATCGAAAAAACCCTCGAACCACGCCCCCCTAAAACGTCGCTCCGAACCGGGGTGGCCGGGTCCGAGGTCTGGAAAATTCCGGGAAATGCCTGAAAATTGGAAATTCGGACATGGGCGTCGGAGCCCGCCGAACCGTTTCGAACGCAGCCTTTTGAACGGGGCGTCCGCCGAGGATCGGACCGGGTTCATTCTCCGGCGTTTCACAACACCATTCCGGAAATGTAACGCTTTTCGCGTTTCAAATTTTCCGCACGAAACGAGGAGCTGTGGAAACTTTTTCTCTAGCGGGGGCTGCGTTCGCAAGCGGCCGTGGCGGCGGCTCTGCGGAGCTGCAGACGCTGGGCGAGCCGAGCGGTGGCGTGGCTTGGCGTAGCAGCGAGCTAGCCAGCGGCGGCCAATGGGAGGAGGGGAGGCGGCCGAGCCTGCGGCATCGGCTCGACTCGGGTCAGTCAGGCGATGCGCTCGGTCAGGAGCAGACGTACGGAATCCGTAGGTTTCGGTGCTGGTGCCGGTGGGCGTCGTCGGCGTGCTGCTGGTGCCGCCGCCGCTCACGACAACGCATGCCGCCCGGTGTCGTGGTAGAGAAAACAATGCGTTTTTTTTTTCATATTTAGTTTTGCTGATTAATCTCAACATCCCGTCCTGGGTAAACCTAATTTATTATTATTATTTCTGTCAAGTGCAACTGGTTTAAAATAGGTTAGATTTAGTTCTTGGAAATTCTAGCAAATTGGGGTCATTTTGTTGTGGAGGGAGATCAAAAATTGTAGAGTGTCATTTTTAAAAACATTGCTATCATCAGTGATACTGGTCATTCATTAGACAAGCGCGCAGAGACTCTTTACCCATGTGTCGAGGTGCAGCGGTATCAGTTCAGCCTAGGCAAAACTTCTAGGAACACAATACCAGGCGCGTAATTAGGGGGGGGGGGGGGGGGGGGGGGCGATGGGGGCGATCGCCCCCCCCTTTGGTCCCCGAAGGGGACCAAAATTTTCGGTATTTTAGAGCGGCCGGGCGCTGCGCCCCTGCGCCGACGCCCTGACATATGCTCGCACTCGCTTGTGTTACTTTTTCCGCGCCTGCCGCGCTGCCCGTGCTTGTGCACTCGCCCCGCCCCCGCACTCCCAGCTTCGCCGCGGCGCTCCCGGCTGGCCGTGTTCGTGCTATCCGCAGCGCACCGTACCATCGCACCCCCCCTCCCCCCGCGCGTGCACTCCCGATCTCGGCCGGCTCGGCCGCAACAATCGAGCGCTCGCGTCGCCCGTTCTGTGTCCGGGCCGCGTTTCGCGTGAAGTGTTAAGTGGTCGGAGTCGAAGTTAGCTGCGCTGCTTCAAAATGGCGAGTAGTGAGTGATATGTTTTGGGCGTGGAGTGGGTTGTGCAGTTTTTTGCATTGCGCGTTTGTTTTCGGCTGGTCTGTGGACTTGGGGTTTTAGTTGCGTTCTTTGCAAGCATTCTTATCCTATCACATCACTCATGCATGTGTTGTGTTTTCACGATAGGCTTCTGGGTCGGGTGGAGGTGGAAATAGCAGCGGCAGGAAACGACCGCAAGCCACACTCCTGAGCTTTTTCGCAAAGAAAAAGAGTGGGATTAGTGGCGAGGTCGTGGTAGATGTCAACGGTAATGGGGATGGTGGTGAGAGTACAGGAGGTAAAAAAGAAACTCAAACTTCGTTTTCTTATTTTTCAATTTTTCTGTAACAACATAGACTTAGATGTGCATTGTCTTTACTATCGACAGTGGCTGTGCCTGTGGACATGTGCCCAAGTTCACATCCTCCTGCTTCTGGTGGTGGCGACGGAAGTCCTTGTCCTGGTCCTGCTGCACCTGTAACATTGGAAGGGGATTATACTTTAAGTGACGACATTGGTCATCACATCGGCAAAAAGAGACCTGATGACTTCACTGTTTTTAAAATTCTGACAGCTGAACAAGTCACACTGGATCCTAACAACTTGCCGTTTTCTGTCCATAACAAAAAAAATTCGATTGAAAAAAGTTACCAGAACCAGTCTCATTTGGCGCGGTACAAAGGCTGGTTAGTGTACTCGCTCTTGAAGGAAGGCCTCTTCTGCAAATTTTGCCCTTTCTTTGTCCCGGGCACAGTCCGGGGTGGTGTCGCTCTTCAAAAATTAGTCACAGAACCTGTAAAAAATTATGCTAAGATTTTGGGAAAGGATGGTAGCCTTGAAGCTCACATGAGAACAGTATACCACATGGAAGCAACTTTAGCTGGGCAGGACTTTTTGCATACATTTAGGAATCCCGACCGGGAGGTAAGCAACCAGCTGCAAACTCAGCGGCTGGTCGACCTGGAAGAAAAGAAAGTTTTGATCAAGAAAATTATTGAAACAATTGTATTTTGTGGAAGGCAGAACATTGCTCTACGTGGCCATAGGGACAGTGGAAAACTTACCCTTGATGCTCCGGATCACAATGATGGAAATCTGCGCAGTCTGTTGCGATTTCGCGCTCTATTTGGTGACGAAGTTCTGAAGCTGAAATTGATGGACAATAACACAAAATTAAAATACACTGCTCCGACGTACCAGAATGAATTCATTCGGTTATGTGGTCAGGAAATTCAGGGAAGCATTAAAACCAGAGTGCTCGCAGCAAGATTTTTGGGATAATGTTTGACGAATCTCCTGACATTTCACATATTTCCCAAATGTCAGTTGTACTAAGGTATGTCGACTGCTCTACTGATCCCAAACATGCTATAGTGCGAGAGGATTTCATCAGGTTTATTGATGCACGGCAAGCTGCCGCAGATATGTTGATGCCACCAGCAGAAGCAGAACCTGAAAATGATATTGACGATGGAGCTTACCTTGATGACGATTTGCGGGAAGAAGATGAAACTCGACGTCGGCGTCCTTGCCCTGAGCCCATTTTGTCAGGCGAGGTACTTGGAAAAATTGCAATCAAGGCTAGTGAAGGTTTAGGACTCGACATGAACAACTGTGTCGCAGTTTCCACTGACAGTTGCAGCGTTATGATGTCCGAAGCAAGAGGAGCTGTGGCAGAAATTTTAAAAGTTGCAAAACACGCTGTGAAAACACCCTGTGGCAGCCACGTGCTTAATAACTCTCTTTCACAGTCATCGAAGGTTCAGCAAGTCAAAACTACTTCCTCAGTCATGCAACAAACATCCACGTTTATGAACTCCTCTTCGAAGCGGCATTATGTTGTACGAGAAATTATGAAGAAGGCAGGCATGCCTAAGCTGTGTGAAACTAGATTTATTGAGAGACATGATGCTTACCTTACGTTTCGTGACAACATCTCGTCTGTAATAGAGGTGCTGCAAGAAGTAATGGGCTGGAGTGAATCTAAAGCTGCAGCTGATGCCCAGTCGCTTATTCTGTCTCTTACCAATCCAGGATTTATTGTGACACTGGTCTGCATGTGCGACATTTTTGCTTTGACTTTGCCACTTGCTCACATTCTTCAGAAAGTTTCCCTTGATGTCGCCACAGCCAGTGAGCACATAAATGATGTCGTAATTTCTCTCGAAGAGAAGAGACGTCAAGCCGATGAGAACTTTTCTGTGCTCTTTTCTGAGGCTGCTGAGATTCTGGAGAAGCTCGGGGGGAAATGAAAACACCTCCTCGCGTCTTTAGACGAGGTCGTGCTGGACATCCTGCTGCTGATGACCCTGAAACATATTTCAGACAGGTTAGTCATAAAATCATACAAAAGTCACTAAATCTAAAATGAAAAAAAAAACACAACTAGTATAAACGTTTAATAGTATATATTTGAAGGGGTAGTGATAGGAATTTGATTTGTTTATTTTGTTTCCACTTACAGACTATTTACGTACCCATTCTTGATGCCATTTGTGAAGATATTAAGGAGCGATTTTCTAAGGAGGCACTTGAGTCCTATGGACTGGCATTTCTGCTGCCAAAACTCTTGAAATCTGCCGAGGTTTCTTCTGAACAAATGCGAGCAAAACAGACGTCTGCGATTACATCAAAGTACTGGTCGCTCTTTGCCTCGTCTGAGAGGTCGTTTCAGCAGATGTTTTTGGCTGAACTTACTCTATGGCAGAGGAAATGGAACCGTGTTGATGTTGACAATGCCGCTTTTCCTGAGGATGCTGTTGCTGCAATAGATGCCTGTGACGCAGAAGTGTTTCCATTAGTCAGTGGGTTACTCAAAATTCTTGCTACGTTGCCGAGTAGTACGTGCACTGCTGAAAGAAGTTTCAGTACCCTAAGGAGGCTGAAAACGTACCTGAGAAACACCATGATGGCAGATAGACTTACCGGACTGGCCTTGCTGAATATCCATCGTGCAGTAGACGTGAACTTTGACGCTGTTGTGGAAATATTCCTGAAATGTGAAAAAAGAAGGCTTTAATTTATATGATAAGAATTTTATTTGCTTATCATTCCCTTTTTTCAGTGCATGTTAAATGATATACGTACCTTTTGTTATGTGGTAAAGATTATATTAAATACTTTCCGTGCTGTGTGCACCATAAAACTGGTTCTTATTTGTGTTTGTTTAGTACACCAAAATAAACAGATTCACCGAGATTCGATACGAGTTGGAAGTTTACCCCTAAAGATAGGCAACCCGCGAAGCACCCCCCCCCCCCCCCCCCCCCCCCCCTTTCATGAGCCCTAATTACGCGCCTGCACAATACTTTCTTTACAACTGGTATTTTGGAGAACCCTCTGTTCTCTGGTAGATACTACTCGTTTTGACGCTTCTTCTTGCCACCATAACCTTTCCTTTTAAAAGTGACACTCTACACTTTGTATAAGTTGTTTTATTTCTTCTTCGACCACATTAACCTTCTGCTCTTTTGTTGCTCTGGGACGTTTCGCCTTTCTTCTTACCCATCTGTTAGCACTTCTTGCTTTCTTCCTATTTCCGTTCTCAGGTTTAGCGGAATACCCTATCAGTGAAAGTTGGTCTGCGACCACTGCGGCGTAAAAGTACCAGAGAACCATAGCTCTGGTTTCATGACTTCCTTATAAAGAACAAAGCCTTCCTCTAGTTTGAGAAAGGATAGGTGATGGTTTGGTGGGGAAACAATTCGGTTTTATTCCATGAGGATCGATGGGCTACATGCGTCAGTAAGGTGAGCACAAGGGTCCGTCCGCTTAGTCCAAACCATGTGGATAGCGGACATACGTCACATGACGACTTGATGGCAATTGCCGTTCGTGCGGCAGGTTTAATTGTTTTCGCGCAGCTTAATCTCGCCAGACATGGGGATCGCCTTTCTTCTTACCCATCTGTTAGCACTTCTTGCCTTCTTCCTATTTCCGTTCTGAGGTTTAGCGGAATACCCTATCAGTGAAAGTTGTTCTGCGACCACTGCGGCGTCAAAGTACCAGAGAACCATTGCTCTCGTTTCATGACTTCCTTATAAAGAACAAAGCCTTCCTCCAGTTTGAGAAAGGATAGGTAATGGTTTGGTGGGGAAACAATTCGGTCACATGACGACTTGATGGCAATTGCCGTTCGTGCGGCAGGTTTCATACTTTTCGCGCTCCTCAATCTCGCCAGACATGGGGAAATTGAGATTGTAGGGTTCCCTGAGCTTTGAGTGCAGCGAGCACGTCATATAGTCTGGTGGTGTGGGCGGCGCACGCCTACATAGGCCTGTTCGTGGCTGACGCTGGGACATTTCGGAAATCTGTCTATGCACCAGACCTTAGTGCCATTGAAAAGGCCCTGCTCCAAATTGCTCATTTTGAAGCACTGTTCGTCGAACTTTAGGTCTATGCACCAGACTTTAGTGCCATTGAAGAGGCCCTGCTCCAATTTGCTCATTAAGAAGCACAATTCGCCGAACTTTAAGTCCAACGTGTCGGAAGTATCAATGACTCCGTCTGGGCGCACACCTATCTAGGCCTGCTTGGTCAAGGCACCCCTGCCTGGTTCGGAAAGAAGAGGGGGAGGGGGTTGTACACGTCGAGGAATGCTGGTTCCGGCATTCAGGCATGTTAGCAAAACAACGCGTGAAATTAGGCGTACACCGTTTGCAGAATCGAACCCACCCGAGCACTGTACTTTTGAAAAGTGCCAGTAGCCGTGCCAGTAACAGTTTAGTACACCATAAATTTTACGCCTTGTTTTGCGACCACTCCGGCGTCAAAGTAGCAGAGAACCATTCCTCTGGTTTTATGACTTCTTTATAAAGGACAAAGCTTTTCTCTCAGTGGGTTCTACCCACTGGGCATAACCTGCAGCTGCAGCCACTGGTCTTCGACGAGCGAGCTGGCGGCGATCAGCAGCTGTGTCGCCCAATCAGAGCACACCTACCTTGGCCTGTAGGCACACTTGTGTTCTGTAATAATTCTTGTCTGCGATTGCATTTTCCTTGGTCTGTGAGTCGCTCTTCTAAAGGAAATGCCCCCTACCCTTTATACTTTGTTGTATTTTACATTTTGCCCTTGTTGATTATAAAGAACAATTTTGCTTTTTCTTCCTTCCACTGTTCTCTGGTGGAAGTTACTACTCGTTCTGCTGGTCCTTCTTGCCACGATAACTCTTCGACTCTGGAATATTCTTTGAACTTTATAAACCATCTTGTCTTTTTCTTCGTTTCTCGTTCGCAGCAATGGGTGATGGTAGCGTTCTGGCGTACGCATTAATTGGGGTCAGCATTTTTAAGCGGTTGGTAGAAACCAACTCTGATTTATTATTCCATGAGGATGTTGGTCCGTGATGTTGGTCTTATGTTGGAACAGAACTGGGATAGAAAAGTTCAACATTTTGTTTGGATGAGTGAGCAAGACTTCTATACCTTGAGTGGAAATATAAATATTCAAAGTTAACGATAAAATCAGCAGTTGAGTGCACTCACCTTCCGGTCCTCGGCACATTGCTTTACAAATTTCGGATTTTAGAGGCACTCCAAGCCACACCGGAATTGTCTGTTGCGACCTGTGCCCATACAGCAGCGAATGTGTCCTTACCTCAGTGGTCGCTTTGTCGCAATTTGAAGTCCTTCGCCGACTCCGTTCCACTGCTCGGTCAACCCCTCCAGAAAGAGGTACACCGATGAGCGATAAGATAGCACGGAGCAGACCTAACAGGTGTTACCAAGAACGCCACAACCCACAACACAGTTTTGATTGTGCGTCACACGGAGCGGATGGCAGCAGCCAGACTGTTTCACGCCGCGTCGCTCGTCGATAACGTGAGGGCAGGAAAGGGTGGGGTAGCTTTGGTAATACATTCAATAAACTGAGGGAAAAACGCGGGCGCAGCCCGTGTTCTGGCAGGCGAAGCCCGCCACCCAGGCGCCGCCAAACCGGATGTGCGCACAAGCAGGGAAAAAAAAAGTTGTGGTTATCCGTGTGGGCTAGGTAAGGTTAGGGCCTGGCTCGATTAGGTTAGGGCGTGGCTCGATTAGGTTGGGGCCTGGCTCGATTAGGTTAGGTTAGGAGAGGGCGGGGTAGCTTAGGTAATAGATAAGATAAAGTGAAAAAAAAACGCGGGCGCAGTCCGCGTTCGGGCAGGCAGAGCCCGCCACAGTGAGGAGCCGCATGCCGGGGGACCGTCATCCCCTGTATAATAACTGAATCCGGCCCCACACACACACTTGGGCGGCCGGGGGCCGCAGGCGGGCGGGCGGAGCCTGCCACGGGAGGGGTCTGGGGGGGCCAAACGGGCGGGCGGAGCCCTGCCACGGGGGGGGGGGGGGGGGGGGCGGGGCCCTCACCCCCCGGGAGGGGTCTGGGGGGGCCGAGCTCCCCCAGCGAGCGAAGCGAGTAGACTTATATTAGATGCGTGTACCGACTTGAAATCAATTTCACTGCCATGCTGATTAGCCACCGAAAATATTCAGTGTTTCCAACCCGCGGCACGTGGAGCCTCAGCAGTGGTCTTGCGGGTCGCCCACCCAACCCCTCCCAAATGCGCTGCATCCCCTTTACGAAAAATGTCCCCTCCCCAGATTTTTGTCATTTTCTTACTTTGCATTTGTTATGACATACATTACCCGAACGCAAATATATAAAACTATGCACAACGCCTGACCCAACAACTTCGATAATAAGTGCACAATCAACTAAAATGAAGAATCCACAAACAGAAGAAAGAATTGACAACGAAACACAATAGCGGACAATTTAAACTGCTTACAAAAATGTTTCCGCAGATCATTTTTATAATGATAATTTTTGCCACAATCGCAGCACGCGTCACGCGGCGGCCAGCCCCCTCTCTCTACCTACCTGCAGAAAACACTTACTCCCCACAGTTTACACATTCAAAGCAAGTACGAAACAACTGTTCAATCATATACAAAGGGAAATTCCCATCAATTCAAAAATAACTGTTACTCTTAATAAAGAATAACACCAGTCTTAAACAAACTGTTCGTCATACTTCATCCTCACATATGCACAGTCACTGCAATTATCACTTCTACACAAACTGTCTAAATTATAATCGGCCCGTTCCACCTTCCCCGAAATCATCCTTCCAGTAGAAGAACAGTGCAATCTCCTTTTCTTTACGACATGACGGCCACCGGGAGCGTTTCTAGTTAGCATGAGTTGCACTAACCTCTCGCTGCCACTGTGGCGCTTCAGACCAGACACAGGAAGTTGCGGTATTAAATTTGGATATTTACGCCGCCACGCTACCGACATCTGTGACCTTATCCACATTCGTTTCGCAAACACTGATTTAATCCTCAAAAATTGAGGATCGTCCAAATCAACATCAGAAATGGTATGTGCCCCTTCCCACATTGCCACTCCGACAACCCCTACATTTGGTACATTCAAGCTTTGATCTGAGCCACTTGCAGGTTCCATTTCTGGTTCAAGACCACCGCCTACTAAATCTTGACCAGTTATATCATCAACCCCTCCATCAATGACATCAGAAGCAGCAAGTCCCGTTCCATGTATGACGACATTAATATCATGAGAAGACACCTTATTTACTGCAGCCATTCCAACTTCCAATACTTCAAAATCTAAATTGTCAACAATGCCACACTCCTTCAAAATATACTGCACTTTTGCTGTGTACTGCTGTAGCTCGGTGTACTGTGGTGGAAAACTGAAAATTGTTTTCGACCGACGAAAATAACCAAGAATTTCGACGATGTTGTCAAAAATCAAAGTGCTATGTCCAGTGCGTTTCCCTTCCCACATAAATATAAGGAACATCTTCTCAGCTTCGCAAGACCTGTCACCCCACAACCTACCTGCCACAAAATCTATGTAACACTGAAAGTCATCCCTACTCGATTCAAAAGGACAATCAGTGAACAGAGATTCAAACACTTTACTCTCAGAAAGCTCGTTAACCTGACCGGCAATTAACTCCACCACTGCCCTCGCCGTTTCCTGCTCGACCAACGATTCCTGCTCTCGAACAAATTCCACAAACGCTTGCGCCATGGTGTAAAACCCAACAAAGAAGAGAAAAAATCGGTAAGAAATACAAAAGGTGGGAAAGACAACTATTTATGAAAACGAACAAACCTGAATGTGGAATAGAAATAACCCAGCAGCAGATAGAAGACACAAACACACAGCAAAATACGTGAGAAAACCGTCAACAAACAAAGACAAGAAATCTTCAGAAGCTGCAAATTCCAACAGATGGAATCGACAAAATCGACAAAATCGACAAAAATCGAGAAAACAGGACAAAAATATGAAATAAAGAACGTTGGCAGACCAAACGCACCCTACCCACAGCCAACCGCACCAAAGGAAGAAAATCTGGAATCGCACAACAAACTCGCATAAAGACGACACACCTTATACCACGACAACGCAAAGATGGAGTCACCCCAGTGCTGCCGTTACCACATCACCTCGGTCGCTCACAAAATAAAGGCATCCCTATGCCCAAAATCGAAATTCCTTCTACGAAATACAGAACATGTATCAACAAACCGATACGTTGCGTTATTATTAATAACTGTGGTAAAATTTACTTGAAAATCTCGAATTTTGAAAAGTTCGTTAAGATGCGCAAAATTTACAAAATCCTATGTGAAAAAATTCTCTCACGCTATTACTCGTTTTCAACGACGTCTTCCAAGAACATTTCAATCTCAACTTTTAAAAACTGTGGTAAAATTCATACAGAATTCGCTTATACGATGAAAACTTAATTATCCCTCCAGATTGTACATCCTATTTGAAACATACCTCCGTCAAACAAAACATTATAAAGAGCCTACGACACCAACGTAAAAGTGGACCTTGCAGTGCAGGTCATCTGCAAGTTTGCGAACAACGATTCCTACCCGGTATAGGTTGTAAAGTGATTGTGAGGGAAACAAGAGACAAGAAGCGAGGGCGGACAGTCGTTTAATGTGCGGAAAAATAATTCTAAATCGCAACATTTTTTTAGGCACGTCCAATCATTGATTGAAATAACTTTGCCTGTGCGCAAAAAGGTGAGCAGAAAATTGCCTCGTGCGTGCCCAACGGAGAAAAAAACAAAAATTGAGTATGCCTGTAGTTCTCAGTTCACCAAGCAGTCGTGTCTGTCACGCGGCGGCCAGCTCCCTCCCTCTCCCCCCCCCCCCCCCTCAACTCTCTCCTTCTCTTTCTCTCCCTCGTGAATCTCTCTCCCTCTTTGACTCATGTTAGCTTTCGTCGCCATCTCGGTGTCCGTGTACACCTTTTTGATATCGGTCGCTGATCGCGTTCAATTACATAACAATGCTTGCGCGCCCGTTGTGGACTACTTTTTAATTGTTCCCAAACTTTTGTGTTTGCTCTGCTGCTTTCTTCACGACCTGCAAATAATTTTTGACGAACCCCGCAGATTACGTTTTCCACCCCGCACCTTCGCTACCAACAGTTTTACCCTACTCCCACTGCTTACTAACCTACAGTATCCCTTAGAATCTCGCAAACAATAAAAGTGCACCTTTACAAGACAATTATTGAGCTCGCTTAACTTCGTAATTATTCAAATTACGCGTCACGCGGCGGCCAGCCCCCTCTCTCGTTCCCCCCCCCCCTCTCCCTCTCTCTCTCTTCCTCTCCCTCGTGTATCTCTCTCCCTCTTTCACTCATGTTAGCTACCTGCAGAAGACACTTACTCCCACAGTTTACTCACAGCTTACTCACCTCAATATCTCGAAAACTACAAAAACTACACCTCCAATAAATACATTTTTTAACACCGTTTTCGCCGTAGAAAACATGTCTGATACCAAAAATGATACACATTCAATGGTTTTCTTTGCAGTGGTGTCTGTTACGCGGCGCCCAGCTCCCTCCCTCTTCCTCCCTCCCCCCTCAACTCTCTCCCTCTCTTTCTCTCCATCGTGTATCTCTCTCCCTCTTTGACTCATGTTAGCTTTCGTCGCCATCTCGGTGTCCGTGTACACCTTTTTGATATCGGTCGCTGATCGCGTTGAATTACCTAACAATGCTTGCGCGCCCCTTGTGGACTTCTTTTTAATCGTTCCCAGTCTTTTGTGTTTGCTCTGCTGCTTTCTTGACGACCTGCAAAGAATTTTCTAAACCCCGCAGATTACGTTGTCCTCGCCGCTATTTGGATACCTGCAGTTGTACCCCACTCCCACTGCTTACTAACCTACAGTTTCCCTCAGTATCTCACAAACTTTAACAGTTACACCTCCAGAAGACCTATTTTTGAAATCGCTTAGCTTTGTATTTACTGTGCTTACGCGTTCATTTCAGATTGCTTTCTTATCCTTTTGTACAGACCCGCCTCTGCAGGGTAGTCTTTGTATTGATGGCTACCTGCAGAAGAGGCTTACTCCCACAGCTATTCACCTCGATATCTCGAAAACTATAAGAGTTACACCACTAGAAAGAATATTTTTGATATCGTCTAGCTTCGCCCTTATTGTGCTTATGCATTCATTTCAGATTCCTTTCTTATCCTTTTGTACAGAGCCGGCTTCGAAGAGGACTCTTCATATTCATGGCTACCTGCAAAAGGTGGCTTACTCCTACTCACCTCGATATCTCGAAAACTTACAAGAGGTAGACCTCTAGAAGACACATTTTTAACATCGTTTCAAAGCTGTGTGGAACAGGTCTGATACCAAAGAATGATTCAGATTGATTGGTTCCCTTTCGACCTAAATATCTCGGAAACGCTAAGAGATTGAGCGATTCTGAGTGATTTTCACCTTCACCCTACAGGTGTAAGGCGGGACTCACCATGGAGAACCCCATGTCCATGGTTAAGAGTCCCCCCCCTCACCCCCTCCAAATCATGTTCATGGCAGGCAGCTTACCTTGACCAAAATCTTCAAGTAAAGTACCTTTAAATCAAATCAGATGTGAACGAAAATTTAATGGGGGGTGGGGGGTTGTTTAAAACCGTGAGATACAAAGAAGAAGTCTCACCAAGCCTATCTAACATACTAAAAAAAATAAAAACAAGTGGCTACCTTGAGGATGGTTTGAACAGTGGTTGCTTTGAATAACTTTTTTCCTAGACGGAATTTCCACACTTCTAGTGAAGTTTTGGCATCATCTCTCGTTGAAACCTTTCAGGTTCTGATTTCAAATATGTTGAATTTACATTCAGACGTATACCACACCTAACAGGTGTTACCCAAGAGCTGCCACAACCCACAGCACAGTTTTTGATTGTGCGTCACACGGAGCGGATGGCAGCAGCCAGACTGTTTCACGCCTGCGTCACGCTCGTCGATAACGTGAGGGTACAGGAGAGGGTGGGTAGCTTTGGTATGCGATTTCAATAAAACTGAGGGATAACGCGGGCGCAGCCCGCGTTCTGGCGGGCGAAGCCCGCCACCCAAAGCGCCGCCGAACCGGATGTGCGCACAAGAAGAGAAAAAAGTTGTGGTCATCCGTGTGGGCTAGGGTTAGGTTAGGGCCTGGCTCGATTAGGTTAGGGCGTGGCTCGGATTAGGTTGGGGGTCCTCTTCAGTTAGGTTAGGTTAGGAGAGGGCGGGGTAGCTTAGGTAATAGATAAGATAAAGTGAGAAAAAAACGCGAGCGCAGTCCGCGTTCGGGCGCCGGCGCCCCTCAGGCCCCCGCCCACAGTGAGCCGCATGCCGGGGGACCGTCTCGTAAATGACGACCCAAAAAACCCAACACACGCATGCCGGGGACCGTCATCCCATGTATAATAACTGAATCCGGCCCCACACACACACACTTGGGCGGCCGGGGGCCGCGGCGGCGGGCGGAGCCCGCCACGGGGGGAGGTCTGGGGGGCAGAGCCCCCCAGCGAAGCGGAGCGAGTTTTTAAAGCTTCCACACGGATGCCTTTTTGCTTACGAAGCTCAGAGTAGAAGGATGCAATCTTTTTCTCTTTGCTACAGTAAGTTCAGTTCTAGAAGCACAGTAAAATAACACTTGGTGAAAATTTAAAGTAGGCAGGCGCGTGTCATGGGGTAGGCAACTTCTGCACGCGAGCCTATAGGAACAGGTTAAAAATAAGTTACTCATCTTAGCCATATGGGGTATCATTATTTTCCCCCTCTTCATCATGAACAGAAGCTTCAGTTTTAAAACAGCCATCCTGGACGAATAAAACAAGATATTCTAGAAAAAGATTGACATTGGACCTTAGTATATTGGTAATTTGAAACACTACTTTGGCAGAAATCCACTCCCTTAAAGTAAGTAATGCAGCTTCAATATGCAACTAGGAAACTTTATCGCTTGAGCACAAAATTATTGAGATCAAAAACCAGAACACATGGATTTGAAAGACAGGTAGGGAAGGGAAGCATGATCCGCATCAGCAGAGAATGGAATCCAATTTTGGCAGTGACCCAGAATCCCGAGGAACCCCTCAGGAAGGATTGAGAGTGGGGGGGGGGGTACGTCACAATGGTAAAATATGCCAGCAGTGCACGCGCTCCGCGTAACGGTTGACTCTAGCACAAACGTTGTAGCACTTTCTTTGATTAAATAAATAAACAACCACTCTGTATAGCTGGTGCTTTTAACATTTTTCAAAGAACCAGAGACAAAGCCAGAAACGACGCTGACAGGTGAAATGATCGGCTCCCCGCCCTCCTTAATTATTAAGCGCATCTGCGCTTAACAGAAAAGCCACCTGTCATACTTTACCGGCACAATTATTCCAATCTTCCGATAATGTAATTTAATGTTGAACTGGTAATTGCTTCTAGTACAACTGGTACCGCGACGAATAAAACAAGATTCTCTTGACAGATTTCTCTAGCGAGGACCGTTGCACTGCTATTGCCGGTTTCAAACTCCGCAACAATGCAGGCGTCAAAGACGCGCCAAGCTCGAGAAGAGCAGTGCGGCCAACCTTCGCGCGCTATCGCATCGCAGTTACGGGCGGAGAACGGCCCGGAACCGCGGTGGGAAAAATATTCAACTTGTACTTGATGTTTTGAGAGATAAACGCGGAAAAGTAATAGAATGTTCCGAGATCCTTGTTGGAATATAGTTTATTTTTTTATTTTCAGAACTGACAGAATCAGTTAGCATTTGCGAGCCAGTCACAAAACACGTGATATGTTTCGTTGTACCGATTCGCATGGAGTTTCATGAAACCAAGCCGTAATAAAGTCATAGCTTGTTTGGCAGCGGGAAAGTTGGGGTTACAAGGCAGTATTTGCAACGAAATGCCCAACGCCGCTCAAACTCAGAGTATCAAGAATTTTACTAATTTTCCTTGCAAGTTTCAGAAGATAATAAGTGAAAAAACGGCTAAAAAGGTACCATGTCATACTATGTCATGACATGTCATGGCATGACATGTCATTCCACGGCATACTATGTCAAATCCCCCACGATCTGGAGGCGACATCACCTCGAAAATCATGTCATGACATGTCATGTCATACCATGACAACATTGTGGGAGCACCTTTAGAAATTTCTGATCTTCTCTACCTCTCCTCATCCTTCAGGTGATCTGAGTGCTACTCTTGAATCAGAGACTCACTAGTCCTGACCTTCTTAAAGTGCAGCCATAGAGCGTTAGGGGTTTGGTTTAATTCAAATTTTTCGTTAAAATCCTGAAAATATTAAAAATTGTACCAGATACCTGCTTGCACACGCTGCAGCAAAAAGATAATGAATTAATGCAAAATACCTCGGTTATAATCTGCAATGCTGGCTTTTCCGCTGTGGTTTAAAAAGCATATGCTTGCTTGCTCGAGAACTTGTCCTCTTCGCCAGAATACTATGTGGCACACCCGCTTCTGGAACATAAAATGGGTTCATTTATCACAGGCACTGGAACAGGAGGGCCAACTGCTAGAGGTTGCAGTATTTCGAACATTGGACATATAGGAACGGGAACGAGAGACGAACGGGAGGGCAAACTGGTTAAAGGTGTGGAATTTCAACCTTGAACATAAAAACCGAGAGCCACTGCTGAAACAACCCCTGACCTAAGTTACAGTGCAAAATTGACCCTCAGTGCTGCAGGCAGGTGGTAGGCAAAACACTAGAAGTTACCAGAAGTTACTGGAACGGAATGGTAACCTGCTAGGGAAGGGTGCAGTGTTTCAAACTGGAACACGAGAACCGTCCCCTAGCTTAAACAATCCCAGGAACCCAGCCGACCTCTGGTGCTGTTGCAGGGTGCCGGTGGGCAAGGTAGTAAGTCTGTGAAATCATAAACTGCACCAAATGCAGTACAAAGGGAAAGACAGCAATGAGGCGTAGCCCCTGCAGGGGTGAGTCTGGGGGCGGAGCCCCAGCCAGGGGTTGTACATTGGCACCTGCATTAGTCGCACTGAAGCTTCAGGTGGGGTCCGTTTCAGAGGACACCGTTATGGAGAGCGTGCCTGACCCCGATCCACGGAGGGAGTCCCCCGAGCAGGTCCTCCTCCAACCGTCCCATGAGTCCGGAGGAGGGGTGGGGGACGGGGGCAGGGGCACTGGTGGGTTGGGGGGCGGGGGCCTGCCGTCCCCCCTACGGCTTCTTGCGCCCGCCGGATGCGGTTCTCCTCCTGCCGACAGAACGAGGCCTCCTCGCCGACGGGGGGAGGGGCGAGGCCTCAGCACGGTGCCCCGGGGTCCCTGCCCAGCGGAGGGCACCCGGAGGCCCCCACCCTCCTCCCGGAGAGGGACTGCACGCGCTGAGTGCCCGCGCCGCGACAATGGGCGCAGGAGAGCGCGGCTGCCGGGGCGTTGACTCCGAGTCCTGGCGTGCGCACGCCGCCGGCGGCGGCACCGGGGCGGCGGATCCCGGACGGCCTCGCCCGGGGTTCCGCGAAGGCGGTGGCTCTGGACTCGGCCCCCCTCGGCGTCGTCCGAAGCTGTTGGTGCGGGGGCGCTGGCCACTCGCGGTTGACCCGGCACTCGGGACGGTGCTGGGCCAGTGCACTGCCCGGGGCCGGAGGGGTTCGGCCGGCTGCCGGGCAGCAGGGGCAGGCGCAGGCTGGGTGTCCATGCGGCACTCCTACGCAGAAGAGGCGACGCTGGCCGTCCCGGTGCACTGTGACGGAGAATCTCCGGCCCGGGGAAATGGGGCCCGGCGATTTGGGCCCGTTTATGGTCCAGGGGCAGGCACGGGGAGCCTCCGAGGGGCTGCGGCATGGGCGGCTGGGCCGCGGACACTCTTTGCTCGCCCAGGCGCTCCAGCACTGTCCCATCCGGCAGGACCGCCCGGATCAGGCTGCTGGCTCACTGGAGTACCGCCCCGAGCGCCATGCGAGGAAGGGGCGACCACTCCATGGCTGGGCGATTGTGTCTGAGGGTATGCTCTAGCAGGACCGGGGTGTGCCCGCTGGGCAGCTCTAAGCTCGACTTAGGCTCGAGGGCCGATGCCGCTGTCCATTGGCCGGTGCATTGTTGCCGACCCGAGAGGGCGCGTTATCACCAGGCGGAGGAACGCGGCGGAGGGCGTTGTCCGCGAGAGAAGAAGGGTCAAGGGTGGGGGATGCCCAGCTAGCGCGCAGAGTAGTATGTCGGAGTGGAACAATGGCTACCCGTTCAACGCACCCGGGCAAAGGAAGCCTGAAATAAAGGCACTGGCGTCAAGCGGCGAATGACCGCTTCCGCCTCAGTCGCCCTCAAGCTGCAGACGACAGTAGAGCCATCATTGCACTCGGGAAACATTTAATGTACATCAGAAAAGAAGAGAATCGCGTCTGCGAGGCCATGGCCGCGATTTCTGTATAATTAAGATCACTAACTAATCGATCTCCTCTTCTTTGTTTAATTGCATGAGCATCGTTATTGGTAGATGTTAGTAGAGTCTTCACTACAATCGAAATACTTAATTTACAACAGAAAAACAAGATTATCGCGTATGCGGGGCCATGTGATTTCACATAATTAAGATTACTAGCCTACTCGATCTCTTTTATCTGTTTGAGTTGCATGAGAATCGTGAGTATGCGATTGACCCTACTCCTGCCCATGCTGTTCCTGGGGGGACAAGACAGCACCCAGGAGCCAAATTGGACGCGTCACAGTCAAGTATGAAGTGGCCACCGTCAGGGTCGGGAAGGAAAGGCCAGGACCAGGGGCCTCGGTGAGGGCATGCCTTCAGGGCGTCCAATGCCGCTTGTGCTTGAAAAAAAAGGAAAACATAGTTCGTGCTATCAAGTCGAACCCTATAGATGATCCTAATGCATACAAAGCCTTAATTCTCAAACTCGACGCCTCAGTTAGAAGCCTGTCTGGTTTTGCTATCTGGAGAGGTTCAAAGTTAAAAGGTTGAACCTGATTTTCGTGATGTAGACCCACAGCACTGAGACAAATGTGAAAACTACCTCCAAAATTTTCCAAATACTGTAGTATAGCACTTGCTAAGTACCAACGATGCTGCTGAAAGAGGGGTTGCATTAGCGAAACAATTCAACAATGTACTTACCAGAGGCGAATGACGAGCAAAAACAAGGGCACATTATACCAACAGTTGCCAATGACAGGAAATTAGTAAAGCGGGCAACGTAAAGTAAAGAAAGTATTTTTCAACATAAAATATAACTTACCCAAGCTGTTCTTAGCAGAACCACACGCTTACTACACTAACTACAACGAAAAAATATAAGTGTTGCGCCCTAGGAGGTAGGCAACCATATGCGTAACACAAATTCAACCGCATGGGTGGTCGGAAATTTTTTGTAGGTTCCTATGACACGATGGCGAGTAGAATTTTGTTCTGAGGAAAATTTTGTGTGTCTGAAGATACAGGTACCCAACCCCGAAAATAGGGGTATTTTGTGAACAATGAGAAATTTGAAACTTTGAGCGCGCTGCGCGACTTAAAATGTTGTCCGACAAATGTTCAGATTTTTGCACACCGTTTTTCAATGTCAAAATGAAACTTTTTGACGAGTCACCCTACCCCTAACAATTTACCACACACTTTGCAGATTTGGACCACCCTAGTCATCATGCGTTCCGGCCTCCGAACACCCAGGACCAATCAGCTGGAGGGTGGTCGCGCCCATGGTCTTTTTTCAGTTGCCTTTAAAAAAAATTTAAAACCTATCTGAGGTTAAGGGCATTCAAGAGACAAAACAACAGTTTTAAGGTTGGATAATATTTAATAAAATCAAAGGGTTACAGATTAGGCCCGGTCATGGGTATGGCTGAATCCAAATTTTTAAGTTCGACAGATAGCAAAATGATGCCCGGAGGAAAATCGGATGTGTAATGCGGGTTGCCTATTCGTAAACAAAACATTCCTCGTAGGCACCATTAAAGTTTTCTGTGACCTTCTAGTAGGACGGGCATCATTTTTGCCATAGTCGAACTAAAAATTTCGATTCACCCATGCCCTTGACCGGGCCTATTACAGATCCGGTGGACTGCCATTAATTGTTGTTACAAAATATTATTAAGATAGAGCACGTGACAGCTTTGGTGACCAAACGGCACGTATTGGTGCTAAAAATATAACTTACGAATAGGCTTTGGCTACGCATTCAAAGTTTTACTCAGCTTTAATGAATTAACTTATTGCCCTGAAAAATAGGACTAAAGATAAAGAGAGCACGTGAAAAAGATTAAAAAAGTCAACCACAGATAGATTTCGTGAATACAAAAATTAGATTTGACAAATAATAAATACATTCTATAATTCTATTGCTTGACACGAGAGGCGAATTACTGCACTAACAATAAGCTGAACTGAGTACAATATAGATTGGAAGTCAAGAACTTAATTTTGCACGGGTGATTCTTGTGATGGTACGTGGCGCTCCACCTGATTTCACAACAGAATTCTTGGTTTGAATATTAATGTTGGGAGAGGATTCAATTTGCCTTCTTGACGAGTCACGTGCCTGTGGCTTACATGTAAGATCCCTTCCCTCTTTGACCCCTGCCCACGACAGTAAGGAGAAAAGGGGAAAATGATCATTAAACTGAGTTCAGACTAATGACAAAAGAAATAGAAATAAAAAAAAATCAAAATGGTATAGAACATTGTTGTTGCTTACCGCTCAAACAAATCATGCGATGTCTCGATTTTTTGAAGATATGGCGCGGTGCCAGCGACGCGGCTGCGTGCGGCCACTCTGCCTACCTTTAGAGGGGACTTGCTTCGCTCGGTGACTAGTCCGTTCGGCTAGGCAGTAGGGTGTAACTTTTCGAAATCGAATACGCTGGGTCAAGCGAATGACTTACTAAAGATCACCAAAAAAATCACAAGGCCCCGCATACACGATTAACTGTTTTTCTTATGTAAATAAAATATATCCAGTGCAGTGATGGCTCTATCGTCTACTAACAATCTGACAGAACTGGCGAGTCTTCCCGAAAGACATCGCCTGGATTTTAAACATTTAAATAAAATTAGCTTTATCCTGATGAGGAATCAGTTTGAGTCAATGCTAACACTTCAAGAAGGTGCGGTGCTAAGAAGTAAGTGTTGGATGCATTTTCTTAGCTGCTATATTTCCGATGCTCTGAACTAATGAAAGAAAAATTACAAAATCGCTCGCTTTATGTTTTTTTTTTTTTTAAATTCTCAGTACAGAAGATTGTTCCTTCGTATGCTGGCCGCCCAATCTAAAACATCATGGCTGGGGTAGAGAGATCACCATTGTCTTCACCAAGAGTTTCCCCATGTTCCTCATGGGCCAGTACCTGCCTGTCCTCCTCTGGAAAATCTGCAAGCTCAGGATTCCTCTCCTACATCTACTGAAAAGCGTAATAGACAGCGTGACAAAAAGGTACAATAATGCTAAATATAGGATTATTACGTGTGATATATAACTCATCTTCTGCTAATACTCTGTCTATTCATTTTCAGTTTTCAGAAATTCTTTGCAATCGAAAGTAAGGAAACTTAATGAAGACACTGATACAAATCACTATTTTGTAGACCCAGGTACATCTCAAGTAGCTCAAGGCGCACCCAGACTGATGAGAAAGATGCATCATCATCTTCATCTGGTAGTGAAGCACAGAATTCAGATAGTGACACAAGTGGCAGTGACACAATTGGCAGTGACACACTGTCTCTATCTTCCTGTGAAGGTGGAAGAACAGTGCAGGCAGACCATGGCAATGCAAACAGCAGTCAGCTTCTTCCAGTAGTGATTGTGATGCTGACAACAGCATAAGTGACAGTGCCAGTGATGATAGTGTTTACAATAGTCTATATGAACGGTCTGATATGACTGCTTATGAGGCACTCCTCGAGATTTTTAAACTGTATCTTCAGGAAAGCTGGACCAAAAGTAGTTTAGACAAGAATGTAAAATTAGTACAAAGATTGCTTCCAAAACCAAATGAACTTCCGTCTTCTGGCAGGGCTGCACTGCGTACTTTAGAAAAATTAACGCCGTCTTACTCTGACACTGAGTATCTATATTGTGATGGTTGTTTGCAAGTAGTGGAGCATGAAAGTAACGATTTTAACAAATGTCTGGAAAGTACTGTTAGTTAATTCTACTTAATTTCTATAGAAGATCAGTTAAAACATATGTTTGAGCACAGAAGTCTGGCAACAGTAATGGATTATTATAGTCAGCACTATGCAAGACAGGATGGTTTTATATCGGATGTACGTGATGGAACTTTGTACAAGGATGTTTGAGAGTCAATTAGTTGGTCCGTCTGACATTATTTTAATGTGGAATACTGATGGTCTTTCGAAGTCCCAAAACTCAAGAGAAGAAATTTGGCCTATTTTAGCTACCAATTGTAAAGTTCCTCCCCGACTAAGATCCTCATATATGCTTGTTTGTGAATTGTTTATGTAGGAAAGCAAAAACCCAATATGAATGTGTTTTTGAAACCCTTCAAAGATACTCTATTGAAGCTGTGGACTCATGGTGTCTCATGGGTTCATCCTTCTTCTTAAACAGTCAATAATTCTAAAGCAGTTGCCCCTGTCTTGTCTGCTGATGACCCAGCGAAAGCTATTGTTGTAAGAAACAGAAACCACAACTCAAGATATGGTTGTAACACTTGTGAGCAGAAGACCAAGCAAATAAGACCTCCATTTGAAGAAAATGAAGATGAAAATGAAGGAAATACAAGAAACAAGACAAAGAAAAAAGAAAAAAAATATTTGTGAGACGCTTTCTATTTCAAGAAGAATCTGCTCGCCTTCAGGGAAGGACCAAGAATGGACAGGCAAGGTGAACTAGCTGAAAGAAGAGGAAAGCCTTTTGCCAAAGGAGTTGTGGGCAATGCTGTTGTTTCTGACATTCACTTCTAGATCGAGGAAAGTGCATTGCCACACTGAGTACCTCCATCTGATTTGTTTGGGGTGTTTGTCCAGTATTTTCTTTTTAAAATATTTTTCAAGAAAGGACCATGGTTTATAGGTGATAAAATTAATGAAATTAATGATTTCATTGCTGGGATAAGGGTTCCTGATTTCAAAACTAGAGTGCCTCATTGATCTGAAAGACTTCAAGTTTTGGAAAGGAAGCGAATTTCGCTCCTTATTATTGTACTTTTCTTTGCCATTGTTCAAAAACTTTATGCCAGCCAAATATTTTCAACATTGGTTGTTACTTGTTGGTGCGATGCACATTCTTCTGCAGGAATCCAATATCTGAAGTAGATCCTAACACGTGCTGAGATTATGTTGAGGTCATTTGTGCGAGATGTTGGAGAGCTTTATGAACTGGCGTCCTATACTTATAATGTTCACACATTATTGCATCTTGGTGAGCTCATTAGGCGTTGGGGAAATTTTGTGGTCTACAGCAGGATTCATTTATGAGTCATTTAATGGTTTCATTGCAGCTAACATTCATAGGACTAAACATTTAGGTAGGGAACTCATTAATAATATGAAGATTACTCAAAGAGTTGCTGTTCTTTGAAACATTCATTCATCCTTTCACAATGAAAGGCAATGGGCACCAAAGCAAGCTGACTCTGAATGCTTGACAAGCCACTAAACTTCAATGACTTAAGTAAAACTGGAGAGCAGACAGTTCTCAACGAAGCCAATCTAGGTGTAGGCATTGTCATGCACAAAAGGGCAAAAGTAGGTCACATACTTTACACTAGGAAGCAGTATGATGATGGCAAGGAAGAGGATAAACTCATTAGTCCAAAAATACCGAAGAAAGGCAATGACCAGGCAAACCTGGCTATGGCCAAATTCTACTCCTGCTCAGAGAGATCAGAATGGGACTTTGTTTTGCATTTTTGAAAGGCACTGAGATTGCTTCAGCAACACACAGGAGCGACCCGGCGTCGGCAGCAGGGCGGCACCCAGCACCCCCGACCCATGTAGTGAATAGGGTGGAATGCAGGGATTGTCACCTCCTCTCCCTGACGACAAGTTTGTAAAAGCAGAATAAGACAAGGAAAAATACGAAGAAAGCAGACCCTTTCAAGCAGCGTGTACGCACTTGCATGTTGCATACATGGGTGGCCCTCTGAGGGCGCACCACACGTATACGGTGCACAGCCCAATCGGCACGAACATCTCCTCCACGCCGAATGGGGACATGGTGGAGAGTGGGTGTTGCCTGGTCCACGTCCTCCAGAGACTCCGCCACGCGTGGCATAAGCGCCGCGCCAAGTACCCCCTCCACTAGGTGCCACGCCCTTTGTGGCACCAGCCTCTTGAGGGTTGCGGCACTGGTGCTCGGCTGGTGGCTCTCTCCAGGAACCGTCTCGGCCCTGCCCGCCGGGAATCCCAAGAGCCCCAACCAGGCCGAACCTTGACACACACAGAAATCAGTCACAACTTGGTACAAATCAGTGACACGGAAAAGGTAGGCAAGCCCGCAACGCACTAGATCCGTCTCCTTCCGTCTCGGCCGGACGCGTGAGAGAGAAAGAGACAGAGCAAGTTGTACTCGTCATGGGGCAAATGTGACACTTGGTACATGCAATAAGCGCTCAGTTGCGGCCATTGTTTTAAAGGGCAATAACTCACCCTGGTGAATTGGTGGGGGAGCCAGATAAATCTGGGGACCCGAGGGGAATTGATGGCCGGTCCATAAAAATTTTTGGGACTGATTTGTGGGCTGCTAACACTACTACCAGCACCACTGGTATGCAGAAAAGCATACTGTAGAAAGCAGATAATACCATTGGGCAACGGGCCGCCCGGTAGAACTAGTGACGTGTACTCACCTTTTCAGCGCCTGTACCTCCGCTTGTTGGCGGCAGCACTGCACTGCTGCACTGCCCCGGCATTCCCTCTCCGCCCGCAGGACGGCGGCCAGGGGAGAGTTGATAGTCCGAACATCGGCCCGCTGCTTCGCCCCGACGTCAGGAACAGGCCGCAGGCCTTAGACAGCCGCACCGCGGCGTCCCCAGCCCCGCTCATCGCCTCTCGGGCTGAACGCCCAGTTCCAGATGGACTTCATAGTGGGTGAGAGCTTCTTGAGCCAGGTCCCACTCGGCTCTAGAACATAAGAAATGTCGAATGGACAGAGCCAGAATGAATGAATGAGTGAAGCAGCGTGCTCCGACTTACGTCGACCAGAAGATGTGCTTGACTTGGGGGTCGCAGCTCCTCCACTCCTCCTGGCTCCTGTCCCGACCGCACTGTAACACCGTGCTCACCCACGCCTCAGTCCGCACGCCGAACACCTTGCTGAGGAAGGCCTTTGATATCATGGTGGTGGGCTCTACAATCCCCCCTATGAGAAATGAAAACACGAAACAATCTTTACACTCTCAGAATACTTCAGAAGCACGGTTATTCCTTAAAGGCATCAGTCTTGGAAAGTCCCGATAGTGTTAAGCATCTGATAGGGGCTTCCTTATAAGGAATGACCTTTAACAAGATTCACATTTATAAGGAAGATCTTGTAAGGAAAACTGCTTAAAAAGGACATATACAGCGAATGCTTAACAAGACGGACGAATTCAGATGAAAATGTTGGATACCCCATCGGGCCTATTGGAACTTACACTGCGCAGCGTTTACAAGAATTGGGCGGGAGTGCCGCTGGTCACCACCTTCCACGCTTTCTGTCTTCTCTATATTTCTTTTGCCGCCTTGAAAATCGCCCGGCCGCCAGTCTTCCCCCCACCCACCCACAGCACGACTCGCTGAGGGGTGTTCTGGAAGACTTCCGGGGCCTCTGCGCCCATCCAGAGGCAACATCACTGTAAGCAAATAACATCCAATTATTATCGTAGCACGTTTCTAATGAGACTTGGAAGCGGAAGTTGAAGAACAAATGCACTGCGTGGTAAATTTTCAGTTCACATCTATCGCTGAATTAACACTATAAAATTAATGACACACTTGTAAGCGAGAAAAAAAATGTGCACAGAGGACTGACTACACGCACCCAACTGCGGATTATTGGGGTAAAAGTCTTATGGAGACGTGCCTATCCATTATTCTGCATGGGGCGCGCTGCGATGGGGGTGGGAAGGGGGCGGGGTGTAGGGGTTGTGGGGGAGGGGAGGAGGCTCACGTGAGCTTAGCGGCCTTTAGTCTGCCATGCATGTGTACGGAATGCAGGGAGAACCCGGCCAGCCCTGTGCGCTTAACGAAAACTGGAGCCTGCCAGATTCGGAACGAGTCGAACCGGAGTGTCAGGGAGTGGGGAGGGGGGGGGGGGTTACATCGCGGCTTGTTGACACGGCGGCACTCGCGGTCTTATAGGAGCAAATGACCGGCTTGCGCCAATTGCCTGGAAATCTGAGTCGCCAGCGAATCGCAGGGATTAAGAACGCTGAAGTCACCCGTCTTGCCGGTGACTCGTGAAATAAACACGAAGTAGTCAGAGGAGCGGTTTGTCCCGCCTGTCCCCGCAAGTGGTCAACCTCTGAGTTCGTTACTCGTCGCCTCTGTTATTACCCGACAAGAATCGTCGTTGGTACAAATAAAGGTTCATTCACTCACCTAAGTATGGAGTACCGCAGGAAGATTTTCTGTATAATTGTCTCAGGTCCCAGCACTGTTGTGGCCCAATCGCGGTAGAATAGAGGTGAGTGCATAGAGACACGCAGAGGGAGAGAGCCGTCCGAGAGCGAGACTCCGCGAGCGGTACTTGCTAGTGGTCCCCCACCCCCACCCCACCGTGCCCCACCCAGCTAGACCACCATAGCACCTACCCCCCCTCTACCGCGCACAGCACCGTACAGCACCGCACTGGACAGCACACGGAGGGCCCCGGAAATGTAGGCAATCGGCGTAAGTTTTCCACCTGCACGTAGGCCAAAAGCAGGACATTGCCCCCAAGGGGATGGGGTACCCGAGCTAACCCAGCCCTTGGCCCACTTTCAATATCGCTGGCTTGCAGGAGTGGAAACGCGTATCTCGCGCCGTTAGTCACCTGACCACTTGGTGATCAAGAAGACCCCCTTTTTGCCCACTGGCACCTGCTGCAGCACCTGAGGGGCCATTTTGACATTTAATATAGGTTTCGGGGGTTATTACAGGGGGGGGGGGGGTCTCTCCTCATGAAGAAGTTCGTATCTCGCTCCGTTAGGCCTCGTTCCACTTGGTGCTCAAGAAGGCCCCCACCCATGTAATCACACCGGCACCTGCGGCAGCTGACGTGCGTGCGGGTTGCTGCAGGGGAGAAGGGGGGGGGGGGCATCTCGTGAGCTAAGGCCCAACCTTGAGCTAACCCTAGCCTTCAGTTATGAGTCAAGTTTTGTGTTTGTAGAAGAGTTTAATTCAGGTTGAAATAAGTGTCAATTTTATCCCATGTCATATTCTTTGTCCGTGCTTGTTCGGGGAGGTGTTTGCTTGGCCTTTGTGAGTTCTCCAGTTAGCTTGATGACATTCAAATTAGAACTCAATTTTAAAAGAAGAGAGCAGGACACCGGATTTGAATCAGATATTGTGTGTGTTTTTTTCTCTGCGTTGGTCTCCATCCTCATTTCTTTTGGTATTTGGAACAGTTGTGATTGATAAATGAGAAGCATACGTGGTTTATAAAGCATTCTTTACTAACATGGATTCACAATAACAACAATGGTTTTTTTTACTTTTCTTGCAATGCAAACCACTCCACACACACACACAGGTGATACAATGATAAACAATTGATTGATGATTGAAAAAGGAGCTATACCTTTTTTTCAAAGGTAGATTGAAAAGACATGCAAGAAGGAAGCGTGGCTCATCAAATGTGTCTCCACAAGCGAAACACCTCAGCATTTTCCCAAGTATGAGTTCGTGTCCGTTCCGATATAGGGAAATATCACATGATTCATGATCTTGGGGAGGTAAAGCCTAAAACAAATAACAATACGAGTTTCAGTTTCATTCGTTCATACATGAAGAATTAATACCATTTCTTACCGCTGCTTCAGCTACATGGTCCCTCCACATGACAGACCAAGTTCTCTCCTCGAAAGTCAGTATGTGAGGACAGAGTGCCTGTTGTGATCCGGGTTCTCTGTCCAGTCCTCTTCAGCAATTTTTTTAGACGATAAAATGGCATCTACTGCCAGCTTCAGTGCCATTAATCTTCCTTTCAAACCCACTAACTACTCAGATTCAAGGGTTTGGGATAGCTTTTTGTGTACCTCAGAAATGTTGCCATGACAACATGAAGTCACACACACACACACACACACACACACACACAGGGGGAGGGGGAGTTCCTCTCTCTTCTTCGTTTTTTGAACTGGAAGTGATTATTTAAATTTTTGGGGGTCGACAGAAGTGGTCGGCCTACGCTTTCATAAGCACCTGCTGGAGTAGGCAACCACGAAGTCGGCACGCACGCGTGTTGTGCGGGCTGGCCTATCAAGGGCATTTGCAGGCGCTCGCCCTTGAGTTCATGACCCCTGACTAGAGGGCCCCCGGCCCCTGGGACCTCCGCAGCCGCTGCCGAGCCGAGCAGCAGCCGAAGCCAAAACCGAGACTGTGCCGCACTCTATAAAAATGAATGCACGATTTAAGCAGCAAAACCGCCCAAAGTCAAGCATATTTCATGGCTTGAAACTTGCCAATAATCCTCACACGCATATTATGCCTGATTGAAGCATATCATGCTTGATTGAGGATACTCTATGCTTGTCCCAA
The DNA here is from genome assembly GCA_038380765.1 of Odontothrips loti. NCBI lineage: Eukaryota > Metazoa > Arthropoda > Insecta > Thysanoptera > Thripidae > Odontothrips > Odontothrips loti. The sequence continues at coordinate 7,916 of JAZGLN010000125.1, read as the reverse complement.
GAATACAATACGTGCCTCAAGCATCATATACTTAAGCTTGCCAAGCATACAGACGCGGTTGATGTACAGATGATTCTTAAATCAACAAAATCCACAAGAAAACAAGATTCGCATCAAAAGGGGGCCATTTAGACATTTAATGTGGGTTTCGGGGGTAATTATAGGGGGGGGTCTCTCCTCTTGAAGAAGTTCGTATCTCGCTCCGTTAGGTCTCGTTCCACTTGGTGCTCAAGAAGGCCCCCATCCATGTGTCCACCGGCACCTGCGGCAGCACGACGTGCGTGCGAGTTGCTGCAGGGGAGAAAGGGGGGCCATCTCGTGAGCTAAGGCCCAACCTTGAGCTAACCTAGCCTTACCCTACGTAAAATATAACACATTTTTAGGGTACTGGACGCACTTCTTCTTTGGGGCCAAAATGATCACATTTTGAACGCGTCGCACCGGCAGAGCCTTTACCACCTATGATAATCGGTTCCGGCAGACCTTTGCGAATCGAATGGTACCCTGGTTTTTTTAAATCCGTTCACTATCAGCCGAGTTTCATAGGTTAACATGAAGAGTGTTTCTTGAATCTTAAGCACTACGAAAACTCTCAGAGCGAGCGCGCGCTCCGACCGCAATGTATCTTTCAGGGACACTATAGACTGACTTGTCGCTGCAAACCATGCCGACCCCAACTCCCCGGCAATGATTTTTGTTTTACGGACGGTCCCTGCAACATACGTTTTTCGGCCTCGGGTCATCCATATGGCTATCCCATCTCATCCATTCTTTGTCATCCTCACTGTTTTTGCACTACGTAGTGTGTACATAATCATATGTACATAATCACTTTGTGGTAAAAGTAAGCGGTGTATTTGCAAACAGTCTCTTCATACATGAAAATCCTTTTTATATCGAAAATCGATTTTGAAATACCTTTCATTCTACGGCGTTCTACTCTCTTGAACGGGAGCATTTAGGCTCGATGAAATGACTATCTTCAGGACCGTTCGCAAATTACGTAACGCCTCTCGATTGGTTTTCCGGCCGATATCAAACGATTTTAGCGTACGGGGAACAGGATGTCATTTTGATTACGGGCTACTGAGTTGCTTTCCAGTCGACACCCTGAATTCTGCTTGGGGCACGATGAAAATCATCCATAGCCGGCAACTTGCCTGCAACGCGTTCAAAGATGTTCCTTAGTGCATTTACAGCTATACTGTTTGCAGTCCTATGAACTGCATGCAACAACTGGATGTGGATTAGAGATGTACGAACATGTCCGAATCCGAGCGAACATGAACGAACCGAACAGAAAACTTGTTCGATCGGGGGCGAACGAGAGGTGTTCGGACGCGAGCTGTTCGAAAACTTTGGAAATGTGCGTTCGCCATTGAACACAAACCGCGGTCTACAAGAAGTTGTCAGTTTTTCTTTGCATTTAATGTACAAAAGAGACAGACTTTTGTTCGGATGTGTTCGTATCCGAGCCGAACAGCTACTTGTTCGGTTCGGTTTCGAGCAAAATTGATTTTGTTCGGTTCGGTTCGAATTTTGATTAAAATATTCGTGTTCGCTCGAATCTGAACAAGGGCTGTTCGCACACCTCTAATGTGGATGTGTTGGGTAGTGTATGGAACATTTTGATGCTAGCATTGGGTTGTTGTATGCAATCCTCTTAGCTGCATACGATAACTGGATGTCGCACCCAAGAGTGTATGGGAGGTGTATGGAACGCTTTGATGCTTGCATTCACCCGTTGTATGCAGTCCCGTAAACTGTATACGGCAACGTGGACGTTACCTTACACCTGTCGTATACAAGACCGATACAGACACAGTGAAAGTATACACTGACTTAATGTGAACATCCACCGCTTGTATGCAATGATGGGTACACATGGGTACACAATGCATTGTATGTAGCTATGGTGCTGCATACATAGTGTCGATGGAACATGTATAGAGACTTGATGTTCGCATACATCCATCTTATACACTGCACATACAGTAACTCTATGTACACATACAGTTAGTATACGGGTCACATACGACATGCATACAGATCAGGTTTCACGGGAGGAGGGGAGCTAGGTTCCATTCCTAATGATCACAGGCAAGACCCTTGAATCTCCCGGCTTTGCGCAAAACAATTCGTGGACAAACAGACGAAGAGACCGAATTTTTTTCAGTCCCACACGGAGAAGGGCTTCGCTATCGCTTAGCTAATTGCTTACCATTCCCTGACGATCCTTGCCGTATGGATAGGCGCGTTGTCTTGGATGAATTGGAGATTACCAGCCTCGCCAATTCTTTCCTCAATGGCAGGAACCAAAAGTCCCCGGAGGACGTCGTCCCGGTAGCTCATTCCACCCATGTGTGGAGGGCAGTCGGTTTTCAGGGCAACAGCGCCAAGGTTCCCTGAAACTGCTCCCCACACCATCGTGGTGACCCTCCCACTGACTTTTTTGGGGGTGACGTACTCAGGCTCATACCTGCAAAAAGAAAGTGGTATTTACGATACGTACTGTGCACAGCTTTGTTTGACGCGAAATTATCCTAATGAAAGTGTTTTTAGAACAATATTTCGAATATTTGCAAAAGGAAACGGGCGCGAACACTAAGTGAGGAACTCTGTGAGGAATTATTTACAATGCAACGTTCTGCGATTGTGAGCAATTGTTCCACTTTAAAGATAGGCCTCCATTAAAGTTTCGTTACGAGGTTAGTGATGCAGTACCGATCACCACGCCGCCGCCAGACCCGCTTCTTCGCTGCCTGGTTAGACCGGTGACTTTTCTAGTCCGAGAATACTGGAAGACTCCAATCTTCCTCCGTCAGCTGACGACGCTCCAGGCACCACGCCAGTCGGCGCTCCATCTGAGCCTCGCTAAGGGCCGCCTTCTCCGCGCTCACACAACATTTAATCCTGGCTGCTTTGACCCTGTAATGATAGAAATCAAAGTAAACACACGCGTATATACGTGTCTAAAAGTATGTGTTTACAAAAATACAAAATGTGTGTATATACACGCCTATATGCAGAAAAAGTAATTTAATACAACTTTCCCAAGACACATAGTAAGCATATACACACGCATTTACTCGTATACACACTATATCTTCAAATTATGCAGCATTAGCGCCACTCAACAACAATCTGTGTATACACGTGCATAAGCGTATATACACGTGCATAAGCGTATATACACGTGTATAAACGTATATACACGTGTATAAACGTATATACACGTGTATAAACGTATATACACGTGTATAAACGTATATACACGTGTATAAACGTATATACACGTGTATAAACGTATATACACGTGTATAAACGTATATACACGTGTATAAACGTATATACACGTGCGCAGACGCCTGTACATTTGCGTGTATATACACACATTTGGGGTCGTCCATAAAGGATGTCGGGGTTTTTAGGGGGAGGGGGGGGGGGTCCTACAAACTGGACATGGGTGGACGTGGTGGGGAGGGGGGGGGGGGGTCGTACAAAAATGGACGCCTACGTAAATGCGGCCAAAATAATGCTATTTCCCCCAGTGCCTCCCCCACATGCTTAAGTATCTTTGAAAATGCACACAGCCACTCTGAACACCCTCTTTCGGAAAATTAACCCTATTTAAAAGGCAGATGCTAAATATTTACACAAATGGCACTTTTTGAAAACCGGACGTCCAGGGGGGGGGGGGTGGGGGTTCTCTATAACCGGACATGGGTGGACGTGAGGGGGGAGGGGGTTAAAAGTGTCTGAAAATACCCGGACATCCTTTCTGGACGACCCCTTTGTCGAATTACGCTGTAGCTGCATACATGTGTATACACGAATATATGCGTGTATGTGCATGTATATACAGACATTTGCCGAGTTACACTGTTGATGCATAAATGCTTACACACGCGCATATATGCGTGGAATATACGCATGTCTCGAGCATTGTACGAAAAGTTTGCAAAGGGCAACGTTAGTTGTGTAATAAGTGGGACAGAACATCGTAAAGCCCTCTTTGAGCGACTCTCGAAGACATTCACGCGATATCTTTGAACCGAAAGGGGTGAAGAAACTGTTGCCCTCATATTTAAATTGTAAAGTCAAACAAACCACAGACCCTTTTAGTCAAACCAGTCGCGCATAAAAAATTTTCAGGTGAGAGCCGAGGCGAGTTCCACAGAAGAGCTGAGCCGAAAGTGAGGAGACGGTACGAATGGAAATGATTGGAAAGATTTTCAAACCAGACGGAATGAGATATCGCACGCGTGGACAAGCTTGTTTGCTCCAAATATTTTTTTTAAAGCTAAGAATACAAAAGGGACTTGCGGCATCTGACGAACCAAAACACCTTATGGCGCAGGTTGGAAACAAGTTCATCCGCGCACGCTCGCACATCAGAACCCTAGTAAAAATCCACGTTACCTGTTATATACCGTCCTCATTTTGCCGGTGAGATGCGGCGCCAGCTCACGGACAATAGATTGCAGTGAATCAAACGGACGTGCCATCACGCTTGCAGTGATGAGCATGTCGTCTTCTACGGTGGTCACACGTGGACGACCACTCTTTGGTCTCGTCTCCAGACCCTGGAGCCCCTCGGCATCGTACCTCACTGTCCAACGTTTAATTGTCCAGGTTGACTTGTCGATAGCTGGGGCTTGCTGGGCAATCTCTCGTGGGGTCCGCCCCAACTCATGCTGCCCCGCAATGATACCCCGCTGGGACACGCTCGAATACGGCATAACTACAGATAATAAAAGTTGACAATAAAACTTCGCTAAAAATTGAATGTATCTTGAAGCCAAAATGCAAGGGCTAGCAGTAAACACAAACTTGCCTTTACATAAAATTCGCATTCAAGCCGAACAAAAATCACACGAACACACGACACGTCCGGAAGCCGTAGTTGACGGTTTGGCACAACCCGAGCGGCAGAGCGAGCAGCACTCTGGACCCGACTTCGGTTCTTGGCTGAGCAGAAGGATTGGACGACAGACGACAGAAGAAGCCGATTGGAGCTAACTCACTTCCGTGCGAAGCGCGCGCACGCCTCCGATTTTGAACCGCTCCCGACATGGTAGAAAAATAAAAGCAGAGGATACGACGGAAAAAGTGTGGTCAAATTCCCCCCCCCCCTATATCTTGCGTTCTCCAAATGGTTGTAGCAACGGGGGAGGATGGGGGGGGGGGGGCGAATCGGCATGGGTGATGGCACGGGGCGAGTGCAGGGCTGAGGGGCTGAAAGGAAAAATTGCGTCTGGGCTCTTGGATTCTTCTCCGAATCTTCCCCGATTGGGTCAGGTGAGTCACGTGGCTCGCCCAACACAAAATTTAGCAGAATCCCCCTTGACCAGAGTTTCCCAGCCCTGGTGCGAGTGCCACTTGGATCAGGCGCGGCTCCGAGGGGGGGGGGGGGGGGCTAATGGGGGTAGTTATGCCCCCCCCCCCTTCTGGCCCATGCGGCGCCCAGAGGGCTCCGGCCAAATCCTCCATATCACCCTCAATATCACATGCAGTTTTGACTTGTCAATGATTTTTCGCGGTGAAACAACGTCAGCCCCGCCACACCGTCGACTTTTAATCGCTTCGAATCGAATGTAGAGATGTTACTCACAAAATTAAACAGTCTTTCGTAGAATGATTTTTCTTAGAAATCTAAATGTCAATATGTGTTTCTTTCACTTTGTGAAAATGTTCCCCTTGTAATTGCACAACTCTTCAAATCAAATTTAGATCCTTCACAATTGTTTGAGAATGTTGTATTACTCCCCCCCCCCCTCCCCCGCGTTCGGGACCACAGTTCACTGAACTGGTCCCATCTTCGACTCCCGGCGTCGCCTCTTGGCGCGCCCAACTTGGGGAGGAGCAGCAAGGGAGGGGGGGGGGGGGGGGGCGTCGCGGTCACCAGGTCGCCGACGACGGTGTCTGCGGTCACACCTGGAAGTGAACTGAGAATGCACTGAAGCCAGTGAGTACGAAGTTCCTTCCTATCAAAGGTAGTATTCATAATTTTGTGATGAATCGCACATTCTACTGCATTGGCAATACAGTATAAGGCACAGTCTACAGAGTTCTGTTGTTGCTGTACTTCCAGAATGTAAACTTCTACAGCCCTTTCAGATGAATTGATGATGATCGTGATTTGGGTCTCAAAGGTGATTAAAATCAATCAACATCATTCCTGATTTGAGCAATTTGTTGGAACTCACTCTTCAAATTACATACCCAATTGATTTTGTTTGCACTTGTGATCTCATCCAACATTATTTGAACCACAATGTGCACACTTATCCCAACGGAAAATACATCCTCTTGGACAAGACGAATGGTATCTGTTCATATTACCCTTTGTGTTCCTCTTAGTTAGTTTTCTGAAATGAAATACGATTAGTAACTATAACTTCAGGAACGGTAATGTAGCAAAAATTTTAATTACCTAGTTACAAGTTGATTGCAGCTTGTGCAGTGTCTCTCAGTTGGCACTTTAATTGTAGCACATGGGAAAAATATAAAAGAAGTAAGAAGAAATTCCAAAACATTTCAGGACACATTTGCTTCCACATGTTTTTTAAAAGATTACCTGAAAATTCTGGAGACTTATTAGCCTGTTGCTCATAAAAATCAAATAAAAATGGCTAATTTTACTATGGTCCCTACTTTGCCCGGTTTTAGCGGCTCTCCTAATGAAGATGTTGAACTTTTCCTGGCCCGTCTTCATAGACTTTTTGGTTGCTATCCTGACATTTCTCCTTATCAGAAACTTGTGTATCTTGAAAACCAGTGTCGCGACTCTGCTCTCTCCCTTGTTCATCGTGAAATTAAATGGCTTGAACAACACCCTAATAACGCAGCTGGTGACGCACTCACCGCTGATCAACGCTATACTCACGTCGCCACCCGCCTTAAAGATTGCTTTAAACTTGTTTGCGACGCAGAAACTTACCGCGAGAAACTTCTTTCTCGCTGCAAAACTCCAGATGAGTCTTTTCAAAATTATGCTGAGAGCATTTTGACCCTCTGTCGAAAGGCTGAAATCGAGAGAGAAAATGAAATTCTTCAACATTTGCATAAAGGATTGCCGTGGGCTCTTGCTTCTGTTATTCGACCAGAAGACTGTGCTATTGATAATTTTATCGCAAAAGTGCAGCAAGTTGACAATGTCCACCGTGCCGCTATGCGAGCGCATTCCTTAAAAGCGTGGAAACGAAGCTCTCTCACTCTCCAAGTACTGCTTAAGTGCACTCTTCATGTTCTGGAGCATGTTGGCGACTTCCTTGAACTCGAGTTAGGGGATCTTCTGCACTTCGCGCACCAGTGGAGCTCGGGCAACGCGTTCCATTACGGCTTGCAGCCTACATGTTGCTTGTCGAAAGTCAGTTGCGACCAGGGGTAACTGTCTTTGAATGTCTCGCTTCATTTGAAAACAACACTAGTCTTTTTGAACGCCCGTTCGTGCCAGATCCTATACATTTTCTGTATCCCAACTACTATCCGGCGCCGCACCTGTCGTCGTCCTCGAGGACACGGAACATATTTATGTCTCTGTTCGCCGTGCTATCGATGTCTTGTTCTTCTTATTCAATCTAGATCAACCTGCGCCGCCACTGATCAAAGAAATGGCACGCATCCCGCGCCGTCCTGGTTCAGGCCACACCTGAGTTTGATTCTTATCACAGCTACTCTGCTCAGCGCGTCACCTATCTCCACAGAGGGGGTTCGACTTCTGCCGAATCTCCGGGTCGTCGCTGCCCTTCGTCTCCGGGCCCGCCTCCCCGCTCTGCCGGGTCCGTCCCTCTACAAATTATTCGTCTTTATTTCCCTTGTCTTTCTGCAGACATCACCTGCCACCTGCTACGTGTATAAACGTATATACACGTGTATAAACGTATATACACGTGTATAAACGTATATACACG